>CM065393.1:15047500-15647500 GCA_033060915.1 Euryodendron excelsum | reverse complement strand
TTTTGAAAACAAGGAGTCGAAAATATAGACCATATTGGTCTTCTTTAAATGTAACACTTTCTTAAAGCAACCCTAACCATGGAAAGGCTAGAATCATCCTAGGATTGTGATTTTGAAAACAAGTTTTGAAAAATGAGATTTTGATGCAATTTTCAAAACAAGTTTAATGCAAACTTTGAAAACAAGTTTGAAAACGATTTTTGGAAGATGCAAGATCATGATATGCACAATGCAAGTTTGGGGTCGTGAACAAACAAGGTTAAGGCTTCACCACATAATCAAAGGGGTTGAACCCACGTGGTCTCCGGTTAGCCTAAAGGAAAGCCCCTGACACGGTGACCCTCCAATAGTCTAATCCTACACATGGACCGGGAATCCCCTTGTTTTAAGCATGCAAAGAAAGTGGGGGAAAGAGATAGGGGATTAAAATAGAGAAAACCTAAGTGGGTTAGGAGAGAGAAGAGAGAGGAGGGAAGTGTAGAAACGTAAAATGAAAGCCTACCTTGTGTGTTGTTTATTATGCTCACCTTACTTTTCTTCGGTCTTCGCTTCACTTCAGTCTTGATTTTCGAGGGCTCGTCTTCAGTCTTCAAATCTTCGTAATTGCAGCAATTCAAGTCTTCAATGGAGGGTTGGAGGCTAGTTTATATGTGTGTAGGGGTGTGTGTGAGTGTATATAAGGCTTAGGGTTTGTGTATGGTACGCTAGGGTTTGGAAAACCTAGGGAAGCTAGGGTTTTGGGAGTGTACGAGCTCTGTGCATCGAAAATTAGGGTTTTTAGACTAATTTTTCGGGCTTCTTTCATGCTGAAGGAGGCTCTGTATTTATAGAGATGGGATAGATCTGGCACTTGTTGCAGTGGCGCTAGGCCAAAAATGCTCCTAGCGCCACTAGGAGTGGCACCAGCCAATTAGGAAACTATTAAGTTCGGCAAGCAACGTATCTTTGACTAGATTTGGGTGCCTGTACTAGTGACTACCATGTAATTTTTAGCCTGGCTTCACTAGGAGTGACTCCGGAAAGTCTGAGAAGGAGTTTGAGAGACGGGGAATGACCCAAAAGGCCGGAAAAAGGGCAGGAACACTTAGAATAGTGTCCCGGAGGTATTTGACTTGAAAAATGAAGATAGGATCTATTGGAAGGATTTGACCGGGCCATTAGGGGCAAAACGGTCAATTGTGTCGGAAAGCTGCCGGGACGGACTCGGACTATCCTGGAAGAAGACTTGAGATTTGGAAACATTATTCAAAATGTTCAACATTATTCAGAATGTTCCCAAAGGTTTCCGGTTTGATACCCAAAGCCAGTGTGGTTAGAAAAGGCGATCGGCCCTCTAAGGGCAAAACAGTCATTTTGTACTGGGTTTGCTGGAATTGACTCGAAATGATCCAGGAAGGTAGAAGAAGGTTGAGAATACTATAAGAAGCAATCTCAGGAGTTTACCGGTTTGATACCCAGAGCTGGCGTGGCTAAAAATAGGCGACTGGCCTACCAGGGGCAAAACGGTCATTTTGCACTGGGTTTACCGGAATTGACTCGGAATGATCTGGAAAGATAGAGGAAGGCTGAGAATACTATAGGAAGCATTCTCGGGAGGTTACCGGTTTGATACCCAGAGCCGGTGTGGTCCTCGAAGCGTTCGGATGCCTAGAGGCGAAATGATCATCTTGACCGGACAGTTTCGGAATTGGCCCGAAACTAACTAGAAGGCACCTAATCGTGCCAGATTGCCTTTAAGACAATCTTAGAAGGTTGGACTCACCATTCTGAAGACTCAGGTGTGTTCTCGAGAAACGTGTTAGAAAAGGCCCAAGTGGCAGTTTGGTCATTTTTCACCAAAGTGGGCTAGCTAGCATCGGTGTTGACCTGGGTTTTGAGTGTTTTCGCCACTCTCACGTGATATAGGGGTTTGTTGGCAATTCCCTATATCGACCTGTTTGCGAGTATTTCTGCTACTCTGATGGTTGTGATGTTTGCGAGTATTTTCGCTACTCTGATGGTTCGCGATCATTCCCGAGACTGCCTGATCTCGGGAAGCTGCTAAAGGACTTACCGTCTTCGGAAAGACATGCCTAATTGGAGTAGATTTACCGTCTCAAGGAATCAACTGTCTCGAGAGAGGGATTGGAATTGGAAAGGATAATGCCCCTAAGGGTATTTTGGTCATTTTGCCTCTATTTGGGGTTGGTGGGCCCACGAAGCAATGAATAGATGGGATTTAGACTTAGGGAGTTGGTTTTGATTGGAATACGTCCATATTGACTTGCGTACAAGTCTGGGCGGAGTGTAGACTGCCGAGTGGTCAAAAATGAGGTGCTTACAATCTGCAAGTGTAAGAAAAAAGAATTGATTTTGAAAAGTGATTTGAAGAGACAGATTTGATTTTGGAAATAGATTTAAAAAGACTTGATTTGAAGTTTAAAAGAAGGTTTTAAAATTTGAAAATAGATTTTGGAATTGGAGATTTGAAAAAAGTTGTGAAAATTAGAGATTTGAAAATAGATTTTAGAATTTAGAAACTTGAAATAGATCACAGAATTGGAAATTTGAAAAGACTATGGAATTCGAAGTTTGAAAACTATTGTAAAAATAGAAATTTGAAAAATGTTATGATCACACCTATGAGGGTTGCCTACGTATCCCTTTTTGGGAATTAGGTCAGGCAAAGTTCGGACAAGAGTCCAATTGAAAATTAACACTTTCAGGTTTTTGAAAAGTTTGACTTCAAAAGATTTAATTTGAAAAGAGTTTGATTTGAAAAATAATTTGATTTGGACTTGGAATAGAAGATTTGAAATCGCGTTTTGATTTGAAATTGAACATAGACTTAGGATTGGACTTGGAAGAGAGTTTGAACTTGATTTGGAAAGATTGAGATTTTGAAAACATCTTGACTTAGATTGAAATTTGAAAACTGTAAGCACCCAATTTTTGACCGCTCAGTAGTCTACGGCCCGTCCAGACTTGTATTCAAGTCAATATGGACATATTTCGAGTCAAATCAACTCTCTGAGTCCAAATCTTGTCTATTCATCACTTCGCGGCCCCACCAAGCCCAAATAGAAGCAAAACGACCAAAATGCCCTTAGGGGCACTATCCTTTCCGATCCCAAATCAGGCCCGTCTTTTTGAAGACGATAAAACCCATTTTCCAACTCTAAATTAGGCACGTCTTTCCGAAGACGGTAAGTCCCCTTTCCAATTCCAAATTAGGCACGTCTTTCCGAAGACAATAAGTCCCCTTTCCAATTCCAATTCCAATCCCTCTCTCGAGACAGTTGATTCCTTGAGATAGTAAATCTATTCAAATTAGGTACATCTTTCTGAAGACGGTAAGTCCCTTTCCAATTCCAATTCCAATCCCTCTCGAGAGACAATTGATTCCTTGAGACGGTAAATCTATTCAGTCAGGCACGTCTTTCCAAAGATAGTAAGTCCCCTTTCTAATTCCAATTCCAATTCCAATCCCTCTCTCGAGACAGTTTATTCCTCGGGACGGTCCGGCATGTTTTCTAAAGAAAGTCTCTTTGGAACGGTAAGTCCCTTTAAACCTGTCGACCAGGACGAGACCCCAAGTCCCCTAGATGGTAGAACGGTCCACCTTTGGCTCCTGCTAGCCCGCCAATGCAGAAATGTCTGTTTAGGCATGCCTTTTGAGAAAGTTGATTCTTAGGCGCTAAGTCCCTTTAGCAGCTTCCCGAGATTAGGCAATCTCGTGAATGATCGCGAACCGTCAAAGTAGTAGAAATACTCTCCAACAGGTCGATATAGGGAATTGCCAACAAACCCCTATATCACGTGACCGCCGTCAAAGTGACGGAAATACTCAAAACGTAGGTCAACACTAGTGCCTACTAGCCCACTCCGGTGAAAAATGATGAAAGTGCCCCTTGGGCCTTTTCCGACACGTTTCTCGAGAACATGCCTGAGTCATCAGAACGGTAAGTCCAACCTCCTAAGATTACCTTAAAAGCAATCCGGCATGATTAGGTGCCCTCTAGTCATTTTCGAGCTAACTTTGAGACTTTTCGATTAAGATGACCATTTTGCCCTTAGGCATCTGAACGCCCCGGGGACCACACCGGCTCTGGGTATCAAACTGGTAACCTCCTGAGATTGCTTCTTATAGTATTCTCAACCTTCCTCTATTTTTCTGGATCATTCTGAGTCAGTCCTGGCAAACTCGGTGCGAAATGACTGTTTTGCCCCCGGTGGGCCGGTCGCTTTTTCTAACCACACCGGCTCTGGGTATCAAACCGGTAACCTTTGGGAACATTCTAAGTAATGTTTCCAAGTCTCGAGTCTTTTTCCGGGACATTCCAAGTCCGTCCTGGCAACTTTCCAACTCGGTTGACCGTTTTGCCCCTAATGGCTCGGTCAATCCTTTCGACGAATCTTATCCTCATTTTTTAAGTCAAATATCTCCGGGACACGACTCTAAGTGTTCCTGCCCTTTTCTGGCTCTTCGGCTCATTCCCGGCCTCTTCAAATCATTCCCGAACTTTCCGAAGTCACTCTTAGTGAAGTCAAGCTAAAAATTGTATGGTAGTCACTAGAACAGGCACTCAAATATTCCAAAGATACGTTGCTTGCCAACCTAAACAGTTTCCTAATTGGCTAGCGCCACTCCTAGTGGCGCCAAGAGAAAAACTGGCCTGGCGCCACTGCAACAGGTTGCAGGTCTATCCCATCTTTATAAATACAGAGCCTCTTCCAACGTGAAAGAGGTTCAAAAAATCAGTCTAAAAACCCTAACATTCGATATACAGAGCTCGTACACACCCTAAACCCTATCCTCTCTAGGTTTTCCAAACCCTAGCCACTATACACTAAACCCTAGCCTCCTATATACTCATACACACCCCTATACACTTATACACTAGCCTCCAACCCTCCATTGAAGACTTGGAGTTCTGCAACTACGAAGATTTGAAGACCAAGACAAAGCTCTGAAAGACTGAAGTGAAGACCGAAGAAAAAGAAAGAAATCAAGGCGCGCAAAGCCACGCAAAATAAAGAAAACACAAGGTAGGCTTTCTATTTAAATTTTCACACTTCCCCTTCTCTCTTCTCTCTCCTAACCCACTTGGGGCGCTTTCTTTTAGTGTAACCGGAGACCACGTGAGTTCGGCCCCCTTAATTATATGGTGAAACCTTAATCTTGTATGTTCACAACCCAAATTTGCATTGTGCATATCATGATATTGCATCTTCCAAAAATCGTTTTCAAACTCGTTTTCAAAGCTTGCATTAAACTTGTTTTCAAAATTGTATAAAAATCTCCTTTTTCAAAACTTGTTTTCAAAATCACAATCCTAGGGTGATTCTAGCCTTTCCATGGCTAGGGTTACTTTAGAAAAGTGTTACATTTAAAGTGACTTTTATGGTCTATATTTTCAAATCTTGTTGTTTTCAAAACCGCTTTCTTAAAGTGGTTCTAATCATCTTATGGTTAGAATCGCTTTAGGAAAGTGAGATATTTTTATACCTTCTAAAAACTCTCCTTTCAAAAGTCTCTCTTCCTAAAAATCTCTTTTTCAACATATTTTCCTAAAACTCTCCTTTCCAAAGTTATTTTCACAAACTCTTTCCAAAAATCTATTTTCTAAAACCTCTCTTTTTAAACCCCTTTTCAAAATGCTCTCTTCAAAGTCCACTTTCCAAAAACGTTCCCTAGGTGTCCTTCCTAGAAAAACTCTTTTAAAAAAAAAATCTTTCCAAAAACTCTATCAAAGTTTTACTTTCCAAAAACTTCCTTCCTTCCTAACATTCTTTTCAAAATACGCTTTCTAAAAAACTCCTCTTTAGAATCTTCCTCCAAAATCTTCGTTTCCAAGAATACACTTTTCAAAAAACTCTTTCCTTGGTGTCTAAGTCAAGCCCTAGAACCCACAATTAGGGAACCCTAATTTTCTTTCCAAAAAAGTGATTTTCAACCTTTCCCCAAACCTAGGTTTCCAAAACCTCCCTTTCTACATCAAAACTATACATATTTTCAAAACATATTTTCTATGTCAAAACTATAGTCTTCCCAAATCTAGGGTTTCTAAAACTTTCCTTTCCAAATCCACGCCAAATCCAATATTCCCTTTAGGTCACCAAATCCAATCTCCCGTTTAGGAAACTGGATCCAATCCACCGTTTTTAGAAACAAAATCAAACCTTCTCTTTTAGAAACAAAAGCCAATCCCTTGTTTTAGGAAATAGGAATCTTAACCATTCCTAATCTAAATATTTACTAATTCACCTCTTTCCTAATCTTCTACTTTCCTAAATCTTAAGTTTTCAAAATTTGAACATAAAAATCTTTCCTAAATTTTAAAACTCAACTTCCATATTTTTCCCAATTCAACCCTTTCCTAATTCTATCTCTTTCCAAATCTTAACTTTTCAAATCTATGTTTTCAAATCTTTTCTAAACTCAACCTTTCCTAATCTCAAGATCTTCTAAAACTAAAACTCTAAAACTTTTTAAATCTTAAACTTTCTAAATTTAAAATCTTTCTAAATCCAAAGTTTTCTAAACTCAAAATTTTCTTAATTCAAAGCCTTCTTAAGTTGAGACTTTCTTAATTCAAACCTTTTCCAAATCTTTCCTAATTTAAAATCTTTATACAATTCTAAGCTTTCTAAATTCAAAACTTTCTTAACGTGAAACTTTTCAAAGTCTAAACCTTTCTTAAACTAAACTTTTCCTAATTCAAAACATTTCTAAATTCAACATTTTCCAATTTCAAAACTTTCACAAACCTAAAACTTTCCTAAGTTGAAACCTTTCCCAAATTAACAACTTTCTTAATTCCAAAACTTTCCTAAGTTGAAACTTTCCTAATGTGAAAACTTTCCTAAACCTAAAATTTTCCTAAGTTGAAATTTACCTAAATCAACATCTTTCCTAATTCCAAGTTTCCTAATCTTCTAAGTCTAATATTCAAGTCAATTCTTTTCTAAAATCTTTCCAAATCAATTTCCTAATCCTTCAATTCCAATTTCCAATCTTCTATTCTAAATTCAAATCAAATTCAAATTCCAATTCAATCTCCTTTTCGAATCCAACCTTCTATTTTCTATCAGACTCTTGTCCGAACTACGACTGACCTGATTCCTCCAAAAGGATACGTAAGCAACCCTCATGGGTGCGGTCTCTACATTTTTCAAATCTCAAATTCTACAACATTTTTCAAGTTTCTATTTTCATAAAATCTTGCCAATCTCCAATCCTACAATTTTCTTTAAGTTTCCAATTCTATGATCTATTTCTATTTTCAATCTTCAATTTCAATTTCCAAAAACTACTTTCCAAATTCAAACTTCTATCTCTTTCTTTTCAAATCAAATCGATTTCTTTTCAAATCTATTTCCAATTCAACTCTCTTTTCTTGCACTTGTATATCATGCATCATGTTAAATTTCTTTTTAAACATTCTTTTTCAAAGTGGATAGGATTGAATATTTGTTAATTAAAGACTCTCATAGGTGAATCTATGGTAGATTGATATGTAGGCTGTAAGCACCCCATTTTTGCCTGCTCGGCAATCTCCGAGCTGACCAAGCTCACTTTCACACATAGACATGGGTTTTCAAGCCCACTTCCTCGGGTTGGTTAGAACTCACTCTCTCTAAGCCCTCCTTTTAAACTTGAATTTAGTCCACCAATCGCTTCTCGAGCCCGTAGGGCCCACTTGAAGCAAAATTACCATTTTGCCCCTAGGCATCCGAACGCCCCGAGAACCACACCGGCTCTGGGTATCAAACCGGTAATGTCCCGAGAATACTTTTTATAGTGTTCTCAACCTTCCTTTACCTTTCCGGATCATTCCGAGTCAGTTCCAGCCAACCCGGCACAAAATGACCGTTTTGCCCCTAGAGGGTCAGTCTCCTTTTTCGACCACACCGGCTCTGGGTATCAAACCGGTAACCTCGTAAGACTACTTTTTATAGTAATCTGAACTCCCTTTTACCTTTCCGGATCATTCCGAGTCAATCCTGGCAAACCCGGTACAAAATGACCGTTTTGCCCCTGGTGGGCCGATCTCCTTTTCCGACCACGTCGGCTCTGGGAATCAAACCGGAAACCTCTGGAAACATTCTAAATAATTTTTCCAGATCCCAAGTCTTCTCCTGGGACAGTCCGAGTTTGTCCCGACAGTTTCCCGGTCTGATTGACCGTTTTGCCCCTAAGGGCCCGGTCAACCTTTCCGACCCATTTTGTCCTCGCTTTTCAAGTCAAATACCTCCAGGACACTATTTTAAGTGTTCCTGCTCCTTTCTGACCTTCCGGGTCATTCTCGGCTCCCTCAAATCATTTCCGGACTTTCCAGAGTCACTCTTAGTGAAGCCAGGCTAAAAATTACATGGTAATCACTAGTACAGGCGCCCAAATCTAGTCAAAGATACATTGCTTGCTGACTTATAAAGTTTCCTAAGTGGCTAGCGCCACTAGTAGTGGCGCCAAGCCAAGAATTGGCCTGGCGCCACTCCTAGTGGCGCCAAGAGCAATTTTGCCCTAGCGCCATTGCAACAGGCGCCAGGTTTGTCCTGGCGCCATTGCAAACTTAACATAAGAATCCTATATTTTGATATACAAAGCTCGAGCACCTCGTAAACCCTAGCCTCCCTAGGTTTTCCAAACCCTAGCCACCATACATAAACCCTAGCCTCCTATATACTCATACACACCTCCATACACTCATACCCTAGCCTTCAACCATCCTTTGAAGACTGGAAGAGCTGCCATCTAAAGCTTGAAGACAACCCTTGAAAGTTGAAAAAGAAGATCAAGACAAAGACTGAAGATTGAAGACAAGCAAGGTGCGCAAAATAAAGAAGACATACGGTAGGTTTTCTATTTAAGTTTCCGCACTTCCCCCCTCTCTCTTCTCTCTCCTAACCCACTTGGGTTTTCTCTATTTTAATCCCCCATCTCTTTCCCCCCCCACCCTTTCTTTGCATGCTTGAAACAAGGGGATTCCCGGTCCATGTGTAGGATTGGGCTATTGGAGAGTCACCATGTCGGGGGCTTTCTTCTAATCTAACCAAAGATCACGTGGGTCCAGCTCTCTTGATTATGTGGTGAAGCCTTAACCTTGTATGTTCACGACCCCAAATTGCATTGTGCATATCATAGTCTTGCATCTTCCAAAAACCGTTTTCAAAGTTATTTTTCAAATTGTTTTAGACTTGTTTTTAAAATTGCATCAAAATCTCTTTTTTAAAAACTTGTTTTCAAAACCACAATTCTAGGGTGATTCTAGCCTTTTTATGGCTAGGGTTGCTTTAGGAAAGTGTTACATTAAAAGTGACCTTTTTGGTCTATATTTTCAAATCTTATTGTTTTCTAAAACCACTTTCTGAAAGTGGTTCTAGCCCTCTTATGGCTAGAATCGCTTTAGGAAAGTAAGATGTTCAACATACTTTCCTAAAACTCTCCTCTCCAAAATTGTTTTAAAAAACTCCCTCCAAAAATATATTTTTCAAAGCTTTCTTTTTCAACTCCTTTCCAAAAACTATTTCTCCTCAAAATTCACTTTCTAAAGCACTCCCTAGATTCACCTTCCTAAAAACTCCTCTTCTTTAAAATCTTTTTCCAAACACTCTCTTCAAATTTACTTTCCAAAAAATCTTCCCTCTAGAAACTCCTCCCTAGGATTTCCTTCTAGAAAACTTTCGTTTCCAAAAACGCACTTTCCAAAAACTCTTTCCTTAGAGCCCAAGTCAAGCCCTAGAACCCGCAATTAGGAAACTCTAATTTTCTTTCAAAAAACATGGATTTCAAACTTTGCCCCAAACCTTGATTTCCAAAACCTCTTGTTTTCTACATCAAAACTATGCATACTTCCAAAACCTATTTTCTACGTTAAAATTCTACACTTTCAAAACTAGGGTTTCTAGAATCTCCCTTTCCAAATCCTTGCCAAATCCTATCTTCCCTTTAGGAAACCAAATCAAATCTCCCGTTTAGGAAACTAGATCCCGTCCTCCGTTTTTGGAAACAAAATCAAATCTTTTCTTTTTGAAACCCAAATCCAATCCTTTCCAAATCCAAATCTTTCCTAATTCAAATCCTTCCTAATCCTCCACTTTCCTAAATCTTAAGTTTCCAAAACTTGAACATAAAAATGTTTCCTAATTTAACCCTTTCCTAATTCTACCCTCCTTTCAAATCTTAACTTTTCAAACCTAAGTTTTCAAACTCTTCCTAAACTCAAACCTTTCCTAATTTCAAGATTTCCTAAAACCCTAAAACTTTCTAAATCTTAAACTTTCAAAATTTCAAATCTTTCTAAATTCTAAACTTTCCGAAACTTCAAAATCTTTTCAAATCTAAAACTTTTCTAAATTCAAAACTTTCTTAATTCAAGACTTTCTTAAGTTGAAACATTTCTTAATTCAAACATTTCCTAAAACGAAACTTTCCTATTTTCAAGACTTCCCTATTTCAAAACTTTCTAAATTCAAAACTTTCCAATTTTCAAAACTTCCTAATTTCAAAACCTTTCCTAAGTTGAAACTTTCTTAAACCTAAACCTTTACTAATTCAAAACTTTCCAAAAATGAAACTTTCCTAAACTCAAAACATTTTTAAATTCAATACTTTCCCATTTCAAAACTTTCCAAAAATGAAACTTTCCAAAAATAACACTTTCCTAATTCGAAACTTTCCTAATCCAAATCTTTCCTAAATTCCAAGTTTCCAAATCTTTCCAAACCTTCCAAATCCAATATTCCAATCCAATCTTTCTTAATCTCAAGTCTTTCCTAGGTCTCCTATCTTTCCTAAGTCTAGGTTTCCTAAACCTCCATCTTTCCACAACCAAGTCTTTCCAAAATCAATCTTTCCAAAGCAAATCCAATCTTCTCAATTTCAATTTCCAATCTCCTCTCCTAATTTCAAATCAAATTCAATTTTCAATTCAATCTCTTTCTTCCAATCCAATCTCTCTCTTCAAATCAATCTCTTTTCAATCGGACTCCGATCCGAACTACGACTGACCTGATTCCCCTAAAGGAATACGTAGGCAACCTTCATAGGTGCGGTCACAACACTTTTCAAACTTTCAATTCCACCCTCATGGGTGCGGTTTCCAAAATCTTTCCAAATCTCAAATTCCAATCTATTTTGAAAATTCCAATTTCAAAATTTCTATTTCCAAATTTCTACTTTCAATTTTCAAACTTTTCAATTTCAATTCCGTCTCTCCATATCTATTTTCAAATCAAATCAATTTCAAATTAATCTCTTTTCAAATCTATTTTTCAATTCTTTTCTATTGCACTTGCATATCATGCATCATATTTTTCAAACATTGTTTTTCTAAAGTGAAATAGGATTGAACGAGTTAGTTAAAGACTCTCATAGGTGAATCTAGGGTAGATTGACATGTAGGTACCGAAAGGGCGGGGTAGGGTGATAGCTTAGTGCGTCTTCCCTATATGTAACCAACCTCCAAACCTAGGATCACTAATTTCAAAGACCAAATGGAGTTATTTTTCAAAAAAGGGCTAAATGTTTTCCAAAGGTTGCCAAACAACCTGTTTTCCTAAAAACCCTCTCTTGAGGAGATATTTTCAAATCATTTTCCAAAAACCCTAAGTGTGGTCTGCGGATTACTCTTAGTTTTTAGGTGACCTAACTCACCTTAATCAAGTTAGGTGGCGACTCCGAATCTTTTTCAAATGCCCTTTATTCAAACCAGTTTTTCAATTCAAACCTAGTCGCACTCATTCTTCTAGGAGGGTGAGTTCTAACGAGAGAGTACAACATTTTTCCCGCTTGTGTGAGTATTCCTCGAGTGCGAAAAATCTAGGCGCAACATAGGTATCGGAAGGGCAGGGTAGGGTGATGGCTTAGTGCATCTTCCCTACACGTAACCAACCTCCGAACCTAGATCACTGTTTTTGAAAGACCAAAATGGAATTATTTTCAAAAAAGGGCTTACGTGTTTTCTAAAGGTTGCCAAACAACTTGTTTTTCTTAAAACCCTCTCCTGAGGTGATATTTTCAAAACTTTTTTCCAAAAACCCTAAGTGTAGTCTTCGGATTATTCTTAGTTTTTAGGTGACCTAACTTACCTTATTCAAGTTAGGTGGCGACTCCAAATCTAATCTAAAAGCCTTTAATTCAAACCAATTTTCAATTCAAACCTAATCGCACTCATTCTTTTAGGAGGGTGAGTTCTAATGAGAGAGTACAGTATTTTTCTCGCTTGTGTGTGTATTCCTCGAGTGCGAAAAATCTGAGGGCAACAAAAACCATATTGGTTTAGAAAAGAGTTGAAGCTTCCTAACATGAGATTAGGGTTGAACTAGGGTTTAGGTATCCTAGGGTTGGAGCATATAGTTGAATTAGGAAGGTTTGATTTAGATTTCAAAGGTTGGATTTTAGAAAGTTAGATTTAGGAAAGGTTTGAATTAGAAAAGTTATATTTAAGGAAGATTGGAAAAGAGATTTAATTTTATTTAGAAAAACTTGACTTAATCACTTCATTTGAAAGAATTTAGGAAGTCAAGATTAGGAAAGACTAGATTTTAGAAATCTTTGAATTTAGGAAAGTTTCGTTTTAAGAAAGTTTTGATTTTGGAAAGATTTAAATTTTAGAAAGTTTGAACTTAGGACATGTTTAAATTAGGAATGATTTCATTCCTGTTTCCTAAAATAGAAGATTAGATTTTATTTCGAAAAAGAGATGATTTGTTTTCGTTTCTAAAATTGGATGATTTGATTTAGTTTCCTAATTTGAAAGATTTGATCTAGTTTCCTAATTTAAAAGATTGGATTTGACATGAAATTGGAAAGGTTGAATTTTGAAAATCTTGGATTTGGAAAGTTATGATTTGGTATAGAAAAAGAGATTTAGGAAATCTAAGATTTGATGTAGAAGATAGTTTTAGAAACATATGATTTGATACAAAAGAGGAAGTCATGTTTTTAGGAAAAAGAATTAGGGTTTCCTAACCATGAAATCTAGGCCTTGACTTGGACTCCAAGAAAATGAGATTTTGGATAGTAAACCTTTTAAAGAGAGTTTCTAGAAAGAAAACTTGAAGAGAGTTTTTAGAAAGTGTATTTTTGAATAGAACTTTTGGAAAGGAGTTTGAAAAGAGTTTTTGGAACATAGACTTTTTGGAGGGAGTTTTTTGGAAAGAATTTTGAAAAGCAATTTGGAAGGGAATTTAAACATGGACTTTTGAAAAACCTTTCAAATATCTCACTTCCGTAAAATGATTTTCACCATGGAGAGATTAGAACCATTTTAAGTTGGTGGTTTTGAAAAACAACATATATTTAAAATATGGACCAATATGATCCCATTGATTATATCATACTTTCCCAAAACAACCTAACCATGGAATGACTAGAATCATCTCAAGATAGTGGTTTTGATGAAAAGCAGTTTAGGGTTTACACCCAACATATAGACCTTAAAGGTCACAATCAATATAACACTTTCTTAAAACAACCCTAACCATAGAATGGCTAGAATCACTTCAAGATTGTGATTTTGAAAATAAGTTTTGATAAAGATAATGAATGCAAGTTTGAAAAAGTGTTTTGATGCAAGATTTGAAAACAACTTTTGAAAACAAATTTTGAAGATGTATGAATATGACATGCATAATGCAAGTAAGGTTGTGAACATATATGGTTGGCTTCGCCACATAAACAAGGGGGCCGAATGCACATGGTCTAAGATTGAACTAGAAGAAAGCTTCCGACACGTTGATTTTCAACAGTCCTTCCTACACATTAACCGGGGAGACCCTTGTTTCAAACATGCAAGAGAGGAGGGTAGAAGATAAGGGATTAAAATAGAAGAAAACATAAGTGGGTTAAGAGGAAGAAGAGAGAGGGGAGAAGTACGTAAATGTAAATAGAAAGCCTACCTTGTTTTCTTCTTGTTTTGTTTGCTTTATTTGCTTTATCTTGCTTGATCTTTGAGAGCTTTCAAGTTGCAACACTTAGAGTCTTCAATGGAGGTTTGGAGGCTTGTGTATGAGTGTATGAAGTGTGTATAACTGTAAGGGTTAAGTGTAAGGAGGCCAGGGTTTTGAGAGACTTTGAGCTTTATAATTCGAAAAGAAGAGTTTTTTGGACTGAGTTTGCGGACATTTTACACATAGGGGGAAGCTCTATATTTATGGACACAAGATTAGCCTAGCGCCTGTTGCAGTGGAGCCAGGGCAAATTTTCCACTAGCGCCACTGGGAGTAACTCCAGGCCAATATTTGGTGCTGGTGGTGCCAACCACTTAGGAAATGTTTTAAGGTGGCAAGAAACATATCTTTTGACCCTTGATATGCAAGGCAAAAGATTTGGGTGCCTGTATTAGTGACTACCATGTAATTTTTTGCTTGGCTTTACTAGGAGTGACTTCAAAAAGTTTGAAAATGTTGCGGGTGGCCGGGAATGGTTCGGAAGGCCGAAAATGGATAAAAACCCTTGAAATAGTGTCCTGGAGATAACGGACTTGAAAAACAAGGTCAGAATTGTCAAAGTCGTCAGTCGAGCCCTTAAGGGCAAAATGGTCAACTAGACCAAAAAACCACCAGAATAGACTTAGAATGTCCCAGTAAAGGACTTGAAGGTTTGAAACACTATTTAGAATGTTTTGGGGAGTTGCTGGTTTGATACTCAGAGCCAGTGTGGTGGGAAAAGGCAACCGGCCCACTAGGAGCAAAATGGTAATTTTGCACAGGGTTCGTCAGAATGGACTCAGAATGTTTCGGAAAGGTGTCAAGAGGTCGGGAATACTATTAGAAACATCCCCAAAAGGTAACCAATTTGATACTTAGAGCCGGTGTGGTTCCCGGAGGTGATCTAATGCCTAGGGGCAAATTGGTCATTTTGTTTGGATGATCCCGAAATTGGTTCAAAACTGACTAGAAGGCATTTGAACATGCCGAATCGTCTTTGGGATGATCTTAGAAGGGGGAACTTACCGCTTTGAGGACTTAGGTATTTTTTCGAAAAGCGTATCAAAAAAGGCCCAAGTGGCAGTTTGGTCATTTTTCACCGGAGTAGGCTAGTAGGCACTGGTGTTGACTCGGGTTCTGAGTGTTTCCGTCACTCTGATGGTTTGTAATGTGTCATGGCCAAAAGGCAAGTTCGGTCCCGTGACATAGGGGTTTTGTTGACAATTTCTAATGTCGACCTATTTGCGAGTGTTTTTGCCACTTTGACGGTTGCGATGTTTGTGAGTGTTTCTGTCACTCTAACAGTGCGCGTTCATTCCAGAGACTACCTGATCTTGGGAAGCTACTAGGTGGCCTTATGGTCTGAGGAATCAACTTTCTCGAAAGATGTGCTGAATAACGAACATTCTTCATTGGCAGGCTAGCAAGCACCAAATGTGGACCGTTTTACCATCTCAGGGACTTGGGTTCTGTCCTAGTTAACAGGTTTGAAGGGACTTACCGTTCCGAAGAGTTTTCTTAGAAAACGTGCCGGATTGGATGGTCGTATCACTTGAGGGACCAACTTTCTCGGATGGTATGCCAGATGTGATCTGGATTAGAATTGAATTTGAGATTAAAATGGGGACTTACTGTCTCTGGGAAGACATGCCAACTGGAATAGGACCGAGCAATGCCACAAGGGCATTGTGGTTATTTTGTCTCTGTTAGGCCTAGTGGGTCCATAAAGCAATTGATTGATTGGATTTGAGACTGGACGACTGGTTTTGACTTGAATGTGTTCGTGTCGGTTTGAATGTGAGTCCGGTCGGACCAGAGATTGTCGAGCGGGCAAAAATGGGGTGCTTACAGTGGTCGTGTAATTAACTAGGGTCTCATTCAATGTTTTGCTTGTGTAATGGAGCACATGAGGTTTCTTATAATTTCTTTGGCCTAGAACAGCCCCTACGGCAAAGTCCCTAGCATCACACATAAGTTCAAAAGGTAAGCTCCAATCCGGAGGTTAGATTATGGGAGCTGTAGTCAAGTGATTTTTCAAATTGTCAAATGGAGCGCCTTTTGCCAAGAGGGCACATAGAAGCCTAGAAATGGCACTAAAAGATTGAATGAAGTGCCGATAAAAACTGGCATGCCCAAGAAATGACCTCACATCCTTAATGTTCCTAGGGGCAGGTAGCTTTTGAATAAGCTCAACCTTAGAGAGATCTACCTCAATACCCCTCCCAAAAATGATGTGGCTAAGAACTATACCATGTGTCACCATGAAGTGACACTTTTCCCAATTCAAAACGAGATTGCTCTCCTTACATCTCTTAAGTATTGACTCTAGATTTTCAAGACATTTATCATAGGTGTCTCCATACACCGAAAAATCATCTATAAAGACCTCCAAAATTTGCTCCACCATATCACTAAAAATGCTAATCATGCATATTTGAAATGTGGCAGGAGCATTACAAAGCCCAAAGGGCATTTGTTTGTAAGCAAAGGTGCCAAATGGGCATGTGAATTTGGTCTTGTCTTGGTCTTCCATAGCTATTTCCAATTGGTCATAGCCGGCGTAACCATCCAAGAAATAATAAAAAGCTCGTCCTACTACCCTCTCTAAGACTTGGTCAAGAAAGGGAAAGGGAAAATGATCTTTGGTGGTTACGGCATTAAGGCAATGGTAGTCAATACACATACGCCACCCGATTTGAATTCGGGTAGGTATTAATTCATTTTTCTCATTTTTTACTACCGTTACCCTAGACTTTTTAGGGACCACTTGGGTGGGACTTGCCAACTTAGAGTTGGCAATTGGGTATATAATACCCACATCAAGGAGCTTTTGAACTTCGGCCCTCACAACCTCTTTCATTGTTGGGTTCAATCGCCATTGCATTTGGGGCACCGACTTAGCCCCATCCTCAAATAAATGCGATGAGTGCATATAAGAAAGCTAATGTTGTGTAAATCGGTGATTGTCCAACTTATGGCCTTATAGTGCTTCTTGAGCACCTCTAACAAGCTCTTCTCTTGAGCATCCATTGGTGATGAAGATATCACTATGGGATAAAATTCACCCTCACCCAAAAACACATATTTAATGGTAGAGGTAAAGGCTTCTTATCAGGTGTAGGAGCTTCTAGTTCATATGGTTGGGGCTTAATAGGATTAGGGGTCAAAGGCTCAAAAATGAGGGTCTATTAACCCACCGACATTATAGGACAAACTTCTAAACTGCTATCCTCACTAACAACATCCCCGTTTTCCTCACTTTCCAAGTAATCAAGACTCTCACCAAAAATTAACATTCTAGCTAATGCGTCTTCTACACTATGCCTCTCAAACTGCTCTTGCACTATAGAGTCGATTAGGTTTATTTCCTGGACATCTTCTAAATCTCCCAATTGCCTCGCCGCATTAAACATGTTAAGCTCTACAGATATATTTTTGAAGGATAATTTCAGGAGACCCCTTTGCACATGGATGATTGTCACGCCCAGATTTTTCGCGCTCAATAAATATACACACAAGCGGAAAAAACACTGTACTCTCTCGTTAGAACTCACCCTCCTAGAAGAATGAGTGCGACTAGATTTGTATTGAAAATAGATTTGAATATAGGGCTTCTAGAAAAGATTTGGAGTCGCCACATAACTTGATTAAGATGAGTTAGGTCACCTAAAAACTAAGCATAATCCGAAGACTACACTTAGGGTTTTTGAAAACAATTTTGAAAATACTACCTCAAGAGAGGGTTTTTAAGAAAACAGGTCGTTTAGCAACTCTTGGAAAACATTTAAGCCCTTTTTGAAAAATAACTCAGTTTTTGGTCTTTGAAATCAGTGATCTTAGGTTCGGAGTTTGGTTACGTGTAAGGAAGACGCACTAAGCCATCACCCTACCCCTCTCCCCCCCCCCTCTTACAGTACCTACATGTCTATTTACCCTAGATTCACCTATGAGAGTCTTCAACTAACAAACTGTCCAAACCTATTCATTTTGAAAAAGAACATTTAAAAAGATATGATGTATGATATGCAAATGCAAGAAAAGAGAGTTGGAAAATAGATTTTGAAAGAAATTGATTTGATTTGAAAAGAAAGAGATGGAAGTTTGAATTTGAAAAGAAGGTTTTGGAAATTGAAAATAGAAACTTGGAAATAGAAATTTGGAATTGGAAGTTTGAAAATAGATTGGAGATTTGAAAAGATTTTGTGGAAATAGAAACTTGAAAAATGTTGTGACCGCACCCATGAGGGTTGCTTACGTATCTTTTTGGAGGAATCAGGTCAGTCGTAGTTCGGACAAGAGTTCAATAGAAAATAGAAGGTTGGATTGGAAGAAAGAGATTTCGATTAGAAAATGGATTTGATTTAAACTTAGAATAGAAGATTGAATATTGGAATTTAGAATTTTGGAATTGAAAAGGTTGGAATTTGATTTGGAAAGATAGAAGAAAGATTTAGACTTGTTTTGGAAAGATGGAGGTTTAAGAAACCTAAACTTAGGAAAGAGAGGAGACTTAAAACAGATTTGAGTTGGAAGGGTTTAAGAAAGTTTCGACTTGACTATGAAAGAGTTTTAGAAAATATTATATTTTGGAAAGGTTCGAATTAGGAAGTTCCGTTTTAGGAAAATGTCAATTTAAGAAAGTTTCGATTTGGGAAAGTTTCAATTTGGAAAGTTACGTTTTAAGAAAATTTTGGAATTAGGAAAAGTTTTGGGTTTAGGAAAGTTTTCAACTTATGAAAATTTTGAATTAAGAAAGTTTTCGAAATAGGAAAGTTTTGAATTTGGAATGTTTTGAAATAGGGAAGTTTTGAAAGTAATAAAGTTTTCAGTTTAAAAAATTTTAGATTTTGAGTTTTAGAAAATCTTGGAATTAGGAAATGTTTGAGTTTTAGAAAGATTTGAAAACTTAGATTTGGAAAGTTAACATTTGAAAAGGGGTAGAGTTAGGAAAGGGTTGAATTAGGAAAGATGTGGAAGTTGAGTTTTAAAATTTAGGAAAGATTTTTATGTTCAAGTTTTGAAAACTTAAAATTTAGGGAGGTAGAAGATTAGGAAGGATTTGAATTAGGAAAGATTTAAACTATGAAGGGTTAAGATTCCTATTTACTAAAACAAGAGATTGGATTTTGTTTCTAAAAGAGAAGGTTTGATTTTGTTTCCAAAAATAGAAGATAGGATCTAGTCTCTTAAACGGAAAGGTTGGATTTGGTTTCCTAAAGGAAAGATGGGATTTGGTTTTCTAAAGGGAAGATTGAATTTTGGCATGGATTTGGGAAGATGGAGTTTTGGAAATCCTAGATTTGGGAAGACTATAGTTTTGATGCAGAAAATAGGTTTTTTGGAAACTTATGATTTTGATGTAGAAAACAGGAGGTTTTGGAAACATAGGTTTTAAGGCAAGTTTGAAAACCATGTTTTTGGAAAGAAAATTAGGATTTCCTAATTGTTAGCTTTAGGGTTTGACTTGGGCTCTAAGGAAAGAGATTTTGGAAAGTGAGTTTTTGGAAAAAGATATTTTTGGAAGGAATTCCTAGGGAGGAGTTTCTGGAAGGTGAATTTTGAAGAGAGAGTTTTTAGAAAGATTTTTGGAAGGAGATTGTTCGAAAGAGTTTTTGGGAAAGAGATTTAGGAAGCGTTTTTAGACAGTAGATTTTGAGGAGAGTATTTTGGAAAGGAGTTTAAAAAGGGAATTTTGAAAAATAGATTTTTGGAGGGAGTTTTTAGAAAACAATTTTGGAAAGAAAAGCTTTTGGAAAGCATGTTTAAAAAGAAGAGGGTTTTAGAAAGAGAGACTTTTGAAAAGAGAGTTTTTTGGAAAATATAAAAACGTCTCACTTCCCTAAAGCGATTCTAACCACAAAATGGTTAGAACCACTTTAAGAAAGTGGTTTTGAAAACAACAAGGAGTTAAAAATATAGACCATATCAGTCACTTTCAATGTAACACTTTCCTAAAGCAATCCTAGCCATGGAAATGCTAGAATCACCCTAGGATTGTGATTTTGAAAACAAGTTTAATGCAAGCTTTGAAAACGAGTTTGAAAACGATTTTTGAAAGAATGCAAGATAATGATATGCACAATGCAAATTGAGGTCCTGAACATACAAGGTTAAGGCTTCACCACATAATCAAGGGAGTCGAACCCACTTGGTCTCCAATTAGACTAAAAGAAAGCCCCCGACACAGTGACTCTCCAGTAGTCTAATCCTATACATGGACCGAAAATCCCTTTGTTTCAAGCATGCAAAGAAAGGGGGGAAGAAGATGGGGGATTAAAATAGAGAAAACCCAAGTGGGTTAGAAGGGGGAAGAGAGAGGGGGGAAGTGTAGAAACTTAAAGAGAACACCTACCGTATGTCTTGTTTATTTCACTTTGCTTTGCGCGCCTTGCTTTCTTGCTTTTTCTTCGGTCTTCACTTCAGTCTTCAAGAGCTTTGGCTTGGTCTTCGAGTGCTTCGAGTTGCAGTAATCCAAGTCTTCAATGGAGTGTTGGAGGCTAGTGTATAAGTGTATAAGGGTGTGTATGAGTGTATAGGAGGCTAGGGTTTGGGGTGTAGTGGCTAGGGTTTGGAAAACCTAGAGAAGCTAGGGTTTAGGGAGCCTACAAGCTCTGTATATCGAATATTAGGGTTTTCAGATTGAGTTTGCAGACTTCTTTCATGCTGGAGGAGGCTCTGTATTTATAAAGATGGGATAGACCTGGCGCCTGTTGCAGTGGTGCCAGGCCAAATTTCCTCTTCGCGCCACTAAGAGTCGCGCCAGGCTATTTCTTGGCTTGGCGCCACTAGTAGTGGCGCCAGCCAGTTAGGAAATTTTTAAGGTCGGCAAGCAACATATCTTGGGAAGATTTGGGTGCCTATACTAGTGACTACCATGCAATTTTTAGCCTAGCTTCACTAGGAGTAACTCTGGAAAGTCCGGGAATGATTTAAGGGATCGGCAATGGCCCCGAAAGCCGGGAAATGGCAGGAAAACTTAGAACAGTGTCCCGAAAGTATTTGACTTGAAAAATGAAGATAGGATGTGTTAGAAAGGGTTGATCGGGCCATTAGGGGCAAAACGGTCAACCGGGCTGGGAAGCTGCCAAGATGGACTCGGAACGTCCTGAAAGAAGATTTGAGATTTGGAAACATTATTCAGAATGTTCCCAAAGATTTTCGGTTTAATACCCAGAGCCGGTGTGGTCGGAAAAGGTGACCGGTCCACTAGGGGCAAAACGGTCATTTTACACCAGGTTTGCTAGAACTGACTCAGAATGCTCTGAAAAGGTAAAGAAAGGTTGAGAATACTGTAGGAGGCATTCTTGGGAAGTTACCGGTTTGATACCCAGGGTCGGTGTGGTTCCCGGGGCGTTCGGATGCCTAGGGGCAAAATGGTCATCTTGACCGAAAAGTCTCGGAATTGACCCGAAACGGACTGGAGGGCACCTAATCATGCCAGATTATCTCTGGGATGATCTCGGAAGGGTGGAATTACTGTTCTGAGGACTTAGGTGTGTTCTTGAGAAGCGTGCCAAAAAATGGCCCTAGGGGCAGTTTTGTCATTTTTCACCAGGGTGGGCTAGCAGGCACCGATGTTGACCTGGGTTTTAAGTGTTTCTGCCACTCTGATGACGGTCTCGTGATACAGGGGTTTGTTGGCAATTCTCTATATCAACCTGTTTACGAGTGTTTCTGCTACTCTGACGGTTTATGATGTTTGTGAGTATTTTCGCTACCCTGACGGTTCGCGATCATTCCCGATACTGCCTGATCTCAAGAAGCTGCTAAAGGGACTTAACGTCTGAGAATCAACTTTCTCAAAAGGCGTGCCTAAATGGACATTTCTGCATTGGCAGGCTAGCAGGTGCCAAAGGTGGACCGTTCTACCATCTAGGGGACTTGGGGTCTCATCCCAGTCGACAGGTTTAAAGGGACTTACCATTCCAAAGAGATTTTCTTCGAAAAACATACCGAATTGGATAGAATTATCATCTCGAGGAATCAACTGTCTCGAGAGAGGGATTGGAATTGGAATTGCAATTGGAAAGGGGACTTATCGTCTTCAGAAAGACGTGCCTGATTTGGAATTGGAAAGGGGACTTACCGTCTTCGGAAAGACATGCCTGTTAGAATTGGAAAGGGGACTTACCGTCTTTGGAAAGACGTGCCTGATTGGGAATTGTAAAGGAGACTTACCGTCATAAGAAAGACGTGCATGTTGGAATTGGAAGGGGGCTTACCGTCTTTAGAAAGACGTGCCTGTTGGAAGGGGACTTAACGTCTTCGGAAAGACGTGCCTGATTTGGAATTGGACCGAATGATGCCCCTAGGGGCATTTTGGTCATTTTGCCTCTATTTGAATCTGGTGGGCTTGCGAAGCGATAAATAAACGGGATTAGGCTTGTAAAGTTGATTTCGATTGGAATACGTCCATATTAACTTGAGTACAAGTATGGATGGACCGTAGACTGCCGAGCGGTCAAAAATGGGGTGCTTACAATGATGGCATCACATGTAGGTAGGAAAGGTCTACCTAAAATGACAAAAATATGGTTTTAGGCATTGGGGTCCACTACTGGTTGGATATCTAAAACCACAAAATCAGCCGGGTAATAAAACTTCTCAACTTGCACTAAGACGTCATCCACTATCCCCCCTAGGGGCTTTTATAAAGCAATCCTCTAGTTAAAGTGTGATCCTAGTAGGTTTCAACTCACCTAATTCAAGTTGCTCATCCACTAAGTATGGCAACAAATTCACACTCGATCCCAAATCCAAAAGGCAACCCTCTATCCTACGGTCTCCAATGATGCATATTATGGTAGGATAACCTGGATCTTTATACTTGGGAGGGGTCTTGACTTGGATTACGGAATTGACATCCTTGGCAAGAAAGGCATTCTCTATTACATTCAATCTCCTTTTAATAATGGATAAATCTTTAAGAAACTTAGCATAAGAGGGCACTTGCTTTATGGCTTATAAGAGAGGTAGGTTTATTTTGACTTGCTTGAAAGTCTCACATATCTTAGAACTTAAATGGTTCTTGGGTTTAACTAACCGGTGGGGGAATAGTGCGTGAGCCAAGATATCACGTTCCTCTCTCAAAGCTTCCTCACCATTGGGTATGGAACCATTCGTTTCTTTCCTCTCATAATTCTCTTTCTCTCTATTTTCTTTCTCACTTTTCTCCCCTTCGTCACTCGGCACTCTCTCATCACACGACCCCCCTCATCACTAGGTTCTCCTTCTCCCTCTCCCTCTCCCTCTCCCTCTGCCTCTATACCAACCGAACCCTTATTTACCTTAAACACCTCTCCCTTACCCTTAGGATCACTAGGAGGAATGGTCTTGTCAATAGCCTTACCACTTCTCAAAATGGTGATGGCTTGTACTTGCTAATGGCTAGTGGATGGTTGGTCCAAGGTCTCGGTGGAATGCACATGCTTAGATAGATTTGGTTGAGGTTGTGCGGGTAACTTACCTTTCTTAGTAAGGGTCAATGCTTGTGTGAGAACAGTCAATTGACTCTCAATGTCATCCAATGTCTTATCAACCTGCGAATTTACCCCTCCTTAGGCTTGAATAAATTGTTGGAGGGTGTTGATAAGTGTTGGAATGAGCTTGAGGTGGAGGTTGGAATGGTTTTGGTTAGGTTAGGAATGATGTAACCAGTGGAGGTTGGTATTGTTGTGGTTGCGATGGCGGAGGAGGTGCTTGATAAGATTGAGGGTTGTGATACGCTCCTTGATAAGCTTGGGGATTAGAAGTCCCCTCATTGTGCCATCCAAAATTAGGATGATCCCTCCATCCCGGAGTATAGGTGTTGGAATAGGGGTTTCCCCCTTCTTGATTGTAATGGCAAATAGCATTGACCTGGCCATGCAAGGCCTCCTTAATCCCCGGGATAACCGAGCACGACATGGTGTCATGCTCTTTGGTATCACACACACACAACCCACTTCTTTGGGTTCTTCACTCTCCACCGAATTCACCCTCTTTAACTTTAAAGCCTCTAGTTTTCTCGCCATGGTGGCAAGCCTAGCATTCACATCATCGACCTCTCTTAATTGATATTTTGCCTCTCCTTGTGTGTTGGGCCTACCTTGGGGATTTTGGGTCCCGGTGGTTGCCCAATGTCTAGCCAAATTGACGAGGTAATCAAAGTAGGAATAAGTTTCGTAAGGTTGTTTATCCATGAAAGTACCGGCACACATTGTCTCAATGAATTGTTTGAGTTGGGGCATAAAGGAAGCATATAAAGTGTTAATGATGTGCTACTTGGCAAAGCCATGATGTGGGCAAGAGACTAGGAGCTCTTTGAAATGCTCCCAACATTGAAAAATGACTCTCCTAACATAAGAGAAAACTGTGAAATTTGGCATCTAAACGCCGTTCTATTTTTTGGGAAAAACTTTTTGAAAAACTCGCCTTGAAGAGTTTGCCAAGAGTGGATAGAAAGTGGTCTCAAAGAATTGAACCACGTAACAGTGGTATCTTTTAAACAAAACGGGAAAATTTTGAGAAAAAAAGATTTTCTTTAGACAAGAGTTGTCCATCAATAATGAGCACGCATCCTCAAATTCTTTAATAAAGGCATAAGGCCTTTCCGAATCAACTCCATGCAATTGAGGAAGCAATTACGTCATACCCAGCCTTATGTTCAAAGTGGCATAGTGGGATGAAAAAATAATACATGAACTCGGTGCTTGCTGCGGTGGGTTCATGAAATCTCTCAAGGTCCAGAATTAGAGAGCCCCCATGTCTCTATGGATGCTCCCACCTTCCATGTTATCGCCCCCTAAGCCATGTGTGGGATTTAAAAGAGGTTGGGGTGGCAATCCACCCATTGGCGGGTTAAGCAATACATTTGGATTTTGTGGGTTAAGATTGGGCGGAACAATATTAGGTAGCCTACCTTTATTATTTATTTTTTCCATAGGAATAGTGCCTAGGTTTACCACTAACGAAATTCCATGGAAAAGTGTGTTAATCGGTGATGGCGGGTCGACTTGGAAAAGGTGTCTATTGTCTATTCGTACCCAATGGGACATGCATATGCAATGCGCAAATAGTATGCCTTAATCCTGGTCAACACATCATACACAAGCAATATCAATGTTGGACAACGGCTTTTTTTCAATTTAGTGGACAACAGCTTTTCAACTCCAACCTCCTACTCCACATGCTCAAAATACCACCAATTAGCAAATAAAGCACATACTACCCTATCTCCTCTAATGCTCCTAGCAGTATGTAATACAATTAATTAATCAAACAAAAGAAACTATGAAAAAGAAAGAAATAAAAATCCTAGCATGATATTCACAATAAAGTTGAAGGAGTTACCTCGGCCCGAAGCTGTAAATGCTTCCCTCGTAGGTGGGTGATTAACTCCCACCTTATTTTTGCGATTTTTATTTTTATTTTTATTTTCCGCAATTAGCTCTTTCCTTCAAATCCCTAGCAACGGTGCCAAAACTTGGTCAAGCTTTCCAACTACCCGTCAGAAACAATTGTAGTTTAAATGGAGGCATTCACCATTATCGTGTTTTCCCAAGAGATTTGTACCAATCTAGCAATAAAAACGAGCGCAATTTAAGAGTTATTCAAATTGAAATTGCAACACAATGATGGAATTGAAATCTATAGTGACTAAAATTAGACCGAAAATCTTTAAGGGTTTGAGAATTGGTTTTTACTATCAACTAGGCAATTAATTGAAAGTGCTACTCAAATACTAATTTGGGCAACTAAAATCTAAATTAAACAAAATGATAAACGTGAGATTTTTACTACAACTAATACAATTAAAGCTAAATTAATTTTAGTCCAGTGGAAATTTGAATGAGAACAAATAAGGATTTAAATCGAATATAAAGGGGTTTGGGTGCAATTGTTTTAATCTACCAATTCTAGCATGGAATTTGGAAGGGAAATTTTGGGTTAACTCAAATTAAGGATCTTCCAAAAGATCCTTGATTCAGAAGATTTAGCTTTGAAAATCTAGGTTTCTCTAAATAATTTGGAATTAGATTTTATCACCTTTGATGGGTTTTAGAAATAGATCACATGTTACTAACTATGATTATAAATCTAAGATTTCTACAACAATCAATTCCAAAATAATTGAGAATAAATACAAAATAAATATTCAATAAGATTTAGAAACTCCCCTTCCATTTTGCATGCTTTTCTTGGTAGATATTCACATTTGCATCCAAACAATGAAGTTAGCTAGATGAATCCATGGAGAACTTTCCAAAACACATAGCTAACATATAAATTTACAAATCTAAAAAATATATTGAACTAAGAAAATGTGTGGAAGATTACAGGGAAAATGAGACAAAAATCTGACCAAAACCTGCAACAAATCCTAACTACAACAATACAAATCAAATACATCCAAAATAAAACATTCCCCTTTGTTTCTCCCTATTCTCAGCTGCACAAAACCCTAACAAAAACATTCTCCCCGTTTTTCTCGCACATACAGCTTTTATACTTGCAAATTCTATATCGACCGATCGAACAGTCAAAGTGCGATCGAATGGTCATGGGTGATTGAACAACCGATCGTTCAGTAAAAGACCCTCTCTGAAGTTTTTGCTCATTTTTCGCTGTAGAACCCATTTCCAACATCACTGATCGAACGATCGATTGATCGATAAGGCTCTCTCTCTCTCTCTCTAAAGTTTTGACTCTAGATGGAAGGATACTACTGCAGAAGGTCGAACGGGGGTATTTCCGACGTAACCGATCAAACGGTCCTCTTGTGATCAAACGGCCGATCGAATGGTCAAAGGGCGATTGAATGGTCGACCTATTTTTTGCTTATTTTAGCCCAAAAAACCTATAATACAAAGAGAAAAATAGTTTAGAACAATTTATTGCTAAAAACCTATTCTAATAAACATATTGGGGTTAATAAATACTTAATTAAGGGATTAAGAATACACTTTTAGAGTGGAATCATCCCTACGAGCCCAATTAAAGTCAAAAAGACCAAAATGCCCCTAGGCACCCCAGACAGGTTTTTGAGATCGATCAATCTCCGTAACTAATGCCAAACACCGTTGGAATGAAAAAAACACTCACAAACTATCACACCGTCAAAGTGGCAGAAGCATTCACAAACTTTCTAAGTTAGCTTTTAGGGATCGGGCTGTCTCTGAAACCAATCACCACCGTCGAAGTGACAAAAACACTTACAAACCTTAAACGGTTCACTTATGGCGCCTGCTAACCCACCAATGTAAAATGTCCATTATATCCCTTGGCATTAGGTGGCTTATAGAGATCTGATAATCTCCGAAACTAGCCCCAACCCGTCAGAGTGACAAAAACACTCACAAATCTTTAAGCCGTTAGAGTGACGAGAACACTCACCAGGTCAACACAAGTTTTCGACTAAATCACCCAGTGTCATGGGACCGAATTCGCCTTTTAGTTTTGACACGTTTACGGGGGAAAATAAAGGCCTTTAGAAACCAACCTGTCACAACCGTTGGAGTGACAGAAACACTCATAAACCCAAGTTAACATTAACATCTGCTAACTTGTCTTAGTAAAAGATAACCAACCAGCCCTTTG
Source organism: Euryodendron excelsum (assembly GCA_033060915.1). Classification (NCBI taxonomy): domain Eukaryota; kingdom Viridiplantae; phylum Streptophyta; class Magnoliopsida; order Ericales; family Pentaphylacaceae; genus Euryodendron; species Euryodendron excelsum. Next base: position 15,620,008 of record CM065393.1, on the reverse strand, counting down.
GGCATGATGGCATGTCTTGCGAGAAAGTATAAACTCCTCGAGATGATAAGTCCATCCAAACTGGCATAACTTCGAGAAAGCACGAAGTCCTTGAGATGGTAAGTCCACCTTCCAGGACTATCCCTAGATAATTCGGTATGTTCAATAAGCCATTCCAGTCGACTCTGGACCAATTCCAGTGATACTCAGTCAAAATGGCCATTCTACCCCTTGGTAGATCGGCACATCCACGAGAAAGTACCAAGTTCTCGTGACGGTAAGTCCACCTTCCAAAACTATCCCTAGACAGTTCGGTATGTTTGATATGCCACTTAAATCCATCCTGGATGCATTTCGGCAATTTTTGATTGAAATGACCATTTTACCCCTAGTGGCCCAGGCACTTCCTAAACCATACCAACTTTAGGTACCGAACCGACATTTAATAGGGTGCCCCAATGGATATCCATGTCCATTTTTAGGCAAGTCCCTTGACTCAAAACACATTTAAGTCAACAAAAGCATCCCGGAGCATCTCGCAGACGCTCCACTAGGGTTGTCTTTTTCTCCGATTCCTTGATTAAAACACACTATCAAATGGCTTGAGAAATGCATAAATCAAAGAATTCTCAAAATCCTTTCCATAGCTCTTTCCGTCGGTACAACTCGATTGAAAAGATCGCTTCCCGAAGCTTCCGATCGCGTGGCCTAAAAGTTATCACATTGAGAGACCCACGGAGCGTCTCATAGACGCTCCGCCAGGGTTGACTTTTTCTTTAATTGCCTGATTAAAATGCACTGCCAAACAACTTGAGAAATGCGTAAATTAGGGAACACTCTAAAGCTTGTCTGGAGGACCTCCCATCGGTACGTTTCAATGGAAGAGGTGACTTCCCAGATACCAAGATCATGTGGCATGAATACTATCACCTTCGGCAACCTTTGGAGCCTCTCATAGATGCTCCAAAAATATTAGTTTTATGCACGCTTCCCGATGACAAATCTCTATCATCCAAAATCCATTAGAGCTCCGCAAGGGCTCTCGGTTCATGAGAAACAGTAGGGGAACGTTGTGAACGTTACTAATTTTCTCAAATCTTTTTCGAATTGCACGGATATCGATGTAAAGTTAGCATAAAAGTTCTCGGCAGTGGAGCGTGTGCTACATGTGCCAAAAAAATGATCAAATCGAATAAAACTTACCCTGTAGCCTAAGTTGGGGTAGTACAAGGAGTGCCACATGGCGCTCAATTAATGGCCAAGTACAGGCACATGCAGCACATGCATTGGGCCAAATTTTGGCTAAGTGCATGTGCTACATATGCTAGGGCCCTGAAACCTTTCCTATAAATAGTGGCCTCCCCCCAACATATTCGAGAGTGAAAACAATGGTGAAGCCTTACTGAAATACTCCAAGAATCTGAAAAAATCCTAAATACTCCACATCTTTCAACCTTCCAAGCATCTAAGCTAGATTCCACTCACCTGAAGCCTATACACTAAATCCCTAAAGCCGCTAAAGCAAGACTCAAGCCATTTACAACTCACTTCAAGGCCATTGAAGACACTTCAAAGCTTAAGCAAAACCCTCTATTGAAGCTTGAAGATGTTGTGAAGACAAGGTAGTGTTTCTATTTATATTTTGCTACCCTCACTCTTTTCTTCTCTCTTCTAGCCTATTTAGGCTATTATCTATTTTACTCCCCATCTTCTACCCCCCTTTCTTGCTTGCTTGAATAAGAAGACCATAGATCCATGCCTAGGGGAAGCTTTAGGGAAGCCACCTAGTGGGGTTTCTCCCTTTAGCCTATCTTATCATGATATAGACCATAGGCCCCGTGTAATGTGGTGTGACCTTTTAGCCTTATATGATTTTATGACCCCCTTTTACATATAGTTACCATGCCCATATTACACATGCTGGGCTTCATTTTCATGTTCATCATCATTTTCCAAAAATCCTCACTAATTCTATTCTATGTCGTTCTCAAACACCATATTCAAGTGTTTTCTTAAAAATGGTTCTAAGAGTGGGTTTCTTGAAGCCTAGGACTAAACCCTAGTTTTTAAGCCGTAAATACCTTCTTTGCATTCCCATATAGCTCTCTTGAGTTTTTGCATAAGAATGACTTCAAAACCACCCTTCTAAAGGGTCTTTCCAAATTCTCTACTGTCGTAATTGTTCACCAAAAGTGGCCTTCAAACATTGTATTCTATGTTAATTTTCAAAGTTTTACTCTCTTGGGTTGTGTGGTTGGAATGGTCTCCATGGAATCTTCTCTTGAGTGGTATCCCTATAATGACCATAATAGCCCTAAACCACACTAGAGTGCTTTTCTACATCTCCAAAAGAGGCTTTCAACATAACTTTCTTCAAGATAGGTTTTCAAAAACTCACTATCTTTGTTCTACACCAAAATGGTTTCTAAAACCACCATTTCCATTTTGATTTTGAAAAGATTTTGTTCTCCTAAGTTAGAGGTTGTAATGGTCCCCATATAGCTCTCTTTTGAGTAGCTCCTCCAATTCAACCATGTGAACCCTACACTTATTAGAACAAATTTTCATGGAAATTATCTTTCCAAATTCATAATTCTCTTGAGTTATTTTTCGAAAAATATGTTCATATGAAATGGCAAGGTTTCTTTTCATAAAACAATGGTTTCCAAAAAGGTTTCTTTTCATAAAACAATGGTTTCCAAAACCTTACTTCAAGTTTCATGCGTCAAGCCACCTTTCCAAAACCACTAGGTCTGAACCCTAGTACAAAACCACTTTTCAAAACCACCTTCCAAAACCCTATGTTAACTTGACCCTAGTTGTCTTACCTTAGGCTAACCTAACCCAAGTTAGTTAACCGTAGGTCAACCAAACCCTAGGTTAACCTAACCTGGGAAAGCTAACCCTAGGTCACCTTAACCCTAGGTTAACCTGACCCTAGTTAGTTGACCCTAGGTCATCCCAACCATGGTTAGTTGGCTTCAAAACTCTAACTCTGAACCCTTTTCAAACACCTTCGAATCAAAATGATTTTCATGGCATCCTTTCAAAAATCATACTCTTCTCTCTTATGTTTTCAAACCATTTCCAAAGAAACCTTTTCAAATGACACCATGTCGCTTCACAAAGTGTTTTCAAAAGCTCTCTCTAACTTGTCTTGACCTAAAATGGCTAAACACTTTACATTTTCAAAAACTACTTCCAAAATGTTTTCAAAGCTGACATTCCTAAGGTGGTCTTAACCCTCTTATGGTTAGGGTCTCCAAAGGAAGTAATACATTAAATACAACCTTCAAGGTTGTTCATATTAGGGCTCCAAAAGTCTAAGTGTTTCCCAAAGCTATTTTCAAAAGTGGTTTTCAAAAAGTCATATCCTTAAGAAAATCTTAGTCATTCAATGATTATGATTTCTTAAGGAAAGTGAGATATCAAGTAAGGTTCTATAACCCTAAAGCTTTAAAAACCTAAGGGAAGTCTCTTCCCCCTTTTGTAAACATGTTTTCAAAATTCATAGCCTTAAAGGAGTTAGTCTTTTCATAGCTAATATCTTAAAAGAGTTGAGATATTCCACATACCATTTATAAGGTATTCAAAAACTACTTTAAAAAATTTTCCTAAGACAAGTTCAATAGATTACTAGTCCAATTCAAACTCCATGTTTTTTAAAATCTCTAATCAAACCTTCAAACCTTCCAAAACTCTCTTGAGTTGTTTCCAAAAATATTCCAACACTCTTAAAGACATTTCAAAAACATTGAATTTCGAATTCAAGAATTTTCCAAAAACAATCCAAGTCCTATTTCAAAGACATCTTGAAAACATTCCAAAGATCTCTCAAGTTCTATGTCCAAAGACATTTTCAAACCTTTAAGTTTCATTTCAAGTCAAAACTCTTGAATTCAAAGTTTCCAAACCTTTCAAGACTCCCATGAGTCTATCTTCAATCGGGCCCTAGCCTAAACTACAGATTACTTGATTCCCATCAAATGAGATATGTAGACTACCTAAAATGGTGCGGTGATAACCTTTATTTCAACTCAAGTTTCCTTTTCCAAAGTTTCCATTAAGTCAAAATTTTCATCTCAAATCACTTCAAAACTTCCTATTTTCAAACAAATTTTCGAAAGCATGCATCATGCATCATTCATCCAAAAAGTGGTGACCAAACTCCTTTTTCAAAATTTTACAAATGGATACAAGTGGATTTCTAGTAACTGGTGATTTAAGTGGGTGAACTAAGGGTGATTAGACATGTAGGTTCTGGAAGAATGGGGTAGGGTGATGATCTAAGGATATCTTCCCAACACGTAACTAAACCTCGGACCATAGATCTCTATTTCGAAGACCAAAACCGAAGTCATTCTTTAAAAGGGCTTTAAACATTTTCAAAGGTTTCTAAACAACCATGTTTTCTAAAAACACCTCTCTAGAGGAAATTTTTAAAATTCCTTCAAAAACCTAAGTTTAGTCCTCGTGTTACACTTAGGTGGCCTAACACATCTTTATCTATGTTAGGTAGAAACTCCCATTTTTTCCAAAAAGCCCTTAAATCAAACCAAGTTTTAAAGTTCAAACCACGTCGCACTTGTCCTTCTAGGAGGGTAAGTTCTAACAGAGAGAGTACCATGCTTTTCCCAAGCCAAGAGGGCTTGGTTAAAAAGAGGGCACGACAGGCACCTACCAAATTTTTGGCCTAGCGCCACCTTGGTATGGCTATGATCTTGAAGATTTGATTCGCCTTTGGGTGCAAGGCAAAGATCTGGGCACCACTTCTAGTGTCTCTTAGCCATTTTTTGGCCTAGCTCCATTGTAAGTGGCTTTGCTTTGATTTAGAAAGCTATCAGGCTACGGTGCCTAGCTGGAAAAGAGATAATGGCACCCGGGAGTGCCCCGGGTGTTACTGGTTTGACACCTAGAGTCGGAATGGTTAAAAAAGATGATCAGTCTGCTAGGGGCAAAATAATCATTTAACCAAGAAATATCGAATGGGCTCAAAATCGAGTGGGATGGAGCTTGGAGATTGAGGATACTTGTGGGAGTGCCCCGGGGGTTTACCAGTTCAATACCCTAAGCCAGTGTGGTTGAAAAGGATAATCGGCCTACTAGGTTCAAAACGGTCATTTGAAGCGTGAAACACCGGAATTGGTCTGAAACTAGGATTCGAAGATTAAGAACATTATTAAGAATGTCATAGGGGATTACCGGTTTAATAGCCAGGGCTTGCGTGGTTGAAAGGGATGACTGGCCTACTAGGGGCAAAGTGGTTATTTTGACTGGGAAACATCGGAACCAATCCAAAATTGACTAGAAGGGGATTTGGAGGTTAAGGATACTCATGGGAGTACCCCAGAGGTTTACCAGTTTGATATCCAGAGCCAGTGTGGTTGACGAGGGCGATCGGGGTGCCTAGGGGTAAAATGGTTATTTTGATCTTGAATCGCTGGAATTGCTCCGAAGTTGGTTTGAATGGCATTCTGAGTATGCCGGGCTCACTGGGGATAGTCTTGGAAAGGTGGTCTTACGACTTGAGGACTTAGATCCTCTCTCGAATAGAGTGTCAGGTGGGGCCCATCAGGGGCGATATGGTCATTTTTCATCGAAACAGGCTAGTAGGCATTGGTGTTGAGTGATCTGGATTGGATATGGATTTTCCATCTCGAGGACTTTGAATCCTCTCTGAGATGTGCCAATAGAGACTTATAGTACTCACGAATTCTATACCTGCTCGGTGAACATGCCGACCTAGAACTTGACTAGGCGGACTTCCTCAAAAGATATGCCAATAGCGGACATTCTACATTGGCGAGCTAGTAGGTGCCAAAAGTGAACTACGTGTGATTGATATGGTGTTAGTTCCCGAGACCACCAGGTCTCAAAAAGCTACTTATTTTATGATGGTCCTCGAGATAGCCCAATCTCGAAAATCTACCTATGTGGTGATGGTTCCTGAAATTGTCCGGTCTCGAAAATCTACCTGTGTGGTGATGGTCCAGGAGATTGCTCGGTCTCGAAAATCTACATGTTTGGTGATGGTCTCCGAGACTGCCTGGTCTTGAAAATCTACTTGTTTGGTGATGGTTCCCGAGTCTGCCAAGTCTTGAAAATCTACCTGTGTGGTGATGGTTTCAGAGACCATCCTATTTCAAAATTTTACTTGTTTGGTGATGGTTCTTAAGACCGTCCAGTCTTAAAAATCTATCTGTGTGGTGATGGTACCCGAGACCACCCGATCTCAAAAATCTAACTGTGTGGTGATGGTTCCCGAGATCGACCTGTCTCTAGAATCTACCTGTTTGGTGATGGTTTTTGAGGTTGCCCAGTCTTGGAAATCTATCTAATTGGTGATGGCTCCCAAGACTGCCTGGTCTCGAAAATCTACCTATTTGATGATGGTTTCTAAGATTGCCCAGTCTCAAAAATCTAACTATTTGTGAGGGGATGCTAAGGAGGCATTCTGGTCATTTGGGGCCGATTAGGCCCAGTGGACCCGAAAAGTGATTGATTGGTTGATTGGACTGGAGTTTTAAAAGCCTTTCAGGGCTGTAATTTGTTGTGATGCTTGAATGTGAGTTCGGTCAAGCCAGAGATTGCCCATCAGGTAAAAATGGGGTGCTTATAGATAAAAACATCAATTCGCCCATGTTTCCAATGAAATTTGATAACTTAAATCATTGGCTTCAATGCGAGTCTTTGATTTAAAGGATTGACCATTAAAATAATGAAATCAATGATAATTAACTTAGAATTGTAAATGATGAGGTTCTTATGTTCATACTCTTGATCTAAGTAACACCCATACCAAATTGAAAGTTTGTGTATTGACACTCAAAAACTTAGTCAAGAACACAAAAATTCAATATGATCTAAGAAATGATTACCATGAATTCAATTCAATAGCAATTTGAAGTTAAATTCATAGTCAATTTGAGAACCATAGACTAATACCATCGATTTGTGCAATTACAATACCAATTGTAGAATTGTGCATTAAAATTACCAAACATAAACAATAATCTATATGTTCTAAGATATCTAAACAATGATATACCCATTACCTCCATTGAAAACCTTGAAATCCTTAGATGATATTCACAATTGAACCCAAGGAAAGAATTAGCTACTTGATTCCATAAGTAATTGACTTGAATTCATATGAAATTGCATTTAAATGATGAAAATGGCTCTTGATTAGAATGAAAATGAAGAAATACAAAGAAATATAGAGTTTCTCTTTTTAAAACTACTCTTAAAAATCCTAAAAACTCTAAAAATAAGATGAGATACCAAAATTTTTTGCCAAAACTGCCTAAAATATGCTGAAAAAGAGCAAAGATTTGTGAAGCGTTCGAACGCCCCGCAATTTCATCAAGTTGTAATTCCTCATCAGACATTAATTGATTATCAGATGTATCAAAATTTAGGAATAATTGCATAAGTTGTTGCTTAAGTGTGTCGTCAATTTCTAGAGAATTAATTTTTTGTTTCATACAACATTGATTTTTGTAATGGCCAACTTTACCGCATTGGTAGCAAGTAGGAATTTTTCTTGAATGTTTAGAAACATGTTTGGGTTTAGAAAGGGAAGCTTTAACAGTAGTTCATGGTTAAGGTTTTTGACAAAAAAACGTTCGAACTAGGTTTGGGTTTACGAAAGAATCTTCGGGCAGAGGTAGTGCGAGGTTTGCGACGAGAAGGAGCTACTATTTGTGAAGTACCAAGGAAACCAAATTGTTGACAAAAAGTGCCTAGTTCTTTCTTGGAAGTGGCTAAATCTTTTTGCAGTTGTTAATTTAATTTGAAGTCGGTGCAGATTTCTAGACCTTGGGTTTGGATAGCATTGACTAAATCACCATAAGTGAGTTGTTCATATGGGACGACTCCATTGTTATTTTCTTTGAGTTTATCTTTGACCTTTTAGAAAAAAAGTTTGGGAAGACCATCAAGAAATTTTTCTTTCCAATGTATTTGACGACAGTCATCTCTCATCATAACTTTGGTTAGCCCTTCTAGTTTGAGAGATATGGTCTTCCAAAGTTTCAACTCTGCGTGCTTCAGCAGCTTGTATTACAGCTTCAGCAACTTGTACTCTAGCAGCATCTCATTGGAATTCATTCTCTCTTCAACCAAATTGTGCCAGAAATCATCTAATTTAAATTCAAAACCTATATAAAGTAAAACAAACTTAGTTAATACTAAAATCTAACTAACGAGGCATATAAATGATTGCATTCCAAAAGTGAAATTACAACACCTTAATTTGTGCTTTGTTAGTCTTGGTTTAGGAGTTTATATGCCTATTTAGTTAGATTTTAGTATTAACTTAGTTTATTTTGCATTATGTAAGTTTTGAGCTTAAATCGAATGATTTCGGATGCATTTCGGATGAAGGGAAAATGAGTTTGCTGTCATAGTACAAGCTACTAAAGCTGTGGTACAAGTTGTTGAAGCACGCAGAACTGAAACTTTGGAAGGGCATATCTCTCAAAGCAGAAGTGCTACCAAGGTCCATAATATATGTTGTTTTATATGTCTTTTTGATAGCTTTTCAAATTGACTGTTTGAACTGCTGTCTGAACAGTTAATCGTTCAAACACTAAATTAAGGCGTTCGAACGGTCCTTGAAAGCATTCACCATTGAGGGAAGGTGCATTAGGCAAGCGTTCAAACGGTTCTTGAAGGCGCTCACCATTGAGGGAAGGTGCATTAGGCACCCTAGCTTATCTTCCTTCATCATTACATTTCATTCCATACTTTGTTTTCATGCATTTATAACGATGCATCATTCTAGTTGGGGGTAGAGTAGAGGTTTTATTTCTATTTGTGTTTTTGTTTCTTTGAATTTGCACTTTTCTTTTTATTTCTTTGTGTTGCCCCCTATTCTATAAATTTGTTTTCTTTTAATGACTTCCTCTAGTTAGATGGTAGAGTTTAGATGCCATTTGGATGGATGCGTTGTGTCTTTGCTTATGTCTAACACTTTATTGTTCATGGATGAAGTCATTTTTAAGCTTTAATGTGCGTAACTTATTTGTATTATACTTATCTCTTATGTATAGATTGTTTAGTACATGTGTAGACATTGTTATTTTTTACCACTTCCACCATTCGGTGAATATTTAGGTATTGTATGGTCTCAATATCGTTCTTTTAATGCTTTAGCACATTCATCCATATATACTTTGTATTCATTCCTAGCTATTCATGGTCGATGTGTTGACTCTTTATTTCTGAGGTACAATAACACTACTTGTGAAAGTGCTACTTGAGATTAGAAGATAGGAATCTTCTATGTATCTTTACTCAAGTTAATGTTGATTCACTCTTTACACCAAACATATGGTGGGGGTGTTTCATTCATGCATTAGTAGAGGGGGATTACATCATTGTGCACAATTAGGCTTTAGAACACCATTTGTTACAATTTTTTGCATTTTCATTCTTACATTAGTAGAGATTATTACCTTGTGAGCTTTAGAACATTTATCGTCTTTTGGAGCGATTGCATTTACTCAAGAATTAATTCTTCATTCTCATTTCTTGAATAGCTTCAATATGCTTGCATTTGATTGATAAGTTGAGTATTGATCTTGATATTGACACTTATACTTTATGGAAAGATATGATTTTGTACTTTGGAATATGATTCTAGGCCCTTATTCTTTTTGATATCCTTGACTTTCCCTTTGAATGAGCCATATGTTCTTTTTGACTTCATTTGTCATCTTTTTTTTCCCTTGTTGTTACAAATACGATGTAATACTTCATCTCTCTCATTTCTTGCAAAGGGACGCCTATATAGAAAAAAAAAATGTGTTGTATTGGGGCATCGAAAAAGAAAAGTAAAGCAAAGAAGGAGATTGGTTAGGGAGTTCAACAGAAAAGGAGCATATTATGGAGGGTAAAATATTGAATGCAAAAGAAAAAGTATCAAATGGTTTGCAACAAAAGAAAGAAAAGAAAAAAAAAAAGAACAAAAGAAGTGTTACAAAGTTGAAAAAAAAATGAAGAAAAGAGAAAGAGATAGAGAAAAGTGTTTTGAATTCTAAAAGGGAAGAGTGGAGTTGTTGTTCATTCATCATTTCATGCCTTGATCAAACATGATATGATCTATGCTTATTCCTCTTTACCTTTAACTCGTACTTCTTTTACTCTACCCTTTTCACCTAAAAGAGGACCTAGTTGATTGAAGTTACGTGTGATTAAGAATTTTATTAGAGTATAAGTCATTTCTTATCAACTTCTTTGAATCAATGCTCAACTATGAACTTTCTTTCATGAAGTTATGCTAGGTTGATACAATTATATCTTTTTGGTTTTTGTAATTGGTATATTCATTTGATTTCTTTTTATATTTACTCTATTGTTGAACATGTCATTGTGAGAACCACGTGAGTCTTTATTTGTGAGTGTATGTCTGGTGAAGTATTGAATCAAAGCTTCAAGGATTGGGATTGTTGGAGTGTGTTTCATTTGAAGTTATATAGCATGACTCTTCACCCACGCACTTGAACCTTTCTTTTGTATGAATGATGGCATATTTTTGCATGTATTAGCGAATAAGAGTGATATATAATATTTTCTTGAGTTGGACCATGCATATTTTTCTTATTCTTATCTCTTATTGCAGTTTTACAAAGGGATGTTTGTAGGTATCATCACTGGAAACTCTCACAAGACACCACTCATTCACTAGGGGTTTACAAGATTAATGCATAAGCTAAATGCATTCGTGACTCCTACGAAAGTGGAGATTATCTCCTTTGTTTTTAGTATTTTGCTAGGGACTAGCAAACAGCAAGTTAGTGGGTGTAATTGCACACTAAAAGTACAATTAAAACACCTTAATTTGTACTTTTTTTAGTTTTAGCTTAGGAGTTTATATGCCTCTTTAATTAGATTTTAGTATTAACTAAGTTTATTTTGCTTTATATTGATTTCGAGTTTAAATTGGATGAAATCTAAGCTTTGAACCTATGATTCTATCAAAAGCTTACACTCCTAATCTCAATTGGGTGTGAATCCATAGTTTTATGGTTAAAATTTTCCAAATCAAGGATCTATGGAGTGGTCCTTCAATTGAGTTACAAACCTCCATTGGAATTCTTGTTTAACTTGGTAGATCGGATCACTTGCACTCAAATCTCTTTTGATTGCACAGAAATCAGTTTATAATTGCTTTGAATTTCCATTCTCCTGTTTTGCATTAATAGTTTGATAGCCATAAGCTTATATTTTCAATTGCATTAGTATAATTGTTAGTTAGAAAGCACAATTTTTAAAACTAAAAGATATTTGGTCTATTTTTGTCACCTCTAGATTTGATTTATTTAGTTTCAATTCAATTCAAGATAGATTAGTGTTCTCTAAGTGTTGGTAGCCTATATTTGGCTTAGTCCTGAGGAAATCGACTCCGGTACTCACCAAATTTTATACTTCAACTGCGACACTCTTTCTCTTGCGGGGAAACTCAAATTTACATCATCTTTGGGAGCAATTCATTTGGTGACAAAGAAATCAATGGCAGAGGGAACCGATGAGTGGGTGCAGCGAAAGCTTTACAATTCATTCAAGGTTAGATTGATGGATCATCCAGAATGGTTTGATTCTTGGGCTCGGCCCCAGACCCTGACCAGCAGGCTGCCAGAGCAGTTAGATGCCTTCCAAGTAGTCCACGGACTAACTACATGGAGAAGAAGATAAGTGTTGATCGTCAAAACAATGCTTACACTACAAAAAAAAAAAAAACAAGAAGCTAATCACCAGATTATGAAGAGACTTTTGGGACTCTTTTGATCGCTGAAGGCTGAGGGTAGCCAAGATGAGACAAGAAGAAGAGTGTTCAAGAGTTCCTGCATTGACTGTAGCTATTTGCAAGGACAAGCATATAAATACCTAACTAATGACTGGTTGGTCGCCAAAGATAGAGTTCGCTACAACAGAACTAGAGATTATCTTGCTCAGTTGAGTCCTAAAATGAGGATAGTACTGACATTATTTCAACAAAATCTGTTGGAAGTTCCTGAATGGACTTCAAGGACTAACTCCAATGTCGTTGAGCTCAGTTGTAACGGCTGTTCAGACACAAAAGAGAATAATTCTCGTGGAAGGGGAAAGAAAGTTATTAAATATTGTCCAGATCCATTGTGCCGCAAAACAGCACAGATCAAGAATCAACGTCTAGAAGAACAATCTAAACTTCATGAATGTACTACAAGGAATGGTGTTTATGAACGCTCACCAGCAAAAAAGGTCATCCCAAGCAGCAAGCTACTTGACAAGAGATCTATAAAACACACTTTTCTGCAAGATGAGCATGCGAAGAAGCCTACATCTAGGGTTGATGACAACAGAAGTTATCCTGAACATTACTTTCGAGTTTGGAATTTAAGGTCAACAAGAAATGGTAGCAACAAGAAGACAATAGTAATAATCATCGTATCTCTTGTTTAGTTTCCCACAGTGTTTTGCTATCTCCTTCGACAGCAATATGGGGTTCTTGTTTTTCCTTTAAGTGCTTCTCTTAGGTGAACAATGTGTCCTGATGTTTTCTTCTTTTTGGTCAAATAAGTTTAATGAGTGGGTAGGATTTTGATGAACAAAAGACCCCCTAGGATTAAGCAGTGATTTCAAATATGTCGCAATTTCTCTATCTTGTTTCTCATCAAAGTCGTTTGTTTGGGACTCCATATTTGATTTTGAGCTAAAGTCCGTCCTTGGTTCTGCAGTAATTAAGGGTGGAATATATTTGAATTCCATGCACTACATTTTGTGTTCATTGAGAAAGTGAATTAGCTCTAGGCAGTTTAATGGAATACTATTACTTATCAGAAGAAATGTCCAGAACATATCGAAACGATGAAGGCTCTATGTTTAGTTTTCACTAAGAATCAGCAAATTAATGATCAGGATATAATGAAATTATTGAAATGCATGTCTGCAAAGTCTACAGAATATTGTTAATTCTCACAAGAAAAATCAAAATAGCAAAGCCTTTAGATTTTGGAATAATTGTATATAGATCTAGATATAGTATATAGCGAAGTAACTTCACTTGCCATTGTAATTACCCCTTTTTATCTCTCATGCACTGTGCTGATCAAGCTGCTTCATAGTAGTTATATGTTAAATCTCGCCAATGAAGTCCCGTCCTATTGTACCTAGTCAAATTTAAGAAAACTAAATTAGGTAACTTTTTTTTTTTTTTTTCAATTTGAACTATTGTTAAAACAATGTGGATTAGCAACTCTGTGTATCAGCTAATGGGAAATCCGCACGGTGGTTGAGCCATATGTGGAATTCATGCTCAAAGTAACAAGGCCAAAATCTTTATAGTAGGTTATTTGGACGATTCAAAGAGTTAGCAAGTTATGATAATTATATCTACCTCAGAAAGCTTAGAATTACTACTTCCTACTTGTTTTCTGAGCATGAGAAAGAAAAAAAAGTTGGCCCATTTTGAGATTAGAGAAAATTGAAAACCTTGGGAACATTCGCATCTTCTTACACTAAGAACGCCGATGGTGAAAGCATACAATTGTGGAATGGATATGAGTCAAGCATTTTTCATAATTTATCACTTAAATTCATATTAGTAGTACATTTTTTTTTTATTGGTTTCGACCCTTTATAGCTTATCTAGTAACATTTTGGTATTTTTTTTCTTTTTTTATTAAAAAATTGTCGGTATTAATAGTAAAAGGTCTGTGATAATTTTATGTTTGGCCTAGTTTTTCGTGTTAATGTGGGGATAGTTATTTATTTGAATGTACTTTTGAGGAACATCAATCAAAACCCATGATATAGAATAAAGAGCATTCAAAATGAGCAATAGAACATGCAATACTTCGTATCAAATTACCAATCCAGATAGGAAAAAGGGAATATTCAAAAGTCAGAAACAATGGCTGTTTTTTCCATCACCAACAGCTAGCATGTGGACTTTCAAAGTATTATTGAGGAGAATTTGCTCCCTTTTGAGAGCAGTCACTGATGTAGAATAAAGAGTTGGGTGCTTGGGGCTTTTTCTAAAGTTTGTAAATTGCATTATTCATTTTGTCCAGGCAAGAATATGGGGATTAAGATTCCTCATTATCAACTCCTAGGTCAGCAGGAAAGCATTTGTGCTTGCATGGAATTGACTTCATATTCCATGTGAGTGAATGTTTTCACTGAACATTGTGATAGAGACATGACAACATGTGCATACATTCTTTTGCAGAAATATGCAAAAGAGTATCATTGTGAACATTACTTTTAGATTGTCTTTAGCTTCTGTGAATTGGCTTTGGCTCAATACAGAAAGATAAAGTAAAAGAAAAGAAAAGAAGAAGAAGAAGATTATGCTTCGGCCGCTCCTAGTGCAACGTAGTTAGTTCAAACAGCATCCAAACTTCTAGAAAATTGACAATATCAGTAGCTCGTATTACCAACTGAAGTATGCTAGCTTCATTGCAGGTTGTCCCTTAGTGTTTACTGAAAAAAATTGATGTTTACTAGACATTTTGCAGTGAGAGAATTTTGGTGTTTGGATGATGCATCTGATGGTATGAGTTTTTAAATAATAAAAACCATGAGTTAATTTCAATAGGTATGAGTTTCGGATGGCTTTTGAATTATTGCTGAAAAGGGATGGAAACAAGGAAGAATAGAATTTGGCAGCAGATGTGCATCTGGAATTGATTCCTAAATGGAAATTCCACCAATCTGTTTCGCCACAAACTACTTGAGCCTACTCAGGAAGGTGCAGACTGCGGATATTTGTATGACGTATGCACGTGTGCAGTCTTTAAGATAACATATTTCCAACATAAGACCCGGCAGATTGGACATATGAACGAGAATCAAATTTGAAAGAATTTTTCTTTAAAATAATGCATGAGGAATCATGTAAAGAGGGACACTATTGGATTTTGTTAACAAAATACATGAGACCTATTACTCCCACCCCCCTGGCACGGGGGTGGGTTGACGCGACATAAAAGTATTTCTTTTGCCTCATTTTGTCCTCAATCCTTTATTAGTGCAAAATAATAGTGTAATATTTTTTTTATGGTTAAACATATATCAATTATTTTATTTTTATTTTGTTTTGATTAATTTAATTTTTTTAATAAAAAATAAAAAAAATAGGGATCACATCAAGCAAATATTTGTTATTTTTATTTTGTTTTGATTAATTTGAATTTTTTTTAAAAAAAAAAAAGAACAAAAAAAATATGAGTCACATCAGCAAGTGGAATTATCAGAGATATGAGATCAGAGATTTTCTCTACGGATAAGATTTTCTGATAAGATTTTCTGTTTGGATAGATTTTTTGTTCGGATAAGATTTTTTGTTCGGATAAGATTTTCTAATAAGATTTTTTGTTTGGATAAGATTTTCTGTTCGGATAAGATTTTTTGTTTGGATAAAATTTTCTGTTCAGATAAGATTTTCTATTTGGATATGTCTCCCTCTATTTATATAAAAAACATTTCTCAAGATTTTCTCATCTTCTTCATTCCTTCACTTCCTCTACTATCACTCTTTCAATTTATATCAAGATAGAGCACAATGGCTAACTCAATTTCAGATAGTTGGGCAGCTGAGAGTGATCTTTCAAGTGCAGAAAGTGTCTCCCACAGAGGTCGTGACTATACACCTGAATTTACTACTGATCAGGCAAGCATCTGTTATTTTTTATTTCATCAGACTATTGTTGTTTCATCATACTATCAATTTATTAAAAGTAAACCCAATAACGTTGTACTTATGCATATTTGTTATTTTTTATTAACAGACTTTTGAAGGTAGAGACGAAATGTTAGATTGGGTGCGGAGGGTTGGTCGACAAAATGGCATCGTGGTTGTTATCAAAAGGTCTGCTAATTTAAAAGGCGGCAAACTCTCGAAGTGCATTCTTGGTTGTGAAAGATGAAGAAAGTACGAACCGCCACGGCATCTTTCTGAAGGGCAATCCTTGCAAAGAAATACTGGAACAAAAAAATGCAATTGTCCATTTGAGCTGCGAGGTTTACCAATACCTCCAAATGGTGTCATGTGGGGTTTAATGGTTAAATGTGGTTCTCATAACCATGAAACTGCAGAATATCTTGATGGTCACGAGTACCCGTCAAGGATCAAACCAGTGGAGAAGCAATTTGTACTCGAGATGACTGACAATACCAAACCTCGTGAAATTCTCAGTGTCTTGAAAGAAAGAGAGCCTTCAAACACCACGAGAATTCAGAGCGTTTACAACACCATCTATAAACACAAAGAAGTCAAACGTGGCAGTCTAAATCCTATCCAGCATGTTTTTGATCAATTAATTAGCAAAATATACCTCCATAATTTTATGACAAATCAAGAGACGAACGAAACTATAGATATTCTTTGGGTTCATCCTAAAAGCCTGGAGCTATATATCAACTTTCCCACCGTGATGATCATTGATGCAACATACAAGACCAATGAGTATCATATACCATTGTTAGAGGTTGTGGGTATTACATCCACACTGCGAACATACTCACTTATGATGTGGTTATGTATGCATGCAGATCGCTCTAATGATGATGGACCACGATCTAACAGAACATCTGAGGTTCTTGAACTGTTACAGGGGATGGATCCATCTACGCGAGATAATATGATAAACAAGATTATCGATATGACAGATCCATCTCATAGTACAGTTTGAGCCCCAGTGTACAACACAGAACACAAAGGTCGACCTGCAGGTAGAGATGAGCAAAGTAGATGCCGCATAAAAAGTATTCTAGAAGTATCTAGTTCAGAATCTAGGAGGGCATCTAACTCAACTCTAGATGCACCGGTCACTCAACCGACTGTAACCTCAAGAATTCGCAACATTCAAACTCTAGCTCCACCCGTCTTGGATCCCTTCATTCAACAATTGTCTGAGGCTTATTAGGATTTTATTAGTTACACTGTTGACGTCCGAGCTGATCGTCATTGTGGATTCAGGGCGATAGCTGCGCAAGTTGGGTATGGCGAAGATGATTGGGCACGGGTACGAATGGACCTGATTGAAGAGATTCAGCAAAACATGAACTTATACGATATGCTTTATCTAGAGCATAATTATACAAACACTCTTCTACATTCACTTATTTGGTTCCAACCTACAGCGTCAGAGGCATATTGGATGGACTCTATGGCTTTAGGAGTTGTCATCGCATCAAGATACAACCTTGTACTGCACGCGTTTAACACATATCATTCGGATTGTTTTACTCACTTGCCATTGAGATCTTCCCCAGTTCCGGTTCACGAGCGTCGAGAAATAGCTATTGCTCGTGTTGATGGTAATCACTTCGTCCAAGTTTTCTTATGCCCTCATTACCCAGTACCACCCACTCCAATGTGGTGGCAACAACATGTATCAATCGAAGCTAGGGAATAGGTTGATAGTTATATAGTACGAATGAATTTGTGGTAAAAAATAATGGGTGGAGGACTGGGTGCCCCCGGAGGAGAGTTTGGTGGAGACATTGATTAGAAATTCTGTTTTTATGTATTGTTGAATTTACCAATGTATTGATATGTTCAAAGTTATTATTTTTTGTATGTGTTTTTATGACAAATCAAACTAGTAAAAAATGCATTATTAATTCCCAAGAATAGTCTCAAGAAACAAATCTAAATTATTTAGTTAAGTGTTTTCAAAAAAAAATTTATGTTAATTAGTTTTGCATTAAATTTTATAAATAGAGAGAAAATTAAAAAATTAAAAAAATTTGATCAAAATTTCTTTGTTTTACAAAAATCGGGAGGTGGAAGTAAAAGAAATTATAAAATTTAATTACAAAAATTTTATTTATATAAGAATCCAGGAGGTGAGAGTAAAAAGAAATTAAAAAATTTTGATCAAAATTTTTTTTTAATAAAAAACTGGGAGGTAGGAGTAAAAGAAATTATAAAATTTGATCATAAAAATTTTATTTATATAAAAATCCAAGAGGTGAGAGATAAAAGAAATTAAAAAATTTTGATCAAATTTTTTTTAATTAAAAACTAGAAGGTGGCAGTGAAAGAAAAAAAATTATCAAAAAACTTGAACTAAATGATAATATTAAAATAATAAAATGAGACTATGGATAAAATAAAAAAATTAAAAAATTTTAATTGTCAAATCAAAAAAGTGTGTTGTCAGAGGGTGGGAGTAGAGATTTTTAAAATACATGCTTCAATTTTTGGAATCTGGTCCTAAAGAAACAATTTGAATTCAGGTAACCTGAAAAGGAAACAGCCAGGGCCCCATCTCGAGGACCTACCAACTGGTAAGTATATATAAGCATCTGAACCCATCCACCAAATCAATCATTCCATTAGCAACTTCTTCAGCAAAACATATCAGTGCTAATATTTCTTGTTTCGTTCCTCCATCTTCTTGAGGCAAGCCTTGCTACTTGGCAATCTTTCTGCTTTATTTTATCGTTTTCTAGGCTTTGAACTCATTTTTTATCTACCCATTTCACTACAGTCAGTAAATAGTGCAGTTTGAATCCCATTCCTGAAAATATAGACTGGTTTTCCATGTTAGTGTAAAGAACTTTACGCTCAACATGTTGCATATTATTGTATATATAATTGCTTCTTCCATGTTGATATGAGTTCATTTGCGAATAATGATGCAATTTTCACTTGCTGCCGCTAGCTTCTGGGCCATATATATGCGTACTAATTAGCACATTACTTCTAGCTAGTGATGAATAACAATAGGCTCGTTTTTAATGTTTTACATTTATACAAAGTAAACTATTACAGTTGCCTTCAAAGACGAAACTATATTGCCTTGGTTTTATATCAACTTATTGTACTTTCAGATATTCAGAAAAAAAAATGAGCCGAGTAGGAGACTGGACTTGCAGTTCATGCCAACACTTGAACTTCAAGAAGCGGGATTCTTGCCAGCGATGCGGATGCCTCAAGTTTGGAGACGGGAATGATGTGTATGGAATGAACAGGACTGAAGTCTTACCTGGGGACTGGTATTGCAATGTCATTAACTGTGGAGCACATAACTATGCCAGCCGACCAAGCTGCTATAGGTGTGGCGCATCAAAAAATGACTGCAGCGGCCTCCCTGGATGGAAAAGTGGTGACTGGGTTTGCACTAGGTTGGTTTACATTTACTTTTGCTAATGACATTTAGTAATTATGTTATTCATGAATATACAATATGTAACAAGCATAAGGTTTGATTTCAAATCATATCGTTGTGAAATCAAAATGTATGGAGATCAGCATGCCTTTTTTTAATTTAATTTTATTGTATAGCATACCTAAAACATAATATTATCGTATGTTGAACAAATACAAAAACAAGAACAACGAACTATAGCTTACACATTATTATGAAGCCATTTCTAATTTCGGTTTTTAATAATCTAATACGAGTGCAATTTGGATTTGGCTAGACTTGGATGTGGTGCCCACAACTATGCTAGCAGGATGGAATGTTTCAAATGTGGATACACCAAAACACTTATGTAAGTAAACTACAAAGTCATTATTGTGTTTCTGTATTCTGGCTGTAAAAATGCTTGGCTCAATTATTGTTTCCATATGCTACTTTACTCTCAGTTTATTGAAGATGATCATTCTTCTTATTTCAGGTGTTTGAATCCAAGGATTCATAAAGGACAATTACGTTTAGTAGAATCATTATTTCAGTGCCCATCCATTCTTCAATTTCCAGCTCTTCTTCTTTCCCGTTTCATTTCTGTTTTTGGTTTCATTTCCAACCGCAAGCTTTAGATTCTTGATTATGACCATTCTTACAAGCATAGCAATGTACTTGCCCCAAGAAATGTTTCAACTTTATTATACAGTGCAAGGTGTTCTTATATGAAGCTAATAAAATCCCTCAAATTTTTTTTCAGTAAATCAATCAATCAACCAATCTCTCTCTTTCTCTCTCTCTCTCCGTGCACGTGCGCGCGTGTTGTGGTTTTTGTGTGCAACGAAACTATGGAAAGCATTTGTTAATGGAGTGAAAGCACAATTTTCACTTCCATACTTATCATGCGTCATAAATATATAAATGAATAAAAAACTAAAAAAATAACATGGACTCCCGGCAAAGTTGCTCCAGCTGGAACCCATTCAGCAAACTGTACATCTTCTCCACGTAATGGTCCACAAGAAATCCTTATGGTGAGCTTAAAAAATTTAGGTGATCGAATAAATGCTAAGCTCTAATATTTTAAAAATTTTAACTGCCATGTCAAATAAAGAAGAGCCAATCGGCTTTCACAAAGTGAATGAGTTGCATCTTGAATTAATCATAATCTACACAGGTAAAGTGTGTAGAGATAATTAACCATCATAACTCTAGCTTAATTTAAAGACGAGTAATACTTCAATGTTAAGCCATCTTAATTAATCTCGTAGCACAATAAAAATTAGAAGACTTTTTCACGACTTTAAAGATGAAAATAATTGTGTTAAACTTTGTGTTTTCATTTTAGATATATAAAGTTTGACTTTTACGTATAAGTTTTTTTTATCTTTTAAAACTTGGAGAAATTGGTTTATATGTATAATTTTTTATCTCGGATTTTTTAGCAATTTTGTTTTGTAAGCAATAGCAACCATTGTCATTTTTTTAAGTTTATTGAGACTATGCCTTCGTAATAGCTGCTGTATAATACTTGTCAAGGGATGGCAGAGAGAATTCCAATGTGGCTACCGCGGTTTAAACTAAAATAATAATTATCGTTCTTTATTTATTTATTTATTTTCACATGTGCCCAATCTATTCCAATGTATTGAATATTTTGATGATAATGTACGTTATGGACTTTCCAATTATTGTCAAAGATAAAAATTGGTTGGAAGTCGTGATTTTCCTAAGAATGCTCGTGCTCACCAAAAAAAAAAAATTCATTCTCACAAAAAATGGAAATTTCTAAACACAAAATTTTGAAACACACACAAAAAATAAAAAAAATTGATATGCGTGTAGCACCCAGCAAAATATAATATTAACAACGTGTCAAAATCAGCTTTTAATTAGTTACAAGCAGAAATTTATTTAGTAAATGATCTGTTTGGCCTTCATTTTCTCTTTCTTTGTTCAATATTTTTTGGTATATGGCTTGACACATTTGAGCAACATCAATCACTCGTATAGATATAAAGGACCCTGGAAAGAAATGTCTCATTTTTTTTTTTGGTGAAGGTGAAATCAATGGAAGATAAAGTTTTAGTGAGGAATAACTGTCTCGTAACAAAACCTAGTTTGAATCATGATTAATTAAAAGGCATGTGGAATTAGCAGCAGAACACTAGTTAAAATCATGATTAATTAAATTTCTATCTCTAGCTGAAATAGCTATTCTCATGGCATAAATGGAATATTTCGACTCCCATGCAAACTTTTAATGTGGGTCTTTCCCCTCTTTAAGGTATCGTGTACTTGCGAGGAGTCTACGATTAATCACAATCACAAATCTTACACTGCAGTGCCCGAGCCCACATGGTTATGTGCACAAATAGGTTTTGACGCAATATATAATAATTATGGGAACTCACCCAAAATGACTAGTCAAAAATGTGTTATTTAAAATAATTGCCCTTATTTATCTAACCACAATTTCTATTCAAACTTTTAATGGGGCTCAACACATGCCAACACAGGTAGTCACATATATTGTCACAGTGAAAAAAAAAAAAAAAAAAACATGCATGAACGTACAGAAATAAGGAGATAAAAATGAAATCGACTGGATGTGAATCTTCATTTGGCATTTGTATATATTATTGCCGAAAAGAAATCGAACAATGGAAAATAAAGTATGAAAATTTGTGTGCTCAATGAAGGAATTGATTCTAAAATAAAGAACTTCTCCAGTCTCTTTCGGTTTTAAACCTGAATCAAATGCACCGGAACTACGTGAGCCAACTGGGGAAGCTGCACGTGCAAACATATGTGACGTGTGCATCTATGTCATCCTCATAGATTCTCGCGTGTGCATCCATGTCATCCTCAAAGATGTGTGATAAGGGACATTTATGAGAATAAAAGATCGAAGATGAAAATACCTATCCACCTTTCAAGTAACATTTCCCCTCGTAACACCTTGTGAGAAACGGATGCGTGTGGAAAAGAGAATAATTCTTCATACCCTCTTTCTTTTACATAATGTATAGGGAATCATTTGAAGAGGGGCAGAAATGGATTGTTGTTGGAAAAACATATGCTTCTACATATGCATTTATACTAAATTTATCATCAGAATGATGTGGTTAAATAAGAACTATTCATTTAAAAACAAAACACTCATTATGGTGCCTCTTAATTACAAAAATGTCTCAACCACATCATTTTGGTGAGATTTTTGTTTACAAGTTTAAAAAAAAAACATAATATTTTTTAATTTATCACCAGAATGATATAGTTAAATAAGAATCATTCACTTACAAACAACACACCCCTCTCTTCTACTGTAGTATTCTACTTGTTTTCATTGGTTGATCTCTGTTCAACCATTGGTTTTCGGTTAGAAGTGTAGAAATTTCTCTGTGATCTATTCTAATATATGGATCTCGTTT
The DNA here is from genome assembly GCA_033060915.1 of Euryodendron excelsum. Taxonomy (NCBI): domain Eukaryota; kingdom Viridiplantae; phylum Streptophyta; class Magnoliopsida; order Ericales; family Pentaphylacaceae; genus Euryodendron; species Euryodendron excelsum. Next base: position 15,597,465 of record CM065393.1, on the reverse strand, counting down.
GTTGGTAAAAAAAACATAGCATTTCCTACCTAAATGTATGAGAAATTTCTACTTTTAGAATCACATTTAAGGATAAATTACAAGCATAGATAGCATGCAAAGATTACATCCAGGGCCCCACCTTGAGGTCTTAAGATACTATATAAACTGTCTCATAGTGGCTGAGCCAGGAATTTTTTCTAATGGAGGCAGAAAATATACATAAAGTGAAAATTTTAAATGAGTCTATTTATGTTTTTAATACTAAAGTAAATTTTTTACTTCAAATTTAATTTTATATGAAAAACTATTAATTAATTTATTTTTCTCTCTTTTCAATGGAGTATTTATTGAATCATAATGGATTTAACCATCTAATAAAAATTAATTTTTGGTGGAGTATTCTCCAAATGATTCGATCAGTATAATACAAAATTAACGATTCAACCAATGAAGTAAATAATATACTTTTCAGTTTTTACCGTAACAGCTACTTACAGACCTACAAACAATATAAAATTATACTTTGTTCAAAAGAAAATCTATACATTAGAGGGAGAAAGAGTTGTGTAGGTTTTTTTTTTTTTTTTTTTGGAATAGAAAAAAGATAATAATATTAATAAAAACATAGCTACAGTAATGGCTTCTACAAGACAAAAGAGTATTTATAGAAATTCGGGGCACCAGCTAATAAAAGGTTGATAAGAGTTCAACCCATAGAATACCAATAACAACATAAGAAAACAAATCTAGAGAACCTAGTCTAAAAGGGAGCAACATCACTGCACCATTAGGGAATTCTCCTCCATTTACTTTCTATTTGTTGTGCTTAAAGAGAAATGAACCCCAATCCAAAACCAGATATGCTATCTATCTAATCATTGCAAGACTGAGAGATTTCACTCTTTCTATGCAATGAAAGAAGCTATCAGGAATAAAACCACCACTCTTCACTTTGGCTTGAATCCAGAACATCAGATGAAGCTTAATTGAATTCATAATTTCGTCCCAACAAATCTGTTTATCGTCAAAAACTACATCATTACTTGATATCCATATAGTCCACATGGTAGCTAACAGAAGAGCAACCCATATAGGTTTGGCCATTTTCTAATTGTTGCATCCAAACCACCACCTGATTAGATCAGGGACAGAACTTGGGCATACCCAAACAAGACCCCACCATTTTATCAAAGTACTTCAAATAAGCCAAGATACTCTACATTGGATGATGATATGATCAAAATCCTCTAACTCCATATGACAGAAAGAACATAATCATTGACATTTGGAGGCAATAAATTTTTGTGTACCAAAAAGCTTTTGGTTTTAATCCTTTTTGGAATGGCCAGCCAGTAAAATATCTTAGTCTTTAAAGCTCTACATTGGATGATGATATGATCAAAATCCTCTAACTCCATATGACAGAAAGCACATAATACATTGACATTTGGAGGCAATAAATTTTTGTGTAGCAGAAAGCTTTTGGTTTTGATCCTTTTTGGAATGGCCAACCAATAAAACATCTTAGTCTTTAAAAGGGCCTAGCTAGACCAAATTTTATCCATTGCAGGATGAGTTACCTAACCCACACCTTCTGCAATTGAGATAAAGGATTTGGTGGAAAATAATCCATCAGAGCTTACTTTCCATATAATTGAATCATTCCCTTCTCTTCTGTGAAACATATTATCAATTAATTCCACAAGACCCTTAAGATTATCTTCTTCCCATGTTAACAATCTTCTTCTGAAGTTGAGATTTCTTGGTCTAGAAAAATCACATAATTTAGCAACCATTGCATTTTCTGTAAAGATAATAAGAACAATCTGGAAAAACTATTCATAAGAATATGGTTCTCCACCCATGGTTCAGACCAAAAGTGTGTTGTGAGATCTTTCCTTATATTAAGTCTTAAGTTGGAAATCAAGATTTCTCTGGCTTCTTGTTGCTCCTCATTTAACATTAAAATGTCTTGCATGATTACTAATAAATTTGATCCAGATACCTTGGGGAAGGTCCATCTAGATGCCTCCCAATTATATTTGGAACAGATGGCTCTTTTGCATAGAGCATCTCTGTCTTTAGCAAGCTTCCACTACACTTAGCAAGAAGAGCCCTGTTCATGATCTTGATTGAATTCACTCCTAGACCCCCTTTTTCCTTGCTTATGATCACCCTATTCCATTTGACACAATGAATGCCTTTTTTTTTTTTTTTTCAATCCTACGCCGCCCCATAAAAAATTCCTTTGCAATCTCTCAACCTTGTTGCAAATTGCTATTGGAGCTTTGTACGTTGAGAGATAGTAAGATGGCAAGTTTGCAAGAGATGACTCTAATAAGGTTAATCTTCCCCTAATAGACAGATAATTTCTTCTCCATAAGGCTAACTTGTTTTTGACTTTATCTGAACACCCTTCCAGGTTGCAGTATTCGTGGGACTAGCCCCTAGTTGAAGACCCAAATATTTCATAGAAAGGTTTCGCTGTTTGCATTTGAAGATGCTTGTCACTTTAGTGAGAAAAGTCTCCTCCACCCCAACCCCACTCACCACAGTTTGGTGAAAATTAATTTTGAGCCCAGATAGTAATTCACAACATCTTAAAACTCTCTTAATGTTCTTGATTTTCTCTAAATCAACTAAACTAAAAATAATTGTATCATCTGCAAACTATAAATGGGAAATTGTCATATCATTGTTACCTATAGTAGGCCCTAATGAGTCCAAGGCTTCTTGCTCTATATAGAAGAGCATTAAGACCTTTGACAACAATATTAAATAAGAAGGGGGATAGTGGATCTCATTGTCTAAATCCTCTTTTCATGATGAACTCATTAGTTGGTGTTCCATTAACTAGAATAGAAACCTAAGTAGATGATGAGCACTCATGGATCCACTTGCACCATTTCATTCCAAAACCCATTTTCACCATCATTTGATTGAAAAAAATCCTAGTAAACTGAATCCAAGTCTTTCTCAAAGTCAATCTTAATGATGATTCATTTCTTCTTGTTCCTTTTCCATTCATCAAGGAGCTCATTAGCTATTAGTACCCCATCTAAAATTTGTCTCCCCTTGATAAAAACTGTTTGACTTTCACTAATAATCCCAGTCATTGTATTTTGAAAGTCTAAGAGATAAAATTTTGGAGAGAATCTTATACATAGATGAAATCAGAGAAATGGGTTTGAATTGACATATGGAATCGGGGCAATCTGATTTGGAAATTAGAGCAATGAAAGAGGTGTTGATACCTTTCAATAGTTTCCCATTGGTGTGAAACTCCTCCATAAACTTGAGAATTTCCCCTTTTGTTAAGTTTCAAAACTTTTTCTAGAAGCTAAGTTTAAAGCCATCTGGGCCTAGAGCTTTATTCCTATTGCAGTTGTTCATTGCCTTCCACACTTCAATTTCCTCAAAATTGACCTCCAAAGCTAGCTGACTTTCCAAACTCAACCTTACTTCAATCTCTCTTTCCAGTAATGGCTTCAACTTGAGGGTGTTTGAGAATCTTTTAGCAAAATGACTAAAGACAAGGTCTTTTATTAGAGTTGAGTTAGATAAAACTTTCACATTGTCCAACAGCTAGCCTATGAAGTTCCTTCTGTATCTTGCTTTCATGGTTGCATGGAAGTATTTGGTGTTATTGTCCCCTTGATGCAGCCATAATTTCCTAGATTTCTTTATGGCCATTGCTTCCTCCTTAAGATAATGCTTTCATAGATCTTGTTTGATTGCCCTTCTTCTCTGTATATGATCATCTGAATTTCTCTGATCATCACCCAACAAGTCTAATTGATGCAGTTTAGACTCTAGAGATTCTTTAATTTATCATTCTAAGAGTTGAGCTTGGATTTTTGCCATTCATTGAACCTCAGGTTTAGAGTCCTCATCTTCCCAACCTGATATTTTCGTGTTGGTTCATACCTCCTGAGTAATCTTGATGAAAGATTTCATGCTGTACAAGGTCTTAAAAGTTTTAAAAGGCCTAGGTCCCCAGTCCTAGACTTTATCTGAGAGTAAAACTAGGCAATGGTCAAATAGCATCCTTTGAAGGCCTAATTGGGTAGTGTTGAAGGTATCCATCCACTCATTGCATAAAATCAATCTGTCCAATTTGGACCAAATCTCCTTGTTTTGCCAATTCAACCATGTAAATTTTCTCCCCACCATTGGAGAATCCCATAACCTTACATTCTTGATAAAGTTAATAAAACTTTTCATGCCATGAAGATCTTTCTCTAACATTAAGCATTTCATAAAAGTCGCCCCCCCCCCCCCCCCCCCCCCAACACCAACAAGACACATTCCAACTGTTTCTCAAATCAAGCAATTTTGTCCATAGTACATCCCTTTCCTCCTCTTTGTTGGGTGCATAAATATTCACGATTACACATCTAAAGACTTTGTTTATAGTGCCCACAAGAAAAATAAAATGATTTTCCTTTGCCTTGAATTCAAGATTGAAAAATTCAAGATCCCATAAACATAATAGCCCTCCAGACTAACCCTCGACTTCCACTAATTCCCAATTACACAGCTTTCTTCCTCCTAAATAACTTAATTTACTGATGTTTGAATCCTCCCATTTGGTTTCTTACAACAAAGCCATGTTCACATCCCTTCCTAAGATGACCTTCCTTACCAGTCTTTATTTTTATTGCTTCCTTAAGCCTCTAACATTCTATGTGATAATCTTCATGGAAACTTTGACAAACACCTGGATTGCGAGAATGGGGATCATGGTCCCAACCCTCCTCCTCTACTTTCCTTATATCCATAATCATTCCATTCTAATTGCATTATTCTGATTTTGACCTCCTCTTCCTTTCCTTGAAAGTTAATGCCCAAGGCCTTCCTTATGTTTATTGTTTTGTTTGCTTCTAGTGAGCAGTGTTCTTCTAGATTTTTAAGAATAGTTGCGTTTCGATTTCTAGAATCACCTAAAGATAGAGACGAAGTGGTTTGGGAGTAATTAATTTCCTTCTCCTTAATGGGTAATGATAAAGTCCTTTTTGTTTGGGTCTTTGCTCAGCGATCTTTTAGGGAGTTCTTCATCCGAGCTTTCTTGGTTTTCATTGCTTTCACGACATCTCCCAACTCCTTTAGTTTACCAAATTGAACTACCTTCCTATGATAAGTTTTTGTGGTGGGGTTAGGGTTCTTACAATGTAAGGTTACATTTTTCCTTGGGATAGAATTCATAAGTGGGCTATCTTTTGATAGGTTTGGGTTAGAGTTCACAGGTGGGCTGTCATTTAATGGGCTTGGTATAGTCAGCTCAGAAAGGTTTGCAGGCCTTCCTCTTTCCTCGTCATTTGAATAGGCATCGTCTTTTCCTCTTCCACTTTCCTCTTCATTCAAATATGCAACATCTATTTCCCTCTCGAATTCAAAAATTCTTGAGCCACTTCCAATCTTGGAACCAGCAGTGATTCCAGCTGCTAGTTTCCTTTACTGGTTCCCGGGCCTATTAATGGAGAATATTGACATGGTTGGTTCATTACCTAAGGAAACATAGGAATTTGCCATCATGCTTATTATTGCAAGATCATCATCGTCTTCCTTGTTTTCAATATTATAGATCCATGTTCGAATGTGCACTCAAGAGTAAGTGGTTGTGTTGTAATTGTATCAGTTAAGTTCCGGATCGTTATTTCCAAAGGGATTTGTGCAAATCTAGCAATTAACACAAAGCATGATATTAAGAAAATATTGAACCAATATTGCCAAAAAAAAGTAGAGAATCAAATGTATGGTAACCAAAATTAGATTAAAAATCTTTTGGGAGTGAATTGCTCCCAAAAGTGATATGGACTTGAGCTTCCCACAAGAGCACGGGTGTTGCGATCAAAGTAAAATTCTGGCAAGTACTGGTATCGTTCTCCCAAAAGATCAAACCCAATATCGGTAACACATAAGAACAAAACAACCAACCAATTGAGTTGAATTAAAACGTCACTTAGCAACTTGAAATTAACTACAAGCAAGACTGAAAATGTTTGAATGGTGAGAAAATGTTGACTACCAAATTACACTAATTAAACTAAGGGTTAAGAGCAATTATAACTAGATTTGAAAACAATTAACGAAAGGCTTGAATGCAATTGCTTCAATCTACTAATTCTCTACAAGGCCTTCAATGGAGATTTGTTTAACTTAAGTCAAGGTTCACTCCATGGATCCTTGACCCGGAGGATTTCGACCATAAAAGCTTGAATTCAAGTTCAATTGAGTGTAGATTGTTGTTTTGTTGTAGGAATATTAAAGAAAAACCATCAATTGTGCAATTCCTATACCAATTAGAAGATTGTGCATAGCAATTACCAACCTAGATTATGAATCTAAGTGTTCTATGGATCTACAACTCAATTAAGATGAAATTGAAGAAAACATAGGATAAATTATTGAAATTCATATACCTCCATTGAAGCCCTTGAAGATCCTTGGTAGATCTTCATAATTACATTCAAGAGATGTTTAGCTACTTGATTTCATGAAGTAGAATGTGAAGAATTACAAATTTCTCATTACTTGAAGAAAGATTGGTGTTTGTTTACAAAGAAAGTATAGGAAAGTGAAGGAAAATACAATATAAACTCACTTTCTCTCTCTACAATTCGTACTAACTGAAAATCTAATCTAAAATAGAGATAGATACAAGAAATCTCGTCATTTCCTAGAGATATAGCAACAAAATGCGCACAAGAATGGCCAGTACTATACGTACGGTACTGTTCACCATACGTACGGTGGACATACAATATGTACGGCTAACCCTACGCTAATCCGTACGTATGGAAGTTACCTTATGTACGGTGTGACCGTATGATCCAAGCACTTTTCAACTCCTTTTACTCTAAATTCACCTGTTCTTCACTTCAAACCTGCAAAACATCCACAAACACTTATTAGAACAATTATTATACTAAAATGAGGCATATATACACCCTACTTGGACTAATAATAGCTATTTAGGGACTGAAGATTACACTTTTGGAGTGTAATCACCACCCCCCACCTAACTTTTGCTAGTCCTTAGTAAAATGCGAAAAGTAAAACAAATCTGTACAGAAAGATAATCTCCACTTTCGTGAGAGTCCCAGATGTATTTAGCGTATGCATCAAGCCTTTGAACCCCTAGGTTACCCCTAGTGGACGAATGGTATCTCGTGAGGGCTTGTAGTGATGATACCCACAAACATCGTCTTATAATCAATAATTGTAGATGTAGAACGATATAGGAGGAATGCATGGGGGTATATCACCATACTCAAAACAATATATCTCTACTTTCAATACAAACGAGATGAGTCTATGAAAACATTATGACAAGATTCATGAGTGTGTGTGTGTGTGTGTGTGTGTTTTAGGATCATACACGGTAGTTTACAATGCTTCACTTCACACCGACAACCTTAAAGCCTCGATCCAATCACTCTCTAGACATACACTCAATGAGAAATCGAACACATAGTTTATCTCACTTGGCTGCTCTTAATAAAAGAGTAAGTCTGCAAGTCATGCAAAAGAGCAAATCAAACTAAGAAAGATGATATAATATAAGTGTATCAACATGGCATGACTTCATGAAAGAATGCTTTATGGCATAAATATCAATTAAGCAATATGTGCAAACAATGTCCTACATTCCATCGAAACCTCAATTGAAAATCATGCTTCGGATCATCAAGGACTTTGTAACGGAAGGTCAAGTGATATCAAGGTATGGTAAGAAGGAAAGGAAAGGTGTGAAGCTGCAACACATGTGTGATTCAAGGCATGCAATGCTCATTAAAAGCCATTATCCTCTTTTAACTTTCGAATCTTCGAATATCAATCTCACCTCTTTTTGAGGTGTTAATTCCCTTCACCAATCAATCAATCTTGTCTCCCCCTTTTTTTTATTTTTTTATTTTCCTCATATGCTTTCAATTTCTACACTTTTTTTTTTAAGAATTGAAAAGAATGGGGATGCTTTTCATTTGCCACTAATGATTTTTTTTTCGTCTCTTTTACCATGGGGTGATAAAGAGAACGAAAATATCAATAAAACTCGGTGGCTCAAAATGAAGGAAGAAGGCCTTAAATCATTTCCAAAGCAAGTATTATGTATATAGATCTTGATGTAATGCAAGTGCCAATCAATGCAAATCAATATCAAACCAACAAGCCAAACACAAGTATAATGAAGTCATTTGTCAATATGAGAAGTCAATAAGAATTTATTCGAGTAAGTGTGAAAATCTCTCCAATGAAACAATAGGCTCTACTCTCACTGGGTAATGATCTCCACTTAATTAAGTTATAGATGCAAAGGTCAACAACGTACACTACTTAATATAATCCGTGCTCACAAATGCAATCATCTTATCACAATGTAATCAAAATCATATCACGTTCGTATTGAAATCAAAGAATAACAACGTTCATCGTATTGTGATCATGCCCCATTCTAACCCTTAATCATTGATGAATCCATAATTGAATCTCATAAGATATGCTATGGTTCCTCATGTGAAGTATCAACACATCCACTATGAATAAAAAAAGTCAACTGATAAATCACTAATGGATGCTAACAATGGGAAGTACACAGTGAGAGAAACCATACAACATCGTCAACTTCTTACCATTATGGGATAGATAAAGGCAAAATATCCACTAACTCATATCTAAAACAGAACCTGTATATACAAGAGATTGACATACACTGAAAGAAATATATCATATAAACTCAAAACAGGTACGTAACCATATGGAACTGAAATGGGCTACATTAAAAATGCTACAGAGTTTTAGATACATCAATGAATAAAATGTATACATGGGATGTACATGAGATGTAATACATTAGATGCTATACATGAGATGCTATCTAAACTCCGCCTCACCCAAGTCTAAAATCATCATCATCCTAAAAATCATGCCCTCCTAAAGATGTAAGGTCTATAGTACCGATGGCTAAGTCGGGAAAATCGGGCTCCTCATCCTGCCGAAGTCTAGCCAAAAATGTTAGTCAACATCTGACGGTAACATGCCTGCTCCTATCGAATCTCATTCTGAAACCTAGTCTAAGAGGTCTGAAGCTCTGCAATCTGAGTGCCCAAGACTGTCTGTAAAGTAGTGCTCTGTGCTGCGTGGGCTGTCTCTAGAGTCGCACACCTCTGACCGAGCTTGGTATGGGCTGTCTGAAGACCTGCAACAGATTGCTGCATCAATTGAATGGTTGCGGTCTGCCTTTTAATGTGCGCACTCTGCTGATTTAATAGCTAGGCGAATGCTTGTAACGTTGGACTTGCCTGGGCAAGCTGTGGCACACCTCGGCTTGCAGCTGCTGCTACTCTACTATAACCTGTTGTCCCTCTGCGGTAACCTCCTGCTGCTGTTGCTGGGCCCTCTGTTGGGCTTGAACAAGAACCTCAGCCCATCTTTGAATGCCCGTTAATTGACCCGCAACCCTATTCTGAGTGGACAAGCGATTGGTGCAAGTACTGGAGCTAAAGAGGTGTCAACTGGAACAACCACTCTAGCACATGCAATCAACTCGGTGATCATGCCAGCAAAAGGTAATGCCCCATGCAGCTTCGTTGAAGCCGCCGAATCATAGAAAGCTCCAAACATATAGCGGGGGAGGTTAATGGTCCTACCCGTCCCCAAGGCATAAAGTAACTGGCCTCTACGCCTACTCACCTCTCCCCGATGGGCTAATGGATAGATCAAACCACATGTGAAAACAAACATCGGGGCATACCTAGGAGCAAGGAGTTTTTTTCTCAATCTGAGAAGAAATCCACTGGTATTAGGCTGGCAAATCTCTGCAACCATCACCTCGTGATCAACCTCACCCTGCTGGGGCCAACTCAAAACTGCGTCATAAACCCGAGGGAGGCCAAAGAACTCTGCAAAAGTGGCTAAGGTAATGGTAATGGTCTTACCCCTGACTGTGGAAACTATGCGCTAATCCCCCGCAACATGGGAAAGTGCTCAGATGTTGGCCATCAGCTCAGTAACCAGCCTAGTCCTATGCTGGCCACTGTACCGCGCCAACTGAAGCCAACCACGATCCTTGAACATCTCTCTCCACAAATATGGCTCGCCCTCAAAGTGCTCGAGAGTCATCGCTCTCTACTACACTGGGCCTCTCAGACTAAAAATCTGATCGTAACGCTGCTAGGCTTTCGCGTCAATAAACCAGGAGACATTAAAAGCAACGGGAATCCTGCGGACCTTCTTGGTCTGCGGAGCCATCTATACTGATGAACTAACTAAGCTACTAAACTAAAAAGAATGGCTCAAGGAATACCTAAAGGTGGACTAAAGACGGGCACTGACAAGAAGGACTATGGCTGAATTCTAGCAGGGCTCCGCTGCACTAAAACACTCCCTCACTCACCTTCACTAAGTTAGCTCTGAGTCGACTCAGTTTTAGAAACGAGTCACAATTAGAAATGAGGAGTTTATATAGAAAGTCAAGGGCACTGTACGTACGGTGAATAAGTGCGTACGTACGCCGCCTGAGGGCTAGCGTATGCACTCTCAGGCAATCAGGACCGTACGCACTAGGTCATTATACATATGGTCAAGAGGAGCTAAACCATCAAAAGAAGTGCCACGTTAGCGTACGCATGACAGCAGTACCGTATGTACACTTCAACCACTGCACGTACGGTAAAACTGTCGTACGTACGCTAATGAAGAAAACACATAGCCCTTAAAATTTAATCTACTCTACACAAAAAGAGAAAAAAAAAAGAAAAAAAACTAGGCCCAAAACAGCAAGAACAGGGGAGAATGCTCTGCAATTGACCCTCACCCCCATATAGAACAATGCATTGTCCTCAATGTAAAACAAGAAGCCATAAAAGGAAGAAACAAGGCAACATGAGAGTGATTAAGTAACCCACCATTTCATTAAACAAGGAAATTGAACAATACAATGCTAAAGATGGCCTGAACAACAAGAAAATGAGAAATAAAGGACACTTACAAAAGGTGTCCGGAACAAGCCAACCTACGTTGCTAACTACCACCCGGATGGGACGAAATGTAACAAGGAAGACAAATGCAAGAATATGGCAATGTAAGAGGAGAAGTGAAGGCAAGAAAATTATGGTCCGGAGCCCTCGCTTATAAACCTAAGATATCACATGCAAGAGAATCACTTGTGTGGTATGAAAGTACTATGTGGTTAGGATTCCCTGCACACAATCAAGGTCATGTGACTCTCCCCAAGAACTAAGTGGTTGGCCCACCAAAACAAGCTAACTACTCCTAACTAAACCAAAGAATGGAAAAGGGACTAACTATAAGAGCCTTCACTCAAAAGCTAACTTAAAATGCTCGAAACAACAAAACTCTATTCCTAGCTAAATGAAAACAATCGAAACTAAGAACAAACGAAGAAAGACAAAACAAAATCAATCATACACCAGGAAAAACTTAAAAAGAAAGAAGAAAGCTAATCTAAACTATTCGTACTCCAAAAAGACTAGAGCATAGGCCATCATCAATCAAAGGAAGGTGGATCAATGAGATCCACATAATCTAAGTCACCCTGAAAAAGTCTCAAAATAGGGCTTCAACCTTTGGCCATTCACCTTGAAAGCCGACCCATTAGTGAGGTTCTTCACTTTTATAGCACCATAGGAAAAAATATCGGTCACAAGGTAAGGACCCACCCATTTACTCCGTAACTTTCCCGGAAACAACCGAAGGCGCGAGTCATAAAGAAGATCCTTTTGACCAATCTTAAAGGATTTGCGAAGAATGTGTTGGTCATGGAATTTCTTCATGTGGTCCTTAGCAATTTTAGCATTCTCGAAGGTATCATTACAGAGTTCATCAAGTTCATTCAATTGAAGCTTCTGGTGGGCTCCCACGGGATCAAAGTCCTCATTACATTGCCAGATGACCCAATAGGCTTTATGTTCGATTTCTACCAGAAGGTGGCAAGCATTTCCATAAACAAGTCAATATGGTGATGCACTAAGCACAGTTTTGTAACCTGTGCGGTAATCCCACAATGTATTGGTTAACCTAAGGGACCAATCCTTCCTATTAGGGTTGATGGTCTTTTCAAGGATTCTCTTGATTTCCCTATTGGCTAACTCGACTTGCCTTATGGACCACACCATACTTCTTCAATAGAAATACAAAGGGTTTATTGAAAAATGTCCTCCACAAGCTTGGGAGTGGCAAAACTCCATGACTTGTTGGAACTCATGATTGGGCACACAACGCCAGATAATTTGATCCGGGCAATACTTAAAAAGGTGAGGATCATCCCAAGAGAAGTAACGCACATTTCGAAAGAACCTGCGTTTATCAATGGATGACCAATGGGATGGAACCTCACAGGTCACAATATAGTTTGCAATATTGGCAAACCAAGGGGGAGAAACTTTCTCCGAAGCCTGCACATGCAAGATTTGCTCATTCGGGAAATGTTCATTGATAGAGGTGGAGTCAGTGGCTCTTCCATTAAGGGGAAGCCAGGACAAATGATCCGCTACTATATTCTCTACCCCTTTTTAATCTTTCATTTCAATGTGAAATTCTTGAAGCAATAAGATCCACCGAATGAGGCGGGGTTTTGCATTGGGTTTGGTGAGAATATACTTAAGGGCCGCATGATCGGTGTAAATGATAACTAGTGACCCTATCAAGTAAGAACGAAATTTATCCAATGCAAAAACTACCACAAGAAGTTCCTTTTCAGTTATGGTGTAATTGATTTAGGCATCATTGAGAGTTTTAGAGGCATAATATATGACATGAGTCTTCTTGTCAATTCTTTGTCCCAAAACCGCCCCCACGGCGTAGTCACTAGCGTTGCACATAAGCTCCAAGAGACGAGACCAATTGGGTGCACACAAAATTGGGGCAGATGTCAATGACCCTTTCAAAATGTCAAAAGCTTGTTGACACGTTAGGCTCCACTCAAAGGGCACATTAAGAGACAAAAGTTGACACATTAGCCTAGCAATTGCACTAAATCCCTTAATAAAATGCCAGTAGAAACTGGCATGTCCAATAAATGATCGCACATCTTTGACACAAGTAGGGGGAGGTAGTTTTTGGATTAGTTTAATTTAACCTCTATCCCCTTAGAAGACACAATGTGACTTAACACAATTCGACTAGTAACCATGAAATGGAATTTCTCCCAATTAAGGATAAGGTTACTTTCCTCATATCGTTCTAACACCTTTCCCAAATTCTCAAGACATCCCTCAAAGGTGTCTCCATACACCGAGAAATCATCCATAAACACTTTTACAATATGCTCCACCATGTCACTAAAGATGCTTATCATATACCTTTGAAATGTGGCTGATGCATTGCACAAGCTAAATGGCATGCAACGGTATGCATAAGTACCAAATGGATATGTAAAGGTAGTCATAGCTTGATCCTCTAATGTAATCTAAATTTGGTTGTACCCAGAATAGCCATCAAAAAAGCAATAGAAAGCTTTTTCGGATGCTCTCTCTAGAACTTGGTCAAGAAATGGCAAGGTAAAGTGGTCCTTTCGAGTCACGGCATTGAGGCGATGGTAATCGATACACATTCGCCATCTGGTTTAGATACAAGTGGGCACCAGCTCATTCTTATCATTTCTAACTACCGTGACACCCAATTTCTTAGGTGCCACTTGGGTAGGACTTAGCCATTTAGAGTCGGAAATGGGATAGATAATATTCACATTAAGCAATTTTAGCACATCACCCTTTACCACTTCTTTCATGTTAGGATTTAATCTCTGTTGCATTTGACGCACTGGTTTAGCCCCCTCTTCTAGGAAAATGCAATGTGTGCATAAAAGATGACTAATACCATGGAGATCGGTGATGGTCCACCTTGTAACTTTCTTATGGTGTTTAAGTAAGGCTATCAAGGTTTCCTCTTGGCTTAAAGATAGGGTGGAAGAAATGACAACGGGATAGGACTCACCATCATCCAAAAATGCATACTTTAAAGTGGTTGGTAACGGTTTCCTCTTGGGAATGGGAGGTTTGACCTCTGATGGAATTGGCTTTATATCACTAGGTTGGAGAGGTTCAAAAGAAGGGATCTATTGACCCACATGCATACATTGGACACTCTCACGACCTAGGGATGAAACTTCTTCTAAAGCCTTAACATGACAATCTAAAGCTTCATGAAGCTTGCTCCTCAACAAAGCTTTTTCCAAGAAGTCCTCAAAGAACTCATTCTCAAAGTGGTCTCACATTATTGTCTTAATGATGTCGACCTCCCAGATATCCTCACACTCGCCTAGTTGTTTAGTAACCGAAAAGATATTCAATTCAAAAGTGGTTTTACCAAATGAAAGCTTTACGAACCCATTCCTACAATGAATAATAGCATTGGAAGTAGCTAGGAAGATTGTAAGATTGCAGTTTGATTCTCATTCCGGGGGCCTTAAATTTTGGAATAGTTTTGCATTGCAAGATGGCACTTTGATTCTCATTCATCGTATCCGTCTCCTTGACATATAACTTCCTCTTGAAAGTACATAAGTTCTTTAAGAACTTAGCATATGATGGAATTTGCTTAATGGCATTGAGAATAGGGATGTTGACCTTAACTTGCTTGAGCACTTCATAAATTTTAGCATTTAAGAGTTCATTCTTTGATTTGGTCAACCTTTAAGGAAAGGTGCATGCTTCAAGATATCCTTCCTCTTATCCCTAGTGGTCTTACTTAAGGTCTCGAAATGAGTGACAACGGGCTCCTTTTTCATTTGATGCTTATCACTCTCTCCCTCTTTTCTCGATTTTTCTTCTTCCTCAACCTCATTTTCTTTTCCTTTCCCCTATTGGTCAACACACGGTTTAGAAGCTACATCCTTTGAAGGAATGGTTTTATCAATGACTCTACTGCTTCTAAGAGTGGTGATGGCTTGTGCTTGTTCATGACGCTTGTTCATGACTTGTTTGAGGGTCCATGCCACCCTCAGTGATGTGTACTCGCCTAACCACCGGATTGGGTTGAGGTTGAGTCGGAGATCTCCCCGAGACATTTTGAGTCAAAGCTTGTGTCAATGTAGACATTTGCTTTTGTATATCCTCAAACATCCTAGTAAGTTGGTCCAACACCTTATCTTGCTTATCTACCCTTGCATTAACCCCTCTCATACCATTGGATATTTGATAAAAATTATCTTCCATAGGTTTCTTATGAGGAGGTTGATATGTTTTCGGTAGATTTGAAAGTTGTACCATGGGTTGGGGTTGGTAAACTTGAGGTTTAGGCGCTTTGAATGGAGGAATAAGTGTGGAATAGTATTGAGGGTTTTGATATCCTCTTTGGTAAGGTTGGGAGTTTGAACTCCCCTTATTCCTCCACCCAAATTAGGGTGATCCCGTCATCCCAAATTTTAAGTGTTAAAGTAAGGGTTACCCCTTCCTTTTTGGAATTGGCCAATTGCATTAACTTGGCCATGTAAAGCTTCTTTCACTCCCAGAATGATTGGACATGAAGATGTATAATGGTCGGTAGTGTCACACACTATGCAACAAGTCTCTTTCCTCACTTCACTCTCGACCGCTAACACTTTTTTTCCTCCTAAAGCCTCTACTTTCTTCGTTAAAGTGGCCACTCTTGCATTAAAATCATCAACCTCTTTGGTACGCCCTACCCCTTATTGAACAGAACGACCATCAAGATTTTGAGTCCTGGTAAGTGCCCAATCCCTAGCCTTGTTTGCTAAGTGTAAGCACCCCATTTTGACCGCTCGGCAGTCTACACTCCGTCCAGACTTGTTTTCAAGTCATAGTGGGCATATTCCAATCGAAACCAATCCTCTAGGTCTAAATTTCGTCTTTCCATCTCTTCGTGAGCCTGGTAGGCCCAAATAGAGGCAAAATGACCAAAATGCCCTTAGGGGCATTGTTCTTTCTTATTCCAATTCCAATCCCTCTCTCGAGACAGTTTATTCCTCGAGACGGTCCGAGTAGCAAAACTACTCACAAAACCGTTAGAGTGGCGGAAACACTCACAATCTAGGCACGCCTCCTCGGAGATGGTAAGACCCCTTTCCAATCCCACTCTCGAGACAGTTTATTCCTCGAGACGGTTCCAGACACGTCTCCTCGGAGACGGTAAGACCCTTTTCCAATCCCACTCTCGAGACAGTTTATTCCTCGAGACGGTTCCAGGCACGTCTCCTAGGAGACGGTAAGACCCCTTTGCAATCCCACTCTCGAGATAGTTTATTCCTCGAGACGGTTCTAATCCAAGTACGTCTCCTCGGAGACGGTAAGACCCCTTTCCAATCCCTCTCTCGAGACAGTTTATTCCTCGAGATGGTTCGAGTAGCGAAACTACTCACAGAACCGTTAGAGTAGCGAAAATACTCACAAAACCGTTTGAGTAGCGGAAATACTCACAAATAGGTTGATATAGGAAATTGGCAACAAATCCCTGTGTCACGACGACTGCTGTTAGAGTGGCGGAAACACTCAAAACCCAGGTCAACACCAGTGTTTGTTAGCCCGCTTCGGTGAAAAGTGACCAAACTACCCTTAGGACCTTTTCCGAGACTTTCCGGTCAAGATGACCATTTTGCCCCTAGGCATCCGAATGCCCCGGTAACCACACCGGCTCTGGGTATCAAACCGGTAATGTCCCGAGAATACTTTTTATAGTGTTCTCAACCTTCCTTTACCTTTCTGGATCATTCCGAGTCAGTTCCGGCCAACCCGGTACAAAATGACCGTTTTGCCCCTAGTGGGCCGATCTCCTTTTCCGACCACGCTGGCCCCGGAAATCAAACCAGCAACCTCTGGGAACATTCTAAATAATGTTTTCAGATCCCAAGTCTTCTTTCGGGACAGTCCAAGTTTGCCTCAGCAGCTTCCCAGTCCGATTGACCGTTTTGCCCCTAAAGGCCCGGTCAACCCTTCTGACCCATTTTTATCCTCATTTTTCAAGTCAAATACCTCCAGGGTACTATTCTAAGTGTTCCTGTTCCTTTCCGGCCTTCCGAGTCATTCCCGGCTCCTTCAAATCATTCTCGGACTTTTTGGAGTCACTTCTAGTGAAGTCGGCTAAAAATTACATGGTAGTCGGTAGTACAGGCACCCAAATCTAGTCAAAGATACGTTGCTTGCCGACCTTAAACCTTTCCTAATTGGTTGGCGCCACTAGTAGTGGCGCTAAGCCAAAAAATGGCTTGGCACCACTTTTTGGCTTAGCGCCACTACTAGTGGCGCCAGTGTAAAGTTTACCCTAGCGCCAGTACAACAGGCGCCAGGTTTGTCCAACTTCTATAAATACAGAGCCTCATTCAATGT
This sequence comes from Euryodendron excelsum, assembly GCA_033060915.1. Classification (NCBI taxonomy): domain Eukaryota; kingdom Viridiplantae; phylum Streptophyta; class Magnoliopsida; order Ericales; family Pentaphylacaceae; genus Euryodendron; species Euryodendron excelsum. Next base: position 15,580,180 of record CM065393.1, on the reverse strand, counting down.
GAAAGGGTCTGCAAACTTAACCTAAAAATCCTATATTTCGATATACAGAGCTTGAGCACCTCCAAAACCCTAGCCTTCCTAGGTTCTCCCAAACCCTAACCACTATACACAAACCCTAGCCTCCTATACACTCATACACTCCCCCATACACTCATACACTAGCCTTCAACCATCCTTTGAAGACTTGAAGAGCTGCCATCCAAAGCTTGAAGACAACTCTTGAAGACTGAAGGTGAAGATCAAGACAAAGACCGAAGACCGAAGACAGCGCGGCACGCAAAATAAAGAAGACATATGGTAGGCTTTCTCTTTAATTTTCTGTACTTCCCCCTCTCTCTTCTCTCTCCAACCCACTTGGGTTTTCTCTATTTTAATCCCCCATCTCTTTCCTCCCCTTTCTTTGTATGCTTGAAACAAGGGGATTCCCGGTCCATGTGTAGGATTGGGCTATTGGAGAGTCACCGTGTCGAGGGCTTTCTTCTAGTCTAACCAAAGACCACGTGGGTCCAGCCCCCTTGATTATGTGGTGAAGCCTTAACCTTGTATGTTCACGACCCCAAATTGCATTGTGCATATTATAGTCTTGCATCTTCCAAAAACCGTTTTCAAAGTTGTTTTTCAAAACGTTTTCAAACTTGTTTTCAAAATTGCATCAAAATCTCTTTTTCAAAAACATGTTTTCAAAACCACAATTCTAGGGTGATTCTAGCCTTTCCATGGCTAGGGTTGCTTTAGGAAAGTGTTACATTAAAAGTGACCTTTTTGGTCTATATTTTCAAATCTTATTGTTTTCCAAAACCACTTTCTTAAAGTGGTTCTAGCCTTCTTATGGCTAGAATCGCTTTAGGAAAGTGAGACGTTTTCATATTTTCTAAAAACACTCTTTTCAAAAAGTCTCTCTTCCTAAAAATCACTTTTTCAACATACTTTCCTAAAACTCTCCTCTCCAAAATTGTTTTCAAAAACTCCCCTCCAAAATCTATTTTTCAAAACCCCCTTTTTCAACTCCTTTCCAAAACTCTCTCTCCTAAAAATTCACTTTCTAAAAACGCTCCCTAAAAATCTTTTCAAAAACTCTCTTTTCCAAAATCTCCCTTCTAGAAATTTCCCTCTAGGATTTTCCTTTTAAAATCTACGTTTCTAAAAACGCACTTTCCAAAAACTCTTTCCTTAGAGCCCAAGTCAAGCCCTAGAACCCACAATTAGGAAACCCTAAATTTTCTGCCCAAAAACATGATTTTCAAACTTTGCCCTAAACCTAGGTTTCCAAAACCTCTCGTTTTCTACATCAAAACTATACATGTTTTCAAAACCTATTTTCTACGTCAAAACTATAATTTTACAAATCTAGGGTTTCTAGAGTCTCCCTTTCCAAATCCTTGCCAAATCCTATCTTTCCTTTAGGATCCCGTCCTTCTTTTTTGGAAACAAAATCCAACCTTTCTCTTTTAGAAACAAAATCCAATCTCTTCCTAATTCAAATCCTTCCTAAACTTCCACTTTCCTAAATCTTAAGTTTCCAAAACTTGAACATAAAAATCTTTCCTAAATTTTAAAACTCAACTTTCGAATCTTTCCTAATTCAACCATTTCCTAATTCTGCCTTATTTTCAAATCTTAACTTCTTAAACCTAAGTTTCCAAACCTTTCCTAAACTCAAGCATTTCCTAATTTCAAGACTTTCTAAAATTCAAACTCTAAAACTTTCTAAATCCTAAACTTTCTAAATTTCAAATCTTTCTAAAATTCTAAGCTTCCTAAATTCAAAACTTTCTTAAGTTAAATCTTACTAAACCAAATCTTTCTAAACTCTAAACTTTCCAAAACTTCAACATCTTTCCAAATCTAAGACTTTTCTAAACTCAAAGCTTTCTTAATTTAAGACTTTCTTAAGTCGAAACTTTCTTAATTCAAACATTTCCTAAATTGAAAAACTTTCTTTTTTTCAAAACTTTTCCCAAAGCGAAACTTTCTTATTTTCAAAACTTCCTTGTTTTCAAAACTTTCCAAATTCAAAACTTCCCTTCTTCAAAACATTACAAAATTCAAAACTTTCTTAACTTGAAACTTTCCAAATTCTAAGCCTTTCTTAAACTAAACTTTTCCTAATTCAAAACATTTCTAAATTCAAAACTTTCCAATTTTTAAAACTTTCCTAATTTGGGAACTTTCCTAATCTTAAAACCTTTCCTTTTTCGAAAACTTTCTAAACTCGAAACTTTCCAATTTTCAAAACTTCCCTATTTCAAAAAAATTTTCTAATTTGAAAACTTTCCTAATTTGAAACTTTCTTAATTCAAAACTTTCCTAAAGTTGAAACATTCCAAACTCAACGTTTTCCGAAGTTGAAACTTTCCTAAATCAAGCATTTCCTAATTCAAACATTTCCTAAATCCAATCCTTTCCTAAATCTTCCAAGTCCAACATTCGAGTCAAATCTTTCTAAATCTTTCCTAAGTCTCTTCTCTTTCCTATGTCTAGGTTTCCTAAACCTTCTCTTTTCCAAAACAAGTCCAAATCTATCTTTTCAAATCAAAGTCCAATCTTTTCTAAAATTTCAATTTCCAATCTCCTTTTCTAATCTTAAATCAAATCCAATTTTTAATTCAATCTCTTTCTTCTAATCCAATTTCTTTCTTCAAATCAATCTCTTTTCAATCGGACTCCGGTCCGAACTACGACTGACCTGATTCTCCCAAGGGATACGTAGGCAACCTTCATAGGTGCGGTCACAACACTTTCCAAACTTTCAATTCCACCCTCATGGGTGCGGTTTCCAAAATCTTTCCAAATCTCAAATTCCCATCTACTTTCAAACTTTCTATTTTCAAATTTCTATTTCCAAATTTTTAGACTTTCCAATTTCAAATTCTATCTCTTCAAATCTATTTTCAAATCAAATTCTTTTCAAATTTATTTCCAAATCTATTTTTCAATTCTCTCTTATTTTGCACTTGCATATCATGCATCATGTTAGTTTTCAAACATTGTTTTTCTAAAGTGAATAGGATTGACCATTAGTTAATTGGAGACTCTCATAGGTGAATCTAGGGTAGATTGACATGTAGGTACCGAAAGGGCGGGGTAGGGTGATAGTTTAGTGCGTCTTCCCTACACGTAACCAACCTCCGAACCTAGATCACTGATTTCAAAGACCAAAAGGAGTTGTTTTTCTAAAAAGGGCTAAATGTTTTCCAAAGGTTGCCAAACAACCTGTTTTTCTTAAAAACCCTCTCTTGAGGAGATATTTTCAAAAATCATTTTTCAAAACTCTAAGTGTAGTCTTCAGAGTATCCTTAGTTTTTAGGTGACCTAACTCACCTTAATCAAGTTAGGTGGCGACTCCGAATCTTTTTCCAAAAGCCCTTTATTCAAATCAAATTTTCAATTCAAACTTAGTCGCACTTATTCTTCTAGGAGGGTGAGTTCTAACGAGAGAGTACAACATTTTTCCCGCTTGTGTGAGTATTCCTTGAGTGCGAAAAATCTGGGCACAACACTAAGGTGTCAAAATATTCATAGGTTTCATAGGGCTGTTTGTCAAGGAACATCCCAACACACATTGACTCAATCAAGTGCTTAAGTTTAGGGGTTAGAGATGAGTAAAAGGTGTTGATTATATGCCAATCGACGAAACCATGATGAGGACAAGTATTCAAGAGGTCCTTAAATGTCTCCCAACATTGAAAAAATGTTTCCCCCATCATATGGGAAAATTGAAAATTTTGCCTTTGGATGCTTTCTATTCGGTTCTTGGGAAAGAACTTCTTTAAAAACTCTCCTTGAAGTACGACCTATGAATGAATAGACATAGGCCTCAACGAATTGAACCAAAGTTTGGCCTTCTCTTTAAAACAAAATTTGGAAGAATTTTAACAAGAAAACCTCTCTCGAGCAAGAACAATCCATGATGAGTGAGCAAGTATCCTCAAACTCCTTAATGAAATCATAAGGTTGTTTGAAGTCCATTCCATTAAATTATGGGAGCATTTGCATGCTTCCCGGCACAATGTTAAGTGAAGCGTAATGTGGCGGGAATACTATGCATGAGGTTGGTGCTTGTCATGAAGGATTCGAGTAATCCCGTAAGGTTCTTTGATAGGGGGCCGCCATGTCGCCATGGTGGCTCCCTCTTCCCATATCATCATCGCCCCCTAGATTAGGATCTACCCCCGGTGGAATGGGTTGAAGATTAGGGTGGAGTTATGGATTAGGTGCATTCGGTGCGGCGTTAAGATTTGGAGGGAAGACACTGGGTAAACCTTGATCATTCATGTTTGCCATTGAATGGAAGTCCCAGTGTGAGTGATGATGAACTACTCGCACTCTCAAGTCTCACAAGTCGATTATGAATGTGCCTAGTGAAATGTGGCATGCGATGATGAATGCAACAAATAATAAACCGTCTAGGTCGTACAGCACATCATACACAAACATGCATTGCTGGACAACGGCTTTTTTTTTGTTCTCCAACCGATCTTCCAATCTCCTTATGCAAAGCAGTATCATCGATTTGCAAGTTAAGCACACTATCCTATCTCCCCTAAATGTCTGCTCACAAGGAGTCCTAGCAAAATGCAATGCAACTAAACCTAAGTCAAACAAAATAAACTAAGTAAAGAAAAACAAAAAATTTAAGCACATTAAGGGAGAAAGAGATTACCATGGCCCGAGGCTGTAGATGCTTCCGTCGAGGGTGAGTGATCAAATCCCACCCGTTTGCAATTTTATTGTTCTGTTTAGTTTTTTTTTTCTACTTTATTTGCTATTTTTTTAATATGCAATTTTCTAAGTGCTTATCCAATTCGCAGCTTGTTGGTATTAGCCTTGTGCTTTTGATTTCTGGCAATGGTGCCAAAACTTGAATTGCTCCCAAAAGTGATATGGACTTGAGCTTCCCACAAGAGCACGAGTGTCGCAATCGAAGAAAAATTCTGACAAGTGCCGGTATCGTTCTCCCAATAGATCAAACCCAATATCAGTAACACATAAGAACAAAACAACCAACCAATTGAGTTGAATTAGAACGTCACTTAGCAACTTGAAATTAACTACAAATAAGACCGAAAATTTTTGAATGGTGAGAAAATGTTGACTACCAAATTACACTAATTAAACTAAGGGTTAAGAGCAATTATAACAGCATTTGAAAACAATTAATGAAAGGCTTGAATGCAATTGCTTCAATCAACCAATTCTCTACAAGGTCTTCAATGGAGATTTGTTTAACTCAAGTTAAGGTTCAGTCCATAGATCCTTGACCCAGACGATTTTGACCATAAAAGCTTGAATTCAAGTTTGATTGAGTGTAGATTGTTGTTTCATTGTAGGAATCTTAGAGACAAACCATCAATTATGCAATTCCTATACCAATTAGAAGATTGTGCATAGCAATTACCAACCTAGATTATGAATCTAAGTGTTCTATGGATCTACAACTCAATTAAGATGAAATTGAAGAAAACATAGGATAAATAATTGAAATTCATATACCTCCATTGAAGCCCTTGAAGATCCTTGGTAGATCTCCACAATTACATCAAAGAGAAGCTTAGCTACTTGATTCCATGAAGTAGAATGTGAAGAATTACAAATTTCTCAATAATTGAAAAAGAGATTGGTGTTTGTTTACAAATAAAGTATAGGAAAATGAAGGAAAATACAATATAAACTCACTTTCTCTCTCTACAATTCGTACTAACTAAAAATCTAATCTAAACTGGAGATAGTTACAAGAAATCTCGTCATTTCCCGAAGATATAACAGCAAAATGCGCACAAGAATGGCCGGGTACCGTACGTATAGTACTGTTCACTGTACGTACGGTGGACATATCGTACGTACGGCTAACCTTACGCTAATCCGTGTTCTCTAAAGTTTGAAAATCTGCTACGGGCGTACGTACGGTAGAAGTTACCGTATGTACAGTGATTCCAACCGTATGTACGGTCTAGGCACTTTTCAGCTCCTTTTGCTTTAAATTCACCTGTTCTTCACTTCAAACCTGCAAAACATCCACAAACACTTATTAGAACAATTATTATACTAAAATGAGACATATATAGACCCTAGTTGGACTAACAATAGCTATTTAGGGACTTAAGATTACACTTTTGGATTGTAATCAGGGAGTTTTGGGAGTTGATTTACTAACCTCTAGGAAATTTATGCGAAATTAACTATTAACTAATTAATTATTCAATGGAAATGTAAGCAATTAACCACTAAGCTAAAGAATTAAGCATAATTGAGACTAAAGAAAAATAATTAAACCTAATTAACTCTAACAACTTGTAATTCAAATTGATTACTGTCGCGCTTAGATTTTTCACACTTGAGGAATACTCACACAAGCGGAAAAAATGCTATACTCTCTCGTTAGAACTCACCCTCCTAAAAGAATGAGTGCGACTAGGTTTGAATTAAAAATTGATTTGATTAAAGGGCTTTTGAAAAATATTTGGAGCCGCCACCTAACTTGATTAAGGTGAGTTAGGTCACCTAAAAACTAAGAATAATTCGAAGACTATACTTAGGGTTTTTGAAAAAGGTTTTGAAAAGAACTCCTCAAGAAAGGGTTTTTAAGAAAACAGGTTGTTTGGCAACCTTTGGAAAATATTTAGCCCTTTTTAGAAAATAACTCCGTTTTGGTCTTTGAAATCAGTGATCCTAGGTTCGGAGGTTGGTTACGTGTAGGGAAGATGCACTAAGTCAACACCCTACCCCGCCCTTTCGGTACCTACATGTCAATCTACCCTAGATTCACCTATGAGAGTCTTTAACTAACTAATGCTCAATCTCACTCACTTCGGAAAACAATGCTTGAAAAGAAACTAACATGACGCATGATATGCAAGTGCAAGGAAAGATAATTGAAAAATAGATTTGGAAAGAGATTGATTTGAAATGGATTTGATTTTGAAAATAGATTTGAAGAGATGGAATTGAAATTAGAAAGTTTGAAAATTTGGAAATAGAAATTTTGAAATTGGAATTTTGAAAATAGATTGAAATTTGAGATTTGAAAAATGTGGAGGCCGCACCCATGAGGGTGGAATTAAAAGTTTGAAAAGTGTTGTGACCGCACCTATGAAGGTTGCCTACGTATCCCTTTGGGGGAATCAGGTCAGTCGTAGTTCGGACAAGAGTCCAATTGAAAATAGAATGTTTGATTTGAAAAAGGAGTTGAATTGGAAGATTGAGAAATTGAATTTTGATTGGAGGATTGAAATTTCGAATTTCGAATTTTGGAATTGAAGAGATTGAAAGATTCGAAAAGACTTGACTTTGGAAAACTCGGTTTTAGGAAACCTAGACTTAGGAAAGAAACTTAGGAAAGATTTGACTCAAGATTATGAAAGATTGGATTTAGAAAATGTTTGAATTAGGAAAGTTTCGAAATTGGAAAGTTTCAAATTAAGAAAGTTTTGAAATTAGGAAAGTTTCGAAATTAGGAAAGTTTCAATTTAGGAAAGTTTTGAAATTGGAAAGTTCCATTTTAAGAAAGGTTTTGAAATAGGGAAGTGTTGAATTTTAGAAATGTTTTGAATTAGGAAAGTTTTGAATTAAGAAAGTTTTGAAGTAAGGAAGTTTTGAAAATTGGAAAGTTTAGAAAACAAGGAAGTTTTGAAAATAAGAAAGTTTTGATTTTAGAAAGTTTTGAAATTTGGAAATATTTTTATGTTCAAGTTTTGGAAACTTAAGATTTAGGAAAGTGGAAGTTTAGGAACTATTTGAGTTAGGAAAGAGTTGGATTAGGAAGGGATTGGATTTGGTTTCTAAAAGAGAAAGTTTGATTTCGTTTCCAAAAACGGAGGATTGGATTTTGTTTCTTAAACAAGCAGATTTGATTTAGTTTCCTAAAGGAAAATTTTGATTTGGCAAGGATTTGGGAAGGGAGATTCTTGAAACCCTAGATTTGAAAAATTATAGTTTGAGTAGAAAATAGGTTTTGAAAATATGTATAGTTTTGATGTAAAAACAAGAGATTTTGGAAACCTAGGTTTGGGGCAAAGTTTGAAAATCATGTTTTTGGGAAGAAAATTAGGGTTTCCTAATTGTGAGTTCTAGGGCTTGACTTGGGCTCTAAGGAAAAAGGATTTTTGGAAAGTGCATTTTTGGAAACGAAGGTTTTGGAAGGAAATCCTAGGAAGGAGTTACTAGAAGGAAGATTTTGGAAAGAGAATTTTTGGAAAGATTTTTGGAAGGAGTAAGCTTTTAGGAAAGTGAATTTAGGGAATGTTTTTAGAAAGTGAATTTTGAGGAGAAAGAGTTTTTGGAAAGAGATCCAAGTGAGGAATTTTTTAGAAAGAGATTTTTAAGAAAGAGATTTAGGAAGAGGTTTTTCTAAGAAGGAAACCTAGGGAACGTTTTTGGTAGGTGGACCTTGAAGAGAACATTTTGGAAAGGAGTTTTAAAAAGAGAAGTTTTGGAAGGAGTTTTTCGAAACAACTTTGGAGAGGAGAGTTTCAGGAAAGTATATTGAAAGAGATTTTTAGGAAAAGTGTTTTTTGGAAAACGTAAAAGATCTCACTTTCCTAAAGCGATTCTAACCATAAGAAGGGTAGAACCACTTTAGGAAAGCAGTTTAGAAAACAACAAGATTTGAAAATATGGACCATATTGGTCACTTTGAATGTAACACTTTCCTAAAGCAACCCTAGCCATGAAAAGGCTAGAATCCCCCTAGGATTGTGATTTTGAAAACATGCTTTGAAAAAGGAAATTTTGATGCAATTTTGAAAACAAGTTTGAAAACGATTTTGAAAACAACTTTGAAAATGACTTTTGGAAGATGCAAGACCATGATATGCACAATGCAATTTTGGGGTCGTGAACATACAAGATTAAGGCTTCACCACATAATCAAGGGGGCCGGACCCACGTGGTCTCTGGTTAGATTAGAAGAAAGCCCCTGACACAGTGACTCTCCAACAGCCCAATCCTACACATGGACCGGGAATCCCCTTGTTTCAAGCATGCAAAGAAAGGGGGGGAAAGAGATGGGGGATTAAAATAGAGAAAACCCAAGTGGGTTAGGAGAGAGAAGAGAGAAGGGGGGAAGTGCGGAAATTTAAATGGAGAACCTACCTTGTATCTTGTTTATTTTGTGCGCCTTGCTTTCTTCGGTCTTCGTCTTCGTCTTGATCTTCAATCTTCAAGAGCCACCTTCAAACTTCAGATTGTAGCTCTCCAAGTCTTCGAAGGAGGGTTAAAGGTTAGTGTATGAGTGTATGGGTGTGTATAGGAGTGTATATGAGGCTAGGGTTTGTGTAGGGTGGCTAGGGTTTGGAAAACCTAGGGAGGCTAGGGTTTAGGGTTGGAGCTCTGTATATCGAATTATATGATTCTTAGGTTGAGTTTGCTGATCTTTTTGATGTTGGAAGAGGCTCTGTATTTATAGAGGCTGGACAACACTGGCGCTTGTTGTAGTGGCGCTAGGGCAAAATTGCTCTTGGCGCCACTAGGAGTGGTGATAGGCCAAGAATTGGCCTAGCGCCACTCCTAGTGGCTCCAGCCAGTTAGGAAACTTTATAAGTCAGCAAGCAACGTATCTTTGACTAGATTTGGGCGCCTGTACTAGTGACTATCATGCAATTTTTAGCCTGGCTTCACTAGGAGTGACTTTAGAAAGTCCGGGAATGATTTCAAGGAGCCGGGAATGACCCAGAAGGCCAGAAAAGAGCAGGAACACTTAAAATAGTGTCCTGGAGGTATTTGACTTGAGAAATGAGGGTAGGATGGGTTGGAAAGGTTGACCAGGCTTTTAGAGGCAAAACGGTCAATTGGACCGGAAAACTGCCGGGACAGACTCGGACTGTCCCAGAAGAAGACTTGGGATTTGGAAACATTATTTATAATGTTCCCAAAGGTTTTCGGTTTGATACCCAGAGCCGGTGTGGTTAGAAAAGGAGACTGGCCTACTAGGGGCACAACGGTCATTTTGTACTGGGTTTGCCAGAATTGACTCGGAATGATCTGGAAAGGTAGAGGAGGATTGAGAATACTATAAGAAGTATCCTTGGGAGGTTACTGGTTTGATACCCAGTGCTAGTGTCGTTCTCGGGGCGTTCGAATGCCGAGGGACAAAACGGTCATTTAGCTTCAAGTGGGCCCTACGGGCCCGAGAAGCGACTGGTGGACTAAATTCAAGTTAAAAAGGTAAGCTTAGAGTCTAAATATACATGTGATGTGTGAAAGTGAGCTTGGTCAGCACAGAGATTGTCGAGCGGGCAAAAATATGGTGCTTACAACTGCCCATCTTTTCTGTCTTTGCTTGTCAAAGACAGAAAACGATAAAGTAAGAGCCCCATATTGACCGCGAGGCAATCAGAGGGACTTGAAAAGAATAGGAATTCAAAGAACAGTTACCTCGAGTAGCTGGTCGATGCTCGGTATATTATCTGGTAAAATGACACTCTTCTAGGGAATTAATGCTCCTAGAACTGGCGCTCCATCTAGCAGAACAATTCTCCTCTCGGGGGAATTGACGCATCTTGAACTAGCACTCCAGCTGGCGACACACTGCTCCTCCAGGGAAGTCCAAGACTGATTTTTGATACTTCTTAAACCGGCACTCCGTCTGGCGAAACGCTGCTCCTCTGGGGGCATCGAAGGTTGATTGCTGATACATCTTGAACCGGTACTCCGTCTGGCGAAACGCTGCTCCACTGGGGAAGTCCAAGGCTGACTGCTGATACATCTTAAACAGGCACTCCGTCTGGCAAAACGCTGCTCCACTGGGGAAGTCCAAGGTTGACTACTGATACATCTTGAACTGGCACTCCATCTAGAGAAACGCTGCTCCACTGGGGAAGTCCAAGGTTGACTGCTGATACCTCTTGAACCGGCACTCCGTCTGGCGAAACGCTACTCCACTGGGGAAGTCCAAGGTTGACTGTTGATACCTCTTGAACCGGCACTCCGTCTGGCGAAACGCTGCTCCACTGGGGAAGTCCAAGGTTGACTGCTGATACCTCTTGAACCGGCACTCCGTCTGGCGAAACGCTGCTCCGCTGGGGAAGTTCAAGGTTGACTGCTGATACCTCTTGAATCGGCACTCCGTCTGGCGAAATGCTGCTCCACTGGGGAAGTCCAAGGTTGGTTGGGGAGGTTGAGGGTGGGCCATTGGCCCATTCCTTGCTTTTTGTCAGCTGGGGAAGTCTGAACTTGCTGAAGTGTATGCCAATGTTGAAGATGTCTAAGGTTACTTGATCGCAGGATGGCTTTTTAGTTCCATTTTGTACTTTACCTTGTTCCTTATTTCATATTTGGGAGAGAGAGAAAGACATAGGGTGAGTTTTGTACAAAAATAATTTAAAAATGCCATGGTAAAGGGTGAACGCATGTCATATATATATATATATATTTTTTCATGACTGCACATGGGATTAAATGCATGATCTATTTTTATGAATGTGCATAGTTTAGATAAGAATATAATTGAATGCGTGTCTTACTTTTTATAACTGCACAGGTTCACGTAGAAGTGGAATTGAATGCATGCACATATAGGAATGGAATTGAATGCAATGTCCCCTCTTTTTTTTTTTCTTTTTCCTCTTTTATTTCCTTTTTTTTTTTGGGTGATAAATGCACGGATTTATGCAAGAATTGAATTAAATGTACGACCTACTTCCTTACAAATGAACAGGTTCATACAAGAGTGCAGTTGAATGCATGAATAGATACACACTACACAAGAATCCAAATGAATGTACAGGTTATACATGTCACGGATGTATCAGTATTGCATGTGTATAAACTATTTACAAAGAAAGCCCCAGGATTGCCCCTTGGGCCCATACTCTCAGGATTTTGTTCCTTCTCAGGATTCTGCCCCATTCAGTTTTGTCCCATTCATATCGGGGTATGATAGCAATTGCACCATTCTCCAGGGATCTTGACCTTTTGGTTTGCTATCTTATCCCTACTTTCTACAGGGTTGTTGTTTGGGGTTTTTCTAATCTCACTTGGTTTTCTCTCTCAGATCTCCAAAATGCCACTATGGCTCGAGCGACAACTCGCATGCCCTTTGCAAAGCGATAAACAGCTAAGCCCTCAATCTGAGAAGACTTCTTTTAGGACCGTAATGTAGGCTGGGTTTAGGGGTTGTAAGAAATACAAGGATATTCAGGCTCAAAGATCTTCTTTTAATGGGTTGTTTAAACCGAAACCATCTGAGCATATCTTGGAGCATGAGATTGCCCCTTGCATTTCCTTCCAATTCTCCTTTCTCACCCTACTTGTCTTGGTATTGTTCAGGCTTATTTGGACTAAGCAATTTTCTTTGATCAGAGAGGACTTTAATTTGGACCGTAACGTAGGCTAGGTTAAGGGGTTTATGAATGAAAAGGATGTGCAGGCTCAAATTCGATGTTGTTTCTAGTAGGGTTTAGATCCACACCATCCTTAGTCGGTCTTCCAGCGGGGTTTCGTCCCCTAATATCCTCTAGTTTCAGCAACACGTCTGGCTCATTTAGATCAAACAATCCTTTTTAATTGGAGAGGACTTTAACAGGGTCGTAATGTAGGCCACGGTTTCGGGTTTCTACAAGAAAGGGTAAAGGCTCAAACCTATTACTTCTACTTGGTGGCTTTGTTACCTAGGATCACCTTTGAACTTCCTATTTTACAAAAGGAGTTGAACTTTTTTGTAACTTTTGACCTTTTAAGTTTGACACTTGCCCCTTTTCTTTTTCTTTTTCTTTTTTTTTTTTTTGTTCTCTTGACTTCCAGCTTTATAGCACAACATGGTTCTTTTTCAATTTTTCCTCTGATATGCTTCTTTTTTTTTCCTCCTTTCTTATTGCTTTTGACGAGACAAACATTTCTACAACTTCTTTCTCTCAGATCCTTTCCTTAGCATTTCAATTTAACCCATTGTGGACGGTGATCCCTAGGTTGGGGTGTTTTCTGAAAGGAAAGGTAACTGGCTCAATATGTTTGGCAAGGGTTACTTTTAACTGTATGGGAAATGAAATGAGGGTCTTTCTTCATTTTGAACAAGATTGCTTGATCCATAGAGCCTTCACGTTACTTCAGCTTGATGGTTGATGACGTTCTCTGCTAGATCTTCTACTTCCTAACTGCCCCAGTGTGGGGGGATGGTTTCGGATCGGGGTTGACAAAAAGAAAACTTTCGCTTCTTGCGAGGCACTTGTGGTTTAAGCAAAGGGAATATTTTTGTGTATGGTAATAGAATTGAGGGCCTCTAATCATTTTAAATTGAATTGCTTAGTCCATAAAGCCTTTGTACAAAATTTCGACAATATTTCTAGGGATGATGTGTTTCGGCCAGTGAATCCCTACATATTCTATCGAATCAACTATTCTGTGCTTACCCCGGTATGGGGGATGGTTATTGGTTTGGGGACATCTGAATAAAAATCAGTTACGGCTCTAGTGGGCTGAGCAAGGGGTAGTGTTTATTTAAGATAAATAGAACAATGGCTTCTCATCATTTTGGAGACTCGGCTACCCATCGCCTAGCCAGGATATCATGCAAGTGTCGCCTTTTCAATAGAATTCACACTTCTTTGTTAAGATTGCCTTCCACCTATCTCTCACTCTCTCTTTCAGTCTCTCAAAGGTTTTAACCCTTTTTAAATGGGTTGCCCATGCTATCCCATCCTTTAAATCGAGTCATTTACCAAATGGGGAAGAATCCCTAAAAGTAATAATCGTCCACAAGAGTATGAGACAAAGGGGATAAACTACCTATTTTCATTTAAAAACATGATTACATGGCATGCAGTGTTCATTTAAATAAGATATGCAAGAAATAGAAAGATACAAAGGAAACATATGAATTTTATGAAAACCTCCCGTTTTTTGTGGGCCTTTTGGTGAGAACCATTAACCTTTAATAGGGTTTTGGGACTATGCCAATCTCCTTGGTGCTTCATTCACCAGGTGGATGGCGACTTCTGGACATTTGGCATGCAATTGGAAGTTAGAAGATTATGTTGTTGCAATGCACGAGTCTGACAAGACTTCGCATCTAGTGAAGTCCTCTTCTGCTTGAAGTCCTCCTCTGCTTGGATGGTGATTGTTGCGACATGTCGTGGAGGTAATGTCTTGTAGGTGGATGGTCAGTTTTTCGTGCTCTTTGATGTAGGTTTGGCCTTTTCTAACCACTAGGTTTATCCTTCCATGAGTTTGAATCTGGTGAGGTGCTAGAGGGATTCCATGAATTCCATCGTGCTCTCTAACCTACAAAAAGAAAAGAAAAACAGAATACAGTCAGTATGTGAAGTTGGAGGTTCTATGCGATGCATGTCCTATGAAGGTCTCCTCTTTGAGGGAGTCTAGGCATGATGACAAGTCCATTTTGGGGGTTTTGCCCCTATTATGCAATACAACACCTTTTCGGCGTGGGCCGGTTGATGTTTCCTTATATGGGCAATCTCGCCTCCATGGACTGAGAGAGATTTGGGCCTCTCTCGAGATATGGTTCTATGCATGCCATGAATCCTTAGGGTTTAAAAACCCTTAGGAGTTTTGGTAGGTTCAATTAACATGAGATTGGATTACTCCTTTCTCTCTACGGTTGATTAAACGCATGAGAATGAAATGACTTGAGTTTCATGGAACTCTTGTCGTAGAATAGATATGGATGCATGAGCATAATAGAAGTGAATGTGTGAGCAATATGATAACAATAAATAAATGGTTTAGAAAAACCCCCTTTTTGTCTTGCTTCTGCCTTCAGTTCTCTTGGTATTTGGAGATGAGGAGAGGGAGGACAGAAGACAAAAAAACAAAAGAGAAGGAAAAAAAAGCAGTTAGTGCCTTGATTTGAACATTTTTATGCAATGCATGTCCTAAGGGTGCCCTTGCTTAAGAGGGAGACTAAATATGATGTATTGGCTCACTTTTGGAGATAGGGGGTTTGCCCTTGTATGCGAATACCTTATCGTCAGGTAGGAACCTTCAGCCATCTATGCATTCATTCATAAAAGTAAAGAAGTACATTAAATTTTGGGTTTAACATATAAAAGAATTGAAATATATTTTAATAGGAGAGGGGGAACATTTTCCTTTGGACTTCCACCTATCTAATTTTAAAAAGAAAAGACCTAAACTACTCTTGAGTCTTCGGATTCGCCTTCCTTTGATTTGATGTCGAGGAGGTCGTTAAGAGACCTTGCTGATTGGTTGCCCCTTGTTTTCATAGCAACCCTATCTCCATGAGCATAGAAGGATTGGGGCCCCTCTTATGGAATGGATTGCTATGCATACCATGAGTCCCTTAGGGTTACGTGGGAACCCTTAGGGTTTGGGTAGGTTTAATGCAAAGGAGAGTGACCTTGGTGTCACTCTCAATGGGTTGATCATGTACATGAGAATGTAGTGACTTGAGTTACTTGGAACTCTTGTCTTGACACGGGATATTGAATGCATGAACATGGATATGCACAGAGTATAAGGAGAGAAGATACAGTTGAAGTAAACATGCATGCATGAACAGTTAAACAGGCATTATAACAGTAAGAATACATACATTATAACAACAGGAATAAGCATGTATAAATAAAAGTAAGAGCAGTCGCCCTTTCCTCCGTGGTTTTGAAAACAATGCTCGTATTTTAAATCCGGCAGAGGTTCGGCTATGCATGGTGTCTATATGAGTATGAGGTTGAGGGTTGACTAATGTGTCCTAAAAAAGCTCGGTCCCTGGATCTTCAAACCTAGGCCCACTCCCCGAGGTGGTGCCATGATCGGTTAGTGATCCGAGCGGGGGAACCATCAAGAGGTCGGAGGAGAAGAAACTGACACAGCATCTTGCCCACAACCAATATACCGTTTCCCCTTTCTAACTAGAAAGGACATATTAAGGTATGCAAGTATGCAGAATGCAAGTGCACATGCAGTGTGTGTGTGATTTTTAAAAGTGGAGGAAAGAGCCCAACAACTCCCATTCATTCTATTCATCACATTCATGCATAATAGTTAATACAATTTAAGCAAAAAGCGCACCTACAAAATAAAGATGCAAGTGTTAGTATGGTGGATAACAAACAAAATGCAAGATAATATGAATAAATGCATGTTTTTTTTTTTTTTTGAAAACAACTTTGAAAATTTGGTTTTGAAAATTTAAAGTGAATAGGATAGAATCAAGTTAATTGCAGACTGTACATGGGTGAAGGGTAAGAGACATGACTACGGCCTAACACTCTAAGTTTCCCCAGTGGAGTCACCAGCTATCGCGCCCAGATTTTTCGCACTCGAGGAATACTCACACAAGCGGGAAAAATGTTGTACTCTCTCGTTAGAACTCACCCTCCTAAAAGAATGAGTGCGACTAGGTTTGAATTGAAAATTGATTTGATTAAAGGGCTTTTGAAAAATATTCGGAGTCGCCACCCAACTTGATTAAGGTGAGTTAGGTCACCTAAAAACTAAGAATAATCTAAAGACTACACTTAGGGTTTTTGAAAAAAGGTTTTGAAAAGATCTCCTCAAGAGAGGGTTTTTAAGAAAACAGGTTGTTTGGCAACCTTTGGAAAATATTTAGCCCGTTTTAGAAAATAACTCCGTTTTGGTCTTTGAAATCAGTGATCCTAGGTTCGGAGGTTGATTACGTGTAAGGAAGTCACACTAAGTCATTGCCCTACCCCGCCCTTTCGGTACCTACATGTCAATCTGCCCTAGATTCACCTATGAGAGTCTTTAACTAACTAATGTTCAATCCCATTCACTTTGGAAAACAATGCTTGAAAAGAAACTAACATGATGCATGATATGCAAGTGCAAGGAAAGATAATTGAAAAATAGATTTGGAAAGAGATTGATTTGAAATTGATTTGATTTTGAAAATAGATTTAAAGAGATGGAATTAAAATTGGAAAGTTTAAAAATTTGGAAATAGAAATTTGAAAATAGAAATTTTGAAATTGAAAATTTGAAAATAGATTGGAATTTGAGATTTGAAAAATGTGGAGACCGCACCCATGAGGTTGAAATTGAAAGTTTGAAAAGTGTTGTGACCGCACCTATGAAGGTTGCCTACGTATCCCTTTGGGGGAATCATGTCAGTCGTAGTTCGGACAAGAGTCCGATTGAAAATAGAATGTTTGATTTGAAAAACGAGTTGAATTAGAAATTGAATTGGAAGATTGAGAAATTGAATTTTCATTGGAAGATTGAAATTTGGAATTTAGAATTTTAGAATTGAAGAGATTGAATTTTGATTGAAAGATTCTAAAAGACTTGACTTTGGAAAACTCAGTTTTAGGAAACCTAGACTTAGGAAAGAAACTTAGGAAAGATTTGACTCAAGATTATGAAAGATTGGATTTAGGAAATGTTTGAATTAGGAAAGTTTTGAAATTGGAAAGTTTCAAATTAAGAAAGTTTTGAAATTAGGAAAGTTTTGAAATTAGGAAAGTTTCAATTTAGGAAAGTTTTGAAATTGGAAAGTTCCGTTTTAAGAAAGGTTTTGAAATAGGAAAGTGTTGAATTTTAGAAATGTTTTGAATTAGGAAAGTTTTGAATTAAGAAAGTTTTGAAGTAAGGAAGTTTTGAAAATGGGAAAGTTTAGAAAACAAGGAAGTTTTGAAAATAAGAAAGTTTTGATTTTAGAAAGTTTTGAAATTTTGAAAGATTTTTATGTTCAAGTTTTGGAAACTTAAGATTTAGGAAAGTGGAAGCTTAGGAAGGATTTGAGTTAGGAAAGAGTTGGATTAGGAAGTGATTGGATTTGGTTTCTAAAAGAGAAAGTTTGATTTCGTTTCCAAAAACAGAGGATTGGATTTGGTTTCCTAAACGGGAAGATTTGATTTGGTTTCCTAAAGGGAAAATTTGATTTGGCAAGGATTTGGGAAGGGAGATTCAAGAAACCCTAGATTTGGAAAATTATAGTTTGAGTAGAAAATAGGTTTTGAAAATATGTATAGTTTTGATGTAAAAACAAGAGATTTTGGAAACCTAGGTTTGGGACAAAGTTTGAAAATCATGTTTTTGGGAAGAAAATTAGGGTTTCCTAATTGTGAGTTCTAGGGCTTGACTTGGGCTCTAAGGAAAAAGGATTTTTGGAAAGTGCATTTTTGGAAACGAAGGTTTTGGAAGGAAATCCTAGGGAGGAGTTTCTAGAGGGAAGATTTTGAAAAGAGAATTTTTAGAAAGATTTTTGGAAGGAGTGAGTTTTTAGGAAAGTGAATTTAGGGAATGTTTTTAGAAAGTGAATTTTGAGGAGAAAGAGTTTTTGGAAAGAGATCCAAGTGAGGAATTTTTTAGAAAGAGATTTAGGAAGAGGTTTTTCTAAGAAGGAAATCTAGGGAACATATTTGGAAAGTGGACCTTGAAGAGAGCGTTTTGGGAAGGAGTTTTAAAAAGAGAAGTTTAGGAAAGTATATTGAAGAGGAGAGTTTCAGAAAAGTATATTGAAAGAGATTTTTAGGAAAAGAGTTTTTTGAAAATAGAGTTTTTTGGAAAACGTAAAAGATCTCACTTTCCTAAAGCGATTCTAACCATAAGAAGTGTAGAACCACTTTAGGAAAGCGGTTTAGAAAACAGCAAGATTTGAAAATATGGACCATATTGGTCACTTTGAATGTAACACTTTCCTAAAGCAACCCTAGCCATGGAAAGACTAGAATCACCCTAGGATTGTGATTTTGAAAACATGCTTTGAAAAAGGAGATTTTGATGCAATTTTGAAAACAAGTTTGAAAACGATTTTGAAAACAACTTTGAAAACGACTTTTGGAAGATGCAAGACCATGATATGCACAATGTAATTTTGGGGTCGTGAACATACAAGATTAAGGCTTCACCATATAATCAAGGGGGCCGGACCCACGTGGTCTTTGGTTAGATTAGAAGAAAGCCCCCGACACGGTGACTCTCCAATAGCCCAATCCTACATATGGACCGGAAATCCCCTTGTTTCAAGCATGCAAAGAAGGGGGGGGGGAAAGAGATGGGGGATTAAAATAGAGAAAACCCAAGTGGGTTAGGAGAGAGAAGAGAGAAGGGGGGAAGTGCGGAAATTTAAATGGAGAACCTACCTTGTATCTTGTTTATTTTGCGCGCCTTGCTTTCTTCAGTCTTCATCTTCGTCTTGATCTTCAATCTTCAAGAGCCGCCTTCAAACTTTAGATTGTAGCTCTCTAAGTCTTCGAAGGAGGGTTGAAGGTTAGTGTATGAGTGTATGGGGGTGTATAAGAGTGTATATGAGGCTAGGGTTTGTGTAGGGTGGCTAGGGTTTGGAAAACCTAGGGAGGCTAGGGTTTAGGGATTGTTCGAGCTCTGTATATCAAATTATATGATTTTTAGGTTGAGTTTACGGATCTTTTTCACGTTGGAAGAGGCTCTGTATTTATAGAGGCTGGACAACACTGGTGCCTGTTGCAGTGGCGCTAGGGCAAAATTGCTCTTGGCGCCACTAGGAGTGGCTCCAGGCCAATTCTTGGCTTGGCGCTACTACTAGTGGTGCCAGCCAGTTAGGAAACTTTATAAGTCGGCAAGCAACGTATCTTTGACTAGATTTGGGCGCCTATACTAGTGACTACCATGCAATTTTTAGCCTGACTTCACTAGGAGTGACTTCGGAAAGTCCGAGAATGATTTGAACGAGCCGGGAATGACCCAGAAGGCCGGAAAAGAGCAAGAACACTTAAAATAGTGTCCTGGAGGTATTTAACTTGAGAAATGAGGATAAGATAGGTCGAAAAGGTTGACCGGGCCTTTAGGGGCAAAACGGTCAATCGGACCGGGAAACTGCAGGGATAGAATCAGACTGTCCCAGAAGAAGACTTGGGATTTGGAAACATTATTTAGAATGTTCCCAAAGGTTACCGGTTTGATACCCAGAGTCAGTGTGGTTGGAAAAAGAGACCGGCCCACTAGGGGCAAAACGGTCATTTTGTACCGGGTTTGCCAGAACTGACTCGGAATGATCTGGAAAGGTAGACGAGGATTGGGAATACTATAAGAAGTATCCTTGAGGGGTTACTGGTTTGATACCCAGAGCCAGTGTGGTTCTCGGGGCGTTCGAATGCCTAGGGACAAAACGGTCATTTTGCTTCAAATGGGCCTGAAGCGACTGGTGGACTAAATTCAAGTTAAAAAGGCGGGCTTAGAGTCTAAATATGCATGTGATGTGTGAAAGTGAGCTTGGTCAGCTCGGAGATTGCTGAGCGAGCAAAAATGGGGTGCTTACAATTACTTAGAGAATCAATTGGGTTCTAAAAGTTCTAGAAAGTTCATCAAACCATAATCCTTGGTAGATCCTCACAAATGCATCCACACGAAAAGTTTAGCTAGAGAACTTCATCATGGAAAGCATGTAGAAGTATTAAGAAGACATGAGAAGCAATAGATCTAGGCTTTTATAGATGAAATTTAGTGTTTAGTTATAAGAAAAATGGAAAGAAAATGCTAAAAATATCAAAGAAACTACAAGGTCTATATCTAATACAACCTTCCTCAATTCTTCTAAGTTCTACAATGAGAGAGAGTGAGAGTTTTCCTCCAAAAATGTCCAAAATATCCAAAATAGCCTTATATACATATGTTTAAAAACAGGGTTTACATAGATCGATCGATTGGCCTTTGATCAGAAAAACACCCTATTTGAAGTTTGGTTTTGGAGGACCACTACAACTGCAATGGAGCGATCGGTGGATTTTTGACATCACGATCAAACGAGGAGTTAAGCGATCGATCGAACGGGGTGTTAAGTGATCACTCGGCCGATCGATCTGTCCGTTGGGCCGATTGGTCGGTTGACCAATTTCGACTCCTTTTTCTTTGTTTAAACTCTGTTTCTTGCAAAAAAAGTTTAAGGCATGTTTAGACCATTTTAGAGAATAAAACAAGAATCTAATATATACAAAAATAGCTAACAATCAACTAATTTAGGCTTTGAGATTACACTTTTGGAGTGTAATCACACCCCCAACTTAGCTTTTTGCTAGTAGTCGCACCCCAATTTTTTGCACCTGAAAAAGACAAGTGAGAAAAACACAGTGCTCTCTCGTTAGAACTCATCCTCCTAGAAAGACGAGTATGACTAGGTTTGAATTGAAAATTGATTTTGAATAAGGGCTTATGGAAAAAGTTTGGAGTTGCCACCTAATTTGATTAAAGTGAGTTAGGTCACCGAAAAATTAAGCACAATCCGTAGATTACACTTAGGGTTTTTGAAAAAGGTTTTGGAAAACAACCCCAGGAGAGGGTTTTTAAGAAAATAGGTTGTTTGGCAACCTTTAAAAAAATTTATGCCCTTTTTTGAAATAACACCATTTGGTCTTTGAAAAATAGTAATCCAAGTTCGAAGGTTGGTTATGTGTGGGGAAAATGCACTAAGCCATCACCCTACCCTGCCCTTGCGGTACCTACATGTCTATTCACCCTAGATTCACCCATTAGAGTCTTTGATTAATAAATGTCCAAAACTATCTACTTGATTTGAAAAAAGAAGTTGACATAATGCATGATAATGCAAGTGCGACAATTAAGACTTGATTTTGAAAGTAGATTTGAAAAGAACTTGATTTGATTTAAAATGGATATGAAAAGATAGATTTGATTTTGAAAGAATGTTTTAGAAATTGAAAATACAGATTTGAAAATAGATTTTTGGAATTGGAAGTTTGAAAATAGTCATGGAATTGAAAATTTGAAAAAAGTTGTGACCGCACCCATGAGGGGTTGCCTACGTATCCCTTTTTAGGAATCAGGTCAGTCGTAGTTCAGATAAGAGTCCGATGAAAAAATTGATTTGAAAAGAGTTTGATTGAAAAAGAGATTTGATCTGAAAACGGTTTAATTTGAACTTTGAATAGTAGATTTGAAATTGAACTTGCAATTGACTTTGATTTGAAATTGAACTTGAGGATTTGAAATTGATTTTGATTTGGAAAGATAGAACTTGGAAGAATAACTTGGACTTGATTTGGAATGATTGAGATTTGAAAACAGTTTGACTTGAATTAAAGTTTAAAATACCATCTCGGTTTAGAAAAGAACTTTTGGGGAAGAGTTGGAAACTTCCTAACTTTAGGGTTAGGGTCAAACTAGGGTCTAGACATCCTAGGACTTAGGGTAACCTAGGGTTGAAGCATTTAAATGAATTAAATTTGAGTTGAACTTAAGAAGTTTAACTTTGGAAAGCTTGGTTTTAGGAAAACCTAGACTTAGGAAAAATAGGACTTAGGAAAGACTTGAGATTTAAGAAAGATTTGATTTGACTTGGAAGGGAATTAGAGAAGATTTGACAAAAAATGTTGGACTTGGAAGATTTGGAAAGTTGGAGTTTAAGAAAGATTGGATGTAGGAAATCTCGGATTTAGGAAAGTTTCAAAATAGGAAAGTTCCGTTTTAGGAAAGTTCCGTTTTAGGAAAATTTCATTTTAGGAAAGTTTCGAATTAGAAAAGTTTCATTCTAGGAAAATTTTTAATTAGGAAAGTTTCAAATAGAAAAGGTTTTGAAATTGGAAAGTTTTGAATTTAGAAAGTTTCAACTTAAGAAAGTTTCAAATTTGAAAAGTTTTCTTGTTAGGAACGATTTGATTAGGTTTGAGAAAGATTAAGAAGCTTAAAGTTTAAGGAAAGATTTGAAAGTTTAAGTTTTGGAAACTTAAGATTTAGGAAGGACTGAGATTAGGAAGGATTGGAATTAAGAAAGATTTGGATTAGGAAGGATTAGGATTAGGAAATGTTGAAATTAGAAAAAGATTTGGATTAGGAAAGATTGAAATTAAGAAAAGGTTTAGATTAGGAAAGATTTGATTTCTACTTTCTAAAATTAAATATTGGATTTTATTTCCAAAAAGAGATGATTTGATTTTTGTTTCCAAAGATAGAGGATTTGATTTAGTTTCCAAAAATGGAAGATTTGATTTGACATAGAATTGGAAAGGATGACTTTTGGAAAACTTTGGTTTGGAAAGCTGTAGTTTTGGTATAGAAAAAGTGATTTTGAAAATCTAAGATTTGATGTAGAAAATAGAGGTTTTTTAGAAATTGTGTAGGAAAGTAAGTTTGAAAAGAGATTTTTGAGAGGATTCAAAAGGTGGTTTTGGAAAGTAGGTTTGAAAAGCAATTTGGAAAGGGATTTGAATGTGAATTTTTGCAAACCTCTAAAATATCTCACTTTCCTAAAACAATTTTTACCATAAGAGGATTAGAACCATTCGAAGATTGTGATTTTGAAAATAACAAGGATTTAAAAAGCCCGGTGGACTTCTGCAAGTCGGGTGCTGGGTTCTTGCTTCCTCCCGAGACTGACTATGCCGCACACTTCAGAGCTCATTCTGTCGGTGCCTTTACTCAATTCGAGGTGATAGTTGGTGGGTACGCCATTGGCTAGGAGGTGGTCGACTTGTGGTGCCGAGTAGGAGGATACGTGCCCCAAGCTAAGTTTACTATTGTAAGGGACCAGAGGGACCGGTTTCAGATGGAGCGGAATCAGTTTGAGGCAGAGGTAGCTTCCTTGACAGCCCAGTTAGCCCAGTTGGGAGGTGGCGGGGTATGTTGTCCCTTCCCTCCTTCTTTTCGCTCTGCTGTTGTTTAGTTATTCCTTTGCCTTGCTGATTCTGATTTTGTCTTCTTTGTAGGATGCTGGTACTTCTGGTAATTATCCACCTCCTCTGGAGCCAGGTTTCAGAGATTTTGATCCAGAGGACATCGATTTTGATCTTTGACAGACGCCCATTGTATAGACCCAAATCTTCTTTTGCCCTTATCCTGTAGATGTGTTTAGTTTATATTAGACAGCTTTATTTTTATAAATTTTACACAAAGATGAATGCATGGACAAGCAGAGATATTTATGGTTTATGTAGCTAAGTATAACCAAATGTATGGGCACGGATGATGATGTTGTATATATGTTGCGTAAGTTAATATTGAACTGTATTGGTGATTTTTTATTCTACAGGGAACTACGTCCTATTTATGCAGAGCTCATCCCCTTTTTTTTTTTTTTTTTTTTGAAGAAGAAGAAATCAAAGAGGGCTCCCCTTTATTTTGATAGACTAGCTACACATCGCTTAGCTTCCGAGTCTTGTAAGTGTTTTTTTTGGGTGGTTTCCTCACTCATTCTTATCTTCTCTCTCTTAGGAAAGCTGATCATTTGGCAAGTGGTTGACTCATGCTATTATCCCTTCAAGTCTATCCTTCCATAAGATAAACCATGCCCCTTGTGTTGGAAGCATTTATCATTTATAAGAGAAAAATAAGATGACAACAATATAAGACAATAACATAAACCGACATTTCTCTATTTAATGAAAAACATAGAGTTCTTTCAGAATGAAAGTGCAGACATTTAACTTAAGGATAGAAAGTAAAAGAGATAGAAAGAAAGTGAGTGAGAACACCCCTCTCTAGTATGCTTTTGAAAGATAAACCATCTCAGTAGGGCCTTAGGACAATGTCCACATCTTCAATGCTCCATTCGTGATTGGGATCCTTGACCAAGGCAAGACAAGTAGAGGTTTCTCCTAGAGCTCTAAGTGAATTAGCAGCGATGGTGTAGTCGTCAACTTCCTTAACCCCTTTGCCTTCCTCCGATGGCTTCTTGATTTCTTTAATAAACCAGTTGGCTAGCTTGTCTTTTTCCAGCTTAATAGACTTGATCTCAGCTTGGGGTTTTCTACTCTTCCCACCAACCGCGCCCCAGCGTTCCTCAAATGTGCATAGCGGTGGGCCTCTAGTATAGGGTATGAATGGCTTCTGTATTTTGGATGGGTCAAAGTGGTATGATTTTAATTCCTCTTTCATGTATTTGGTTTCTTTTATCACATGGTCAACCTCCTCGATAGATTCATCCATGAGCTCCTCTTCGGGGTCTGGCATTTTGTCAGGGTTGTACCATAACAAGGCACGATGCTGTTCCAAATCTTCCCATTCTATTTCCTCCACATCTTCATAATATATCTCTTGGCATGTGGCGAACCAAACCTTGTTGTTACCAAATTCCATGATGACGTTGATGGTGTGGTCTGGTAGAGGGTCCGTAGTGGCATTTGGAGGAGGATTCACTAGTCGTAAGCCGATGATCTTGTTATCTATCAGGTCTTGAATTTTATATTTAAGGGCCAAACAATCTTCAGTGTCATGTCCTTGGCCGCCTGAATGGTATTCACAGCTTGTTGTGGATTCAATGTAATGAGGCAGAGGATTGGGTCGAGGTTGAGAAGGTACAAGTTTCAGATATCCGGCTTCTAAGGGGCCAAAATAGGCCATGGTCTGTGAACAAGCGAGTTTAGTAAATGTCCATTTTTTCCCACTTACTCGCCTAGACTAAGGAAGTGTCGTAGATGTTGTTGAAGATTAGGAATTAAGTTCTGGTGTGGTAACAACCGAGCTGGTGGTTTGGGAATTGAAGGGGCTTTGGGTTTCATGTTTCAAAGTGAGACAATTTTTGGTGTTAGGGCCAAATGGATGGAACTGGTACTCATAGGATAGATTATATGATTTAGGGGTTTGGTTAAAGACCGGCTTGAAAGGTGCCGGGATGTGGCAATTGGCCTGGGAGGTTGTTGGTAAGCATTAGTTGGGGCGTTGTCTGGGTTTATCCTCTTCATCCTTTTTCGTTCCTCATGGGTTCGGACTTGGGAGGACTCTACTTGCTCATGGGTTGTAATTCCTGCATAGCATGAGAGTGAAGAGAGCATAGCTTCCATATTGGTCATCTTATTTCTGAGTCTTTTTACTTCCGCTAGTATCAGAGTTAAGGCATCGACTGTGGGTGACTCGATGAGTGTTCCTTAGCTTTTGGCTTGTAATGATGAGGGACGCGGAGAGGAACATAAGACCAGTAAAAGGAAAAAGTCAGTGTCTTATTTCGACAAATTTTTATGTAATGCATGCTTTAAGGATGTCCCTACTCGAGAGGGAAACTAATCATGATGTATTGGCTCACTTTCGGAGATAGGGGTTTTGTCCCTATATGTAGATACTTTACCGTCATATGGGAATCTTCTTTCATTCGTATGTTCATTTGTGAAAAGGAAAGGGGTACATAGAACTTTAAATTTAGAATACAAGAGGAAACAAAGTACACTTTAATGGGAGAGAGGGAAACATTTTTCTTTGGACTTCCATCAATCTAATTTTAAATATGAAATCCTAAACTACTCTTGAATCTTTTGATTTGCCTTCTTTGGATTTAACGTCGAGGAGGTCGTTGAGAGACCTTGTTGATTGATTGCCCCTTGTCTTCTTAGCAATCCTATCTCCGTGAGCATAGAGGGATTGGAGCCCCTCTTATGGAATGACTTGAAATGCATGCAATGATTCCTTAAGGTTACGTGCGAACCCCTAGGGCATTGGTAGGTTTAATGCAATGGAGAGTGAACTTGGTGTCACTCTCTTTGGGTTGATCATGTGCATAGAGATGCAGTGACTTGAGTTATTTTGAAATTCTTGTCTTGACATGGAATATTGAATGCATAAACAAGGATGCATAGAGTAAAGAGAGAGAGAATGCGTTTGTAAAGTAAATATGGATGCATGAGCAGTTAGATAGGCATTATAACAACAGGAATACAAGCATTATAACAACAAGAATAGATAAATTTAAAGGAAAGTAAAGCAGTCATCCTTTCCTCCATGGTTTTGAAAACGGTGTGCGTGTCTTAAATCCGACAAGGGTTCAGTTATGCATGATGTCTATATGAGCATGAGGTTAAGGGTTTACTAATGCATTATAAGAAGGCTCGGTTCCCAGATCTTCAAACCTATGCCCACTCTCCGAGGTGGTGCCATGATCGGTTAGTGATCCCAGCGGGGGAACCATCAAGAGGCCGTAGGCGAAGAAACTGACACACCATCTTGCCCACAACCAATATACCGTTCTCCCTTCTAACTAGAAGAGACATATCAGGGTAGAGAATGCAAGTGCACGTGCAATGCGTGTGTGATTTTTGAAAATTGGAGGAAAGAGCCCAACAACTCCCATCCATCCTGTTCATTCCAGTCATTTACAATATGTAGAGCAGTTTGCATGAAATAAAACAAAACATGAATAAAAATCCCCCTACAAAACAAATATGCAATAGTTAGTATGCGGATAACAAACTTACTGCAAGATAATATGAATGGAAATAAATTAGATGTATGTTTTTGAAAACAACTTTGAAAAATTGATTTTGGAAATTTTGGAGTGGATAGGATTGAACAAATTAATTGATGACTCTACATGGGTAAAGGGTGAAAAGATATGACAATGGCCTAACCCTCTAAGTGTCACCAGATGAGTCGCCAGCTGTTGCGCTCTAATTTTTCGCACTTGAAAAAGACAAGTGACAAAAACACAATACTCTCTCGCTAGAATTCATCCTCCTAGAAAGGCGAGTGCGACTAGGTTTGAATTGAAAATTGATTTTGAATAAGGGTTTTTTAGAAAAGTTTGGAGTCACCACCTAATTTGATTAAGGTGAGTTAGGTCACCTAAAAATTAAGCACAATTCGAATATCACACTTAGGGTTTTTTAAAAAGGTTTTGGAAAACATCATCAAGAGAGGGTTTTTAAGAAAATAGGTTGTTTGGCAACCTTTGAAAAAATTTAAGCCCTTTCTTGAAAATAACTCCATTTGGTATTTGAAAACAGTGATCTAGGTTCAGAGGTTGGCTACGTGTAGGGAAGATACACTAAGCCATCACCCTACCCTGCCTTTGTAGTATCAACATGTCTATTCACCCTAGGTTCACCCATTAGAGTATTTGATTAATAAATGTCCAAAAATATCCACTTGAATTGAAAAAAAGAAGTTGACATGATGCATGTTGATCCAAGTGCGAGAATTAAAACTTGATTTTGAAAGTAGATTTGAAAAGAACTTGATTTGATTTGAAATGGATTTGAAAAGATAGATTTGATTTTGAAAGAAAGTTTTAGAAATTGAAAATAGAGATTTGAAAATAGATTTTTGGATTTGAAAGTTTGAAAATAGTTATGGAATTGAAAACTTGAAAAAGGTTGTGACCGCACCCATGAGGGGTTGCCTACATATCCCTTTTTGGGAATTAGGTTAATCGTAGTTCAGACAAGAGTCTGATAGAAAATTTGATTTGAAAAAAGGTTTGATTTGAACTTTGAATAGTAGATTTGAAATTGAACTTGGAATTGACTTTGATTTGAAATTGAACTTGAGGATTTGAAATTAATTTTGATTTGGAAAAATAGAACTTGGAAGAAGAACTTGGTCTTGATTTGGAAAGATTGAGATTTGAAAACATTTTGACTTGAATTGAAGTTTGAAAAACCATCTCGGTTTAGAAAAGAACTTTTGGAGAAGAGTTGAAAGCTTCCTAACTTTAGGGTTAGGGTCGAACTAGGGTCTAGACATCCTAGGACTTTGGGTAACCTAAGGTTGAAGCATGTAATTGAATTGAATTTGATTTGAACTTAAGAAGTTTGACATGGAAAGCTTGGTTTTAGGAAAACCTAAACTTAGAAAAGATAGGACTTAGAAAAGACTTGAGGTTTAAGAAAGATTTGATTTGACTTGGAAGAAATTTAAAGAAGATTTGACTTAAATGTTGGACTTGGAAGATTTGGAAAGTTGGAGTTTAAGAAAGATTGGATTTAGGAAATCACGGATTTAGAAAAGTTTCAAAATAGGAGAGTTCCGTTTTAGGAAAGTTTCATTTTAGGAAAGTTTTGAATTAGGAAAGTTTCAAATAGGCAAGGTTTTGAAATTGGAAAATTTTGAATTTAGAAAGTTTTAACTTAAGAAAGTTTCGAATTTGGAAAGTTTCCTTATTATGAAAGATTTGATTAGGTTTGAGAAAGATTTGGAATTTGGAAAGTTTTAGAATTAGGAAAAGCTTGAGTTTAGAAAGATTAAGAAGCTTAAAGTTTAAGGAAAGATTTGAAAGTTTAAGTTTTGCAAACTTAAGATTTAGGAAGATATGAGATTAGGAAGGATTGGAATTAAGAAATATTTGGATTATGAAGGATTGTGATTAGGAAAGGTTCAAAATAGGAAAAGATTTTGATTAGGAAAGATTGAAATTAGGGAAAGGTTTAGATTAAGAAAGATTTGATTTCTATTTCCTAAAATAAAAGATTGAATTTTATTTTCAAAAAGAGATGATTTGATTTTTGTTTCTAAATACAGAAGATTTGATTTGACATAGAATTAGAAATGATGAATTTTGGAAAACTTAGGTTTGCAAAGCTATAGTTTTGGTATAGGAAAAGTGATTTTGGAAATCTAAGATTTGTCATAGAAAGTAGAGGTTTTGGAAATCTATGTTTTGAGGCAATATTAGAAATCTTGTTTGAGGAGAAAAAAATTAGGGTTTCCTAACCATGGCTCTAGGGTTTAACTTGAATTCCAAGAAAAAAGGATTTTGGAAAATAGATCTTTTTAGAAAGAGAGATTTTTTGGAAAGAGTTTTTAGGAAAGTAAGTTTGTAAAGAGATTTTTTAGAGGATTTAAAAAGAGATTTTGAAAAGTAAGTTTGAAAAGCAATTTGAAAGGGATTTGAATGTGGACTTTTGCAAATCTCTAAAAATATCTGACTTTCCTAAAACGATTCTAACCATAAGAGGATTAGAACCATTCTAGGATTGTGATTTTGAAATTAACAAGGATTGGAAAATATAGACCATGAAAGTCACTTTAAATGTAACACTTTTCTAAAGCAACTCCAACCATAGAAAGGCTAGAAACACCTTAGGATTCTGATTTTGAAAAATAAGTTTGGAAAAAGAAGATTTAATGCAAGTTTGGAAAACTTAGGTTTGCAAAGCTATAGTTTTGGTATAGGAAAAGTGATTTTGGAAATCTAAGATTTGTCATAGAAAGTAGAGGTTTTGGAAATATATGTTTTGAGGCAATATTGGAAATCTTGTTTGAGGACAAAAAAATTAGGGTTTCCTAACCATGGCTCTAGGGTTTAACTTGAATTCCAAGAAAAAAGGATTTTGGAAAATAGATCTTGTTGGAAAGAGAGATTTTTTGGAAAGAGTTTTTAGGAAAGTAAGTTTGTAAATAGATTTTTTAGAGGATTTAAAAAGAGATTTTGAAAAGTAAGTTTGAAAAGCAATTTGAAAGGGATTTGAATGTGGACTTTTGCAAATCTCTAAAAATATCTGACTTTCCTAAAACGATTCTAACCATAAGAGGATTAGAACCATTCTAGGATTGTGATTTTGAAAATAACAAGGATTGGAAAATATAGACCATGAAAGTCACTTCAAATGTAACACTTTTCTAAAGCAACTCCAACCATAGAAAGGCTAGAAACACCTTAGGATTCTGATTTTGAAAAATAAGTTTGGAAAAAGAAGATTTAATGCAAGTTTTGAAAATGATTTTCGATGCAAGTTTTGAAAACAAGTTTGAAAACAAGTTTTGGAGAGATACATGATGATGATATGCACAATGCAAGTTGGGGGTCATGAACATACAAGGTTAAAGGCTTCACTAGATTATTAAGGGGGTCGAACCCATGTGGTTTCCAGTTAGACTAAGAGAAAGCACCCGACATAGTGATTTTCAATAGCCTAATCCCACACATAAATCGGGAAGCCCCTTGTTTCAAGCATGCAAGAAAAGAGAGTAGAAGATGGGGATTAAAATAGAGGAAAACCCAAGTGGGTTAGGAGAGAGAAGAGAAATGGGGGAATTGCGTAAACGTAAATAGGAAGCCTACCTTGTGTCTTTTTTGTTTTGCTTATTTTATTTGCTTTGTTTTATTTCGGTCTTTGAGAGCTTGCTTTGGTCTTCGGGAGCCTCCGAATTATAGCACTTCAAGTCTTCAATGGAGGCTTCGACGGTTCGTATATGAGTGTAGAAGAGTGTATATAAGCTAGGGTTAAGTGAATAAGAGGTAGGGTTTTGTATATGGAGGTTAGGGTTTGGAGAACCTAAAAAAGACTAGGGTTTGGAAGGGCTTCGAGCTCTATATTTGAAAAATAGAGTTTTTAAACTGTGTTTACGAACCCTTTTCACACTGGAGGAGGCTCTGTATTTATAGACAGAAAACTGAACTGGCACTTGCTGTAGTGGCACTAGGCCAAAAATCCCACTGGCGCCACTAGGACTGGCACCAGGCCATTTTTTGGCTTGTAGTGGTGCTAGCCATTTAAAAAATGTTTAAGGTTGGCAAGTAATGTATCTTCAAAAGATTTGGGCGCCTATATTAGTGACTACCATGCAATTTTTAGCCTGGCTTCATTAGGAATGACTTTGGAAAGTCCAGGAAATATTTAATGGGGCGGGAATGACCCAAACAGCCAAAAAGAGACAGGAATCCCTAAAATAGTGTCTCGGGGGTAGTAGACTTGAAAAATAATGTCAGGATGTGTTGGAAGGGTTGACCGGGCCATTAGGGGCTAAACGATCAATCGGGTCGGAAAGCTACTAGGATGGACTTGGAATGTCCCGAAAGAAGGCTTGAGGCCTGGAAACAATAGCTAGAATGTTCCAGGAGGTTGCCGGTTTGATACCCAAAGCTGGCGTGGTTGGAAAAGGTGACCGGCCCACTAGGGGCAAAATAGTCATTTTACATCGGGCTTGCCGGAATTGATTCGAAATGATCCAAAAATGGATCGGAGGACTCGGCATACTATTAGAAGCACCCCCGAGAGGTTACTGATTTCATACCCAAAGCCGGTGTGGTTCCTTGGGTGCTCGGCTATATAGGGGCAAAATGGTCATTTTGACCGGAAGGTCTCCGAATTGGCCCGAAACACCTAATCATATCGGATTGTCTTTAAGATAATCTTAGAAGGGTGGAATTACCGCTTTAAGGACTTAGGTGCTTTCTCAAAAAAGCATACCGAAAAGCCCTAAAGGTAGTTTGGTCATTTTTTACCAGAGTGGGCTAGCAGGCACTGGTGTTAACCTGGTTTTTAAGTGTTTTCGTCACTCTGATGGTCTATGACTAGTTGGTTTCTAAAGGTATCTCATCCTTTGGTAAACGTGTCAAGGCCAAGAGGTGAACTTGGTCCCGTGATATAGGGGTTTATTGGCAATTCCCAATGTCGACCTGTTTGTGAGTGTTTTCGCCAGTCTAACGATTGTGAAGTTTAATAATATTTCTATTACTCTAACAGGTAGTGACCATTCTAGAGAATGCCTGATCTCGGGAAGTTGCTAGGTGGACTTATCGCCTAAGGAATCAACTTTCTCGAAAGGCGTGCCAAATAACGGATATTTCTTTATTGGCGAGCTAGCAGTCGCCAAAAGTGGACTGTTCTACCATCTCGAGGACTTGGGGTCTCTTTCTGGTCGAAGAGTTTGAAGGGACTTATTGTTCCGAAGAGTTTTCTCGAAAAATGTGCTGAGCTGGAGGGTCTTACTGTTTGAGGGATCAACTTTTGCGAAAGACATGCTGAACTTGATTTGAACTGGAATTGGACTGGAATTGGATTTTGATCTTGGAATTGAGATTGAAACGGGGACTTATCGTCTTCGAGAAGACATGCCCCAAGGACATTTTGGTCATCTCGCCTCTACTTGGGTCCAATGGGCCCGCGAAGCGATTGATTGACTAGATTATGTTTGGAAAGCTAGTTTGAATTGGAATATGTCCATATTGACTTGAATACAAGTCTGGATGGATCAGAGATTACCGAGTGGGAAAAAAATGGGGTGCTTACACTAGTCCCTAGCAAAATCTATAACTAAAAAGAAGTATATAGATAAGATAAGCTCCACTTTTGTAGGAGTCACAAATGCATTTAGCCTTTAAACCCCTAGGTTACCCATAGTGGATGAGTGGTGTCTCGTGAGAATTTTTAGTGATAGTACCTACAAACATCCCTTTGTGAATTGCTAGTTAAGACAAGAATAAGAAAAACATACATAATCCAACTAAAGTTAACATTAGATATCACTCCTATCCCTAACACATGGAAAAATCTGCAATCATTCATACAAAAGAGAGGTTTAAGTGTGTGTGTGTGTGTGTGTGTGTGTCGAATCATGTTATATAACCCAAATGAAAAATACTTACGCATTCTCAAACCTTTAAGCTTTGATTCAATAACTCACCAGCATACACTAACAAATAAAGACCCACATGGCTCTCACAATGGTATACTCATCAAAAGAGTAAATGTAAAAGGAAAATCAAGTGAAAATACCCATTATAATAACTGGAAAGATGTATAAGTGTATCAACCTAACAAAGCTTCATGAAAGACCATTCATAGTTGAGCATTGATTTAAAGAGGTTGACAAGATATAGCTTATACTCTAATGGAATTCTTAATTAAGCATAACTTGGATCAATTAGGTCCTTTTTGAGGTGCAAAAGGTAAGGTAGAAGAGGTATAAAGTAAAGGTAAAGAGGGATACGTCATATCATGTGTGATTAAGGCATGAAATGATCAATGAACAACAACTTTGTCACGCCCCAATTTTTCACCACTCGAGAGTAGGTGGGAAAACACACGGTATTCTCTAACAAGAACTCATCCTCTTAAAAGGACGAGTACAACTAAGTTTGAATTGAAAATTGATTTGAATAAGGGCTTTTTGAAAAAGATTTGGAGTAACCACCTAACTTTGTTAAGGTGAGTTAGGTCACCTAAAACTAAGTATAGTTTGAAGACTAAACTTAGGGTTTTTGAAAAGATTTTGAAAAACTTCCGTAAGAGAGGTTTTTTAGAAAACATGTTGATTGGCAACCTTTGGAAATGTTTTAAGCCCTTTTAGAAAATAGACTCTGATTTTGGCCTTTCGAAAACAGTGACCTAAGTTCGGGGGTTGGTTACGTATAGGGAAGATGCACTAGGCTATCACCCTATCTTGCCCTTTCAGTACCTACATGTCTTTCTACCATTGGTTCACTCATTAAGAATCTTCAACTAACAATTGTTCAATTATATCAACTTTGAAAAAGAACTTGGAAAAAAGAGATTTGAGCCATGATGTATGATATGCAAGTGTATGAAAATGATTTGATTTTGAAAGTAAATTTGAAAAGGGGATTTCAAGTTTGAAAAACGTTATGACTATACCCATAAGGGTTGCCTACGTATCTCTTTCTTGGGAATTAGGTCATTCATAGTTTGGACTCGAGGTCTGATTGAAAATAGACACTTTTAACTTGAAAAGATTTTTATTTAAACTTTGATTTGAAAATTTGAAATTGAAATTGATTTTGATTTGAAATAGAATTTGAATTTGAAATTGAATCTTGAAATAGAGCTTGAACTTGAAATTAAATCTTGAAATAGAACTTGAACTTGTTTTGAAAAGTTTGAATTGAATTTTGAAATCATCTAGATTTGAGATGGGGGTTTAGAAAACCATCTTGGTTTAGACCTTAGATTTAAAAAATAATTGAAATCTCCTAACTTAGGGTTAGGGTTGAACTAGGGCTTAGACTTCCTAGGGTTTAGGTAACCTAGGGTTTAGACATGCAAATGAATTAGAAAGGTTTGATTTGACCTTGAAAAGTTTGATTTTAGAAAGTTTAATTTTGGAAAGG
This sequence comes from Euryodendron excelsum, assembly GCA_033060915.1. Classification (NCBI taxonomy): domain Eukaryota; kingdom Viridiplantae; phylum Streptophyta; class Magnoliopsida; order Ericales; family Pentaphylacaceae; genus Euryodendron; species Euryodendron excelsum. The sequence goes on along the minus strand of CM065393.1, from coordinate 15,545,763 downwards.
TTTCGATTTTGAAAAGTTTCAAATTAGGAAAGTTTTGAATTAGGACAGATTGAAAAGGAATAAATTTGATATTTGATTTTGAAAACTTGGCAATTTAGAATTTGGAAGGGTTGAACTTAAGAAAGTTTTGAATTAAAAAGGTTCCATTTTAGGAAATATTTGATTTAGGAAGGTTTGAACTTAGAAAGGTTTAAACTTAAAAGTTTTGGACTCAGAAAGATTTGAATTTAGAAAGGTTTGAATATAGAAAGGTTTTGATTTAGATTTGAAATTGATATTTGGAAAGTTGGAATTTAGATTTAGAAATATTTGAATTTAGAAAGATTTGAAAGTTTGAAATTAGGAAAGATTTGATTTTTATTTTCTAAAATAGAAGATTGGATTTGTTTCCAAAATAAATGATTTGATTTGGTTTTCTATTTGGACAAGATTTGATTTGACTTGAGATTGGAAAGCTTGAGTTTTGGAAATCTTGAATTTGGAAATTTATGATTTGGTGGTGTCGCGCCCAGATTTTTTGCACTCGAGGAATACTCCCACAAGCGGGAAAAATGCTGTACTCTCTCGTTAGAACTCACCCTCCTAGAAGAATGAGTGCGACTAGGTTTGAATTGAAAACAGGTTTGAATAAAGGGCTTTTGAAAAAGATTTGGAGTCGCCACCTAACTTGATTAAGGTGAGTTAGGTCACCTAAAAACTAAGCATAATCCAAAGACTACACTTAGGGTTTTGGAAAACGATTTTGAAAATATCTCCTCAAGAGAGGGTTTTTAGGAAAACAGGTTGTTTGGCAACCTTTGGAAAACGTTTAGCCCTTTTTGAAAAATAACTCCTTTTTGGTCTTTCGAAAACAGTGATCTAGGTTCGGAGGTTGGTTACGTGTAGGGAAGATGCACTAAGCTATCACCCTACCCCGCCCTTTCGGTACCTACATGTCAATCTACCCTAGATTCATATGAGAGTCTTTAACTAACTATAGTTCAATCCTATTCACTTTGAAAAACAATATTTATAAACTAACATGATGCATGATGTGCAAGTGCAAAATAAGAGAGAATTGAAGAATAGATTTCGAAATAAATTTCAAAAGAATATGATTTGAAAATAGATTTGAAGAGATGAAATTGAAATTGGAAAATTTGAAAATTGAAAGTACAAATTTGAAAATAGAAATTTTGAAATTGGAGTTTTGAAAATAGATTAGAATTTAGAATTTGAAAAATGTGGAGACCGCACCTATGAAGGTTGCCTACGTATCCCTTTGGGGGAATCAGGTCAGTCGTAGTTCGGACAAGAGTCTGATTGAAGAGAGATTGATTTGAAGAGAGAAATTGGATTAGAAGAAAGAGATTGGATTGAAAACTGGATTTGATTTGAGATTAGAAGAGGAGATTGAATTTGAGAAGATTGGACTTGCTTTGGAAAGACTGATTTTGAAAAAACTTGGTTTTAGGAAACCTAGACTTAGGAAAGAGAAGAGACTTAGAAAACATTTGACTTGACTTGGAAGGTTCAGGAAATTAGGGAAAATTGGATTTAGAAAATGTTTGAATTAGAAAATTTTCGATTTAGGAAGGTTTTAGAATTAGGAAAGTTTCAACTTAGGAAAGCTTTGAATTTGGAATGTTTCAACTTTAGGAAAGTTTTGAATTAAGAAAGTTTCGAATTAGGAAAGTTTTCAAATTAGGAAATTTTTTGAAAATTAGAAAGTTTTGAATTGAGAAATGTTTTGAATTAGGAAAAGTTTATTTTAAGAAAGGCTTAGAATTTGGAAAGTTTCCAATTAAGAAAATTTTGAATTTTGGAATGTTCGAAAAAGGGAAGTTTTGAAAATAAGGAAGTTTTGAAAATAAGAAAGCTTTGTTTTGGGAAAAGTTTGAAAAAGGAAAGTTTTCAGTTTAGGAAATGTTGAAATTAAGAAAGTTGTGAGTTTAGAAAAGCTATAGATTTAGAAAGATTTTAAAGTTTTGGAAAGTTTAGAATTTAGGAAGTTTAGAAGTTTAGAAAGATCTAACTTGAGAAAGTTTCAAATTTAGAAAGTTTTGATTTTAGAAAGATTTGAAATTTAGAAAGTTTAGGATTTAGAAAGTTTTAAAGTTTGAATTTTAGAAAGTCTTGAAATTAGGAAAGGTTTGAGTTTAGGAAAAGTTTGAAAACTTACGTTTGGAAAGTTGAGATTTGGAAAAGGGGTAGAATCAGGAAAGGGTTGAATTAGGAAAGATTTGAAAGTTGAGTTTTAAAATTTAGGAAAGATTTTTATGTTCAAGTTTTGGAAACTTAAGATTTAGGAAAGTGAAAGTTTAGGAAGGAGTTGAATTTGGAAAGAGTTGGATTTTGAAATTTAAGGAAAGATTTAAAGTTTAAGTTTAGGAAACTTATGGTTTAGGAAGGAATTGAATTAAGAAAGGTTTGGATTAGGAAGGGATTAGATTTGGTTTCTAAAAGCAAAGGTTTGATTTTGTTTCAAAAAACGGAAGACTGGATTTGGTTTCCTAAAGGGAAGATAGGATTTGGCAAGGATTTGGAAAGGGAGATTCTAGAAACCCTAGTTTTGAAAGTGCGAAATTTTAATGTAGAGAAGAGGTTTAGAAACATGTATCGTTTGGATGTGAAAACAAGAGGTTTTGGAAACTCAGGTTTGGGGCAGAGTTTGAAAATCATGTTTTTGGGAAAAAAAATTAGGGTTTCCTAATTGTGGGTTCTAGGGCTTGACTTGGGCTCTAAGGAAAGAGTTTTTAGAAAGTGCGTTTTTGGGAACGAAAGTTTTCTAGAAAAGAAATCCTAGGGAGGAGTTTTTGGAAAGTGAATTCAGAAAGAGAGTTTTTGGAAAGATTTTTGGAAAGGAGTTGAAAAAGAGAGTTTTGAAAATAGATTTTGGAAGGGAGTTTTTGAAAACAATTTTGGAGATGAAAGCTTTAGGAAAGTATGTTGAAAAAGAAGATTTTTAGGAAGAGATTTATGAAGAGAGAGTTTTTGGAAAGTATGAAAACGTCTCACTTTTCTAAAGCGATTCTAACCATAAGAGGGCTAGAACCACTTTAAGAAAGTGGTTTTGGAAAACAATAAGATTTGAAAATATAGACCAAAAAGGTCACTTTTAATGTAACACTTTCCTAAAGCAACCCTAACCATGGAAAGGCTAGAATCACCCTAGAATTGTGGTTTTGAAAACAAGTTTTTGAAAAAGAGATTTTAATGCAATTTTGAAAACAAGTTTGAAAACGATTTGAAAAACGACTTTGAAAACGATTTTTGGAAGATGCAAGACTATGATATGCACAATGCAATTTGGGGTCGTGAACATGCAAGGTTAAGGCTTCACCACATAATCAAGGGGGCTGGACCCACGTGGTCTTTGGTTAGACTAGAAGAAAGCCCCCGACACGGTGACTCTCTAATAGCCCAATCCTACACATGGACCGGGAATCCCCTTGTTTCAAGCATGCAAAGAAAGGGGGGGAAAGAGATGGGGGATTAAAATAGAGAAAATCCAAGTGGGTTGGAAAGAGAAGAGAGAGGGGGAAGTACAGAAAATTAAAGAGAAAGCCTACCGTATGTCTTCTTTATTTTGCGCACCGCGCTGTCTTCGGTCTTCGGTCTTTGTCTTGATCTTCACCTTCAGTCTTCAAGAGTTGTCTTCAAACTTTGGATGACAGCTCTTCAAGTCTTCAAAGGATGGTTGAAGGCTAGTGTATGAGTGTATAGGAGGCTAGGGTTTGTGTATAGTGGCTAGGGTTTGGGAAAACCTAGGGAGGCTAGGGTTTAGGGAGTGCTCGAGCTCTGTATATCAAATTATAAGATTTTTAGGTTAAGTTTGCAGACCCTTGTCACATTGAATGAGCCTTTGTATTTATAGAAGTTAGACAAACCTGGCGCCTGTTGCAGTGGCGCCAAGGCAAAATTGCTCTTGGAGCCACTCCTAGTGGCGCCAGGCCAATTTTTGGCTTCTAGTGGCGCCAGCCACTTAGGAAACTTTATAAGTCGGCAAGCAACGTATCTTTGACTAGATTTGGGTACCTGTACTAGTGACTACCATGTAATTTTTAGCCTAGCTTCACTAGGAGTGACTCCGGAAAGTCCGGGAATGATTTGAAGGAGCCGGGAATGACCCAGAAACGAGTAGGAACACTTAAAATAGTGTTGGGAAGCTGCTGAGGCGAACTCGGATTGTCCCGAAAGAAGACTTGGGATCTGGAAACATTATTCAGAATGTTCCTGGAGGTTGCCGGTTTGATTCCCAGAGCCGGCGTGGTTGGAAAAGGAGACCGGCCCACTAGGGGCAAAACAGTCATTTTGTACCGGGTTTGCCGGAACTGACTCGGAATGGTTCGGAAAAGTAAAGGAAGGTTGAGAACACTATAAAAAGTATTCTCGGGTCATTACCGGTTTGATACCCAGAGCCGGTGTGGTCGAAGAAGGAGACCGGCCCTCTAGGGGCAAAACGGTCATTTTGTACCGGGTAGGCCGGAACTAACTCAGAATGGTTCGGAAAGGTAAAGGAAGGTTGAGAACACTATAAAATGTATTCTCGGGTCATTACCGGTTTGATACCCAGAGCCAGTGTGGTTCCCGGGGCATTCGAATGCTTAGGGGCAAAATGGTTATCTTGACCGGAAAGTCTCGGAAAAGGTCCAAAGGGTAGTTTGGTCATTTTTCACCGAAGTGTGCTAACAGACACTGGTGTTGACCTGGGTTTTGAGTGTTTCCGCCACTCTAACGGTGGTCGTCGTGACACCGGGGTTTGTTGCCAATTCCCTATATCGACCTATTTGTGAGTATTTCCTCTACTCTAACGGTTTTGTGAGTATTTCCGCTACTCTAACGGTTTTGTGAGTAGTTTTGCTACTCTAACGGTTTTGTGAGTATTTTCGCTACTCTAACGGTTTTGCAAGTATTTTCGCTACTCTAACAGTTTTGGTGAGTGGTTTTGTTACTTGGACTATCTCGAGGAATAAACTGTCTCGAAAGAGGGATTGAAAAGGGCTCTTACCGTCTCCGAAGAGACGTGCCTGGATTGGAACCGTCTCGAGGAAGAAACTGTCTCGAGAGTGGAATTGGAAAGGGGTCTTACCGTCTCTGAAGAGACGTGCCTGGATTGGAACCGTCTCGAGGAATAAACTATCTCGAGAGAGGGATTGGAAAGGGGTCTTACCGTCTCCGAAGAGACGTGCCTGGGTCTTGAGTGTTTCCGCCACTCTAACGGCGGTCGTCGTGACACAGGGGTTTGTTGCCAATTCCCTATATCGACCTATTTGTGAGTATTTCCGCTACTCTAACGGTTTTGTGAGTAGTTTCACTACTCGGACCGTCTCGAGGAATAAACTGTCTCGAGAGAGGGATTGGAATTGGAATAAGAAAGGACAATGCCCCTAAGGGCATTCTGGTCATTTTGCCTCTATTTGGGCCTAACAGGCCCGCGAAGCGATAGAAAGACGGAATTTGGACCTAGAGAATTGGTTTCGATACGAATATGCCCATAATGACTTAAAAACAAGTCTGGACGGAGTGTAGACTGCCAAGCGATCAAAAATGGGGTGCTTACAGGTGGAAATAGAGAGATTGGATTTTATGGAAAGATCCTAGGGTTTCCTAAACATAGCTTCTAGGGTTTTGACTTGGACTCCAAGAAAAGAGTTTTTGGAAAGCAAATATTTGAAAAGAGTTTTTTTAGGAAGTGAATTTGCAAAAATTATATTAGAAAGATTTCAATCTAGACTTTTGAAAATCTCTTGAATATCCCACTTATATCCCACTTTCCTAAAATTATTCCAATCATAAGAAGATTAGAACCATTCTAGGGTTGTGATTTTGAAAATAACTAGGGTTTGAAAAACTCTTTGAATGTAATACTTTTCTAAAGGAACTCTAACCATGGAATGGCTAGAATCACTTTAAAGTTGTGATTTCTTGAAATACAGTTTAGGGTTTGAACCTGAACTTTGGACTTTGATAGCCATATTGAATATAACACTTTCCTAAAATAATCCTAACTATGGAATGGCTAGAATAATCTTAGGGTTGTGATTTTGAAAACAAGTTCGAAAAAAAAAAAGAAGGTTTTTTGAATGCAAGTTTTGAAAGAAATTTTGATGCGAGTTTGAAAATAATTTTTAAATGCAATATTGAATGCAATGCATGAACATGACAACCACAATGCAATAAGATCGTGAACATACAAGGTTAGGATTGACCACATAACCAAGGGGGCCGAACCCACTGCAAGCCCCCCATTTTTGACCGTTCAGCTGTCTACACTGCATCCAGACTTGTACTCAAGTCAATATGGACGTATTCCAATCGAAACCAACTCTCTAAATCTAAATCCCGTCTGTCCATCGCTTCGTGAGCCCACCAAGCCCAAATAGAGGCAAAATGACCAAAATGACCTTAGGGGCTTTGTCCTTTCTAATTCCAACTCCAATCCCTCTCTCGAGACAGTTGATTCCTCGAGACGGTAAATCTACTCCACTCAGGCACGTCTTTTCGAAGACGATGAATCCCCTTTCTAATTCCAAATCAGGCACGTCTTTCTGAAAATGATAAGACCCCTTTCCAATTCCCATCCCTGTTTCAAGACAGTTGATTCCTCGAGACGGTAAATCTACTCCAATCAGGAACATCTTTCCGAAGACGATAAGACCCCTTTCCAATTCCAATCTCTCTCTCGAGACAGTTTATTCCTCGAGATGGTTCGGCACGTTGTTCGAAGAAAATCCTTTTGGAACGGTAAGTCCCTTTAAACTTGTCGACCGGAACAAGACCCCAAGTCCCTAGATGGTAGAACGGTCTACCTTTGGCGCCTGCTAGTCCACCAATGCAGAAATGTCCGTTTAGGCACGCCTTTCGAGAAAGCTGATTCTCAGGTGTTAAGTCCCTTTAGCAGCTTCCCTAGATCAGGCAGTCTCAGGAATGATCGCGAACCGTCAAAGTAGCGAAAATACTCGCAAACATCACAACCGTCAAAGTAGCGGAAATACTCGTAAACAGGTCGATATAGGGAATTGCCAACAAGCCCCTGTATCACGCGACTGCCGTCAGAGTGGCGGAAACATTCAAAACCCAGGTCAACATCGGTGCCTGCTAGCCCACTTCGGTGAAAAATGACCAAACTGCCCCTTGGGCTTTTTTCTGACACGTTTCTCGAGAACACACTTGATTCCTTAAAAGGATAAGTCCAACCGTCTAAGATTGTCTTAAAAGTAGTCCGGCATGATTAGGTACCTTCTAGTCAGTTTTGGGTCAATTTTGAGACTTTTCGGTCAAAATGACCATTTTGTCCCTAGGCATCCGAATGCCACGGGAATCACACCGGCTCTGGGTATCAAACCGGTAACCTCCTGAGATTGATTCTTATAGTATTCTAAACCTTCATCTACCTTTCCAGATCATTCCGAGTCAGTTCCGGCAAACCCGGTACAAAATAACCATTTTGCCCCTGGTAGGTTGGTCTCCTTTTCCGACCACACCGGCTTTGGGTGTCAAACTGGTAAGTTTCTGAGAATGCTTTTTATAGTATTCTCAACCTTTCTTTATCCTTTCGGATCATTCCGAGTCAGTTCAGGTAAACCCGGTGCGAAATAACCGTTTTGCCCCTGGTGAGCCGGTCACGTTTTCCGACCACACCGGCTCTGGGTATCAAACCGAAAACCTTTGAGAATATTTTGAATAAGGTTTCCAAATCTCGAGTATTTTTCCGGGACAGTCCGAGTCTGTCCCGGCAGCTTCCCGATCCAATTGACCGTTTTGCCCTTAATGGCCCGGTCAATCCTTCCAACACGTCCTATTTTCATTTTTCAAGTCAAATACCTCCAAGACACTATTCTAAGTGTTCTTGCTCTTTTTTGACCTTCCGGGTCATTCCCGGTCTCTCAAACTCCTTCCCGAACTTTCCGGAGTCACTCTTAGTGAAGCCAGGCTAAAAATTGCATAATAGTCACTAGTACAGACGCCCAAATTTAGTCAAAGATAGTTTGCTTGCCGACCTTAACAGTTTTCTAATTGGATGGCGCTAGAAGCATTTTTAGCCTGGCGCCACTGCAACAGGCGCTAGGTCTATCCCATCTCTACAAATATAGAGCCTCCTCCAGCGTGAAAAAGGTCCGCAAACTCAGTCTAAAAATACCAATATTCGATATACAGAGCTCTTACACTCCCAAAACCCTAGCTTCCCTAGGTTTTCCAAACCCTAGCCACCATACACAAACGCTAGCGTTATATACTCTCATACACACTCCTATACACTTCTACACTAGCCTCCAACCCTCCTTTGAAGACTTGAAGAGTTATAATCTGAAGTTTTAAAGATTAAAGACAACTCTTGAAGATTGAAAACAAAGATCAAGACGAAGATCAAAGAAAAGTAGGGTGCACAAAACAAGCAAAATAAACAAGACACAAGGTAGGCTTTTGTTTTACGTTTCTGCACTTCCCCCTCTCTCTTCTCTCTCCTAACTGTCACGCCCAGATTTTTCACATTCGAGAAATACTCACCCAAGCGGGAAAAATGTTGTACTCTCTCGTTAGAACTCACCCTCCTAGAAGAATGAGTGTGACTAGGTTTGAATTGAAAAATTAGTTTGAATAAAGGGCTTTTAGAAAAAGATTCGGAGTCGCCACCTAACTTGATTAAGGTGAGTTAGGTCACCTAAAAACTAAGCATAATTCGAAGACTACACTTAGGGTTTTTGGAAAAACAATTTGAAAATATCTCCTCGAGAGAGGGTTTTTAAGAAAAACAGGTTGTTTGGCAACCTTTGAAAAACATTTAGCCCCTTTTTGAAAAATAACTCCTTTTTGGTCTTTGAAATCAGTGATCCTAGGTTCGGAGGTTGGTTACGTGTAGGGAAGACGCACTAAGCTATCACCCTACCCCCCCCCCCCTTTCGGTACCTACATGTCAATCTACCCTAGATTCACCTATGAAAGTCTTTAACCAACTATAGTTCAATCCTATCCATTTTAGAAAAACAATGTTTAAAAAGAAGAAACTAACATGATGTATGATATGCAAGTGCTAGATAAGAGAATTGAAAAATAGATTTTGAAAAAAAAAAAAGATTGATTTGAAATTGATTTGATTTGAAAATAGATTTGAAGAGATGGAATTGAAATTAGAAAGTTTGAAAATTTAGAAATAGAAATTTTGAAAATAGAAATTTTGAAATTGAAATTTTGAAAGTAGATTGGAATTTGAGATTTGAAAAAATTTTGAAAACCGCACCCATGAGGGTGGAATTGAAAGTTTGAAAAGTGTTGTGACAGTACCTATGAAGGTTGCCTACGTATCCCTTTGGGGGAATCAGGTCAGTCATAGTTCAGACCGGAGTCCGATTGAAAATAGAAGAGTGGATTTGAAGAAGGAGATTGAATTGGAAATTGAATTTGATTTGAAATTGGAAGAGAAGATTGGAAATTGAAATTGAGAAGTTTGGACTTTGATTTGAAGAGATAGATTTGGACTTGTTTTGAAAAAGAGAAGGTTTGAGAAAACCTAGACTTAGGAAAGATAGGAGACCTAGGAAAGACTTGAGATTAAGAAAGATTGGATTGAAATGTTGGATTTGGAAAGATCTTGAAAGATTAAGAAAGATTCGATTGAAATGTTGGATTTGGAAGATTTGGAAAGATTGGATTTTAGGAAATATTCGAATTAGGAAAGGTCCGAATTAGGAAAGTTTCGAATTACGAAAGTTTTAGGTTTAAGAAAGTTTCAACTTAGGAAAGTGTTGTTTTAGGAAAGGTTTGAAAAAGGGAAGTTTTCAAAATTGGAAAGTTTCGTTTTAGGAAAGGTTTGAAAAAGGGAAGTTTTCAACTTAGGAAATGTTTGAATTAAGAAAAGGGAAAGTTTTGAATTAAGAAAGCTTTGAGTTTAGAAAGTTTTGAATTAAGAAAGCTCCATTTTAAGAAAGGTTTTGAAAAAGGGAAGGTTTTGAAAATAGGAAAGTTTCATTTTTGGAAAGCTTTGAATTTGGAATGTTCCAACTTTAGGAAAGTTTTGAATTTAAAAAAAACCTTAGATTTAGGAAGATGTTGAAGTTTAAGAAAGTTTAGAATTTAGAAAGATTTAGGTTTAGAAAGATTTAACTTAAGAAAGTTTTAAATTTAGGAAACTTTGGATTTGAAAAGATTTGAAATTTGGAAAGTTTAGGATTTAGAAAGTTTTAGAGTTTAGAAAGATTTAAGATTTTAGAAAGTTTTAGACTTTTAGAAAATCTTGACATTAAGAAAGGTTTGAATTTAGGAAAGGTTTAAAAGCTTGAATTTGGAAAGTTAAGATTTGGAAAGGGGGTTGAATTAGGAAAGATTTTTATGTTCAAGTTTTTGGAAACTTAGGGTTTAGGAAAGTGGAAGTTTAGAAAGGATTTGAATTAGGAAAGATTTGGATTTGGGAGGGATTGGATTTGGTTTTGTTTCCAAAAACGGAGGATTGGGTCTAATTTCCTAAACGAGAATATTTGATTTGGTTTCCTAAAGAGAAGATAGAATTTGGCAAGGATTTGGAAAGGGAGATTCTAGAAACCCTAGTTTTGGAAGTGTAGAATTTTAACGTAGAAAATAGGTTTTGGAAACATGTATAGTTTTGATGTAGAAAATAAGAAGTTTTGGAAACCTAGGTTTGGGGCAAAGTTTGAAAACCATGTTTTTGGGAAGAAAATTTAGAGTTTCCTAATTGTGGGTTCTAGGGCTTGGCTTGGGCTCTAAGGAAAAGGGATTTTAGAAAGTGCGTTTTTGGAAACGAAGGTTTTTTAGAAGGGAATCCTAGGGAGGAACTTTTGGAAAGTGAATTTGAAGAGGGAAGTTTTGAAAAAAGATTTTAAAGAGAAGGAGTTTTGGAAAGTGCGTTTTTAGAAACGTAGATTTTGGAAAGAAGATCCTAGAGAAGAGTTTCTAGAAGGAAAATTTTGAAAAAGAGAGTTTTTTGAAAGATTTTTAGGGAGCGTTTTTAGAAAGTGAATTTTTAAGAGAGAGAGTTTTGGAAAGGAGTTAAAAAAAAAAATGGTTTTGAAAAATAGATTTTGGAGGGGAGTTTTTGAAAACAATTTTGGAGAGAAGAGTTTTAGGAAAGCATGTTGGAAAAGAGATTTTTTAGGAAGAGATTTTGGAAGAGAGAGAGTTTCTGGAAAGTATAAAAACATCTCACTTTCCTAAAGCGATTCTAGCCATGAGAGGGCTAGAACCACTTTAAGAAAGTGGTTTTGGAAAACAATAAGATTTGAAAATATAGACCAAAAGGTCACTTTTAATATAACACTTTCCTAAAGCAACCCTAGCCATGGATAAGCTAGAATCAACCCTAGCCATGGTCACTTTTATGATATGCACAATGCAATTTGGGATCGTGAACATACAAGGTTAAGGCTTCACCACATATTCAAGGGGGCCGGACCCACGTGGTCGTTGGTTAGACTAGAAGAAAGCCCCCGACACGATGACTCTCCAATAGCCCAATCCTACACATGAACCGGGAATCCCCTTGTTTCAAGCATGCAAAGAAAGGAGGGGAAAGAGATGGGGGATTAAAATAGAGAAAACCCAAGTGGGTTGGAGAGAGAAGAGAGAGGGGGGAAGTGCAGAAAATTAAAGAGAAAACCTATCGTATGTCTTCTTTATTTTGCGCTCCGCGCTGTCTTCGATCTTCGGTATTTGTCTTGATCTTCACCTTCAGCCTTCAAGAGTTGTCTTCAAGCTTTGGATGACAGCTCTTCAAGTCTTCAAAGGATGGTTGAAGGCTAGTGTATGAGTGTATGGGGGAGTGTATGAGTGTATAGGAGACTAGGGTTTGTGTATAGTGGCTAGGGTTTGGGAAAACCTAGGGAGGCTAGGGTTTTTGGAGGTGCTCGAGCTCTGTATATCGAAATATAGGATTTTTAGGTTAAGTTTGAAGACCCTTTTCACGTTGAATGAGGCTTTGTATTTATAGAAGGAGGACAAACTTGGCGCCTGTTACAGTGGCGCCAGGGCAAACTTTACACTGGCGCCACTCCTAGTGGCGCCAGCCAATAAGGAAAGGTTTAAGGTCGGCAAGCAACGTATCTTTGACTAGATTTGGGTGCCTGTACTAGTGACTACCATGTAATTTTTAGCCTGGCTTCACTAAGAGTGACTTTGGAAAGTCCGGGAATGATTTGAAGGAGCCAGGAAATACCCGGAAGGCCGGAAAGGAGCAGGAACACTCAAAATAGTGTCCTGGAGGTATTTGACTTGAAAAATGAAGATAAGGTGGGTCGGAAAGGTTGACCGGGCCTTTAGGGGCAAAACGATCAATCAAACTAGGAAACTGCCGGGACAAACTCGGATTGTCCCGGAAGAAAACTTAGGATCTGAAAACATTATTCATAATGTTCCGACCATGGGTTTGCCGAAACTGACTCGGAATGGTCTGACTATAAAAAGTATTCTCGGGACATTACCGGTTTGATACCCAGAGCCGGTGTGGTCGAAGAAGGAGACCGGCCCTCCAGGGGCAAAACGGTCATTTTGTACCGGGTTGGCCAGAATTGACTCGGAATGATCTGAAAAGGTAAAGGAAGATTGAGAATACTATAAAACGCATTCTCGGGACATTACCGGTTTGATACCCAGAGCCGGTGTGGTCGAAGAAGGAGACCGGCCCTCCAGGGGCAAAACGGTCATTTTGTACCGGGTTTGCAGGAACTGACTCGGAACGGTCCGGAAAGGTAAAGAAAGGTCAAGAATACTATAAAAAGTAGTCTCAGGGGTTTACCGGTTTGATACCCAGAGCCGGTGTGGTTCCCAGGGCATTCGGATGCTTAGGGCAAAATGGTCATCTTGACTGGAAAGTCTCGGAAAAGGTCATAAGCGTAGTCTGGCCATTTTTCACCGAAGTGAGCTAATAGACACGGGTGTAGACCTGGGTTTTGAGTGTTTCTGCCACTCTAATGGCGGTCGTCGTGACACAGGGATTTGTTGCCAATTCCCTATATCGACCTATTCGTGAGTATTTCTGCTACTCTAACGGTTTTGTGAGTATTTCCGCTACTCTAACGGTTGAGTATTTCTGCTACTCAGACGGGGTTGATGATTTGGGAGTATTTTTGCTACTCGGACGGGGTTGATGATTTGTGAGTATTTCCGCTACTCTAACGGCTTTGTGAGTATTTTCGCTACTCTAACGGTTTGGTGAGTAGTTTCGCTACTCGGACCATCTCGAGGAATAAATTGTCTCGAGCGAGGGATTGGAAAGTGGTCTTACCGTCTCCGAAGAGACGTGCCTGGATCGTGAGTGTTTCTGCCACTCTAACGGTTTTGTGAGTAGTTTTGCTACTCGGACCGTCTCGAGGAATAAACTGTCTCGAGAGAGGGATTGGAAAGGGGTCTTACCGTCTCCGAAGAGACGTGCCTGGATCGTGAGTGTTTCTGCCACTCTAACGGACTTGTGAGTAGTTTTGCTACTCGAACCGTCTCGAGGAATAAACTGTCTCGAGAGAGGGATTGGAAAGGGGTCTTACCGTCTCCGAAGAGACGTGCCTAGATTGTGAGTGTTTCCGCCACTCTAACGGTTTTGTGAGTAGTTTTGCTACTCAGACCGTCTCGTGGAATAAACTGTCTCGAGAGAGGGATTGGAATTAGAATAAGAAAGGATAATGCCCCTGAGGGCATTTTGGTCATTTTGCCTCTATTTGGGCCTGACAGGCCCGCGAAGCGATGGAAAGATGGAATTTGGACCTAGAGAATGGGTTTCAATTGGAATATGTCCACAACGACTTGAAAACAAGTCCGAACGGAGTGTAGACTGTCGAGCGGTCAAAAATGGGGTGCTTACACTAACCCACTTGGGTTTCCTCTATTTTAATCCCCCTTTTCTTTCCCCCCTTTCTTTGCATGCTTAAAACAAGGGGATTCCCGGTCTATGTGTAGGATTGGACTAGTGGAGAGTCACCGTGTCGGGAGCTTTCCTTTAGGCTAACTGGAGAACACGTGGGTTCGGCCCCCTTGATTATGTGGTGAAGCCTTAGCCTTGTATGTTCACGACCCCAAATTTGCATTGTGTATATCATTATGTGGTGAAGCCTTAGTCTTGTATGTTCACGACCCCAAATTTGTATTGTGCATATCATTATCTTGCATCTTCCAAAAATCGTTTTTAAACTCATTTTCAAAATTTGCATTAAATTTGTTTTCAAAATTGCACCAAAATCTCCTTTTCAAAAATATGTTTTCAAAATCACAATTCTAGGATGATTCTAGCTTTTCAAAGGCTAGGATTGCTTTTGGAAAGTGTTACATTTAAAGTGACTTTCATGGTCCATATTTTCAAATCTTGTTATTTTCAAAACCACTATCCTAAAGTGGTTCTAGCTCTCTCATGGTTAGAATTACTTTAGGAAAGTGTGACATTTTTATACCTTCTAAAAACTCTCTTTTCAAAAATCTCTTCCTAAAAATCTATTTTTTTCAACATACTTTCCTAAAACTCTCATTTTCAAAAACTCCCTCCCAACATTTACTTTCCAAAACTTATCTTTTTGAACTCCTTCCCAAAATACTCTCCTCAAAATTCACTTTCCTAAAACTTCTTTCCAACCAATCTCCTTCTAAAAATCTTTCTAAAAACTTTCTTCCCGAAATCTTCCTTCTAGAAACTCTCTTCTAGGATTTTCCTTCTAAAATCTTCGTTTCCAAAAACACACTTTCCAAAAACTCCTTCTCTTTAAAATCTCTTTTCAAAAACTCTCGCTTCAAATTCACTTTCCAGAAACTCCTCTCTAGGATTCCCTTCTAAAAACCTTCATTTCCAAAAATGCACTTTCCAAAAAACTCTTTCCTTAGAGCTCAAGTCAAGCCCTAGAACCCACAATTAGGAAACCCTAATTTTCTTTCCAAAACCATGATTTTCAAACTTGCCTTAAAACCTAGGTTTCCAAAACCTCTTGTTTTTTACATCTAAACTATATATACTTCCAAAACCTATTTTCTACGTCAAAACTATACATTTCCAAAACTAGGGTTTCTAAAACTTCTTTCCAAATCCATGTCAAATCAAATCTTCCCTTTAGAAAACCAAGTCTCATCTTCCCGTTTAGGAAACTAGATCCAATTCTCTGTTTTTGGAAACAAAATTAAACACTTCTTCTTAGAAACGAAATCCAATCCCTTCCTAATCCAACTCTTTCCTAATTCAACTCTTTCCTAATCTTCTACTTTCCTAAATCTTAAGTTTCCAAAACTTGAACATAAAAATCTTTCCTAAACATTAAAACTCAACTTCTACATCTTTCGTAATTCAACCCTTTCCTAACTCTACCCCTTTTCAAATCTTAACTTTTCAAATTTAAGTTTTCAAACTTTTCCTAAACTCAAGCCTTTCCTAATCTCAAGATCTTCTAAAACTCTAAAACTTTTCAAATTTCAAATCTTTCCAAATTCAAAGCTTTCTAAATTCAAAACTTTCTTAAGTTAAATCTTTCTAAATTTCCAAACTTTCTAAATCTTAAACTTTCTAAATTTTAAATCTTTCTAAATCCAAAACTTTCTAAACTCAAAACTTTCTTACTTTCAAAACTTTCCTATTTCAAAACATTCCAAATTCGAAACTTTCCTATTTTGAAAACTTCCTAAATTCAAAACTTTCTTAAGTTAAAACTTTTCTAAATCAAAATTTTCCTAAAGTGAAACCTTTCCTTTTTCTAAACTTTTCCTAATTCAAAAACATTTCTAAATTCAACACTTTTTTTTATTTCAAAACCTTTCTCAAAATAAAACTTTCTTAATTCGAAACTTTCCTAATTTCAAAACTTTACTAATTCCAAAACTTTCCTAAAACAAAACTTTCCTAAGATGACATTTTCCTATTTCGAAACTTTCCTAATCCAAATCTTTCCTAAGTTCCAAGCCTTCCTAATCTTCCAAGTCCAATATTCCAGTCAATTCTTTTCCAAAATCTTTCCAAGTTTCCAATCTTTCTTTTCTAAGTCCTTAAAGTTTAGGTTTCCTAAAACCAAGTTTTCCAAAGTCAAGTCTTTTGAAATCTTCCAATTAAAGTTCAATCTCTCAATCTTCCAATCCAATTTCCAATTCAATCTCTTTCTTCCAATCATATCTTCTATTTTCAATCGGACTCTAGTCCGAACAACGATTGACCTGATTCCTCCAAAAGGATACGTAGGCAACCCCCATGGATGCGGTCACAACATTTTTTTTAAATTTCTATTTCCACAATCTTTTTCAATCTCCAATTTCACAATCTTTTTCGAATCTCAAATTCCATAACATTTTTCAAATTTCTAATTCCACAACTTCTTTCAAATCTCCAATTCTACAATCTTCTTTAAGTTTCTATTTCCACAAAATCTTTCCAAATCTCCAATCTATTTTCAAACTTTCAATTCCAAATTTCTATTTTCAAATCTCTATTTTCAATTCCAAAAAACCTTCTTTCCAAATTCAAACTTCTATATATTCCTTTTCAAATCAAATCAATTTCTTTCTAAATCTATTTTTCAATTCTCTTTTCTTGCACTTGCATATCATGCATCATATTTTTCTAAACATTGTTTTCTAAAATGGATAAGATTGAACATTAGTTAGTTAAAGACTCTCATAGGTGAATCTAGGGTAAATTGACATGTAGGTACCAAAAGGGCGAGGTAGGGTGATGGCTTAGTGCGTCTTCCCTACACGTAACCAACCTTCGAACCTAAGATCACTGATTTCAAAGACCAAAAACCGAGTTATTTTTCAAAAAGGGCTTAAATGTTTTCCAAGAGTTGCTAAACGACCTGTTTTTCCTAAAAACCCTCTCTTGAGGTAGTATTTTAAAAATCGTTTTCAAAAACCCTAAGTGTAGTCTTCGGATTATGCTTCGTTTTTAGGTGACCTAACTCACCTTAATCAAGTTAGGTGGTGACTCCAAATCTTTTCTAAAGGCCCTTTATTCAAATCAATATTCAATTCAAACCTAGTCGCATCATTCTTCTAGGAGGGTGGCTTTTAACGAAAGAGTACAACATATTTCCCGCTTGTGTGTGTATTCCTCGAGTGCGAAAAATTTGGGCGCGACACCCACACCATGTTAGTGTCGCGCCCAGATTTTTTGCACTCGAAGAATACTCACACAAGTGAGAAAAACACTATACTCTCTCGTTAGAACTCACCCTCCTAGAAGAATGAGTGCGACTAGGTTTGTATTGAAAAATTGGTTTGAATAAAGGGCTTTTGGAAAAATTTTGGAGCCGCCACCTAACGTGATGAAGGTGAGTTAGGTCACCTAAAAAAACTAAGCATAGTCCGAAGACTACACTTAGGGTTTTTGAAAAACGATTTTGAAAAGATCTCCTCAAGAGAGAGTTTTTAAGAAAACGGGTTGTTTGGCAACCTTTGGAAAATATTTAACCCTTTTTAGAAAAATAACTCCGTTTTTGGTCTTTGAAAACAGTGATCCTAGGTTCGGAGGTTGGTTACGTGTAGGGAAGACGCACTAAGCTATCACCCTACCCCGCCCTTTCGGTACCTACATGTCAATCTACCCTAGATTCACCTATGAGAGTCTTCGACTAACATATGTTCAATCCTATTCACTTTGAAAACAATGTTTGAAAAATATGATGCATGATATGCAAGTGCAATAGAAAAGAATTGAAAAATAAATTTAAAAAGAGATTGATTTGATTTCAAAATAGATTTGAAGAGATGGAATTGAAATTGGAAAGTTTGAAAATTGAAAGTAGAAATTTGAAAATAGATATTTGAAATTGAAATTTTAGATTTGAAAAGATTTTGGAAACCGCACCCATGAGGGTGGAATTGAAAGTTTGAAAAGTATTGTGACCGCACCTATGAAGGTTGCCTACGTACCCCTTTAGGGGAATCAGGTCAGTCGTAGTTCGGACCGGAGTCCGATTGAAAATAGAAGGTTTGATTTGAAAAGAGATTGAATTGAAAATTGAATTTGACTTTAAATTAGAAGAGGAGATCAAAAATTGAAATTAAGAAGATTGGACTTTGATTTGAAGAGATAGATTTTGGAAAGACCTAGTTTTAGGAAATCTAGACTTAGGAAAGATGACTTAGGAAAGATTTGACTCGATTTGGAGGGTTTAGGAGATTAGGAAAAGGTTGGATTTAGGAAATGTTGAATTAGGAAAGGTTCGATTTAGGAAAGTTTCATTTTTGGAAAGCTTTGAATTTGGAATGTTTCAACTTTAGGAAAGTTTCGAATTAGGAAAGTTTTCAAATTAGGAAATTTTCGAAATTAAGAAAGTTTTGAAATTAGGAAAGTTTTGAATTAATAAAATTTTGAATTTAGAAATGTTTGAAAAAGGGAAGTTTTGATTTTGAAAAGTTTTGAAAACAAGGAAGTTTTGAGAATAAGAAAGTTTCGTTTTGGGAAAGGTTTGAAAAAGGAAAGTTTTCAATTTAGAAAATGTTTGAATTAAGAAAGTTTTGAGTTTAGAAAAGTCTTAGATTTGAAAAGATTTTAAAGTTTTGGCAAGTTTAGAATTTAGAAAGATTTGAAATTTAGAAAGTTTAGGATTTAGAAAGTTTTAGAGTTTAAATTTTAGAAAGTCTTGAAATTAGGAAAGGCTTGAGTTTAGGAAAGGTTTGAAAACTTAGGTTTAAGAAGTTAAGATTTGAAAGAAGAGTAGAATTAGGAAAGGGTTGAATTAGGAAAGATTTGAAAGTTGAGTTTTAAAATTTAGGAAAGATTTTTATGTTCAAGTTTTGGAAACTTAAGATTTAGGAAAATGGAAGTTTAGGAAGGATTTGAATTAGGAAGTGATTGGATTTTGAAATTTAAGGAAAGATTTAGATTTTAGGTTTAGGAAATTTATGGTTTAAGAAGGTAAGAAATTAGGAAAAAGTTGAATTAGGAAAGGTTTGGATTAGAAAGGGATTGGACTTGGTTTCTAAAAGAAAAGATTTGATTTTGTTTCCAAAAACGGAGGATGGGACCTAGTTTCCTAAACGGGGAGATTTGATTCGGTTTCCTAAAGGGAAGATAGGATTTGGTAAGGATTTGGAAAGGAGATTCTAAAACCCTAGATTTGGAAAATCGTAGTTTTGATGTAGAAAAGAGGTTTTGGAAACATGTATAGTTTTGGGTATAAAAACAAGAGATTTTGGAAACCTAGGTTTAGGGCAAAGTTTGAAAACCATGTTTTCGAAAAGAAAATTAGGGTTTCCTAATAGTGGGTTCTAGGGCTTGACTTGGGCTCTAAAGAAAGAGTTTTTAGAAAGTGCGTTTTTGGAAACGAAGACTTTGGAAGGAAAACCTAAAGAGGAGTTTCTAGAGGGAAGAATTTTGGAAAGGATAGTTTTTGCAAAGAGATTTTTAAAGAAAAGGAGTTTTTGGAAAGTGTATTTTTAGAAACGTGGATCTTGGAAGGAAAATCCTAGAGGGGAATTTCTAGAAGGAAGATTTTGGGAAGAAAGTTTTTGGAAAGATTTTTGGGGAGCGTTTTTAGAAAGTGAATTTTTAGGAGAGAGAGTTTTGGAAAGGAGTTGGAAAAGGGGGTTTTGAAAAATAGATTTTGGAGGGGAGTTTTTGAAAACAATTTTGGAGAGGAAAGTTTTAGGAAAGTATGTTGAAAAAGATATTTTTAGGAAGAAAGACTTTTTGAAAAGAGAGTTTTTAGAAAGTATGAAAACGTCCCACCTTCTTAAAGTGATTCTAGCCATAAGAAGGCTAGAACCACTTTAAGAAAGTGGTTTTGGAAACAATAAGATTTGAAAATATAGACCAAAAAGGTCACTTTTAATGTAACACTTTCCTAAAGCAACCCTAACCATGGAAAGACTAGAATCACTCTAGAATTGTGGTTTTAAAAACAAGTTTTTGAAAAAGAGATTTTGATGCAGTTTTGAAAACAACTTTGAAAACGTTTTGAAAAACAACTTTGAAAACGGTTTTTGGAAGATGCAAGACTATGATATGCACAATGCAATTTGGGGTTGTGAACATACAAGGTTAAGGCTTCACCACATAATCAAGGGGGCCGGACCCACGCTGTCTTTAGTTAGACTAGAAGAAAGCCTCCGACACGGTGACTCTCCAATAGCCCAATCCTACACATGGACTGAGATTACCCTTATTTCAAGCATGCAAAGAAAGGAGGGGGGGGGGGAAGAGATTGGGGATTAAAATAGAGAAAACCCAAGTGGGTTGGAGAGAGAAGAGAGAGGGGAAAGTACAGAAAATTAAAGAGAAAGCCTACCGTATGTCTTCTTTATTTTGCGCGGCGTGCTGTCGTTGGTCTTCGGTCTTTGTCTTGATCCTCACCTTCAGCCTTCAAGAGTTGTCTTCAAGCTTTGGATGGAAGCTCTTCAAGTCTTCAAAAGATGGTTGAAGGCTAGTGTATGAGTATATGGGGGAGTGTATGAGTGTATAGGGGGCTAGGGTTTGTGTAGGATGGCTAGGGTTTGGAAAACGTAGGGAGGCTACGGTTTAGGAGGTGCTCAAGCTCCATATATCGAAATGTAGGATTCTTAGGTTAAGTTTTCAGACCCCTTTCACCTTGAATGAGGCTCTGTATTTATAGAGGGAGGACCAACCTGGCGCCTGTTGCAGTGGCGCCAGGGCAAACTTTACACTGGCAACACTAGGACTGGCGCCAGGCCATTTTTTGTGGCGCCATTTTTTGGCTTGGCACCACTACTAGTGGCGCCAGCCATTTAGGAAAGGTTTAAAGTCGGCAAGCAACGTATCTTTGACTAGATTTGGGCGTCTGTACTAGTGACTACCATGTAAATTTTAGTCTGGCTTCACTAGGAGTGACTCCGGAAAGTCCGGGAATGATTTGAAGGAGCCGGGAATGACCCGGAAGGCCATAAGGGAGCAGGAACACTTAAAATAGTGTCCTGGAGGTATTTGACTTGAAAAATAAAGATAAGATGTGTCGGAAAGGTCGACCGAGCTTTTAGGGGCAAAACGGTCAACCGGACCGGAAAACTGCCGGGACAGACTCAAACTGTCCCGGAAGAAGACTTGGGATCTGGAAACATTATTTAGAATGTTCCCAGAGGTTACCAGTTGGAATCCCAGAGCCGGCGTGGTCGAAGAAGGAGACCAGCCCTCGAGGGGCAAAACGGTCATTTTGTATCGGGTTTGTCGGAACTGACTCGGAATGGTCCAGAAAGGTAAATGAAGATTGAGAATACTATTAAAAGTATTCTCAGGACATTACCGGTTTGATACCCAGAGCCGGTGTGGTCGAAGAAGGAGACCGGCCCACTAGGGGCAAAACGGTCATTTTGTACCGGGTTGGGAGGAACTGACTCGGAATGATCCGGGAAGGTAAAGGAAGGTTGAGAATACTATAAAAATAAATCTCAGAGGGTTACCGGTTTGATACCCAGAGCCGGTGTGGTTCCCGGGGCATTCGAATGCCTAGGGGCAAAATGGTCATCTTGACCAGAAAAGGTCCAAAGGGTAATTTGGTCATTTTTCACCGAAGTGTGCTAACAGACACCGGTGTTGACCTAGGTTTTGAGTGTTTCCACCACTCTAACGGTGTGAGTATTTTCGCTACTCGGACGGGGTTGATGATTTGGGAATATTTCCGCTACTCGGACGAGGTTGATGATTTGTGAGTATTTCCGCTACTCTAACGGTTTTGTGAGTATTTCCGCTACTCTAACGGCTTTGTGAGTATTTCCGCTACTCTAACGATTTTGTGAATATTTTCGCTACTCTAACGGTTTTGTGAGTAGTTTTGCTACTCGGACCGTCTCGAGGAATAAACTGTCTCGAGAATGGGACTGGAAAGGGGACTTACCGTCTCCGAAGAGACGTGCCTAGA
Source organism: Euryodendron excelsum (assembly GCA_033060915.1). Classification (NCBI taxonomy): domain Eukaryota; kingdom Viridiplantae; phylum Streptophyta; class Magnoliopsida; order Ericales; family Pentaphylacaceae; genus Euryodendron; species Euryodendron excelsum. The sequence continues at coordinate 15,524,005 of CM065393.1, read as the reverse complement.
TTGGAACCGTCGCGAGGAATAAACTGTCTCGAGAGTGGGATTGGAAAGGGGTCTTACCGTCTCCGAAGAGATGTGCCTGAATTGGAACCGTCTCGAGGAATAAACTATCTCGAGAGTGGGATTGGAAAGGGGTCTTACCGTATCCGAAGAGACGTGCCTGGGTTTTGAGTGTTTCCGCCACTCTAACGGCGGTTGTCGTGACACAGGGGTTTGTTGCCAATTCCCTATATCGACCTATTTGTGAATATTTCCACTACTCTAACGGTTTTGTGAGTAGTTTCGCTACTCGGACCGTCTCGAGGAATAAACTGTCTCGAGAGAGGGATTAGAATCAGAAAGGAAAGGATAATGCCCGTAAGGGCATTTTGGTCATTTTGCCTCTATTTGGGCCTGACAGGCTCGTGAAGCAATGGAATGACAGAATTTGGACCTAGAGAATTGGTTTCGATTGGAATATACCCACGATGACTTAAAGAAAAAGTCTGGACGGAGTGTAGACTGCCGAGCGGTCAAAAATGGGGTGCTTACAGCTGCCCCTCCTTTTCTGTCTTTGCTTGTCAAAGACAGAAAACGATAAGAGTAAGAGTCCTATGTTGACTGCGAGGCAGTCAGAGGGACGGACACTGGAAATCTTTCGACAACGGGGGTCGAAAACGGATAACGGGCCAAAAAGGCCTTCGAAAACGAGTTTTGGCGGGAAAAAGGGCGAATCTGCCCAAAATTTATAACTGGCGCCACTAGTAGTGCCACCTTTGGCAGAAATGAACTGGCGCCTCTGTTAGTGGCGCCAGGTTTAAAGTTAAAACCAGAAAATTTCTGGTTCGAACAGCCGCGGCACTTTGAAGGAATTTCGCAAACTCGTGAGGCATTGCGAGGAATCCATCTTGGAAATTGAAGGAGCACTCCTTGGGGACCACGGGTGATTGCCGAAGGGAGTCCACGCTGCCGGAAAAGTCGCCGGAAGTGAAGATTTCGCCGGAGAACTTCCAAAAGGTGAGTTTTCAAATTTTGTTGATTTTGATGTGTAGAACTTCGTTTGAATCATGTGAATAGTGGAAATTAATGCTTTGATATGTTTTGAACACTTTGGTGATGTTGTTTTTACATTTTGATGGTTGTTTGATTGAATTTTAACGGTTTTTCATGATTATACAAAGAGGGCTTTCTGCAGAACTAAGGGATTTGTTCCTACAGGCATGAGTATTGAGTTTTCTGGCTATGTTTTTGTGCAATGTGCCTTAGAAAAATGTATTTGGCAACCGTTTGAGGTTTCGTGATTTTTTGAAAACTCGGTGAATTTTTTATTTTTTGAAAAATAGAAAAATATTTAGAAAATTAGAAAAAATTAGAAAATTCAAGAAACTGATGAAATTTTTAAAGTTTGAAATTTGGAAAAATGTAGGAATATTTTGAAAACATTTGAGGTGATTTTGAAAAATTTTGGAAGCCTTTTGAAAACCATTGATTTATTTGAAAAATAAAACATGAGTTTCAAAAATTTTGAAAAATTGAAAAGTGTGCACGGGTGTTGATGTCCTGTGATTGTGACCATGTGAAGTGCACATTTTGTGTTTTGGGTTGATGTCATGGGCGTTGTAGGGGCCATTTTTTAAACAGGACTCTGCCGAAATTTTTAGAAATTATTGAAATAGTTGGTTAAGGTTTTTAGAAATAAAATCTTTTTGAAGGAAAAAGGCAGAGAACCCTTGAGATGTGATTTGGAGTTGGAAAATCAAGATGTGTGAAGATTTTGTTTTTGATTTATTATTGCGAAATCTTTTATTTGTTTTGTGTTATTTGTTTGTTTTATTTTACTGTTATTTAAACTGCATGGATGGTATATTAACATCACTTACCTTGGCTTACCTTTCTAGGATGGCAGATGGAGGTGATGACGGTTCTGAGAGGAGGCACCGCTCGGGGAAGGAGGCCCAGACAGATTCTGCTGGCGGCTCTAGTCGATCTATAGGTAGTCGACGATCTACCGGACGATCTTCATCTAGCCAGAGCGGGCAGGGGAGTAGACCACCTGTCGACCCTTTTCCTCCGATTGAGCAGGCTTTTGCCGAGGATATTGACACCGAGGAGGAGGTACCGGGCCTTGGGGACCAGGTGACTGGCTATGGGAGAGCTTCTTCCAGGCATAGGCAGACAGACGCCGATTTGAGAGATTTGCAGATACCAAATGTCCCACCTCTCGGGGATCTGGCCTATCATCCTAGTGTATACTCCAGACAGCATTTGCCACCTCCGCGGGTACATACAGCTTTCCAAGGGGCTGTTCATCAGGTTTTTGTGACCATGCAGCAGGCTGCCCCATCATACCGTGCCTTCTTGGCAGAGATCGGGTTTGGTGCCTTTATGGGATTACAGGCTAACCGCCTGAACCGGCATTTGGTACTGGCGCTTGTTGAGAGGTGGTTCGGGGAGACTAGGACCTTCCATTTTGTCGGCTTCGAGTTAGGCCCCACTCCTTTAGATTGGGCGATTATTACAGGACTCTCCTTTGTCGGTCGGTGGATCACCTTGCACCCGGTCAGCAGGGACGAGGCCTGTTTGCTGTTGGACTTGCCTCAGCCTGAGCGTTCTGCCTTCCCAGTCTCTTGGATTAGTCAGGGTGAGCGTACTTTTGCTACCGAGCCATCGCTTGCCCGGCGGGACATCATGAGACGGCGACTTGTGTTGTATATCGTCTAAGGCTGCTTCTGCAACAACAACAAGTCACTCGTGCCGTGTCGTTTGGTGAGTATAGTAGCTGATCTGGGAGCTTTGTCTGAGTTGGACTAGGGGTCCTTTTCTTTTGGCTGCTTTCTTCGATCGATACGGGTCCGGACTTCTTCTCGTTGGGGCAGCATGACTAGCTTTTGGCCCTTCCTTGTCTGGTGGAGTTACGAGTACCTGTCGGTGCATCGTCCTACAATTGTTGAGGATGATCTCTATCCTCGTGCTTTGAGGTGGGCTCATGACTGGGTAGCCCAGCGATCGGAGATTACTGACTTCGTGATGCTCCGGGCTAACCTGGAGTTGATTGAGGCGAGGGATGTGACCTGGCGGCCCTTCATTGGATCAGTCCATTACAAGACAGTCCGGTACCTTGTCCCGTTGTCCTTGTCGAGAGCTGCTTTTCTCAGTGATGACACCTGGGAGTCCTACCTTGGAGAGCGACACTGGCGGTAGTTTCATGACGAGTTCCGATCAGCAAGAGCTCCACCAGAGTATATGTTTGGAGCCCTGGTGGCCGGAGTGCCCATCCTCTACCAAGAGCGCCACCCAAGTGCCGAGTTCTTGCTTCCTCCGGATACGGATTACACTGCACACTTTGGAGCCCATTCGGTTGGTGCCTTCACCCGGTTTGAGGTAGTAGTCGGCGGGTACGCTGTTGGCCAGGAGGTGGTTGACTTATGGCGCTGTGCTGGAGGATATGTGCCCCAGGCCGAGTTTACTGCTGTGAGAGACCAGAGAGACCGGTACCAGATGGAGCGGGACCAGTACCAGGCCGAGGTAGCTTCCCTGACGGCTTGGTTATCTCAGATGGGTGGTGGGGTGGGGGGGGGGGGGTAAGTTATTCTCTCTTTGCTCTTTATTGCTCTGCTGTTGCTTAGCTCCTTTTGCTTGCAGCTGATTTTGGTTCTATCTTCCCTACAGGATGGTGGTGCTTCGAGTAGTTATCCACCTCCTCCGATGCCGGGCTTCGGGGATTTTGATCCAGATGACATCGACTTCGACCTGTGATAGATGCCCCTTGTGGAGACTTTGATCCTCTTTTGCCCCTGGTCCCTGAGTTGTATTTATGTTAGACAGTTTTATTCTGATATTTTGTACAAAAACGAATGTTTATGGTACTTAGATGCATGGATAGACAGATACATTTATGATCTTTACAGCTAGGCATATGATCAGATGCATGTGATGTATGATGATGTTAGATATTTATTACATGAGTTGATATTGGTGACTTCTATTTCTACAGGGAGTTATGTCCTATATATGCAAAACTCATGCTGATTTTTTATTTTTTTTAACATATGCACAAGTTAGAAATATGTTAATAGAATGACACAGGGTGTTGTTAGACTTGTAGCCTTGGGAATGGTAACTCCCTCCTCTTCGGGGGTTTAGCCTCTCTTCTGGCTCAATCCTACCTCGATTGGATGATAGCACTTCGTACCTTTCTCAACCTCTTGACTGCCCCCCAACTTTCTATCCCAGGGTTAGTGTATAGGGTTATTGGGCTGAGACTCTCGACTCTCGGAGTTTTAGCAACCGCTTACCTGACCTTTCGCAGAGCGATAAGTGGCCAGTCATTTCAATCCGAGAAGACTTTATTTAGGACCATAATGTCGACTAGGTTATAGGGTTTTAGAAATAATGGGATATGTAGGCTCAAATTCAATGTTGTTTTCAGCAAGGCTTAGATCCAAACTGTCCTTAACCGTTTTTCAGTAGGACTAGCATCCTTTTCTTTCTTTTTTTTTTTTTTTTTTTTTTTTTTTTTTTTTTTTTTTTTAAGCTTTGGCAGCGAATCTAACTCATTTAGATCAAGCAATTTGCTTTCAATCAAAGAGGACTTTAATAGGGTTGTAATGTAGGCCATGGTTTCAGGGTTTCGCAAGAAAGGGTAAAGGCTCAAACCTACTGTACCTGCTGGGTTTCCTAGGATCACCTTTAAATTTCCTTCTTGCTTTTGACCACATATTTCTCAGGGTGAAAATAATCTTGTTCTTTCACCCTTTTCTATATACCTTTTTGAGATAGACATAACTTTCTTCTCATTTGCTCTTCTTGTATACTTTTGAAGATAATTCATTCATAATTTTCTTCAGGCCTTTATTTAGAATTAGGGTTTTTTTTTTTTTTTTTTGGCCTCTTGCCCCTTGGCAACTCCTTTCTTTTGCTTTTTCTTTCTATTTCTTTTCTTTTCTTTTATGAAACGAACAATCCTTTAACCCTTTCCCCTTAAACCTTTTCCTTGGTAGTTCAATATACCCAGTGTGGGCAGTGATCCCTAGGTTGGGGTTTTGTTAAGAAAAGATAAGTGGCTCAACGGGTTTGGCAAGGGGTTACTTTTGACTATGTGGGAAATGAAATGAGGGCCTCTCTTCACTTTGAATTAGATTGCTTGATCCATAGAGTTTTCAACACTATCCTAGCATGATAGAGGTGGACACCACTCAAGAGTTCTCAACTATTGTCTGCCCCAATGTGGGAAGGACAATCTTGGATCAGGGTTAACGAAGAAAATTTTTGCTTTTTGCGAGGCACTAGGGGTTAAGCAAAGGGAATATGAGCACATTTAGTTATTTATTCAGTTATTTATTCTTTATATGTGGGGGAATGAAAGATGGCTCCTTTTCCTCTTGATAAACTGGCCACACATCGCTTAGCCTCAGAGTCTTACAAGTGCTGCCTTTGGGTAGTACCCTCACTCATCCTTATTCTCTCTCTCTGTGGAAGGCTGGTCATTTGGCGACTGGTTAACTCATGCTATCATCCCTTCAAGTTGGATCATTCTATAAGACAAACCATGCCCCTTGCGTAGAAAGTAGTCACTATTCCCAGGGAGGACAAGACAACAGCAATGGAATAAAAGACTGTCATTTGATTATTATTATTATTATTTTTACGAAAAGCATAAGGTTCTTAGGAAATAAGAAGATGTAAGCATTAATTTAAAGACAAGAAGTAAAAGGGATAGAAAGAAAGTGGGTGAACCCACCCCTCTCTTGTACGCTTGTGCAAGAAACCTATTTTTAGTACGGCCTTGGGACAATCCCCACATCTTCGACGCTCCATTCGCGACCCGGATCCTCTGCCAAGGCGAGATAAGCAAAGGCTTCCTCTAAAGCTCCACAGGCGTTGACACTGTTGATGCGGTTGTCAGCCTCCTTCTTGTTTTATGTAGCGGGTTCTTCTGTAAATAGGATAACCAACTCACCCCCTTCCAATTCGAATGGCTCTGCTTGTGCTCTTGGCTTCTCTATCCTCCAGCTCATTTCTTCATAGTTGCACTCATTAGTAGGCCAATGACTCTCTAGCAAATGACGTTCGGCCGCAGCATATTTCGGATGCAGAAACTCAGCACCCCATCCATCAGCAACCATGTTTTCAGTAGTCTTATCTCCCAGGAACATTGGCTCCTCAATGGGCCAGTCAGAAGCATCAAGCACTTCATCAAAGTTATGGAGATAGATTGGACATAATGGGAGATCCTCCTCCCAGTCATCTTCTTCCTCGATCTCCCAATAGTCCTCATAATCCTCGGCTTTGGGCTCGTCAAACAATCCCTCGCCCTCCATTTCTACTAGTATCATATTGACGGTGTGATCTAGCAGAGGGTTAGTAGTCACATTGGGAGTGGGAGTAGGTTTTACTGGCTGCAGATCGATGGTCTCATTGTCGATCAGGTCTTGGATCTTGTGCTTGAGAGCAAAGTAGCTTTCGGTGTCATGCCCCTGGCCACCTGAATGATATTCACATGTAAGAGCGGCATTAAAGGTCGGGGGCAGAGGGCTTGGCAACGGGAGAGCAGGGACGGGCTTCAAGATGTTGTTCTTTATAAGGCTATAGTAGGCCTCGGTTTGGGTGCAGGCTAAGGCGTCGAAGGTGCAGATACGTCAAGCAGGTCTATTGAAGTTGGATCGTGCCCCAGCGGGACCATAATTTGGGGTTGGAGCAGGCATGGTCAAGGTGGGTAGGGGCAGGACCTGGGGTGATTGGAGCAGAGGTCGGTATTGAGGTGGTTGGCTAGGCAGAATAGCAGACACTTCATTTTCCTTCCTGATCGTGTCCCTTGTAGTAGCCACCTTCTTGGCTATGTTGGCAGTATTTTCTCCGGTCTTGGCATAGGGATCTGTGATTGTTCCTGTCTTGAGGCCATTCTCTATCATCTCTCCCAGCATAATAAGCTCAGAGAAGCTTTTTCCCATGCTTGTGCAGAGCTTCTTGTAGAATATACCCTGAAAAGTATGTACAAACAGTTGTACATACTCCTTCTCCTCCAGCGGGGGGTTTACTTGTGCAACGGCCTCCCTCCATCTCAGGGCATAGGCTTTAAAGCTTTCATTCTCACCCTTTCTCATCGTCATTAAGGACCATCGATCAGAAATGAGGTCGATGTTATGATGGTATTGCGCTTTGAACTCATTGACTAGCTCCATCCAGGTTGTGATCTTCCTTAAGTCCAGACGAGCGAACCATTGTAGAGCCGACTCGGTGAGGCTATGTTGGAATAATTGCATAAGGAGCTTCGGGTCGTTGCCATGTCCACTAAGCGCTCCAGCATATAGACGAAGATGAGCAATAGGGTTACCGATACCGTCATACTTCTGGAAGTCAGGCATCTTAAACTTAGCAGGCCTTGGATGGTCAGGGAAGAAACAGAGCTTGTCATAGGAAGTGAATCCATAAGCATCATGGCCATGGAGACTTTGTAATGAATCCTCCAACCCTTGGATTTTCAGACTAAGAGGGTCTAGAGGGGCCTTCTTTGTGACGGGTGAAAGCAATATGGTCTCTTCTTCTTCAGTATTGACCATTTTGGCATCTTCTTTAGTTTTCCCAGCATTGTCAGACTGAAGCAAGATCCTCGGATTAGTGGGTTCAAGGTCTTTAGATGAAGTCGTTGATGATGACGGGACCGTAGTAGCATCCTTCATGGCCAGAGTTTGAATGAGTTTGAGCATCTCATCCATCTTAGCCCTCATCTCATTAACTTCCTCTCGAGAGACTTGAGAGGATTCTTCAGGGTTGGCAACCATCAGTGATGCTTTGTGCCGAGTGATAATAGGATCCCTAGGCGGATGTTGCACTTTCTTGGGAGCAATGTTGACTCAGTGCAATGTGACTTCTGTAAATAGAAATAAAAAGGAAGAAAGAAAAAGACAAAAACACAAGCCACAAGTTAGTTTTTGGTTTTTAGAGAACTTTATGCAATGCATGTCCTAGGGTTGCCCCTGCTTGAGAGGGAAACTAGTCATGATGTATTGGCTCACTTTTGGAGATAGGGGGCTTGCCCCTGTATGCAGACACTTTACCGTCAGGTGGGAACCTTCAATCATCCATGTATTCATTCGTAAAAATAAAGAAGTACATTAAATTTTGGGTTTAAGATACAAAAGAATTGAAATACATTTTAATAGGGGGAGGGGAAACATTTTCCTTTGGACTTCCACCTATCTATTTTTACAAAGGGAAACCCTAAACTACTCTTGAGTCTTCGGATTCGCCTTCCTTGGATTTGATGTCGAGGAGGTCGTTGAGAGACCTTGTTGATTGATTGCCCCTTGTCTTCTTGGCAACCCTATTTCCGTGAGCATAAAGGAATTGGGGCCCCTCTTATGGAATGAATCGAGATGCATGCAATGAGTCCATAGGGTTACGCAGGAACCCTTAGGATTTGGGTAGGTTCAATGCAAGGGAGAGTGACGTTGGTGTCACTCTCAATGGGTTGATCATATGCATGAGAATGCAGTGACTTGAGTTACTTGGAACTCTTGTCTTGATATGGAATATTGAATGCATGAACATGACTATGCAAAGAGTATAAGGAGAGAAAGTACAATTGAAGTAAACATGTATGCATGAACAGTTAGATAGACATTATAACAGTAAAAATACAAGCATTATAACAGCAGGAATAAACAGGTCTAAATGAAAGTAAGAGCAGTTGCCCTTTCCTCCGTGATTTTGAAAACAGTGCTCGTGTCTTAAATCCAGGAGAGGTTCGGCTATGCATGGTGTCTATATGAGTATGAGGTTGAGGGTTGACTAATGCGTCCTAAAAAGGCTCGGTCCCCGGATCTTCAAACCTAGGCCCACTCCCCGAGGTGGTGCCATGATCGGTTGGTGATCCGAGCGGGGGAACCATCAAGAGGCCGTAGGCGAAGAAACTGACACAGCATCTTGCCCACAACCAATATACCGTTCCCCCTTTCTAACTAGAAAGGACATATCAGGGTATGCAAGTATGCAGAATGCAAGTGCACATGCAGTGTGTGTGTGATTTTTAAAAGTGAAGGAAAGGACCCAACAACTCCCATTCATCTTGTACATCACATTCATGCAAAGTAGTTAACAAAATTTAAACATAAAGCGCACCTACAAAACAACGATACAAGTGTCAGTATGTGGATGACAAACATAATACAAGATAATATGAACAAATGCATGTTTTTTGAAAATAATTTTGAAAAATTGGTTTTGAAAATTTAAAGTGAATTCGATTGAACCAAGTTAATTGAAGACTCTACATAGGTAAAGGGTAAAGAGACATGACTAACGACCTAACCCTCTAAGTCTCCCCAGTGGAGTCGCCAGTTGTCGCGCCCAGATTTTTCGCACTCGAGGAATACTCACACAAGTGGGAAAAACACTGTACCCTCTCGTTAGAACTCACCCTCCTAGAAGAATGAGTGCAACTAGGTTTGTATTGAAAAATTGGTTTGAATAAAGGGCTTTTGAAAAAATTTCAGAGCCGCCACCTAACTTGATTAAGGTGAGTTAGGTCACCTAAAAAAACTAAGCATAGTCCGAAGACTACACTTAGGGTTTTTGAAAAACGATTTTGAAAAGATCTCCTCAAGAGAGGGTTTTTAAGAAAATGGGTTGTTTGGCAACCTTTGGAAAATATTTAACCCTTTTTAGAAAAATAACTCCGTTTTTGGTCTTTGAAAACAGTGATCCTAGGTTCGGAGGTTGGTTACGTGTAGGGAAGACGCACTAAGCTATCACCCTACCCCGCCCTTTCGGTACCTACATGTCAATCTACCCTAGATTCACTTATGAGAGTCTTCGACTAACATATGTTCAATCCTATTCACTTTGAAAACAATGTTTGAAAAATATGATGCATGATATGCAAGTGCAATAGAAAAGAATTGAAAAATAAATTTAAAAAGAGATTGATTTGATTTGAAAATAGATTTGAAGAGATGGAATTGAAATTGGAAAGTTTGAAAATTGAAAGTAGAAATTTGAAAATAGATATTTGAAATTGAAATTTTAGATTTGAAAAGATTTGGAAACCGCACCCATGAGGGTGGAATTGAAAGTTTGAAAAGTATTGTGACCGCACCTATGAAGGTTGCCTACGTATCCCTTTGGGGGAATCAGGTCAGTCGTAGTTCGGACCGGAGTCCGATTGAAAATAGAAGGTTTGATTTAAAAAGAGATTGAATTGAAAATTGAATTTGACTTTAAATTAGAAGAGGAGATTAAAAATTGAAATTGAGAAGATTGGACTTTGATTTGAAGAGATAGATTTTGGAAAGACTTGGTTTTAGGAAACCTAGACTTAGGAAAGATTTGACTCGATCTGGAGGGTTTAGGAGATTAGGAAAAGGTTGGATTTAGGAAATGTTGAATTAGGAAAGGTTCGATTTAGGAAAGTTTATTTTTGGAAAGCTTTGAATTTGGAATGTTTCAACTTTAGGAAAGTTTTGAATCAAGAAAGTTTCGAATTAGGAAAGTTTTCAAATTAGGAAATTTTCGAAATTAAGAAAGTTTTGAAATTAGGAAAGTTTTGAATTAATAAAATTTTGAATTTAGAAATGTTTGAAAAAGGGAAGTTTTGATTTTGAAAAGTTTTGAAAACAAGGAAGTTTTGAGAATAAGAAAGTTTCGTTTTGGGAAAGGTTTGAAAAAGGAAAGTTTTCAATTTAGAAAATGTTTGAATTAAGAAAGTTTTGAGTTTAGAAAAGTCTTAGATTTGAAAAGATTTTAAAGTTTTGGCAAGTTTAGAATTTAGAAAGATTTGAAATTTAGAAAGTTTAGGATTTAGAAAGTTTTAGAGTTTAAATTTTAGAAAGTCTTGAAATTAGGAAAGGCTTGAGTTTAGGAAAGGTTTGAAATGTTAGGTTTAAGAAGTTAAGATTTGAAAAGAGGGTAGAATTAGGAAAGGGGTTGAGTTAGGAAAGATTTGAAAGTTGAGTTTTAAAATTTAGGAAAGATTTTTACGTTCAAGTTTTGGAAACTTAAGATTTAGGAAAGTGGAAGTTTAGGAAGGATTTGAATTAGGAAGAGATTGGATTTTGAAATTTAAGGAAAGATTTAGAGTTTAGGTTTAGGAAACTTATGGTTTAAGAAGGTAGGAAATTAGGAAGAAGTTGAATTAGGAAAGGTTTGGATTAGGAAGGGATTGGACTTGGTTTCTAAAAGAAAAGATTTGATTTTGTTTCCAAAAACGGAGGACGGGACCTAGTTTCCTAAACGGGGAGATTTGATTCGGTTTCCTAAAGGGAAGATAGGATTTGGTAAGAATTTGGAAAGGAGATTCTAAAAACCCTAGATTTGGAAAATCGTAGTTTTGACGTGGAAAAGAGGTTTTGGAAACATGTATAGTTTTGGGTATGAAAACAAGAGATTTTGGAAACCTAGTTTTAGGGCAAAGTTTGAAAACCATGTTTTTGGAAAGAAAATTAGGGTTTCCTAATAGTGGGTTCTAGGGCTTGACTTGGGCTCTAAGGAAAGAGTTTTTGGAAAGTGCGTTTTTGGAAACGAAGACTTTGGAAGGAAAACCTAAAGAGGAGTTTCTAGAGGGAAGAATTTTGGAAAGGATAGTCTTTGGAAAGAGATTTTAAAGAAAAAGAGTTTTTGGAAAGTGTGTTTTTAGAAACGTGGATCTTGGAAGGAAAATCCTAGAGGGGAATTTCTAGAAGGAAGATTTTGGGAAGAAAGTTTTTGGAAAGATTTTTGGGGAGCGTTTTTAGAAAGTGAATTTTTAAGAGAGAGAGTTTTGGAAAAGAGTTGGAAAAGGGGGTTTTGAAAAATAGATTTTGGAGGGGAGTTTTTGAAAACAATTTTGGAGAGGAAAGTTGTAGGAAAGTATGTTGAAAATGAGATTTTTAGGAAGAGAGACTTTTTGAAAAGAGAGTTTTTAGAAAGTATGAAAACGTCCCACTTTCTTAAAGCGATTCTAGCCATAAGAAGGCTAGAACCACTTTAAGAAAGTAGTTTTGGAAACAATAAGATTTGAAAATATAGACCAAAAATGTCACTTTTAATATAACACTTTGCTAAAGCAACCCTAACCATGGAAAGGCTAGAATCACTCTAGAATTGTGGTTTTAAAAACAAGTTTTTGAAAAAGAGATTTTGATGCAGTTTTGAAAACAACTTTGAAAATGTTTTGAAAAACAACTTTGAAAACAGTTTTTGGAAGATGCAAGACTATGATTTGCACAATGCAATTTGGGGTCGTGAACATACATGGTTAAGGCTTCACCACATAATCAAGGGGGCCGGACCCACGTGGTCTTTGGTTAGACTAGAAGAAAGCCCCCGACATGGTGACTCTCCAACAGCCCAATCCTACACATGGACCGGGAATCCCCTTATTTCAGGCATGCAAAGAAAGGGGGGGAAAGAGATGGGGGATTAAAATAGAGAAAACCCAAGTGGGTTGGAGAGAGAAGAGAGAGGGGGAAGTACAGAAAATTAAAGAGAAAGCCTACCGTATGTCTTCTTTATTTTGTGCGCCGCGTTGTCTTCGGTCTTCGGTCTTTGTCTTGATCTTTACCTTCAGCCTTCAAGAGTTGTCTTCAAGCTTTGGATGGCAGCTCTTCAAGTCTTCAAAGGATGGTTGAAGGCTAGTGTATGAGTATATGGAGGAGTGTATGAGTGTATAGGGGGCTAAGGTTTGTGTAGGGTGGCTAGGGTTTGGAAAACCTAGGGAGGCTAGGGTTTAGGAGGTGCTCAAGCTCTGTATATCAAAATATAGGATTCTTAGGTTAAGTTTTCAGACCCCTTTCACGTTGAATGAGGCTCTGTATTTACAGAGGAAGGACCAACCTGGCGACTGTTGCAGTGACACTAGGGCAAACTTTACACTGGCGCCACTAGGAGTGGCGCCAGGCCAAAAAAACTTCTAAGTCTTCCCCTATAACTATTCAAGACTTACAAACTGAAATCAACTCTGTGAAAAAAGAATTACGTGATTTAAAACTTGAACATAAGATTTCCAAAATTGATCTTGATAATCTTAAGAATCAAGTGTTATTACTTCAACACTCTTCCTCTTCTTCTAGCCAGCCTAATATTCCCAATCCTACAGATATTTTCTTACTTTCCCAAATCTCTTATCAAAAATGGAATGTCAAAATTACTCTTGTTGTTAACCAAGAATTTAGATTTGACATTATTGCCCTTTTTGACTCTGGTGCAGATCTTAATTGTATTCAAGAAGGTTTGATCCCTACTAAATATTTTGAAAAAACACGTGAACGTCTCTCTGCTGCTAGTGGAACTCCACTCCAAATACAATATAAACTTTCTACTGCTCATATTTGCAATAATAATGTATGTATCAAAACTCCTTTTGTCCTTGTCAAAAACCTTTCCAGAGAAGTTATATTAGGGACTCCTTTCTTTAGTCTTCTACAACCCTTTCAAGTTACTACTAAAGGTATCACTACTACTCTTAATAATAATCAAATTATTTTCCCCTTTGTAAGTCCTCCTCGTACCAAAGATCTCAATACTTTAAAAAATTTTGCTATTTCCCATAAAACTCTCAATCTTATCATTCGAAAAGAAAAACACTTATTATTTTTAAAAGAAGAAAAAATTAATACTCAAATTGAATGTAGCTTACAAAATGGTACTTTACAATTAGCCATCGGTAAATTTTTAACCAAATTACAACAAGAAGTTTGTTCTGATGTACCCAATGCTTTCTGGTCTAGGCACAAACATGTTGTTACTTTACCTTATGCTTCTGATTTTTCTAATGCCAAAATTCCTACCAAAGCTCGTCCAATCCAAATGAACCATGAACTTTTTGAATATTGTAAAAAAGAAATTCAGGATTTACTTGATAAAAAATTAATTCGCCCTAGTAGATCTCCATGGAGTTGTGCTGCCTTTTATGTTTATAAAAATGCTGAGATTGAACGAGGTGCTCCCCGTTTAGTAATTAATTATAAACCTTTAAATGATGCTCTTCAATGGATTCGGTATCCTATTCCCAATAAAAAAGATCTTCTTCAACGTCTCTGTCATGCAAAAATCTTCTCAAAATTTGATATGAAATTTGGTTTTTGGCTAATTCAATTAGCTGAACAAGATCGATATAAAACTGCATTTACTTTACCTTTTGGACATTATGAATGGAATGTAATGCCATTCGGTTTAAAAAATGCTCCCTCTGAATTTCAAAAAATTATGAATGATATTTTCAATCCCCATTCTCAATTCACAATTGTTTATATTAATTATGTTTTGATTTTTTCTAATTCTATTATTCAACATTGGACACATCTTGAACAATTCTTCAAAATTGTTAAACACACTGGTTTAGTTCTTTCTGCAAAGAAAATTAGTTTATTTCAAACTCGTGTCAGGTTCTTAGGACATTATATTTATCAAGGTATAATTACCCCTATTGAAAAATCTATCCAATTTGCTAATAAATTTCCTGATGAAATTAAAGATAAAAATCAATTGCAGAGGTTTTTAGGAAGTCTCAATTATGTCTCTGACTTTTATCCCAATTTAAGTCAAATTGCTGCTCCTCTCAGGCAACGTCTTAAGAAAGACCCTCCTACTTGGTCTAATGAACATACTAAGACCATTCAAACCCTTAAGCAATACGTTCAAACCCTGCCTTGTCTCACCCTAGCCAATCCTACTACTTTCAAAATAGTTGAAACAGATGCCTCTAATATAGGTTATGGTGGTATTCTTAAACAAGTCCTCAATAATAAAGAACAATTAGTTAGGTTTACCTCGGGTACCTGGAATCCTACTCAAAAGAATTATAGCACTATTAAAAAGGAATTATTAGCAATTGTTTTATGTATTTCCAAATTTCAAAGTGATTTGTTAAATCAAGAATTTTTACTTCGTATTGATTGTCAAACTGCAAAAAATATTATTTTTAAAGATGTAGAAAATATAGCTTCTAAGCAAATCTTTGCTCGATGGCAAGCTATTCTTTCTGTTTTTTATTTTAAAATTGCTTACATTAAAGGCACTGATAATTCACTTCCAGATTTTCTTACTCGAGAATTCTTACAGGGAGATTCACACCATGCCTCCTAAACCCAGTCGAGATCCCGGCAAAGCCCCTGCTCAAACTCAACCTAAAACCAAAGCTTCTTATGCCATGAAACCAATTCCTCTCCAAACACTTCCTCCCATGTCTCCCAGTGATTGGTATAACCAAACACTTATTGACCAAACTCAACAATTATCCCAAACTTATGCTCAAACTACCGCCATTTCCCAACAACAACAAGTGGTGGCTTCTCGCTCCTCTACTGCTTCTTCTGTGGTGGCTTCTCGCCCCACTTCTTCTTCTTCTTCTTCTTCTTCTTCTTCTGTGGTGGCTAATAACCCCATAGTCAAATCTAAATATTTTCTCAAAACTCAATGCGAACAAACTATTGTCCTTTTGGAAAATCAAACATGGAATGAGGATCCATTTCAAATTCCTCCTAGAGTGTTTGCCCAGAACACACACTTTCTCCAAATCTCCCCTTTACATACCCAACAATTTTATGAATTCATCCTCATTGACACTGATTCCATTTCCCTCAAAAATCATTACAATCCTGATCAAACCCACATTGTCTATTCTACTGTTTACATTAACCAAATCTTAACCCAAGAACAATGGGGGCCTCATCCTCTCCGTCCCCGCCGTTTTTCTGAAGTTTACAACCGTCCTACTTTCAATTATTATGATTACCAACAAGCCTGGTTCAATACTTTCTTCTTTCAAAATCCCAAATTCAGTCACTCTTGGATGTTTGCTTTCAAAAAAGACTTTCCGTTCATTTTTCCAAACTGGTTCTTTTTATGGTGGAATCACTTTGGGTCCGTACCTCAAATTTTTCCACCATCTATCCATGAAGCATTCCTTCTCTATCAAATCCAGTTCAAACCTGATCGGGCTCTATCCAAATTTCCTTGCATTTTACCTTTTATGATTCAATTTTCCATCCCATGGATTTGTGCTTGGAACTATACCATCATTTCTCAAAATTCCTTTTCCTATCTTGCCCGAAGCTTTCAGGTCAAATGGTGGGATAATTGGCCCGTTGCCCAAACTGTCACCTCTCAAACAATCCACAAATTTTTCCAACAACACCCAGCCATTGCTATGGCATCTGATCCCCAATTTCTCCTCAATCGTAGCCAATTAATTCCTCAATTAGTTGCAGCCAAATCCAAGAAAGAGCTTCGCCAACACCTGCTTGAAACCTTATCATCTCTCTCTGATAGTGATGATGAGGCTTCTCCATCCAATCCAGATCAAGATTCTCAAGTATCTTCCACAAATCTTGCCCAGGACAATGAAGATGACTGTTTTGGCATTTTCACTCCAGTCAAAACTTGCTCCAAAAGTCGACAAGAAGTGATCAAAGCAAGACAGACACACCACTGATCAAGCCATCAACTTTCGGTGCTCTTCTGACAAATTTCAGCAAAAGTCAACACTGCTACAGTAAAAGCGACTTTTACTGTTCACTATTCACTATTCACAAGAGACAAACAACTTGCGGCCACCGACAGTTCCTATGTCAACAGTTCCAGTTT
This sequence comes from Euryodendron excelsum, assembly GCA_033060915.1. NCBI lineage: Eukaryota > Viridiplantae > Streptophyta > Magnoliopsida > Ericales > Pentaphylacaceae > Euryodendron > Euryodendron excelsum. The sequence goes on along the minus strand of CM065393.1, from coordinate 15,507,469 downwards.
GGCAACCGACAAACCGACACTATTTCAACAGTTCTAGTTTTCCTTTTCTGTCTATTTAAGCACTGACTCTCCCATTTGGAGGGCAGGCAAAATTTTAGCATCCAACCTCTCTCTCTCTCTCTAGAATTCTTCTGTAATCAAGATCTCAAGTTCAAGTATCAGTGATTTCCAAATATTACCTGGTAATCTTCAAATGTTTATGTAATTTTCAATTTGTTTATGTAATTTTATTTTCAATTTTCAATATCAATTTCAAGATTCAATGCTGCAAAATCTAGTCTTAATAATTATTTGCTTGTTTATTATCTTCTTTTATTTTATGATTATACCGCCTTATTGGCTGGTGTTAATTGCCTTCATTATTTATTATTTCTAGTCTTAGTAATTATTTGCTTGTTTATTATCTTCTTTTATTTTATGATTATACCGCCTTATTGGCTGGTTTTACTTGCCTTCATTATTTATTATTTGTTATAAGCCGCAAACAACGTCTGGTTGACCCTCTGGGCGTGCCTATAAATCGTTGAGGCTTACTACCTGGGTTAGTAATGGTATCAGAGCCAGCCAATTAGGAAAGGTTTAAGGTCGGCAAGCAACGTATCTTTGACTAGATTTGGGCGCCTATACTAGTGACTACCATGTAAATTTTAGCTTGGCTTCACTAGGAGTGACTCCGAAAAGTCCGAGAATGATTTGAAGGAGCCGGGAATGATCTGGAAGGCCGGAAGGGAGCAGGAACACTTAAAATAGTGTCCTGGAGGTATTTGACTTGAAAAATGAAGATAAGATGTGTCGGAAAGGTCGACCGAGCCTTTAGGGGCAAAACGGTCAACCGGACCGGAAAACTGCTGGGACAGACTCAAACTGTCCCGGAAGAAGACTTGGGATCTGGAAACATTATTTAGAATGTTCTCAGAGATTGCCAGTTGGATTCCCAGAGCCGGCGTGGTCGAAGAAGGAGACCGGCCCTCTAGGGGCAAAACGGTCATTTTGCACCGGGTTTGCCTGAACTGACTCGGAATGGTCCGGAAAGGTAAAGGAAGATTGAGAATATTATAAAAATTATTCTCAGGACATTACCGGTTTGATACCCAGAGCCGGTGCGGTCGAAGAAGGAGACTGGCCCACTAGGGGCAAAACAGTCATTTTGTACCGGGTTGGCCGGAACTGACTCGGAATGATTCGGGAAGGTAAAGGAAGGTTGAGAATACTATAAAAAGTAATCTTAGAGGGTTACCGGTTTGATACCCAGAGTCGGTGTGGTTCCCGGGGCATTCGGATGCCTAAGGGCAAAATGGTCATCGTGACCAGAAAAGGTCCAAAGGGTAATTTGGTCAATTTTCACCGAAGTGTGCTAACAGACACGGGTGTTGACCTAGGTTTTGAGTGTTTCCGCCACTCTAACGGTGTGAGTATTTCTGCTACTCGGACGGGGTTGATGATTTGTGAGTATTTCCACTACTCGGACGGGGTTGATGATTTGGGAGTATTTCTGCTACTTGGATGGGGTTGATGATTTGTGAGTATTTCCGCTACTCTAATGGCTTTGTGAGTATTTTCGCTACTCTAATGGTTTTGTGAGTATTTCTGCTACTCTAACGGTTTTGTGAGTAGTTTTGCTACTCGGACCGTCTCGAGGAATAAACTGTCTCGAGAGTGGGACTGGAAAGGGGACTTACCGTCTCCGAAGAGACGTGCCTGGATTGGAACCGTCTCGAGGAATAAACTGTCTCGAGAGTGGGATTGGAAAGGGGTCTTACCGTCTCCGAAGAGATGTGCCTAGATTGGAACCGTCTCGAGGAATAAACTGTCTCAAGAGTGGGATTGGAAAAGGGTCTTACCGTCTCCGAAGAGACGTGCCTGGGTTTTGAGTGTTTCCGCCACTCTAATGGCGGTCGTCGTGACACAGGGGTTTGTTGCCAATTCCCTATATCGACCTATTTGTGAGTATTTCGGCTACTATAACAGTTTTGTGAGTAGTTTCGTTACTCGGACCGTCTCGAGGAATAAACTATCTCGAGAAATAAACTATCTCGAGAGAGGGATTGGAATCGGAAAGGAAAGGATAATGCCCCTAAGGGCATTTTGGTCATTTTGCCTCTATTTGGGCCTAACAGGCCCGCGAAGCGATGGAAAGACGGAATTTGGACCTAGAGAATTGGTTTCGATTGGAATATGCCCACGATGACTTAAAAAAAATATCTGGACGGAGTGTAGACTGCCGAGCGGTAAAAAATGGGGTGCTTACACTTAGGTTACACTTAAAGAAAGCCCCCGACATGGTGACTTCGTCCATGGCAATCCTAGGCATGAACTGGGAAGTCCCTTGTTTCAAGCATGCAAAAAACGGCAGTAGAAGATGGGGATTAAAATAGATAAGAACCCAAGTGATTTAGGAGATAGAGGAGATAGGGGATTACATAAAATAAATTGAAAACCTACCTTGACTTTTATTTGCTTCGATTGCTTTGTTTTTGTTTGCTTCACTTGAAGAGTCTTGAATAAGCAACACTTGATCTTCTATGGATGCTTGGAGGCTTGGATTAGAGTATGTAGAGTGTATGGTGGCTAGGATTTGAGTGTATGAATTGAAGGGAGGCTAGGGTTTGAGGGAAGATTAAGAGAACTAGGGTTTCGAAGCTTGTTTTTAGAGAGGCAACGTTTTTGGAGTGAGTAATTGTACTTATAGGCAAACAAAACAGTAACTGGCGCCTATTGCAGTGGTGGCAATATTTTAGGCAAGTTTTTAAGGTGGTAGGAAACAGATCTTCAACTCTTGGGACGTAAGGCAGAAGATTTGGCCACCTGTCCTAGGGACTACCACGTAATTTTTGGTCTGTCTCCACTAGGAGTGACTCCGGAAAGTCCGGGAATGATCCGAAAAGTTTTGAGTAGCCAGACTCGGCCATAAATGGATGGGAACCCCTAAGAGAGTGTCCTAGGAGTAAATAGCTTGATAGCTAGAGCTGGAGTAATTAAAAATAGTGAACGGGTCCTACTAGGGGCAAAATTGTCATTTCACATCGAGTTTATCGAAATGGAACTCAGAATGGTCCAGTAGGGTACTAGAAGGTTGAAAACACTACTAAGAGTGTTTTGAAGAATTACTAGTTTCATACCCAGAGTCGGTGTGGTTGGATAAGGCAACAGGGCCAGTAAGGGCAAAACGGTCATTAAACCGAGAAACACCGAATTGACTTGGAATGACCCAAAAAGGTATTGGAATGTTAGGAATACTGTTAGAAGTATCTCTAGAAGGTAACTAGTTTGATACCTAGAGCCGGCGTGGTTCCCATATGCAATTGAATACCAAGGGGCAAATGGTCATTTTGATTGGATGGTCTCGGAATTGATCCAAAACTGACTAGAAGGCACTTCAATGTGCTAGAGTATCGTTGGGACAATCCTAGAATTATGGACTTATCACTTTAAGGACTTAAGTACTTTCTCGAAAAGTGTGCTGGTAGGCCCAAGCGACAGTTTGGTCATTTTTTACCGGAATGGGCTAGCTGGCACTATTGTTGACCTGGGTTTTGACTATTTCCGTCACTCTGATGGTTTGTGACTAGTTGGTTTCCGAAGGTATCATATCCTTTGGTAAACGTGCCACACCCAATAAGCAAGATCAATCTCGTGACATATGGGGTTTATTGGCAATTCCTAATGTCGACTTGTTTTGCGAGTGTTTCTACTACTCTAATGGTTGCAATGTTTGTAAGTGATTGCGCCACTTTGACGGTTTGCATTTATGCCAAAGACTGCCTGATCTCGGGAAGCTGCTGGATGGTCTTATTGTCTCGGGGCCTTAGGTACTTTCCTGATCGACGTGCCGAATAGCAGACATTCTACGTTGGTTGGCTAGTAGGAGCCAGAATTGAATTGTTCTACCATCTTGGGGACTTGGGTTCTGTCCCAGTTGACGGGTGTGAAGGAACTTACTGTTCCAAGGAGTTTTCTCGATAAACGTGTCATGCTAGATTGATTTACTGTCTAAGGAATCAACTTTCTAGAAAGACGAGCCAAAATTGAGTTTAACTGGTCTAGATTGGAATCGAAATTGGTATTGAAGTTGAAATGCAAACTTACCGTCTTGAAGAAGACGTGCCAACAGGCAAAAATTGGATGCTTACAAACTCCACTCTTAGAATTTAAAACACTTTCCTCTATCTCTTTCTCTTTTCTTCATTTTTTTTAAAACTTTGTAACACCTCTTTTGTTCGTTCTTTCTTTTCTTTCTTTTATTGCCAACCATTTGATACTTTCTCTTTTGCATTCAATATTTTCACATTCACAATATGCTCATTTTCTATTGAACTACTTAACCAATCACCTTCTTTGCTTTACTTTCTTTTTTGATACACCAATACAATGCACTGTTCTTTTTTCTTCTTTAAAGGTGTCCCTTTGCAAGAAATGAGAAAGATGAAGTATTAGATCTCATTTGTAACAACTAGAGAAGAAAGGTGACAAATGAAGTAAAAAAGAACATATAGCTCATTCAAAAGGAAAGTCATGGCTATCAAGAAGAATAAGAGCTTAGAATCATATCCCAAAGTACAAAACCATAACATTCCCTAGAGTATAAGTGTCAACATCAAAATCAATACTCAACTTATATATCAAATGCAAGCATAATAAAGATATTGAAGAAGATGAGAGTAAAGAATTAATCCTTGAGTAAATGTAATTACTCTGAAAAATGGTAAGTGCTCTAAATCACATAATGATATAATCTCCACAAATGTAAGGATAAAAATACAAAAGATAGTACAAATGATGTTATAATGTATAATTGTGCATGATGATGTAATCCCCTCTACTAATGCATTAATGAAACAAAGTTATGAAGTGTTAGGTGTAAAGAGCGAACCAACATCAACTTGAGTTAAGATACATGCAAAGATTCCTTTCTTCTAATCTTAAATGGCACTTTCAAAAGTAGTGTTATAGTACATCAGGAATAAAGAATCAACACATCCACTACGAATAGCTAAAAATCAACATGAAAATTATATGAAAAAATGTGCCAAAACAATGAAAGAACGATACCGAGACCATATAATACCCAAATTTCTGTTAGGAAAGTATAGATGAAATGTATACATCGATGTCAAAGTACACCTGTAACTGAAAAGTCTATACATGATAAAGATAAAGGTAATACAAGAGATATATACAATGAAAACTTAAAATGGACATCCACTATAACAAAATAAAGTTTTAGATACAACATGAAATAGAATGCTATAACATGCACGTGCAAAGTGCATCTAAACTCCATGAAAACCTAAAAATAGATCATCGTCGTCATCTAGAGGTGGATATCCTATATGCTGGATGATCTCTTGAAGATGGGTAGACTGAGCTTGCTGCTGATCCTAAATGGCAATCAACTGTGTGGAAAGTGTAGCTATAGTAGTGTCCTGGTGGTCCAATCTGCCTAAAAGTGCAATCAGCTGACCCGCAATATTTGTCTACCATTGGCAGGGTCTCGCTGCGTTGGAGAAACTCGAACAACTAAAAAATCTCTCTCTCTAAATGATCGAATGAGACATAAATGAGATCAATCGGCCTTATATAGATTTTTAGACACTAATCGATTGGTTTAATAAGCTGATCGATCCCCCTAGCGAACGATTGATACCTTGCGTAATAGATCGAATGGCCAATCAATCGAGTGATCGATCATTTACACTTGCCTTCGATCATTTGGTAATGAATGCCTTGAAAACCTGAATGATGCTGACGTGTCCGGTCGATAGGATGATGATCGCACGATTGATCGCACTATCAATTGGTCAAGTTAAGAACTCAGAATCTTGCAAAACATTTGCTATAAAGATAAGGGAAACACCTAAATGATCATGCCATCAACCCTCCTAAAAGTTTGCAAACCATTAGATTGTCGACTCACCCTTGAATAAAGTTCAAACCATTGAAATGGTTCCCCCCCCCCCCCCCCCCCCCCCAACACTCCCAACTTAAAGATTGTAATGTCCTTATTGCGAGATAATAAAACTATGAAAGAACAAAGTAAAGAGTGGAAACAAGAGGAATAACCGAATGAACGCAACGCACCCACATTTTATAACCAAGCATAAAGAAGGATAATGATATAATAGAAATGGCATGAACAATATAGAGGCCACAATACACGAGTACAAGAACTGAGCCCCTAACTACCACTCTTCTAAAAGATATACCATTACTTCTTCATACTGGAGGAACTGCCCTTCGGTTTCTCAAATTTGGCCGTGGAGCACGAATGGGGTGGGGAGAGTTAGCAAGAAGATGAAGGGCCACCAAGCAAGCCACCTCTATGGCATTCTCCTCCTGAAGACCTGCCTTGGTAATGTGGATAAGAGTCTTCAGAAAAGCTCCATAGTTGGGATCAACCTTGCCCTCTTTTATAGTGGTCGACTCACTCATCTCACCTCCACTTTTGGAGGCTATGAAGATAGAGAGATGGAAAGGAGAAAGAAAGAATGAGAAAGCAAGAGAAATGAAAAAAGGTTAAAGAAGACATCACTCATATGTGCATATAAAGTACTCCCCCCTAACCTGTTACATTGGATGCTCCACTCTCACCAATAATACAATACAACTAACATAGACAATGGTGCTAAGAATGGTTGCACCTTCTCTCTCTCCTTACATGTAAGCACCCCATTTTTGACAGCTCGGCAATCTACACTCCGTCCAGACTTGTTTTCAAGTCATTGTGGGCGTATTCCAATCGAAACCAATTCTCTAGGTTCAAATTCCGTCTTTCCATCACTTCGCAGGCCTGTCAGGCCCAAATGGGGGCAAAATGACCAAAATGCCCTTAGGGGCATTGTCCTTTCTTCTTCCTTTTCAAATCCCTCTCTCGAGATAGTTTATTTCTCGAGACGGTTCGAGTAACAAAACTACTCACAAAACCGTTAGAGTAGCGGAAATACTTACAAATAGGTCGACATAGGGAATTGGCAACAAACCCCTGTGTCATGACGATCGCCGTTAGAGTGGCGGAAACACACAAAACCCAGGCGCGTCTCTTCGGAGACGGTAAGACTCCTTTCCAATCCCACTCTCGAGACAATTTATTCCTCGAGATGGTTCTAATCCAGGCGCGTCTCTTCGGAGACGGTAAGACCCCTTTCCAATCCCACTCTCGAGATAGTTTATTCCTCGAGACGGTTCCAATCCAGGCGCGTGTCCTCGGAGACGATAAGACCCCTTTTCAAATCCCTCTCTCGAGACAGTTTATTTCTCGAGACGGTCCGAGTAGCGAAACTACTCACAAAACCGTTAGAGTAGCGGAAATCCTCACAAAGCCGTTAGAGTAGCGAAACTACTCACAAAACCGTTAGAGTAGCAGAAATACTCACAAAACCGTTAGAGTAGCGGAAATACTCACAAAACTCATAAAACCGTTGGATTAGCGAAAATACTCATAAAACCGTTGGAGTAGCGGAAATACTCACAAAACCGTTAGAGTAGGGGAAATACTCACAAATAGGTCGATATAGGGAATTGGCAACAAACCCCTGTGTCACGACGACTGCCGTTAGAGTGGCGGAAATACTCAAAACCCAGGTCAACTCCAGTGTCTGTTAGTCCACTTTGGTGAAAAATAACCAAACTGTCCTTTGGACCTTTTTTGAGACTTTCCAGTCAAGATGACCATTTTGCCCCTAGGCATCCGAATGCCCAAGGAACCACACCGGCTCTGGGTATCAAACCGGTAATGTCCCGAGAATACTTTTTATAGTATTCTCAACCTTCCTTTACCTTTCTAGACCATTCCGAGTCAGTTCCGGCCAACCCGATACAAAATGACCGTGTTGTCCCTAGAGGGCCAATCTCCTTCTTCGACCACACCGGTTCTGGGTATCAAACCGGTAATGTCCCGAGAATACTTTTTATAGTGTTCTCAACCTTCTTTTACCTTTCTGGACCCTTCCGAGTCAGTTCCGGCAAACCCGATACAAAATGACCGTTTTGCCCCTGGTGGGCCGGTCTCCTTTTCCGACCATGCCGGCTCTGGGAATCAAACCGGCAACCTCCGGGAACATTCTGAATAATGTTTCCAGATCCCAAGTCTTCTTCCAGGACAGTCTGAGTTCACCCCGGCAGCTTCCTAGTCCGATTGACCGTTTTGCCCCTAAGGGCCCGGTCAACCTTTCTGACCCATTTTGTCCTCGCTTTTTAAGTCATATACCTATAGGACACTATTTTAAGTATTCCTGCTTCTTTCCGGCCTCCCGGGTCATTCTCGGCTCCTCCAAATCATTCCCGGACTTTCCGGAGTCACTCCTAGTGAAGGCAGGCTAAAAATTGCATAGTAGTCACTAGCACAGGCGCCCAAATCTAGTCAAAGATACGTTTTTTGCCGACTTATAAAGTTTCCTAAGTGGCTGGTGCCACTAGTAGTGGCACCAAGCCAAGAATTGGCCTGGCGCCACTCCTAGTGGCGCCAAGGGCAATTTTGCCCTGGCGCCACTACAACAGGCGCCAGGTTTGTCCAACTTCTATAAATACAGAGCCTCATTCAACGTGAAAGGGGTCTACAAACTTAAACTAAGAATCCTATATTTTGATATACAGAGCTCGAGCACCTCCTAAACCCTAGCCTCCCTAGGTTTTCCAAACCCTAGCCACCATACACAAACCCTAGCCTCCTATACACTTATACACTCCCCCATACATTCATACACTAGCCTTCAACCATCCTTTGAAGACTTGAAGAGTTGCAATCCAAAGCTTGAAGACAACTCTTAAAGACTGAAGGTGAAGATCAAGACAAAGACCGAAGACCGAAGATTGAAGACAAGCAAGGCGCGCAAAATAAAGAAGATATACAGTAGGCTTTCTATTTAAATTTTCGCACTTCCCCCCTCTCTCTTCTCTCTCCTAACCCACTTGGGTTTTCTCTATTTTAATCCCCCATCTCTTTCCCTCCCTTTCTTTGCATGCTTGAAACAATGGGATTCCCGGTCCATGTGTAGGATTGGGCTACTAGAGAGTCACCGTGTCAGGGGCTTTCTTCTAGCCTAACCAGAGACCACGTGGGTCCGGCCCCCTTGGTTATGTGGTGAAGCCTTAACCTTGTATGTTCACGACCCCAAATTGTATTGTGCATATCATAGTCTTGCATCTTCCAAAAACCGTTTTCAAATTTGTTTTTCAAAACGTTTTCAAACTTGTTTTCAAAATTGCATCAAAATCTCTTTTTCAAAAACTTGTTTTCAAAACCACAAATCTAGGGTGATTCTAGCCTTTCCATGGCTAGGGTTGCTTTAGGAAAGTGTTACATTAAAAGTGACCTTTTTGGTCTATATTTTCAAATCTTATTGTTTTCCAAAACCACTTTCTTAAAGTGGTTCTAGCCCTCTTATGGCTAGAGTCGCTTTAGGAAAGTGAGACGTTTTCATACTTTCCAAAAAACTCTCTCTTCAAAAATCTCTTCCAAAAAATCTCTTTTTTAACATACTTTCCTAAAACTCTCCTCTTCAAAATTGTTTTCAAAGACTCCCTTCCAAAATCTATTTTTCAAAACTCTCTTTTTCAACTTGTCTCCAAAATCTTTTCCTCAAAATTCACTTTCTAAAAACACTCCCTAGATTCACCTTCCCAAAAACTCTCTCCAAAAACCTTTCTAAAAAAACTCTCTTTCCAAAATCTTCCTTCTAGAAATTTCTTCTCTAGGATTTTCCTTCTAAAATCTACGTTTCTAAAAACACACTTTTCAAAACTCCTTCTCTTAAAAATCTTTTTCCAAAAACTCTATCTTCAAATTCACTTTCCAAAAATTCCTCCCTAGGATTCCCCTTCTAGAAAACCTTCATTTCAAAAAACGCACTTTCCAAAAACTCTTTTCTTAGAGCCCAATCAAGCCCTAGAACCCGCAATTAGGAAACCCTAATTTTCTTCCCAAAAACATGGTTTTTAAACTTTGCCCCAAACCTTGGTTTCCAAAACCTCTTGTTTTCTACATCAAAACTATACATGTTTCCAAAACCTATTTTCTACGTTAAAATTCTACGCTTTCAAAACTAAGGTTTCTAGAATCTCCCTTTCCAAATCCTTGCCAAATCCTATCTTCCCTTTAGGAAACCAAATCAAATCTTCCGTTTAGAAAACTAGATCCTGTCCTCCGTTTTTGGAAACAAAATCAAATATTTTTTTTTAGAAACCCAAATCCAATCCTTTCCAAATCCAAATCTTTCCTAATTCAAATCCTTCCTAATCCTCCACTTTCCTAAATCTTAAGTTTCCAAAACTTGAACATAAAAATCTTTCCTAATTCAACCCTTTCCTAATTCTACCCTCCTTTCAAATCTTAACTTTTCAAACCTAAGTTTTCAAACTCTTCCTAAACTCAAACTTTTCCTAATTTCAAGATTTCCTAAAACCCTAAAACTTTTTAAATCTTAAACTTTCTAAATTTCAAATCTTTCTAAATTCTAAACTTTCCAAAACTTCAAAATCTTTTCAAATCTAGAACTTTTCTAAATTCAAAACTTTCTAAATTCAAGACTTTCTTAAGTTGAAACATTTCTTAATTCAAACATTTCCTAAAATGAAACTTTCCTATTTTCAAGACTTCCCTATTTCAAAACTTTCTAAATTCAAAAATTTTCAATTTTCAAAACTTCCTAATTTCAAAACCTTTCCTAAAACAACACTTTCCTAAGTTGAAACTTTCTTAAACCTAAACCTTTCCTAATTCAAAACTTTCCAAAAATGAAACTTTCCTAAACTCAAAACATTTCTAAATTCAATACTTTCCCATTTCAAAACTTTCCAAAAATGAAACTTTCCAAAATTAACACTTTCCTAATTCGAAACTTTCCTAATCCAAATCTTTCCTAAATTTCAAGTTTCCAAATCTTTCCAAATATTCCAAATCCAACATTACAATCCAATCTTTCTTAATCTCAAGTCTTTCCTAGGTCTCCCATCTTTCCTAAGTCTAGGTTTCCTAAACCTCCGTCTTTCCACAACCAAGTCTTTCCAAAATCAATCTTTCCAAAGCAAGTCCAATCTTCTCAATTTCAATTTCCAATCTCCTCTCCTAATTTCAAATCAAATCCAATTTTCAATTCAATCTCTTTCTTCCAATCCAATCTCTCTCTTCAAATCAATCTATTTTCAATCGGACTCCGGTCCGAACTACGACTGACCTGATTCCCCCAAAGGGATAGTAGGCAACCTTCATAGGTGCAGTCACAATACTTTTAAAACTTTCAATACCACCCTCATGGGTGTGGTCTCCACATTTTTCCAATCTCAAATTCCAATCTATTTTCAAAATTCCAATTTCAAAATTTCTATTTTCAAATTTCAACTTTCAATTTTCAAACTTTCCAATTTCAATTTTATCTTTTCAAATCTATTTTCAAATCAAATCAATTTCAAATCAATTTCAAATCAAATCTATTTTTCCATTCTCTTTTCTTGCGCTTGCATATCATGCATCATGTTTTCTAAACATTGTTTTTCAAAGTAAATAGGGTTGAACTATAGTTAGTTAAAGACTCTCATAGGTAAATCTAGGGTAGATTGACATGTAGGTACCGAAAGGGCGGGGTAGGGTGATAGCTTAGTGCGTCTTCCCTACACGTAACCATCCTCCGAACCTAGAATCACTGATTTCAAAGACCAAAAAGGAGTTATTTTTCTAAAAAGGGCTAAATGTTTTCCAAAGGTTGCCAAACAACCTGTTTTCCTAAAAACCCTATCTTGAGGAGATATTTTCAAAATCGTTTTCCAAAAACCGTAAGTGTAGTCTTTGGATTATTCTTAGTTTTTAGGTGACCTAACTCACCTTAATCAAGTTAGGTGGCAACTCCGAATCTTTTCCAAAAGCCCTTTATTCAATTCAATCTTTAATTCAAACCTAGTCGCACTCATTTTTCTAAGAGGGTGAGTTCTAATGAGAGAGTAGAACATTTTTCTCGCTTGGGTGAGTATTCCTCGAGTGCGAAAAATTTGCGCGCGACGTTACACTCTCAACAACTGACACAAACGAATCACAACGAGCCAAAAGAAGAAAAGACAAAACTAAGGGAAAAAAAGAAAGTGCGCCATTCTTCATGAACAATAAAGTGTAGTACTAGAATAGCACGGGAAACATAAAACGAAGATGACTACACTCTACCTTTAACTAAAGAATGCCATAAAAAAAACAAAGAAAAAGGAAAATAAAAGATCCTACTCCTAAACTAAGCATCATCACAAGATCAATATCAAACCTAGATTGGCAGATCAATGAGATCCACACAACCTATCTCTCTTCAAAATGGCTCAAAGTAAGGCTTCAAACGCTGCCTATTAACCTTGAAAGGTGATCCATCGGTGAAGTTTTGCACCTCCACCGCTCCATGAGGGAACACTTGCTTGATTTGGCAGGGGCCCTACCACTTAGTCCCAAGCTTGCTCGGGAAAAGATGTAAACGTAAATCATAAAGTAAGACTTTTTGAATAACTTTGAAAGATTTCCTTATGATATGTTAGTCATGAAGGGCCTTCATCTAAGCTTTATAAATTTTAGCATTCTCAAATGCATCATTTAGAAGTTCTTCTAACTCATTGAGTTTGAGCTTTCTATGGATTCCCTTTTCATCAAAACTTTCATTGCATCAGCAAATTTTCGAATAGGCTTTTTGTTCAATCTCCATGGGAAGGTGGCATGCTTTCTCGTACACAACTCTATAAGTTGAAGCACCAAGAATTATCTTATAGGTGATGTAGTAGGCCCACAATACATTAACTAACCAAAGAGACCAATCCTTTCTATTAGGATTGACGGTCTTCTCAAGGATAAGCTTGATCTCTCGATTTGAGGATGATCAGTACTAACTTTGTGCACTATGCCATACTTGTGCATCAAAGTAGCAAATGGCCTATTGCAAAAATGGGAGCTCCCATCACTAATGATGGACCAGAGCATGCCAAAGTGTAAAAATGCATTCTCTTTCAAAAGTTTGACCATAACTTGGTGGTCATTTATCTTTGTGGCTATGGCTTCTACCCATTTCGACACATAGTCAATTGCTACTAAGATGAAAAAACAACCAAATGAACTAGGGAATAGGCCCATGAAATCAATCCCCCAACAATCGAATATCTCAAGAATGGTGATGGGGTTAAGGGGCATCATGTGCTGTCTAGAGAGGCTCCCTAGTCTTTGCAACCACACAAGGTAGACCATAGGCATGGACATCCTCAAACATCAAGGGCCAATATAACCCACATTGAAGAATCTTGGTAATGGTCTTCATTAAAGAAAAGTGTCCTCCACAAGCATAAGAATGGAAAAAGACCATCACACTATTGAACTCCTTATCCAACACACACCTTCGAACTACTTGATCTGAGCAATACTTCAATAAGTACGGCTCGTCCCAAAAAATTGCCTTATAACTCGGAAGAATTTCCTTTTGTCTAAAGAAGACCAATAAGAAGGAATGGCCTTTATGGCCAAATAGTTGGCCTCATCGGCATACCAAGGGGTAAGAGTGTGTGTTATGGCTTGACAAAGCATAAGTTGTTCATCGGGGATGGTGTCTTTGATGGGAGAGTCATCAACGGCGGGAGTCTCGAAGGGAAGTCTAGAAAGGTAGTCCGCAACCACGTTCTCTACCCCCTTCTTGTCTTTAATTTCAAGGTTGAACTCTTGAAAAAGAAGAATCCACCAGATCAATCTAGGCTTAGCATCTTGTTTGGACAATAAATATTTGAGGGTGGCGTGATTAGTGCAAACAATCACCAATGAGCCCACCACGTAAGAACAAAACTTGTCCAAAGTAAATACTATAGGCAATAATTCCTTTTCAGTGGTTGTTACACCCCGGTTTTTTTCGTGCTCAAGATTGGTGGTAAATACACATGGTACTCAGTCATTAGAACTAATATTCCTAGAATGACAAGTGTGACTAGGTTTGAATTAGAAATTGTTTTGAATAAGCACTTTAGGTAAAAGATTTGGAGTCACCACCTAACTTTGTTAAGGTGAGTCAGGTCACCTAAAACTAAGCATAATTCAAAGATTAAACTTAGAGTTTTTGAAAAGGATTTGGAAAACTTCTTCAAGAGAGGGTTTTTGAAAAGATAGGTTGGTTGGCAGCCTTTGAAAATGTTTTAAGCCCTTTTGGAAAGATGATTCCAATTTTGGTCTTTCGAAAACAGTAATTCTAGCTCTGAGGGTTGGTTACGTATAGGGAAGATGCACTAAGTTATCACCCTATCCCACCCTTCCAGTACCTACATGTCCTACTATCCTAGGTTCACTCATTTAGGATGTCCAATTATTAAATGTCCAATTGTATCCACCTTGAAAAAGAACTTTGAAAAGGGATTGAAATCATCACGAATGATGCATGATATGCAAGTGCATGAGAAGAACTTTGAATTTGCAGAGAGATTTTTGAAAAAGGGAATTGGAATTTTGAAAAAGGTTGTAACTGCACCCATGAGGGTTGCCTATGTAACCCTTTGTTAGGAATCAGGTCTTCCATAGTTTGGACTCAGAGTCCGATTGAAAATAGACACTTTGGGGTCTTTTGAAAGTTTGATTTGAACTTTGATTGGAAGATTTGAAATTGAACTTTGATTAGAAATTAACTTTGATTTGAAATTGACTTTGAAATAGAACTTGAACTTGTTTTGGAAAGTTTGAATTGAACTTTGAAATCATCTTGATTAGAAATAGGGGTTTGAAAACCAACTTGGGTTAGACCTTAGATTTAGAAAATAGTTAAAATCTCCTAACTTAGGGTCAGGGTTGAACTAGGGCTTAGACCTCCTAGGTGTAAGCACCCCATTTTTGCCCACTCGGTAATCTCTGGTCCTTTCAAATTCACATTCAAATTGACACAGACACATTCAAGTCAAAGCCAATTGATTATGCCTTAGAATTGCACAATATAACCTGTATTCCTTTCTATGTTAGGCCTAATTTAGAGGTATAATTGTTATAGTTAACTTGAAATTGTGCTATTGAGGTCTAATATCATTTTACAAGATTATGAGACAAGCTAAAAGGAAAAGGGGAGCAAACTGATGCAAGAGTAAAGAAGAACCTAAAGCATATACCTGACTGCCTGTTCGGATGCCCTCTCGGACGAATGACACCAGCCCGTTCGAATACCCGTTTGGACAGCCCATCGGATGGCCTGATAGAAACTCAGATTCTCACTTATTTGAAGTCAGTCATTTAAAAGGAAGGAGAGTCCTATTTTTAGGAGGACGAAAATTTTAGAAGTTAGACGAGTTTGAGAACTCTAGTTTTAAAGAAGAAAAATAATTTTTTGTTTTACTACGTTTTGGAGGATTCATCGAGAAGATTGCTATTTAAAGAAGATTTATTGACCTTTCTTGAATCATTTTCCTAAATATTGTTCAATTGTTTTATGAATGTTATTGGATTTTATTTACACATGTTAGTTATGAATATGTCTTCTCGTAGCTAAATCTTCTCTTGCTATGGATTGATGAGGTTTGTGGATATGGGTGAATTGATGATAGCACTTTTGTTTAAGAACTTGGAATCTTGAATTGAACATTCATCTCTAATCATGGGTATTTAAGAACGCATTGATTTTGATTAAACCTAGGGACAATGTATAGACTGTGGAGGAGCAAGGATATATTTGACCTACGTCACTGATAGAGACAATGGATTTTCATTGCTTATAAACCCTCTTGAGTACTTTAGAAATGATTGGTTTTGATTAAGATTCATGTCCTTCCTATAGACAGGCTTCGAACTGGGACAGGAAAGATTTGGAACCCTGGTAGGGTTGATTGGGATTGATTGTTCAAATATTCATTAAAGTGATGAATCAAGGACTTCATTATACAAACTATCTCAATTCACCTAACTCCTCAAACTGAATCAATCCTGCCAAGTAGTCTTTTCATATTTTTTTTAACTACAGTAAGTAACGTTAGTTTGGATAACTTAGGAACCCACAGCATAATCAAGTTTTTTTTTTTAATTTTAGGATTTTACCAATTCAGTGTCCCTGAAGGTCTCATTTCTGGTTGAGTGCAGAATATTTCGATAGACTCTCTTACCTTCCTCGTGGATCGACCTTGGACTTACCAAGACTATATTTCATAGCCTCCGTACTCTTGCAGAGCTTCATGAACTGTTTTCAAGAGTGATCACCAATTTTTCAGACTTAATCTATTCAATCAATCGCTTCGTGGGCTCGTTGGGCCCAATAGAGGCAACATGATCAAAATGCCCTTAGGGCATTGCTTAGTCTATGTAAGCACCCCATTTTTGCCCGCTCGGCAATCTCCGGCCCGACCAGGTTCAGTTTCCAACATCACAACATATGCAAGTTCAAGATAAGTCTTTCAATCTCCAATCCAGTCAACTGGTCGCTTCTCGAGCCCACAAGGACCCGCTGGAGCCATAAGCACCATTATTCCAGGCAACTTTTCGGACCGGGCGGTCTCGGAAACCAACGCCATCCAGGTAGCTTCCCGGGATCGGGCGATCTCGGGAACCAACACCTCATCAAATTCCAGACGGTTCACTTCTGGTGCCTGCTAGCCCGCCAGCCCGCCAACGTAGAATGTCCATCATTTGGTAGTTCTCCGAGACCGGGCATTCTCAGAGACCAACACCACCCTTCCAAGTAGCTTTTTGGGACCAAGCGTTCTCAAGAACCAACAACACCCTACAAGTAGCTCTCTAAGACCAGGCGTTCTTAGGGACCAACACTGCATAGGTAGTTTTCCAAGACCGGGCAGTCTCGGGAATCAACACCTAGGTCAACACCGGCGCCTGCTAGCCCGACTCGGTGAAAAATGACCAAACCTGCCCCTTGGGCGTCCAGGCACGTTTTGGGAAAGTTCAAAATCCCTCAAAACGATAAGTCCTTCCTTCCAAAATGTTGTTAAACCATTAGGCATCTCCCACACATCATTTGGTCCAAATCCGGTCCTATTCCGGCTCGCTTTGGCCAAAATGACCATTTTATCCCTAAACGCCTCAGCACGGCACAAACCCCGCTGAACGGCAAAAGACTCTCTCAAAACCATCCCTGAACAGCCCTACACGCTTAACACAATATACCAAACCATTCTTGGCCATTTCCAGCCAACTCCGATCAAAATGACCGTTTTGCCCCTAGAAGCCCAAAAACGCCCCGAAACAGCACCGGCCTTGGGATTTCAAGAGGAGGGTTTCACCACATGCCCTTGTTTAACTTGAGGAACACCCTACGACACTAAGCTCACACGATGCGATAAAAGTTCCCTGAAGCGTCTTGCAGACGCTTCGCCTAAATTGTCTTTTCCCCCGATTCCCTGGTAATAACGCACCGTCAACCGACTTGAGAAATGCATAAATCAGGAAATTCTCAAAAGCTCGTCCATAGATCTTTCCATCTATACGGTTCAATCTAATAGATTGCCTCCCGAAGCCCTTTATCGTATGGTATGCAAACTATGACTTTCATCAACCCCTGGAGCGTCTCACAGACGCTCCGCCAAGGTTAACTTTTTCTCTGATTCCCTAATTAAAATGCACCATCAAACGATTTGAGAAATGCATAAATTTGGGAATTCCTGAAAGTATTTCCAGAGTACTTTCCATCGGTACGGTCCGATCGAATAGATCGCTTCGCGAAGGCCTCAATCACACAAAACGAAAATAGCCACTTTCAAACACCCCCGAAGCGTATCACAGAAGCTCCGCAAAAGTGACCTTTTTGGCACACTTCCCAAGACGATATCACTCACCTCCAAACATAATTTAAACTTTTCGAAAACATGAAAGCTCATTGGAAGCACTAGGAGAACATCCCAAGTGTGACCAATTCCCCCGAAACCTTCTCGATTGACTCAATTATCGAAGCAAAGTTTGGACAAACTTTCCCGATAATGAAGCATATGTTACATGTGCTCAAATTTTGATCAGATCGACCAACTTTCGATCAACGGTCGAGATTTAACAAGTACATAGGGTGCCACGTGTTATTTTGGCAATGGAACAGTACCTGCGCATGTAACACATGCGCAAGGCCTGTTCCAGATTGCCTATAAATAGAGGCCTCCCCCCTTGCATATTCCAGGTTTGAAATTGATACGAAGTTCTGTTGAAATCACTCCAGAAACTCGAATCTCTACATATATTCCTCCCCTCCAACACTTAGGCTAGATTCTATCCCTCCTAAGCCTATACACTCCACACATAAGGCCTCATACACACTTATGCACTCCACTCTAGCCTCTCAAGCCTTCTTGAAGTCACTCAAGCTCCAATCAAGACATCCATTGAAGGCTACCAGTGTAGTGAAGGCAAAAGGTGGTATACCTTTTACATTTATGCTCTCCCCCACTCTTCTGTTCTCCCTCCTAGCCTACTTAGACTATTCTCTATTTTAATCCCCATCTTCAACCCCCCTTTCTTGCATGCTTGAGCCAAGAAGGCTCTTAGATCATGCCCAGAGGAAAGCGAGTGAGAGCCACCGTGTAGGGGACCTCTCACTAGCCTACTTTAAGATGGTATGGCCTAGGAGCCCCTTGTTTATGTGGTGAAGCCTAAAAGCCTTGTATGTGAATCATGACCCCTTGCATATTACTATTTTGATCATGTCTTGTATGCTTGGCTCCATTTTATGTTTATTGCCATATTTCACAATGCTTGCATTGTTCTTAATTTTATGACATTTCCAAGTTCTACATGTCCTTCAAAAATTGTTCCAAGAGTTGGCCCCTCGAAGTTTAGGATGGGATCTTAGAATTATGCCTTAGAAGAGCCCCTTACTAACCCCCTAATTCCCATTTTTGCATCATTGCATTACAACTTGCATAAAAGTTGCTTTCAAACTCTCTAATTTTCAAGGTATCTATTCTCTTAAATTTAGTGCTTAAAATGGCCCCATGGAACCCTCTCTTGAGTGGTCTCCCTTTATATTGTCCATAGGAGCCCCAAATTGTTAGAATGGTTCCCTTTTCCCTTTATGCTCGCCTAAGAATGATGTTCAAACTCTTTGATTTCTATGATTCCTATTCTCTCAAGCTTAGTGGTTGGAATGGCCCCATGGAACCCTCTCTTGAGTGGTCCCCCTTTTGTTGACCATATGAACCCTCTCTTGATGGAATGTAGCCCTTGAAAAATGGTTTTTCAAAATCCTTCTCAAAAGATGATTTTCAAAAATGCATTCTCTCCATCTTTGCATCAAAAATGATTTTTCAAAAATTGTCATCATTATGTTGATTTTTAACCCCTTGTACTCTTGTCAAGATAGTGGTGATAATGGTCATGAGGAAACCTTTCTTAGAATGGTCTCCAAGCACCACCTATACAAACCATACTCTTGACTAGAGTCAAAATTTTCATGGAAATGATCTTCGAAGAGATGGCCTACTAAAGTCCATTGCATAACATGTTTTGTTTTCCAAAACTCTTTCAAAAAATGCACCAAACCACACTTCAAAATCATCTTTCAATCCAACCATAAGTTAACTTGACCCTAGTTGACCAACCCTAGGTTAGCTTGACCCTAGTTGACCAACCCAAGGTTAACTTGACCCTAATTGACCTAACATTGGGTTAACTTGACCCTAATTACCACACCCTAGGTTAACTTGACCCTATTTGACCAACCCTAGGTTAACTTGACCCTAGTTACCACACCCTAGGTTAACTTGACCCTAGTTGACCAACCCTAGGTTAACTTGACCCTAGTTACCACACCCTAGGTTAACTTGACCCTAGTTGACCAACCCTAGGTTAACTTGACCCTAGTTGTCCAACCCTAGGTTAACTTAACCCTAGTTCACTCACCATAGGTTAACTTAACCCTAGTTAGTTAACCCTTAGTCTTCTTAACCTTAGGTCAACCTAACCTAAGTTAGTTAACCTTAGGTTCCCCCTAACCCTAGGCTAACCCAACCTCAGTTAATACACTTCAAGGTTCCAACTCTTGAATCCTTTTTTCAAATGATCATTAAAACTTTCAAATTATCCTCAAAACCTATTCCTCCAAAACCTCCTACCCCCATGATCTCAAAAACCAACTTCATAAACTCTTCAAATGATCTTACATTCCCTCTTCAAGACCTTTTCAAAAATGTTTTCAAAGAGTCACAAACCTAAAGTGTCCCCAGTCCTCTCATGGTTTGGGATTCCAAGGACAAGTTAGGATTCCAAACCCTTAGCCCTTTCCAAAAACTACTTTCAGAAATTAATTCATCAAAACATGCCTCCAAGGTTTTTCAAACAAGGCTTCAAAAACACTTTCAAGTTCCCTTGAGACACGCCAAAGCATTTTTCCATAACTCCCTCAAGTTGATCCAAAAATATTTTCAAGAAACACTCCACCATTCAATTGCAAGTCAAAACTTCAAAGACCACAAAGGGTCTTCAATTTCCAAAGACCTCAAAGTATCTTAACTTTTTTAAAGACCCAAAGTGTCTTTAAACCTTCCAAAGGCCCTAATGCGCCTATTTTCCATTGGGCTCTCGCCCGAACTACAAATGACCTGATTCTCACCAAATGAGATACGTAGGCAACCTAAAATGGTGCGGTCATAACTTTTATTTCAGCCCCAATCCCTTTTAAAAAAATCTCAATCAATTTAAAGTTTCTATTCCAAACTCTTTCAAAACCTCCATTATTTTTGAACTTTTTCCAAAAATTTGCATAATGCATCATCCATCCGAAAAGTGATGACTAAACCCCGTTTTCAAAATTCTAAAGTGGATATTAAGTGGACAATGGTAACCGGTTATTCTAGTGAGTGAACAAAAGAGTGATTAGACATGTAGGTACCGAAAGGGCGGGGTAGGGTGATGATCTTAGGATATCTTTCTTACACGTAACCAACCCCCGAACCTTAAATTTCTGTTTTCGAAAGACCAAAATGGAGTTATTTTCAAAAAGGGCTTAAACATTTCAAGAGGTTGCCAAACAACCTATTTTCCTAAAAACCCTCTCTCGAGGGAGTTTCCAAAAATCTTTTTCAAAAACTCTAAGTTTAATCTTCAGATTAACGCTTAGTTCTAGGTGCCCTAACTCACCTTCATCAAGTTAGGTGACAACTCCTATTTTTCTAAAAAACCCTTAGTCAAATCAATTTTCAAATCTAGTCGCACTTGTCCTTCTAGGGGGACGAGTTCTAGTGAGAGAGTTTCGTGCTTTAGGGTCTCCGAGCCAAAAGGACCTTGAACACCCCAAAAACTGGGGCGCGACAGTCTACTTCCGGTTGGCACGTCTTCCTAGAGACTGTAAGTCCCTTTTTCAATCTCAATTTCAGTTTCAATTCTAGTCTAAACCAATCAAATTCAATCCTAACACGTCTTTCGATAAAGCTGATCCCTTAAGGGTAAGTCCATCTAGTTCAGCACGTTT
Organism: Euryodendron excelsum; assembly: GCA_033060915.1. Taxonomy (NCBI): domain Eukaryota; kingdom Viridiplantae; phylum Streptophyta; class Magnoliopsida; order Ericales; family Pentaphylacaceae; genus Euryodendron; species Euryodendron excelsum. Next base: position 15,486,107 of record CM065393.1, on the reverse strand, counting down.
ATCGAGAAAACTCCTCAGAACGATAAGTCCCTTCAAATCTGTCGACCAGGACGGAACCCAAGTCCTCGAGATGGTAGAATGGTTCACTTTTGGTGCCTACTAGCCCTCAAATGTAGAATATCCATTATTGGACACGTCTTTCGATAAAGTTGATCCATCAGACGATAAGTCCATCTAGCAGCTTCTTGAGATTAGGCAGTTTCTGGAATGAATGCATCCTATCAGAGTGACGAAAACACTCACAAATATCATAACCATCAGAGTGGCAGAAACACTCGTAAACAAGTCGACATCGAGAATTGCCAACAAACTCCTTATGTCATGAAACTGAACTTGCCTCTTGGCCATGGCACGTTTACCAAAGGACGAGATACCTTTGCAAACCAACTCATCACACACCATTAGTGGCGGAAACACTCAAAACCTGGGTCAACATCATTGCTTGCTAACCCACTTCGGTAAAAAATGTCCAAACTGCCCCTTGGACCTTTTTCGTCACGTTTCTTGAAAAGGTACTTAAGTCCTCAAAATGATAAGTCCACTCTTCCTAGATTATCTCAAATAAAATCTGGCATGTTCAAGTATTTTCTAGTCGGTTCTGGACCAATTCTTGGACCATTCGATCAAAATGACCATTTTAACCTTAGACATTCGATCTCCTCCGGGAATTACACCGGCTTTGGGTATTAAACCAGTTACCTCCCAAGGATGCTTCTAATAGTATTCTTATTCTTCTAACACCTTTCCAGATTATTATGAGTCCATTCTAGCAAGCTCGGTGCAAAATGACCATTTTGTCTTTGGTGGGCCGATCGCTTTTTCCAACTATACCGGCTCTAGGTATCAAACCGGTAACCTTCCAGGATACTTCTAATAGTGTGTCCAACCTTCAAGCTTTCTCATGGGTCGCTCTGAGTCCATTTAGGTATTTTTCTAGTTCAATTGACCGTTTTGCCCCTAGCGGCCTGATCGACCTCCTCAAACATTTCAGCATTGCATCTCAAGCCAAATATCTTCGAGAGTCTCTCTTGAGGTTTCCCGTCCATTCTTGGTAGAGTCTAGTTACTCAAAACCTTTTGGATCATTCCTGGACTTTTTGGGGTCACTCCTACTGAAGCTAAGCCAAAAATTGCATGGTAGTCACTAGAACATACAGCTAAATCTTTTGACTTGCGTATTAAGGGTCAAAAGATATGTTTCTTGCCGCCCTAAAAACTTTACTAGCTGGTTGGCGCCACTAGAAATGGAGCCAGTGGTTTTTTTACCCTGGCACCATTGCAACAAGCACCATGTTATTTAGTTACCTATTAATATAGACCCTCCCCCTGCATGAAAAGGGTCTGCAAACTCAGTCCAAAAACTCTGTTTCTGAAAATTCAAAAGCTCAAAGTCTCTCTAAACCCTAGCCCTCTATAGTTTCTTCAAACCCTAGCCTCTATGCACTTAAACCCTAACATCTATAAACTCTGTACACTCAAACTCAAGCCTCCAAAGTCTCTATTGAAGACTCAAGGTGCTGTAACTTCAAAGGAAGCAAACAAAGCAAAGCAAACAAAGTAAGCAAAGCAAGAAGAAGACAATGTAGGCTTTCGATTTACTTTTACATAATTTTTCCCTCTCTCTTCTTCCTCCTAACCCACTTGGGTTTTCTTCTATTTTAATCCCCTATTGGTTCACTCCCAAAAGTGTCCTACAATTGGAGTTAGTTACTCCACAAGAGTACGGTGGTTGCGATGAAATATAAACCGATAATTCAGTGTTGTTCTCTCCCAATAAAATTGTGCAAATATAGCATTAACGCTCAACTAGCACTAGACATTAACTATTGTCGCGCCAGATTTTTCGCACTCGAGGAATACTCACACAAGCGGGAAAAATGCTGTACTCTCTCGTTAGAACTCACCCTCCTAGAAGAATGAGTGCGACTAGGTTTGAATTGAAAAGTTGATTTGAATAAAAGGCTTTTGGAAAAAGATTCAGAGTCGCCACCTAACTTGATTAAGGTGAGTTAGGTCACCTAAAAACTAAGCATAATCCGAAGACTACACTTAGGATTTTGGAAAACGATTTTGAAAAACATCTCCTCAAAAGAGGGTTTTTAAGGAAAACAGGTTGTATGGAAACCTTTGGAAAACATTTAGCCATTTTTAGAAAAAATTAACTCCTTTTGGCCTTTGAAATCAGTGATCTAGGTTCAGAGGTTGGTTACGTGTAGGGAAGACGCACTAAACCATTACCCTACCCCGCCCTTTCAGTACCTACATGTCAATCTACCCTAGATTCACTTATGAGAGTCTCCAATTAGCTAATGGTCAATCCTATTCACTTTGAAAAACAATGCCTGAAAAATATGATGCATGATATGCAAGTGCAAAATAAGAGAGTTGAAAAATATATTTGGAAATAAATTTGAAAAGAATTTGATTTGAAAATAGATTTGAAGAGACGGAATTTGAAATTGGAAAGTTTGAAAATTTGGAAATAGAAATTTGAAATTGGAAAGTTGAAAGTAAATTGGAATTTGAGATTTAAAAAGATTTTGGAAACCGCACCCATGAGGGTGGAATTGAAAGTTTGAAAAGTATTGTGACCGCACCTATGAAGGTTGCCTACGTATCTCTTTGGAGGAATCAGGTCAATCGTAGTTCGGACCAGAGTCCGATTGAAAATAGAAGAGTGGATTTAAAGAAGGAGATTGAATTGGAAATTGAATTTGATTTGAAATTGGAAGAGGAGATTGGAAATTGAAATTGAGAAGATTGGACTTTGATTTGAAGATATAGATTTGGACTTGTTTTGGAAAGAGAAGGTTTAAGAAACCTAGACTTAAGAAAGATGAGATTTAGGAAAGACTCAAGAGTTTAAGAAAGATTGGATTGAAATGTTGGATTTGGAAAATTTGGAAAGATTGGATTTTAGAAAATATTCGAATTAGGAAAGGTCCGAATTAAGAAAGTTTCGAATTAGGAAAGTTTCATTTTTGGAAAGTTTCAAATTAAGAAAGTTTTAGGTTTAAGAAAGTTTTCCACTTTACGAAAGTTTTGAAATGGGAAAGTATTGAATTTAGGAATGTTTTGAATTAAGAAAAGTTTAGTTTGAGAAAGGTTTAGAATTTGGAAAGTTTCAAATTAAGAAATTTTTGAATTTTGGAATGTTTGAAAAAGGGAAGTTTTGAATTTGGAAAGTTTTGAAAACAAGGAAGTTTTGAAAATAAGAAAGTTTTATTTTAGGAAAGGTTTGAAAAAGGAAAGTTTTCAGTTTAGGAAATGTTTGAATTAAGAAAGTTTTGAGTTTAGAAAAGCCTTAGATTTAGGAAGATTTTGAAGTTTTGAAAAGTTTAGAGTTTAGAAAGATTTGGGTTTAGAAAGATTTAACTTAAGAAAGTTTTTAATTTAGGAAGCTTAGAATTTTAGAAAGATTTGAAATTTAGAAAGTTTAGGATTTAGAAAGTTTTAGAGTTTGAATTTTAGAAAGTCTTGAAATTAGGAAAGGCTTGAATTTAGGAAAGGTTTGAAAACTTAAGTTTGAAAAGTTAAAATTTGAAAAGAGGGTAGAATTAGGAAAGATTTGAAAGTTGAGTTTTAAAATTTAGGAAAGATTTTTATGTTCAAGTTTTGGAAACTTAAGATTTAGGAAAGTGAAAGTTTAGGAAGGATTCGAGTTACGAAAGATGTGGATTTGGAAGGAATTGGATTTAGTTTCTAAAAGCAAAGGTTTGATTTTGTTTCCAAAAACGGAGGATTGGATTTGGTTTCCTAAACGGGGAGATTTGATTTGGCAAGGATTTGGAAAGGGAGATTCTAGAAACCCTAGATTTGAAGGTGTGGAATTTTAACGTAAAAAAGAGGTTTTGGAAACATGTATAGTTTGGATGTGAAAACAAGAGGTTTTGGAAACCTAGGTTTGGGGCAAAGTTTGAAAACCATGTTTTTGGAAAGAAAATTAGGGTTTCCTAATGGTGGGTTCTAGGGCTTGACTTGGGCTCTAAGGAAAGAGTTTTTGGAAAGTGCGTTTTTGGAAACGAAGGTTTTCTAGAAGGGAAATCCTAGGGAGGAGTTTTTGGAAAGTGACTTTGAAGAGGGAGTTTTTGGAAATAGATTTTAAAGAAAAGGAGTTTTTGGAAAGTGTGTTTTTAGAAACGTAGATTTTAGAAAGAAAATCCTAGAGAGGAAATTTCTAGAAGGAAGATTTTGGAAAGAAAGTTTTTTTAGAAAGGTTTTTGGAGAGAGTTTTTAGGAAGGTGAATCTAGGGAGTGTTTTTAGAAAGTGAATTTTGAGGAAAAGATTTTGGAGAGGAGTTGAAAAAGAGAGTTTTGAAAAATAGGTTTTGGAAAGGAGTTTTTGAAAACAATTTTGAAGAGGAAAGCTTTAGGAAAGTATGTTGAAAAAGAAGATTTTTAGGAAGAGATTTATGAAGAGAGAGTTTTTGGAAGGTATGAAAACGCCTCACTTTCCTAAAGCGATTCTAACCATAAGGGGGCTAGAACTACTTTAAGAAAGTGGTTTTGGAAAACAATAAGATTTGAAAATATAGACCAAAAAGGTCACTTTTAATGTAACACTTTCCTAAAGCAACCCTAGCCATGGAAAGGCTATAATCACCCTAGAATTGTGGTTTTGAAAACATGTTTTTGAAAAAGAGATTTTGATGCAATTTTTGAAAACAAGTTTGAAAACGTTTTGAAAAACAACTTTGAAGACGATTTTTGGAATATGCAAGACTATGATATGCACAATGCAATTTGGGGTCGTGAACATACAAGGTTAAGGCTTCACCACATTATCAAGCGGGCCAGACCCACGTGGTCTTTGGTTAGACTAGAAGAAAGCCCCCGGCACAGCGACTCTCCAATAGCCCAATCCTACACATGGACCGGGAATCCCCTTGTTTCAAGCATGCAAAGAAATGGAGGGAAAGAGATGGGGGATTAAAATAAAGAAAACCCAAGTGGGTTGGGGAGAGAAGAGAGAGGGGGAAGTACAAAAAATTAAAGAGAAAGCCTATCGTATGTCTTCTTTATTTTGCATGCCGCGCTGTTTTCGGTCTTCGATCTTTGTCTTGATCTTCACCTTCAATCTTCAAGAGTTGTCTTCAAGCTTTGGATGGCAGCTCTTCAAGTCTTCAAAGGATGGTTGAAGGCTAGTATATGAGTGTATGGGGGAGTGTATGAGTGTATAGGAGGCTACGGTTTGTGTATGGTGGCTAGGGTTTAGTGTAGGGTGGCTAGGGTTTGGAGAACCTAAGGAAACTAGGGTTTTTGGGGGTGCTCGAGCTCTGTATATCGAGATACAAGATTCTTAGGTTAAGTTTGCAGACCCTTTTCACGTTGAATGAGGCTCTGTATTTATAGAAGTTGGACAAACCTGGCGCCTGTTGTAGTGGCGCCAGGGCAAACTTTTCACTGGCGCCACTAGGAGTGGCGCCAGGCCATTTTTTGGCTTGGCGCCACTAGTAGTGGCGCCAGCCAATTAGGAAAGGTTTAGGGTCGGCAAGCAATGTATCTTTGACTAGATTTGGGCGCCTGTACTAGTGACTACCATGCAACTTTTAGCTTGGCTTCACTAGGAGTGACTCCGGAAAGCCCGGGAATGATTTGGAGGAGCCGGGAATGACCCGGAAGGCCGGAAAGGATCAGGAACACTTAAAATAGTGTCCTGGAGGTATTTGACTTGAAAAATGCAGATAAGGTGGGTCGGAAAGGTTGACCGGGCCTTTAGGGGCAAAACGGTCAATCGGACCGGAAAACTGCCGGGTCAGACTCCGACTGTCCCAAAAGAAGACTGGGGATCTGGAAACATTATTTAGAATGTTCCCAGAGGTTGCCGATTCGATTTTCAGAGCAGGCATGGTCAGAAAGGGAGACCGGCCCACTAGGGGCAAAACGGTCATTTCGCACCAGGTTGGCCGGAACTGACTCGGAATGATCTGGAAAGGTAAAAGGAGGTTCAGAATACTATAAAAAGTAGTCTCAAGAGGTTACCGGTTTGATACCCAGAGCCGGTGTGGTCAAAGAAGGAGACCGGCCCTCTAAGTGCAAAACGGTCATTTTGTACCGGGTTAGCCGGAACTGACTCGGAATGATTCGAAAAGATAAGGAAAGGCTGGGAATACTACAAGAAGCATTCTCGGGACATCACCGGTTTGATACCCAGAGCCGGTGTGGTCGAAGAAGGAGACCGGCCCTCTAGGGGCAAAACGATCATTTTGTACCGGGTTAGCTGGAACTGGCTCGGAATGATCCGGAAAGATAAGGAAAGGCTGGGAATACTACAAGAAACATCCTGGGGACATCACCGGTTTGATACCTAGAGCCGGTGTGGTCGAAGAAGAAGACCGGCCCTCTAGGAGCAAAACGGTCATTTTGTACCGGGTTGGCTGGAACTAACTCGGAATGATCCGGAAAGGTAAAGGAAGATTGAGAATACTATAAAAATTAGTCTCAGGAGGTTACCAGTTTGATACCCAAAGCCGGTGTGGTCAAAGAAGGAGACCGGCCCTCCAGGGGCAAAACGGTCATTTTGTACCGAGTTGGCCAGAACTGACTCGGAATGATCTGGAAAGGTAAATGAGGATTGAGAATACTATAAAAAGTAGTCTCAGGATGTTACCGGTTTGATACCCAGAGCCGGTGTGGTTCCCAGGGCATTCGGATGCTTAGAGGCAAAATGGTCATCTTGACCGGAAAGTCTCGGAAAAGGTCCTAAGGGTAGTCTGGTCATTTTTCACTAAAGTGAGCTAATAGAAATGGGTGTTGACCTGGGTTTTGAGCGTTTCTGCCACTCTAACGGCGGTCCTCGTGACACAGAGATTTGTTGTCAATTCCCTACATCGACTTATTTGTGAGTATTTCCGCTACTCTAACGGTTTTATGAGTATTTCCGCTACTCTAACGGTTGAGTATTTCCACTACTCTAACGGTTTTGTGAGTATTTCCGCTACTCTAACGGTTTTGTGAGTATTTTCGCTACTCTAACGGTTTTGTGAGTAGTTTCGCTACTCGGACCGTCTCGAGAAATAAACTGTGTCGAGAGTTGGATTGGAAAGGGGTCTTACCGTCTCCGAGGAGACGTGCCTGGATTGGAACTGTCTCGAGAAATAAACTATCTCAAGAGAGGGATTGGAAAGGGGTCTTATCGTCTCCGAAGAGCCGTGCCTGGACTGGAACCGTCTCGAGGAATAAACTGTCTCGAGAGTGGGATTGGAAAGGGGTCTTACCGTCTCCGAAGAGACGTGCCTGGATTGTGAGTGTTTCCACCACTCTAACGGTTTTGTGAGTAGTTTTGCTACTCAGACCGTCTCGAGGAATAAACTATCTCGAGAGAGGGATTGGAATTGGAATAAGAAAGAACAATGCCCCCCTAAGGGCATTTTGGTCATTTTGTCTCTATTTGGGCCTGACAGGCCCGCGAAGCGATGGAAAGACGGAATTTGGACCTAGAGAATTGGTTTCGATAGGAATATGCTCACAATGACTTGAAAACAAGTCTGGATGGAGTGTAGACTGCCGAGCGGTCAAAAATGGGGTGCTTACAACTATGAATTACAAATGGGGTTTTGTGATGTAAAAGAGACCGAAAACTTGTTGATTTTGGATGATGGTTGTTCTTAACTAATGCAAGTAGTTGATATCTAAGGAAAACAATTAAATCTAGTTTGTGTACAATTAACAAAAAGCTTGGATATGATTGATTCAATCCACCAATTCACAACAAGAGTTTCAATAGAGGGTTTTATAACTCAAATCAAGAATCACTTCATGAATTCTTGATTCGGAATATTTTGACCATAAAACCTTGAGTTCATATGTAGTTGAGTGTAGAGATGAAACCAATGAGTAGAACCATAGAAACAAACCTTAGAAATGTGCAATATCTATACCAAGTAGTGAGTTGCGCATAAATATTACCAAAATGAGTTATGAATCTAAGTCTTCAAATAAGTCTAACATTCAACCAAATAGAACTATAGAAATCTAGAAATACAGCTTTGAAATTCATACACCCCCATTAAAACCCTTGAAAATCCTTGGTGGATTTTCATAATCACATCCAAGATATGTTTAGCTACTTGAATCCCTGAGATAAATCATAAAAGAATGTAAATATGGCATTAAGTAATGGAAAACTAGTGTTTGGTTACCAAGAAAGTGAAGAAAAGTGCCAAAAAATTAAGGAAAGCGCCAAGAAAATGAGAGAAACTAGAACTTGAATACAAAGAGAATAATTAACAACAATACAAAGAAGAATAATGAACACTAGGACTGAACAATAATGAAAACTAGTTAAACCTTGCAAAATCTCCCCAAAAATGCCCTTAAACTACTCCAAAATCTAAAATCTTTAAACCACCTCTCGGCTTCCACACACATAGTTTTTATACTTGAGATTTTGTATTAACGGATCAAATGGTCCATAATATGATCGAACGACTAATCGAACGGTCTATGGCTATCGAACGGTCGATCGATCGGTAACGGACCTTCTCTGAAGTTTTGCAGAGGCCATTTTCGATGTCACCGATCAACCGGTCGATTGATAAACTAACTCATCTGAAGTTTTGACTCTAAATGGAAGGATGTTGCTGCAAAAGATCGAATAGAGGCATTTCCAATGTCACCAATTGAATGGTCATCATGCGATCGATTGGCCAATTGAATGGCCAATCGAACGGTCCATAACGAGATCGAATGGCCGATCAATTGGTCTTCCTATTTTTGCCCATTTGCCTTGTTTTAACCTCTTATTCTTGCAAAACACACTTAGAATGGTTTGGTACATTTTGGGAGTTAAAATGCTAAATTAATAACTAAAACTCAACTAATCAACTACTAGTTTGGGCTTAAAGATTATAATTTTCGAGTGTAATCACCCATCTTCTATCTCTCTTTCTTACCTGATTGAAACAAGCAACTACTCGACTCACACCTAGGAAGAATTGTTGAAGGTCACCCTGTTGAGAGCTTTCTTCAAATTCGACCCTTGATGGTGTAGGTTTAGCCCCCCTGATTATGCTGTAAAGCCTAGCTTTGTATGTTTATGATCCTATTGTATTGTTGATATCATATTCATACATGTATTCTAATTTGTTTTCAAAGTCTTTTTCAAACGTGCATTAAAAATTTCTTTCAAAACTTGCATTCAAAATCTATTTTCCAAACTTATTTTCAAAATCACAATCCTAGAGTGATTCTAGTCATTCCATGGTTATGGTTGTTTTAGGAAAGTATTATGTTCATTGTGATTTTTCTAAATTATTTTTCATCAAAACCACATTCTTAAGATGATTATAGCTATTCCATGATTAGGGTTGTTTTAGAAAAATGTGATATTCAACATGACCATTATGCTCCATATTTCAAAAGCATGTTGTTTTTCAAAACCACCAACATAGAACGGTGCTAATCATTTCATGGTTAGAATCATTTTAGGAAAGTGGGACATCCAAAAGATTTCAAAAGTCATATTCAAGCTCTTTTCCAATCCGCTTTTCAAACTTTCTTCCAAAAACTCTCTTCAAAAATATACTTTCCAAAAACTCCCTTTAAAAATCTCTTTTCTAAAAACTCTTTTCAAAGATCTCCTTTCCAAAAACTTTTTTTCTTAAAGTCCAAGTCAAGCCCTAGAATCCATGTCTAGAAAATCCTAGTTCTCCTTCCTAAAATCATGACGTCTTTTTCTACATCAAATCATAGGTTTCTAAAACCTCTTTTCCAACATCAAAGTATAGGTTTCTAAAAACTATTTTCTACATCAAATCATAGATTTTTAAATCTTAGACTTCCAAAAATTTTCCTTTCCAATTCTATGTCAAAATCCAATCTTCCAATTTAGAAAACTAGATCAAATCTTTCCATTTAGGAAACTAAATCAAGTCCTCCAAATTTAGAAACCAAATCAAATCATCTATTTTTGGAACTAAAATCTAATTTTCTACTTTAGAAAATACAAATCAAATCTTTCTTAAATCAAATCTTTCTTAATCTAAACCTTTCTTAGTTCAAACTTTTCCTAATTCTAATCTTTCCTAATTTCAAACCTTTCTAAACTCAATTTTCCTAATCCAAACCTTTCCTAATTCCAAAACTTTCTAAATTCAAAACTTTATAAATCCGAAATTTTATAAATTCAAAACTTTTTAAATCCAAAACTTTCCAAATTCAAATCTTTCCTAAAATCAACACTTTCCTAATTTGAGACTTTCCAAAAATGAAACTTTCGTAATTTGGCACTTTCCTAATTCAAACTTTTCAAAATTCAATCTTTCCTAAACCTTAACTTTCTAAATCTTTTCAAATCAAATCCTTTTCAAACATTTCTTAAACCTCATCTTTCCTAATTCTAAGTTTTTTAAACTCTAAGCTTTCCTTAATCAAACTTTTCAAATTTAAATCAAATCTTTCCAATTTAATTACATGCTCTAACCATAGGTTACCTAAATCATAGGATACCTAAACCTTTTTCAACCCTAATCCTAAATTAGGAAGCTTCAACTCTTTTTTAAAACTCCTTTCTAAACCAAGATGGTTTTTTTTTAACTTCAATCTAAGTTGAAATGTTTTCAAAACTCAACTCCTTCTTTCTCAAATCAAGTCCAAGTTCCCTTTTAAAGTTCAAACCCTTTTCCAAGTCCAATTCTAAGTCTAAGTTCAATTTTAAATCAAATTTAAATTTCAAATCTTCTATTCCAAGTTCAGATCAAACATTTTCAAGTAAAACTTTCCAAAAATCTCGAAGTGTCTATTTTCAATTAGACTCTTGTTCGAACTACGACTAACCTGATTCTCAACAAAGGGATACGTAGGCAAACCTCATGGGTGCGGTCACAACTTTTTTCAAGTTTCTAATTTCAAAATCTATTTTCAAATTTCTAATTTCATAATCTTTTTTAAGTCTTCAATTCCATAATCTATTTCCAATTTTTAATTTCTGAAACCTTTTTTTCAAACTTCAAATCTTCTTTTCAAATCTATTTTTTAAAATCAAATCTTCTTTTCGAATCTATTTTTAAAAATCAAATCATTTTCTTACACTTACATATCATGCATCATGCCAAACTTCTTTTTAAAACTCTTTTTAAAGTAGATAGTATTGGATATTTATTAATCAAAGATTCTAAATGAGTGAACCTAGGGTGAATAGACATATAGGTACCGCAAGGGTGGGGTAGGGTGATGATCTTAGGATATCTTCCCTACACATAACCAACCTTTGGAACTAGAATCACGGTTTTTAAAGACCAAAATGAAGTTATTTTCAAAAAGGGCTTAAATATTTTCAACGGTTGCCAAGCAACCTAATTTCTTAAAAACCCTCTATTGAAGAGGTTTTCAAAACTTTTTCAAAAATTCTAAGTTTAATCTTCGGATTGCACTTAGTTGTAGGTGGCCTAACTTACCTTAACCAAGTTAGGTGGCAACTCCAAATCTTTTTCGAAAGCCCTTGCACAAATCAATTTTCAATTCAAACCTAGTCACACTTGTCTTTCTAGGAAGATGAGTTCTAACGAGAGAGTATTGTTTTTTTTCCACTTGTGCGTATTTTCCCCGAGTGTGAAAAATTGGGGCGCAACAGCTGGCGACTCCACTGGGAACGCTAAGAGGGTTAGGCCATTTGTAAGCACCCCATTTTTACCCGCTCAGCAGTCTCCAATTCATCCCGACTTGAGTTCAAGTCAATATGGACATGTTCTAGAATTCTAGTCCTAAACCAGTCAATTCATCACTCCGCGGGCCCACCAGGCCCAAATAGAGGCAAAATGACCAAAATGCCCGTGTGAGCGTTGTTCGGTCCAATCCTGTAGGCTCGTCTTCCCGAAGACGGTAAGTCCCCATTTTCGATCCAATTTCAATTCATCTCTTAAGAAAGTTGATTCCTCAAGACGGTAAGTCGATCCTGTCCAGCATATTTTTCGAATAAAGTTTCTTCAGAACGGTAAATCCCTTCAAACCCGAGATGGTAGAATGTCCACCTTTGGTGCCTACTAGCCAGCCAGTGTAGAAATTTTCATTTTGGCATGCCTTTTGAGAAATTTTTCGTTCTGAATGATCGCGAACTGACAGAGTAGCGGAAGTACTCGCAAACATCGTAACCGTCAGAGTAGCGGAAGTACTCGTAAACAGGTCGATATAGGGAATTGCCAACAAACCCCTGTATCACAGGACCGCCGTCAGAGTGGTAGAAACACTCAAAACCCAGGTCAACAACGGTGCCTGCTAGCCCACTTCGGTGAAAAATGACCAAACTGCCTCTAGGACCATTTTCGGCACTTTTTTTGAGAAAGTACCTAAGTTCTCAAAATGGTAAGTTGACCCTTCCAAGATCATCTTAGAGACGATCTGGCATGATTAGTTGCCTTGTAGTCAATTTCAGGCCAATTCTGAGACTTTCCGGTCAAGACGACCATTTTATCCCTAGGCATCCGAACGCCTCGGGAACCACACCAGCTATGGGTATCAAACCGGTAATCTCTTGAGAATACTTTTTATAGTATTCTTGACCTTCCATTATCTTTCCGGATCATTCCGAGTCAATTATGGAAAACCCGGTGCAGAATGACCATTTTGCTCCTGATGGGCTGGTCGCCTTTTTCGACCACACCGGCACTCGGTATCAAACCGCTAACCGTTGGGAATATTCTAAATAATATTTCCAAACCTCGAGTCTTCTTTCGGAACATTTCGAGTCCATCCCGATAGTTTTCCGATCCAGTTGACCGTTTTGCCTCTAATGGCCCGGTTAACCCTTCCAACACATCCTGTTATTATTTTTCAAGTTTAATACCTATGGGACCCTATTCTGAGGGTTTTTGCCCCTTTTCGGCCTTCCGGGTTGTGCCCGGTCTCTTAAATTCTTCCTGGACCTTTTGGAGCCACTCTTAGTGAAGCTAGGCTAAAAATTGCATGGTAGTCACTATTACAGGCCCCCAAATCTTCTCAAGATACACTGTTTGCCGACCTTAAAACTTTCCTAAGTGGCTGGCGCCACTAGCCAATATTTGGCCTGACACCACGCCTAGTGGCACCAGAAGGTTTTTTGGCCTAACGCCACTGCAACAGGCGCTAGGACATTCTTCTTTCTATAAATATAAAGCCTCCTCCAGCATGAAAGAGGTCCGCAAAATCAATCTGAAAACCCTACTTTTTGATACACAGAGCTCGCAGCCTCTCTAAACCCTAGTCTCCTTAGGTTCTCCAAACCCTAGCCTCCGTACACAAACCCTAGCCTCCTATACACTCACACACACTCATATACTCATAGACTAGCCTCCAAAGCCTCCATTGAAGACTTGAAGTGTTGTAACTTCGAAGCTCCTGAAGGCCGAAGACAAGCTCTCGAAGATCAAGATGGAGATTGAAGTGAAGACAGAAGCAAAACAAGAAAAGCAAAGCGTGCAAAGCAAAACAAAATAAACGAGACACAAGGTAGGCTTTCTCTTTAAGTTTACACATCTTCTCCCTCTCTTCTCTCTCTGAACCCACTTGGCTTTTCTTTTATTTTAATCCCCCATCTTCTTCCCCCCCTTTCTTGTATGCTTGAAACAAGAGACTTCTCGGTCCATGTGTAGGATTAGGCTATTGGAGGGTCACCGTGTTGGGGGCTTTCTTTTAGTCTAACTGGAGACCACGTGGGTTCAACTCCTTGATTATGTGGTGAAGCCTTAACCTTGTATGTTCACGACCCCAATTTGCATTATGCATATCATGATCTTGCATTCTTGAAAATTCGTTTTCAAACTCGTTTTAAAAGTTTGCATTAAAATCTTCTTTTTCAAAACTTGTTTTCAAAATCACAATCCTAACATGATTCTAGACTTTCCAAGGCTAGGGTTGCTTTAAGAAAGTGTTAATTTTAAAGTGACCAATATGGTCCATATTTTCAAACCATTGTTGTTTTCAAAACCAGTATCTTAAAGTGGTTCTAACCTTCTTATGGTTAGAATCGCTTTAGGAAAGTGATATATTTTATATACTTTATAAAAAATCTCTTCTAAAAAATCTCCTCCTAAAAATATCTTTTCCAACATGCTTTCCATAAATTCTCTTTAAACTCCTTTCCAAAATTGTTTTCAAAAACTCCATCCAAAAATCTATTTTGCAAAACTCCTTTTTGTCATGCACAGATTTTTTGCACTCGAGGAATACACACACAAGCAGAAAAAATACTGTACTCTCTTGTTCGAACTCACCCTCCTAGAAGAATGAGTGTGACTATGTTTGAATTGAAAATAGATTTGAATAAAGGGTTTTTGAAAAAAGTTTGGAGTCACCACCTAACTTAATTAAGGTGAGTTAGGTCACCTAAGAACTAAGCATAATCTGAAAACTACACTTAGGGTTTTGGAAAACGATTTTGAAAATATCTCCTCAAGAGAGGGTTTTTAAGAAAACAGGTTATTTACCAACCTTTAGAAAATATTAAGCCCTTTTTAGAAAAATAACTCCTTTTGGTCTTTCGAAAACAGTGATCTAGGTTCGGAGGTTAGTTACGTGTGGGGAAGACGCACTAAGCCATCACTCTACCCCGCCCTTGCAGTACCTACATGTCTATTTGCCCTAGATTCACCTATGAGCGTCTTCAACTAACTAAAGTTCAATCCTATCCACCTTGAAAAGGAATATTTAAAAAGAAATTTAGCATGATGCATGATATGCAAATGCAAGAGAGAGAATTGAAAAATAGATTTGGAAAGAAATTGATTTGATTTGAAAAGAAAGAGATAGAAGTTTGAATTTGGAAATAAGGTTTTGGAAATTGAAAATAAAGATTTGGAAATAGAAATTTGGAATTGGAAGTTTGAAAATAGATTGGAGATTTGGAAAGATTTTGTGGAAATAAAAACTTGAAAAATGTTATAGAATTTGAAATTTGAAATTTGAAAAATGTGGAGACCGCACCCGTGAGCGTTACCTGCGTATCCCTTTGGAGGAATCAGGTCAGTCGTAGTTCGGATAAGAGTCCGATAGAAGATAGAAGGTTAGATTGGAAGAAAGAGATTTTGATTGGAAAAAAGATTTGATTTGAATTTAGAATGGAAAATTAGAAATTGAAATTTGGAATTTTGGAATTGAAAAAATTAGACTTTGACTTGGGAAGGTAGAACTTAGAAGAAAGATTTAGACTTGTTTTGGAAATATTGAGGTTTAGGAAACCTAGACTTGGGGAAGATTTGACTTGGAAGGGCTTTTAAGAAAAGAATTGATTCGAATGTTCAACTTAGAAGATTTAGAAAAAGATTGGATTTAGGAAAGATTCTAATTAGGGAAGTTTCAAAATAGGAAAGCTTTGTTTTAGGAAGTTCCGTTTTAGGAAAGTTTTGGTTTAGAAAAGGTTTCGAATTAAGAAAGTTTCATTTTAGGAAAGTTTTGAATTAAGAAAGGTTTCGTTTTAAGAAAGTTTTGAAATTGAAAAGGTTTCGAATTTGGAATGTTTTGAAGTAGGGAAGTTTTGAAAGTAAGAAAGTTTTGAGTTTAGAAAATTTTTAGATTTGAAAATATTTTAAAGTTTAGGAAAGTTTAGAATTTAAGAAAGATTTAGGTTTAAAAAGTTTTAACTTAAGAAAGTTTTGAATTTAGAACACTTCGAATTTGGAAAGATTTGAAATTTAGAAAGTTTAAGATTTAAAAAGTTTTAGAGTTTGAATTTAGAAAATCTTGAGATTAGGAAAGGTTTGAATTTAGGAAAGATTGAAAAACCTAGATTTGGAAAGTTAAGATTTGAAAAGGGGTAGAGTTAGGAAAGATGTGGAAGTTGAATTTTAAAATTTAGGAAAGATTTTTATATTCAAATTTTGGAAACTTAAGATTTAGGAGAGTAGAAGATTAGGAAGGGTTAAGATTCCCATTTCCTAAAACAAGGGATTGGATTTTGTTTCTAAAAAGAGAAGGTTTGATTTAGTTTCCAAAAACGGAGGATAGGATCTAGTTTTCTAAACGGGAAGATTGGATTTGATTTCCTAAAGGAAAAATTGGATTTGGTTTCCCAAAGGGAAGAATGGATTTGACAAGGATTTGGAAAGGGAGGTTTTAGAAACCCTAGATTTGGAAGCCTATAGTTTTGGCGTAGAAAAAACGTTTTGGAAATATATATAGTTTTGATGTAGAAAACAAGAGGTTTTGGAAACCTAGATTTTGAGGCCAAAAATAAGGGATTGGAAATCATGTTTTTGGAAAGAAAATTAGGGTTTCCTAATCGTGGTTCTAGGGCTTGACTTGGGCACCAAGAAAAGAGATTTTGGAAAGTGATTTTTTTGGAAAGGAAGATTTTTGGAAAAAAATCCTAGAGAGGAGTTTCTTGAAAGTGAGTTTTGAAGAGAGAGTTTTTGGAAAGATTTTTGGAAGGAGATTGTTGGAAAGAGTTTTTAAGAAAGAGATTTAGGAGGCATTTTTAGAAAGTAAATTTTGAGAAGAGTATTTTGGAAAGGAGTTTGAAAAGAGAAGTTTTGAAAAATAGATTTTTGGAGGAATTGCTTAGAAAAAATTTTTGGAAAGAAGAGCTTTCGGAAAGCATGCTGAAAAAGAGGGTTTTAGCAAAAGAGACTTTTGAAAAGAGAGCTTTTTGGAAAGTACAAAAACGTCTTACTTTCCTAAAGCGATTCTAAAAGAAGGTTAGAACCACTTTAGGATAGTGGTTTTGAAAACAACAAGGATTTGAAAATATAGACCATATCAGTCACTTTAAATGTAACACTTTCATAAAGCAATCCTAGCCATGGAAATGCTAGAATCACTCTAGGATTGTGATTTTGAAAACAAGTTTTGAAAAAGGAGATTTTGATGCAATTTTGAAAACAAGTTTAATGTAAGCTTTGAAAACGAGTTTGAAAACGATTTTTGGAAGAATGCAAGATAATGATATGCACAATGCAAATTGGGGTCGTTAACATACAAGGTTAAGGCTTCACCACATAATCAAGGGGGCCAAACCCACGTGGTCTCCGGTTAGACTAAAAGAAAGCCCCCGATACGATGACCCTCCAATAGTCTAATCCTACACATGGACCGGGAATCCCCTTGTTTCAAGCATGCAAAGAAAGGGGGGAAGAAGATGAGGGATTAAAATAGAGAAAACCCAAGTGGGTTAGGAGGGAGAAAAGAGAGGGGGAAGTGTAGAAACTTAAAGAGAAAACCTACAGTATGTCTTGTTTATTTTACTTGGCTTTGCATGCCTTACTTTTCTTCAGTCTTCGCTTCACTTCAGTCTTTGAGGGCTTGTCTTTGTTCTTCAAAGCTTGTAGTTGTAGCAATCCAAGTCTTCGAGGGTGGGTTGGAGGCTAGTGTATAAGTGTATAGGAGTGTAGGGTTTGTGTATGATGGCTAGGGTTTGGAAAACCTAGAGAAGCTAAGGCTTAGGGAGGCTACGAGCTCTTTATATTCAAATATTAGGATTTTCAGACTGAGTTTGTGGACCTTTTTCACGCTAGAAAAGGCTCTGTGTTTATAGAGATGGGGTAGACCTGGCACCTGTTGTAGTGGCGCCAGGCCAAATTTCCTCTTCGCGCCACTAGGAGTGGCGCCAGGCCATTTCTTGGCTTGGCACCATTGCTAGTAGTACCATCTAGTTAGGAAAGTTTTAAGGTCAATAAGCAACGTATCTTGGAAAGATTTGGGCGCCTGTACTAGTGACTACCATGCAATTTTTAGCTTGGCCTCACTAAGAGTGACTCCGGAAAGTCCGGGAAGGAGTTGAGAGACCGAGAATGACCCGAAAGGCTGAAAAAAGGGCATGAATACTTAGAACAGTGTCCCGGAAGTTTTTGACTTGAAAAATGAAGATAAGATGTGTCGGAAGGGTTGACCGGGTCATTAGGGGCAAAACAGTTAACCGGGCTAGAAAGCTACTGAGATGGACTCTGAATGTCCCTAAAGAAGATTTGAGATTTGGAAACATTATTCAAATGTTCCCAAAAGTTGCCGGTTTGATACCTAGAGGCGGTGTGGTCAGAAAAGGTGACCGGCCCACTAGGGGCAAAGCGGTCATTTTGTACCGGGTTTGCCGGAACTGACTCAAAATGATTCGAAAAGGTAAAGAAAGGTTAATAATACTATATAAAGCATTCTTGGGAGGTTATCGGTTTGATATCCAGGGCCGGTGTGGTTCCCGAGGCGTTCGGATGCCTAGGGGCAAAATGGTCATCTTGACCGAAAAGTCTCGGAATTGGCCCGAAATTTACTAAAGGGCACCTAATCATGCCGGATCATCTCTGGGATGATCTAGGAAGGGTGGACTTATCGTTCTGAGGACTTAGGTGTGCTCTTGAAAAACGTGCCGAAAAATGGCCCTAAGGGCAGTCTGGTCATTTTTCACCGAAGTGGGCTAGCAGGCACCAGTGTTGACCTGGGTTTTGAGTGTTTACGCCACTCTAATGGCGGTCTCGTGATACAGGGGTTTGTTGGCAATTCTCTATATCGACCTGTTTGCAAGTATTTCCACTACTCTAATGGTTTGTGATGTTTGCGAGTATTTTTGCTACCTTGACGGTTCGCGATCATTCCCGAGACTGCCTGATCTCGAGAAGCTGCTAAAGGGACTAAGCGCCTGAGAGTCAACTTTCTCAGAAGGCGTGCCTAAACGGACATTTCTACATTGGCGGTAAGTCCCTTTAAACTTGTCAACCAGGACGAGACCCCACGTCCCCGAGATGGTAGAACAGTCCACCTTTGGCACCTGCTAGGCTGCCAATGAAAAATGTTCATTTCGGCACACCTTCTAAGAAAGCTGACTTCTTAGGGGCTAAGTCCCTTTAGCAGCTTCCCGAGACTAGGCAGTCTCAGGAATGATAGCGAACCGTCAAAATAACGAAAGTACTCGTAAACATCGCAACCGTCAGAGACCTCGCAAGCAGGTCGATATAGGGAATTGCCAACAAACCCCTGTCTAACGAAACCGCCGTCAGGTTGGCGGAAACACTCAAAACCCAGGTCAACATCGGTGCTTGCTAGCCCACTTCGGTGAAAAATGACCAAACTGCCCCTAGGGCCATTTTCTGGCACGTTTCTCGAGATAATACCTAAGTCTTCAGAACGGTAAGTCCACCCTTCCAAGATCATCTTACAGACGATCTGGCATGATTAGGTGCCTTCTAATCAGTTTTGGGCCAACTCTGAGGCTTTCCGGTCAAGATGACCATTTTGCCCCTAGGCATCGGAACACCCCGGGGACCACATCGACTCTGGGTATCAAACTAGTAACCTCTTGAGAATGCTTTGTATAGTATCCCCAACCTTTCTTTATCTTTCCAGATCATTTCGAGTCAGTTCTGGTAAACCTGGTGCAAAATGACCGTTTGGCCCCTAGTGGGTCGGTCACCTTTTTATAGCCACTCCGGCTCTAGATATCAAGCCGGTAGCCTTTGGGAACATTCTAAATAATGTTTCTAAATCTCGAGTCTTCTTTCGGGACATTCTGAGTCCGTCCCGGCAGCTTTCCAATCCAGTTGACCGTTTTGCCCCTAATGGCTCAATCAACTCTTCTGACAAATCTTGCCATCCTTTTTCAAGTATACCACCTCCGAGACGCTGTTTTAAGTGTTCCTGTCCTTTTTCGACCTTTCGGGCCATTCCCGGTCCCTTGAAACCTTCTCGGACCTTCCAAAGTCACTCCAAGTGAAGCAAGGCTAAAAATTGTGTGGCAGTCACTAGTACAGGCGCCCAAGTCTTCTTAAGATACGTTGCTTGCCGACCTTAAAACTTTCCTAAGTGCTTGCCAATATTTGGCCTGGCGCCACTAGGGGCATTTTTGGCCTGGCGCTACTGCAACAGGCGCCAGGTCATTCCCTTGTCTATAAATACAAAGGCTCCTCCAGCATGAAAGAGGTCCGCAAACTTAGTCTAAAAACTCTACTCTTCGATATACAGAGCTCGTAGCCTCCCAAAACCCTAGTCTCTTTTAGGTTTTCCAAACCCTAGCCTCCATACACAAACCTTAGCCTCCTATACACTCATACACTCTTATATACTCATACACTAGCCTCAAACCCTCCATTGAAGGCTTGGATTGCTGCAACTATGAAGCTTTGAAGATCGCAGACAAACTCTTGAAGATTGAAGCGAAGACTAAAGCAAAGCAAGCAAAACAAAGTGCGCAAAGCTAAGCAAAATAAAGAAGACACAAGGTAGGTTTTCTCTTTAAGTTTACTCATCTTCCCCCTCTCTTCTCTCTCGTGACCCACTTGGGTTTTCTTCTATTTTAATCTCCCATCTTCTTCCCCCCCTCCCCCCCCCCCCCCCCTTTCTTTGCATGCTTGAAACAAGGGACTTCCCGGTCCATGTGTAGGATTAGGCTATTGGAGAGTCACCGTGTCGAGGGCTTTCTTTTAGTCTAACCGGAGACCACGTGGGTTCGGCCCCCTTGATTATGTGGTGAAGCCTTAACCTTGTATGTTCACGACCCCCAACTTGCATTGTGCATATCATGATCTTGCATTCTTCTAAAATTCGTTTTCAAGCTCGTTTTTCAAAACTTGAATTAACATCCATTTCGAACTTGCATCAAATTCTTCTTTTTCAAAACTTGTTTTCAAAATCACAATCCTAAGGTGATTCTAGCATTTTCATGGGTAGGGTTGCTTTACGAAAGTATTACATTTAAAGCGATTAATATGGTCCATATTTTCAAAACATTGTTGTTTTCAAAACCACTATCTTAAAGTGGTTCAAACCTTCTTATGGTTAGAATCGCTTTAGGAAAGTGAGATATTTTATATACTTTCTAAAAAAATCTCTTCTAAAAAATCTCCTATTAAAAATCTCTTTTCCAACATGCTTTCTAAAAACTCTCTCCAATCTCCTTTCCAAAGTTGTTTTCAAAAACTCTCTCCAAAAATCTATTTTTCAAAAACTCTTTTTCAAACTCCTTTCCAAAAACACTCCCCTTGAAATTCACTTTCTAAAAGTGCTCCCTAGGTCTTCTTCCTAGAAAAACTCTTTCCAAGAACTCTTTCCAAAAACACCTTCTTAAATTCTCTTTCCAAAAACTCTTTTCAAACACCTGCTTATATTCCCTTTGCTTAAATCCTAGCGCCTCGCAAAAAGCAAAAATTTTCTTTGTCAACCCCGATCCAAAATTGTCTTCCCTACATTGGGGCAGACAATATTTGAGAACTCTAGGAATGGTATCCACCCCCACTGTGCTAAAGCAACATTGAAGGCTCTATAGATCAAGTAATCTATTTCAAAGTGAAGAGAGACTCTCATTTTATTTCCCATATAGTCGATAGCAACCCCTTGCCAAACCCGTTGAGCCATTTATCTTTTCCAAGAAAACCCCAACCTAAGGATCAGCACCGACATTGGGTTAGATTGAACTGCTAAGGAAAAGGTGTAAAGGAAAGAAGTGATGGTAGAATTACTCATTCCATAGAAAGGAAAAAGATAAAAAGGACAAAGTGAAGGAAAAGAGTTGCCAAGGGGCAAAATGCCAAAAAACAAAAAAGCCTGAAGAAAACCATAACTGAGTCATCTTCAAAAGCATAATAAGAAGATCGAAAAAGAAGAGAGTCATGTTTATCTCAAAAAGCATATAGAAAGGGTGAAAGAAAATAGTCATTTTCACCCTGAGAAGTATATAGTAAAAGCAAAAAGGAAATTTAAAGGTGATCCTAGGTTACAAAGAAACCTAGTAGAAACAATAGGTTTGAGCTTTTACCCTTTCTTGCAAAACCCTGAGACCATGGCCTACATTACGATTCAAGTAAAGTCCACTCTGATTGAAAACAGATTGCTTGATCTAAATGAGTTAGACACGCTGCCAAAGCTAAAAAAGGATGCTAACCCTACTAAAAAATAGTCAAGGACGGCATGGATCTAAACCCTACTAAAAAAGACATCAAATTTGAGCCTGCATATCCTATTGTTTCTAAAACCCCATAATCTAGCCTACATTACAATCCTAAACAAAGTCTCCTCGGATTGAAAGGACTAGTCACTTATCGTTCTGCTTAAGGTCGGGAAAGCTGTTGCTAAAACCTTGAGAGTTGAGAATTTCAGCGAAATAATCATATACACTAACCCCAAAGCAGAGAGTTGGAAGCGATCAAAAAGTTGAGAAATGTGCGAAGTGCTATCATCCAATCAAGGTAAGGTTGAGCCAAAGGAGAGGTTAGACCCCCAAAAAGGAAGGAGTTACCATTCCAAAGATATCGAGTTTGACAGCAACCCTTGTCATATGGTTAGTTAATTTATAATATGTGCATAAAATAAAATGAAAAAAGATAATAATAAATAGTTAAAAAAAAAATCGCATGAGCTTTGCATAAGACATAACTCCATATAAAAACAGACGTCACCAACATCAACTCATGTAATAGATACATAACATCATCATCCATCACATACATCTGATCATATGCCTAGCTTTAAAGATCATAAATGTATCTGTCTATCCTTGCATCAAAATATAAAAAATATATATCAAAATAAAACTGTCTAACATAAATACATCTCAGAAATAGGGGCAAAGGAAGATCAGAGTCTCCACAAGCGGCATCTATCAAAGGTTAAAGTCAATGTCATCTGGATCGAAATCCCCAAAACTCGGCATCAAAGAAGCCGGATAACTACTCGAAGCACCAATATCCTGCAGAGAAGATAAAACCGAAATCAGCCGCATGAAAGAAGAACTAAACAACAGCATAGCAAAAAGAAGGAGAGAAAGGATGACATACCCCGTCACCTCCCATCTGAGCTATCCGAGCCATCAAGGAAGCCATCTCTACCTGATACCGATCTCGCTCTGTCTGGTATCGATCCCTCTAATCCCTCACAGCAGTAAACTCAGCCTGGGGCACATATCCTCATGCTCGGCACCACAAGTCAACCATCACCTAGCCCACAGCGTACCCGCCAACTACTACCTCAAACCAGGTGAAGGCACCGACAGAATAAGCCCCAAAATGCGCAGCATAATCTGTATCCGGAGGAAGCAAGAACTCGGCACCCGACTGCCCCTCCTGATAGGGGATAGGCACTCCCACCACCAAGGCCCCAAACATATACTCTGGTGGAGCTCCTGCTAATCGGAACTCCTCCTGAAACTGCCGCCAGTGTTGCTCTCCTAGTAGGACTCCCAAGTATCATCACTGAGAAAAGCAGCCCTCGACAGGGACAATAAGACCAAGTACCAGACCGTCTCATAATAAACTGATCTAATGAAGGGCCGCTAAGTCACATTTCACGCCTCAATCAACTCCAAGTTCGCCCGTAGCGTCATAAAAATAGTAATCTCCGATCGCTGGGCCTCCCGGTCACGAGCCCACCTCAAAGCACATCGATAAAGGTCATCCTCGACAATTGCAAAGCGACGAACAGGCAGGTACTCATAGCTCCACCAGATAAGGAAGGGCTAGAAAGTAGTCATACTGCCCCAACGGGAAGAAGTCTGAACTCGCATCGATCGAAGGAAGCAGCCAAAAGAGAAGGACCCCAAATCCAGCTCTGATAAAGCCCAAAGATCAACTACTATGCTCACCAAACAAAAAGGCATAAGTGACATGTGGTTATTACAGAAGCAGCTAAAGATGATTTACAAAACAAGTCGCCGTCTCATAATGTCCCGCCTGGCAGGCGATGGCTCAATAGCAAAGGTACGGTCATCCTAACTGAGCCAAGGACTGGGAAGGCCGAACGCTCGAGAGGAGGCAAGTCCAATAGAATGCATGCCTCGTCTCTACTGACTGATTGTAGAGTGATCCGTCGGCTAACAAAGGAAAGCCCTGTGATGATCATCCAATCCAAGGGAGTGGGACCTAACTCGAAGCCGACAAAATGGAAGGTCCCGGTCTCTCCAAACCACCGCTCAACTAGCGCCAGTACCAAATGTCGGTTCAGACAGTTAGCCGGTAAATCCATGAAGGCTCCAAATCTGATCTCAGCCAAGAAGGCACGATATGATGGAGCAACCTGCTGCATGGTCACGAAGACCTGATGAACAGCCCCTCTAAAAGTTGTGTGTACGCAGGAGGGGGCAAATGCTATCTGAAATATACGCTAGGGTGATAAGCAAGGTCCCCGAGCGGTGGGATGTCCAGTACCTCCAGGTCTCCCAAGTCAGCATCCGTCTGCCTATGTCTGGAGGAAGCTTTCCCATAACCGGTCACCTAATCCCCAAGGCCCGGTACCTCCTCCTCAGCACCAATCTCCTCTGTAAAGGCCTGCTTAACTGGAGGAAAGGGGTCGACAGGTGGTCTACTCCCCTGTCTGCTCTGACTAGAAGAGGCCCGTTCAGTAGATCGTCGGCTACCTCTGGATCGACTGGAACCACCAGTGGAATTTGTCCGAGCTGCCTTCTCCAAGCGACGTCTCCTCTCAGAACCATCATCACCCGCATCTACCATCCTGAAAAGGTAAGCCAAGGTAAGAGGTGTTAATATACGGCACATGCAGATAAATAATAACATAATCAAGTAAAATAAAAAAATAACAAACAATATAAAATAATAAAAAGATTTCAAATGATAAGTCAAAACGAAATTCCTACACATTTTAATTTTCCAACTTCAAGTCAAATCTCAAGGGTTTCTAGCTTTTTCCTTCAAAAAGATTTTATTTCTAAACATTTTCCAGCTCTCTCCCTGACTTCTAAAAATTTCAACAGAGTTTTGTTTAAAAACGGTCCTTACAACACCCATGACATCAACACAAAACACAAACTGTGCACTTTACAATGTTACAATCACATAACATCAGCACCCCCGCACACTTTTTAATTTTTCAAAATTTTCAAAACATATGTTTTATTTTTCTAATAAATCAATGGTTTTCAAAGTTATTCTAAAATTTCTCAAAAACATTTCAAATGTTTTCTAAAATTCCCTAATGTTTCCAAATTTTAAACTCTAAAAATTTCATCAATTTCTTAAGTTTTCCCATTTTCCTAATTTTCTAAGTATTTTTTTATTTTTTAAAAAATTAAAAATTCACCAAGTTTTCAAAAAATCACGAAACTTCACACGATTGTTAAACACATATTTCTAAGGCACATGGCATAAAAATCTAGCCAAATAACCCAATGCCCAAGCCTGTAGGAACAAACCCTCAATTCTTGCAGAAAACCCTCTTCACATAATCATGTAAAATTACTCAAATTCAATCAAACAAACACCAAAATGCAAAAATAACATCACCATAATGTTCAAAACATATCAAAACATCAATTTCTACTGTTCACACAACTCAAACGGAATTCTACACATCAAAATCAATAGAAAATTGGAAACTCACTTTTTGGAGTTCTCCAGTGATATCTTCTCTTCTGGCAACTTTTCCAATGACGGCGTCTTCTTCCAGCAATCACCCATAATCCCCAAGAAGTGCCCCTTCAAGGTTCAACTTGATTTCTGCACAAAGATTCTCAATTTTTCACAAACTCTACAAAATCCCGCAAGTCTTCGAACCAGAAAATTTTTTGGTTTTGTTCCCAGGCCTGGCGCCACCAAGCCAACTTTGCCAAAGGCACCACTCCTAGTGGTGCCAGTTGCCAATTCTGGCCAGCTTTGCCCTATTTCCTGCCAAACTCATTTTCGAAGGCCTTTTGAGCCCAATATCCATTTTCGAACCCCTACTGTCGAACAATTTCCAAAGTCCGTCCCTTCGACTGCCTCACGGTCAACATGAGACTCTTACTCTATCGTTTTCTGTCTTCAACAAGCAAAGACAGAAAAAGAGGGGCAGCTGTAAGCACCCCATTTTTTACCGCTCGGCAGTCTACAGTCCGTCCAGACTTGTATTCAAGTTAATGCGGACATATTTTGAGTCAAATCAACTTTCCAAGTCTAATCTTGTCTATTCATCGCTTCACAGGTCCACAAAGCCCAAATAGAAGCAAAATGACCAAAATGCCCTTATGGGCATTGTTCAATCCAATCCTGTAGGTACGTCTTTCCGAAGACAGTAAGTGCCCTTTTCATATTCCCATAGGCACGTGTTTTCGAAGACGGTAAGTCTCCTTTCCAATTCCAAAAGGCACGACTTTCCGAAGACGGTAAGCTCCCTTTTCCAATTCGAATTCCAATTCCAATCCCTCTCTCGAGAAAGCTGATTCCTTGAGACGGTAAGTCTATCCAATTTGGTACGTTTTTCAAAGAAAGTTTCTTTGGAACGGTAAGTCCCTTTAAACTTGTCGACCGGGACGAGACCCTAAGTCCCCGAGATGGTATAATTGTACACCTTTGGCGCCTGCTAGCCCGCCAATGCAAAAATGTCTGTTTTGGCACACCTTTTGAGAAAGTTGACTTCTTAAGCGCTAAGTCCATTTAGCAACTTCCCAAGATCAGGCAATCTCTGGAATGATCTCGAACCATCAAAGTCACAAAAGTACTCATAAACATTACAACCGTCAAAGTAGCGGAAATACTTGCAAGCAAGTCGATGTAGGGAATTGCCAACAAACCCCTGTATCACGAGACCCCCGTAAGGGTGGCAGAAACATACAAAACCCAAGTCAACACCAGTGCCTGCTAGCCCACTTTGGTGAAAATTGACCAAACTGCCCCTAAGGCCATTTTTTGGCATGTTTCTCGAGATAATACCTAAGTCTTCAAAACGGTAAGTCCACCCTTCCAAAATCTTTCTCTTGGGCATCCGAATGCCCCGGGGACCACATCGGCTCTGGGTATCAAACCGGTAACCTCTTGAGAATGCTTTTTATAGTATTTTTGATCTTTCTTTATTTTTTCGGATCATTTTGAGTCAGTTCTGGTAAATCTGGTGCAAAATGACCGTTTGGCCCCTGGTGGGTCGGTCGCCTTTTTATAGCCACACCAGCTCTAGATATCAAACTGATAGCCTTTGGAAACATTCTAAATAATGTTTCTAAATCTCGAGTCTTCTTCTGGGACATTCTGAGTCCGTCCCGGCAGCTTTCCAATCCAGTTGACCGTTTTGCCCCTAATGGCTCGGTCAACCCTTCCGACAAATCTTGCCATCCTTTTTCTAGTCTACTACTACCGGGACATTGTTTTAAGTGTTCCTGTCCTTTTTCGACTTTCCGGACCATTCCCAGTCCCTTGAAACCTTCCCGGACCTTCTAGAGTCACTCCTAGTGAAGCTAGGCTAAAAATTCCATAGTAGTCATTAGTACAGGCACCCAAATCTTCTCAAGATACGTTGCTTGCCGACCTTAAAACTTTCCTAAGTGACTGGCGCCACTCCTAGTGGCTCCATAAGCATTTATTGCCTGACGCCACTGTAATAGGCGCCAGGTCATTCCCTTATCTATAAATACAGAGCGTCATCTGGCGTGAAAAAGATCTGCAAACTCAGTCTAAAAACCCTACTCTTCGATATATAGAGCTTGTAGCCTCCCAAAACCCTAGTCTCCTTTAGGTTTTCCAAACCCTAGCCTCCATACACAAACCCTAGCCTCCGATACACTCATACACTAGCCTCAAACCCTCCATTAAAGGCTTGGATTGCTGCAACTACGAAGCTTTGAAGATCAAAGACAAACTCTTGAAGATTGAAGCGAAGACCAAAGCAAAGCAAGCAAAACAAAGTGCGTAAAGCTAAGCAAAATAAAGAATACACAAGGTAGGCTTTCTCTTTAAGTTTACGTATCTTCCCCTTCTCTTCTCTCTCCTAACCCACTTGGGTTTTCTTCTATTTTAATCCCCCATCTTCTTCGCCCCCTTTCTTTGCATGCTTGAGACAAGGTTCTTCCCGGTCCATGTGTAGGATTAGGCTATTGGAGAGTCACCATGTCGGGGGCTTTCTTTTAGTCTAACCGGAGACCACGTGGGTTCGGCCCCCTTGATTATGTGATGAAGCCTTAACCTTGTATGTTCACGACCCGCAACTTGCATTGTGCATATCATGATCTTGCATTCTTCTAAAATTCGTTTTCAAACTCGTTTTTCAAAACTTGCATTAACATCGTTTTCGAACTTGTATCAAATTCTTCTTTTTCAAAACTTGTTTTCAAAATCACAATCCTAAGGTGATTCTATCATTTTCATGGTTAGGGTTGCTTTAGGAAACTGTTACACTTAAAGTGACCAATATGATCCATATTTTCAAAACATTGTTGTTTTCAAAACCACTATCTTAAAGTGGTTCTAACCTTCTTATGGTTAGAATCGCTTTAGGAAAGTGAGGTATTTTATATACTTTCTAAAAAAATCTCTTCTCGAAAATCTCCTCTTAAAAATCTCTTTTCCAACATGCTTTCTAAAAACTCTCTCCAATCTTCTTTCCAAAGTTGTTTTCAAAAACTCTCTCCAAAAATCTATTTTTTAAAAACTATTTGTCAAACTCCTTTCCAAAAACACTCCCCTTGAAATTTACTTTCTAAAAGTGCTCCCTAGGTCTTCTTCCTAAAAAAACTCTTTCCAAGAACTCTTTCCAAAAACACCTTATTCGAATTCACTTTCTGAAAACACTCCCTAAACACTTTCCTAAAAATTCGCTTTCCAAAAACTCCTCTTTAGGATTTCTTTCCAAAAACTCCTCTTTCCAAAAACTCACTTTCCAAAAACTCTTTCCTTAGAGCCTAAGTTAAATCCTAGAACCCACGATTAGAAAACCCTAATTTTCTTTCCCAAAAACATGATTTCCAATCCAATATTTTTACCTCAAAACCTTGGTTTTCAAAACCTCTTGTTTTCTACATCAAAATTATATATATTTCCAAAACCCCTTTTCTACATCAAAACTATAGCTTTTCGAATCTAGGGTTTCCAAAACATCCCTTTCTAAATCCATGTCAAATCCAATCGTCCCTTTAGGAAACCAAATCTAATCTCCCCATTTAGGAAACTAGGTCCCATCCTCCGTTTTTGGAAACAAAATCAAAATACATCTTTTAGAAGCATAATCTAATCGTTCGTTTTAGAAAATAGGAATTTCAATCCTTCCTAGTATGAACCTTTCCAATTCAACTACTTCCTAATCTCATACTTTCCTAAACCTTAAGTTTTCAAAACCTAAACTTTTAGATCTTTCCTTAAACTTTAAGTTTTCAAATCTTTCCTAATTCAACCATTTCCTAGTTCCATCCCTTTCCCAAATCTTATCTCTCCAAATCTAACTTTTCAAATCTTTCTAAACTTCCAAACTTTCTAAACTTCAAATCTTTCTAAATCTAAAACTTTCTAAATTCTAAACTTTTCAACTTTCAAATCTTTCCTATTTCAAAACTTTCTTATTTCAAAAAAATTTCTTTTTCCTAAAATGAAACCTTTCTTATATCAAAACTTTCCTAAATCAAAACTTTCCTGATTCAAAACTTTCCTAATTCGAAACTTTCCTACTTCGAAACTTTCCTACTTCGAAACTTTCCTAAAATGAAACTTTCCTAAAACGAAACTTTCCTGATTCGAACCTTTCCTAATTTCAACTTTCCTAATCTTCCAAGTCCAACATTTGAGTCAAATCTTTCTAAATCTCAAGTCCTTCCTAAAACCTTTCTTTCCTAAGTCTATGTTTTCTAAAACCAAGCTTTCCAAAATCAAATCTTTTCAAATCTTCTAATCAAAATCTCTTTCTTCCAATCATACCTTTTATTTTCTATCAGACTCTTGTCCGAACTACGACTGACCTGATTCCTCAAAAAGGATACATAGGCAACCCTCATGGGTGCGGTCACAACCTTTTTCAAATCTCAAATTCCACAACCTTTTTCAAGCTTCTATTTCCACAACTTCTTTCAAATCTCCAATTTCATAATCTATTTCCAACTTCCAATTCCAAAGATCTATTTTCAATCCTCAATTTCAATTTCTAAACTTTCTTTCTAATTTCAAACTTCAATTCTTCTTTTCCAAATCTA
Organism: Euryodendron excelsum; assembly: GCA_033060915.1. Classification (NCBI taxonomy): domain Eukaryota; kingdom Viridiplantae; phylum Streptophyta; class Magnoliopsida; order Ericales; family Pentaphylacaceae; genus Euryodendron; species Euryodendron excelsum. The sequence continues at coordinate 15,456,350 of CM065393.1, read as the reverse complement.
TTTTCCAATTCTCTTTTTCTTGCACTTACATCTCATGCATCATTTTTTTCAAAATTATTTTCTAAAGTGAATAGGATTGGACATTTGTTAGTTGAAGACTCCCATAGGTGAATCTAGGGTAAATAGACATGTAGGTACCGCAAGGGCGGGGTATGGTGATGGCTTAGTGCATCTTCCCTACACGTAACCAACCTCCGAAACTAGATCACTGTTTTCGAAAGACCAAAATGGAGTTTATTTTCAAAAAGGGCTTAATTATTTTCTAAAGGTTACCAAACAACCTGTTTTCCTAAAAACTCTCTCTCGAGGAAGTATTTTCAAAATCGTTTTCAAAAACCTTAAGTGTAGTCTTCGGATTATGCTTACTTTTTAGGTGACCTAACTCACCTTAATCAAGTTAGGTGACGACTCCAAATTGTTTTCCAAAAGCCCTTTATTCAAATCAATTTTTCATTCGAACCTAGTCGCACTCATTCTTCTAGGAGGATGAGTTCTAATGAGAGAGTACAGTATTTTTTCCGCTTGTGTGTATTGCTCGAGTGCGAAAAATTTGAGCGCAACAGATAGGATTGGACATTTGTTGGTTGAAGACTCTCATAGGTGAATATAGGGTTAATAGACATGTAGGTACCGCAAGGGCGGGGTAGGGTGATGACTTAGTGCTTCTTCCCTACACGTGACTAAACTCCGAACCTAGGATCACTGTTTTCGAAAGACCAAATGGAGTTATTTTAAAAAAAAATGGCTTAAATATTTTCTAAAGGTTGCTAAATAATCTGTTTTCTTAAAAATCCTCTCTTGAGGAAGTATTTTCAAAATCATTTTTCAAAAACCCTAAGTGTGATCCTCCGATTGTGCTTAGTTTTTAGGTGACCTAACTCACCTTAATCAGGTTAGGTAGCGACTCCAAATGTTTTCTAAAAGCCTTTAATTCAAATCTATTTTCAATTCAAACTTAGTCGCACTCATTCTTCTAGGAGGGTGAGTTCTAATGAGAGAGTACAGTATTTTTCCCGCTTATGTGTGTATTCCTCGAGTGCGAAAAATCTGGGCGCGACACCATTGTCATGTCCCTTCACCCTCGCTCATCTAAAGTCTTTGATTAATTTGTCCAAATTCTATCCACTTCAAATTTTCAAAATCAAACTTTTCAAAGTTTCTTTCAAAAACATATCATTGCTTGCATTCAATTACATTCAATCATTCAATTTTGCATTAAGTTTGTCGTTCAAATACTAACTTTTTGCATCTTTACTTTCACAAGTGGACCTTCGTTCACACTTTTATTTTATATCATCTTAACTGTCATGTATATCATGAATGAATAAGATGGAATGGACAGGATGGATGGGAGTTGTTGGGCCATTTCCTCCATTTTTCAAATTTTCACACACACACACACACACACACACACTGCACGTGCACAAACATTTGCATACTTGCATTATTTACTTGATTGTGTCCCTTGTACTTAGAAAGGGGAACGATATATTGGTTGTGGGCAAGATGTTGTGTCGGTTTCTTAGCCCACGACCATTTGGCAGTTTTCCTGTGTCGCGCCCTAATTTTTCACACCCAAAAAAGATAAGTGAGAAAAACACAGTACTCTCTCGTTCAACTCATCCTTCTAGAAGGACGAGTGCGACTAGGATTGAATTGAAAATTGATTTGTGAATAAGGACTTTTGGAAAAGATTTGGAGTCGCCACCTAACTTAATTAAAGTTAGTTAGGTCACCTAAAACTAAGCACAATCTGAAGATTACATTTAGGGTTTTTGAAAACTTCCTCAAGAGATGGTTTTTAAGAAAAGAGGTTGTTTGGCAACCTTTGGAAAAGTGTAAGTCCTTTTTTGAAAATAACTCCATCTGGTATTTCAAAATAGTGATCTAGGTTTGGAGGTTGGTTACATGTAAGGAAGACGCATTAAGCCACCACCCTACCCCGCCCTTACGGTACCTACATGTCTATTTATCCTGGGTTCACTCATTAAAGTCTTTGATTAATACATGTCCAAAACGATCCACTTTTAGAAAAGAACTTTTAGAAAGAAGTTGACATGATGCTTGATATGTAAGTGCAAGAAAAGACTTTGATTTTGAAAGTAGATTTGAAGAGAACTTGATTAGATTTGAAATGGATTTGCAAAGATAGATTTGATTTTGAAAGAAAGTTTCAGAAATTGGAAATAGAGATTTGAAAATAATTTTTTGGAATTGGAAGTTTGAAAATTGTTATGGAATTGGAAACTTGAAAAAGGTTGTGAAAATAGAAGCTTGAAAAAGGTTGTGGAATTCAAAACTTGAAAAATTTTACGACCGAACCCACGAGGGTTGCCTACGTATCCTTTTTTGGAAATTAGGTCAGTCGTAGTTCGAACGAGAGTCAGATAGAAAATTTGGTTTGAAAAGGAGATTTGATTTGAAAAAGGGTTTGATTTGAATTTTGAATAGAAGATTTGAAATTGAAGTTGGAATTGACTTTGATTTGAAATTAAACTTGAGGATTTGAAATTGATTTTGATTTGGAAAGATTGAGATTTGAAAACATTTCGACTTGAATTGAAGTTTGAAAAACCATCTCGGTTTAGAAAAGAATTTTTGGAGAAGAGTTAGAAGCTTCCTAACTTTAGGGTTAGGGTCGAACTAGGGTCTAGACATCCTAGGACTTAGGATAACCCAGGGTTGAAGCATGTAATTGAATTGAATTTGATTTGAACTTAAGAAGCTTGATTTTGAAAAGTTTGGTTTTAGGAAACAAAGACTTAGGAAGATAGGATTTAGGAAGGACTTGAGATTAAGAAAGATTTGATTGGAAAGTTTGATTTAGAAAACATGGAGAGTTCGAGTCTAAGAACGATTGAATTTAGAAAATCTTGAAATTAGGAAAGTTTCAAAATAGGAAAGTTCCATTTTAAGAAAGTTTCATTTTAGGAAAGTTTCAAATTATGAGAGTTGAAAATAGGAAAGGTTTTGAAATTGAAAAAGTTTTGAATTCAAAAAGTTTCAACTTAAGAAAGTTTCGAATTTGGAAAGTTTCCTTGTTAGGAAAGATTTGATTAGGTTTGAGAAATATTTGGAATTTGGAATAGTTTAGAATTAGAAAAAGCTTGGGTTTAGAAAGATTGAGAAGTTTAAAGTTTAAGGAAAGATTTAAAAGTTTAAGTTTTGAAAACTTAAGATTTAGGAAGGTATTAGATTAGGAAGGATTGGAATTAAGAAAGATTTGGATTAGGAAAGATTTGATTCCTATTTCATAAAATAAAAGATTGGATTTGATTTCTAAAAAGAGATGATTTGATTTTGTTTCCAAAAACAGAAGATTTTATTTGGTTTCTTAAGTTGGAGGACTAGATTTGACATGAAATTAGAAAGGATGAGATTTGAAAAACTTTGATATGGAAAATATGATTTGACATTGAAAAAGAGGTTTAGGCAAAGAAATAGAATTTTGGAAATCTATAATTTGTAGTGGAAAAGGAAAGTGGAAATTAGGGTTTTCTAATCATTGGCTCTAATTCTTGACTTGGACTCCAAGAAAAAGAGTTTTTGGAAAGTAAATCTTTTGAAGTGAGTTTCTTGGAAGAACACTTGAAGAGAGTTTTTAGAAAGTGAATTTTTCAAGAGAGCTTTTGGGAAGAAATTTGAGAAGGGTTTTTAGGAAAGTAAGTTTTTTGAAGGGAATTTTTAGAAAGCAATTTTGGAAAGGAGATTGGAGAGAGGATTTAAAAAGAGGTTTTGGGAAGTAAGTTTGAAAAGTAATTTGGAAAGGGATTTGAATGTGGACTTTTACAAGTCTCTAAAAATATCCCACTTTCCTATAACGATTCTAACCATGAAGGGATTAGAACCATTCTACGATTATGGTTTTGAAAACAATAAATATTTGAAAATATGGACTATGATAGTCACGTTAAATGTAACACTTTCCTAAAGCAACTCTAACCTTAGAAAGGCTAGAAACACTCTAGGATTGTGATTTTGAAAATAAGTTTGGAAAAGGAAGATTTAATGCAAGTTTTGAAAACGATTTTCGATGCAAGCTTTAAAAACGAGTTTGAAAACAAGTTTTGGAGAGATGCATGATCATGATATGCAAAATGCAAGTTAGAGTTGTGAACATACAAGGTTAAAGGCTTCACCACCTAATCAAGGGGGCCGAACCCACGTGGTCTTCGGTTATACTAAGAGAAAGCCCCCGACACGGTGACTTTCAATAGCCTAATCCTACACATGAACCGAGGAGTTCCTCGTTTCAAGCATGCAAGAAAGGGGGTTAGAAGATGAGGATTAAAATAGAAGAAAACCCAAGTGGGTTAGGAGAGAGAAGAGAGAGGGGAAAATTGCGTAAATGTAAATAGGAAGCCTACCTTGTGTCTTTTTTGCTTTGCTTGCTTTATTTGCTTTGTTTTACTTTGTTCTTCGAGTGCTTGCTTTGGTCTTCGGGAGCATCCGAGTTGCAGCACTTCAAGTCTTCAATGGAGGCTTCGAAGGTTCGTATATAAGTGTATAAGAGTGTATGTATGCTAGGGTTTATTGTATGGGGGCTAGGGTTTTGTATATAGAGGCAAGGGTTTAGAGAACCTAAAGAAAACTAGGGTTTAGAAGGGCTTTGAGCTCTATATATTGAAGAGCAGAGTTTTTAGATTGAGTTTGCGGACATTTTTCACGTTGGAGGAGGCTCTGTATTTATAGACAGAAGACTAAACTGGTGCTTGCTGCAGTCGCGCAAGGCAAAACTTAACACTGGCGCCACTGGGGGTGGTGCCAGGCCATTTTTTGGCTTGGCACTAGCCACTTAGGAAACTTTTAAGGTCAGCAAGCAATGTAGCTTTCAAATATTTGGGCCCTTGTACTAGTGACTACTATGCAATGTTTAGCATGACTTCACTAGGAGTGACTCCGGAAAGTCTAGGAATGATTTAAAGGGTCGGGAATGGTTCAGAGGGCTGGAAAAGGGATAGGAACCCTTAGAATAGTGTCTTGGGGGTAGTAGACTTGAAAAATGATGTCAGAATTTGTTGGAAGAGTTGACCGGACCATTAGGGGCAGAACGGTCAAATGGGCCGAAAAGCTGCTGGGATGGACTTGGAATGTCTTGGAAGAAAGCTTGAGGCTTGGAAACATTGGCTAGAATGTTATAGGAGGTTACCGGTTTGATACCCAGAGCCAGCGTGGTTAGAAAAGGCGACCAGCCCACTAGGGGCAAAACGATCATTTTACATCGAGCTTGCCGAAATTGATTCGAAATGATCTGAAAATGGATCGGAAGGCCGATGATACTATCAAAAGCACCCTTGAGAGGTTACCGATTTGATACCCAGAGCTAGTGTGGTTCCCGGAGATACTCAAATACCTAGGGCCAAAATGGTCATTCTGACCAGATGGCCTTAGAATTGGCTTGAAAATCGACTGGAAGGTACTTAAATGTGCTGGATTGTCTTTTAGGACAATCTTGGAAGGGTGGACTTACTGCTTTGAGGACTTAGGTACCTTCTAAAAAAAGCATGCCAAAAAAGCTCTAAGGGTAGTTTGATCATTTTTCACTAAAGTGAGCTAGCAGGCACTAGTGTTGACCTAGGTTTTGAGTATTTCCGTCACTCTGATGGTGTCGCGCCCAGATTTTTTGCACTCGAGGAATACACACACAAGCAAAAAAAACGCTGTACTCTCTCGTTAGAACTCACCCTCCTAGAAGAATGAGTGCGACTAGGTTTGAATTGAAAATAGATTTGAATAAAGGGCTTTTGAAAAACATTCAGAGTCGCCATCTAACTTGATTAAGGTGAGTTAGGCCACCTAAAAACTAAGCACAATCCAAAGACTACACTTAGGGTTTTTGAAAACGATTTTTAAAAATATCTCCTCAAGAGAGGGTTTTTAAGAAAATAGGTTGTTTGGCAACCTTTAGAAAACATTTAAGCTCTTTTGGAAAATAAACTCTATTTTGGTCTTTCGAAAACAGTGATCCTAGGTTCGGAGGTTGGTTACGAGTAGGGAAGACGCACTAAACCATCACCCTAGCCCACTTTTGCGGTACCTACATGTCTATTTACCCTAGATTCACCTATGAGAGTCTTCAACTAACAAATATTCAATCCTATCCACTTTAGAAAATAATTTTGAAATGAATAATGCATGAGATGTAAGTGCAAGAGAGAGAGTTAGAAAACAGATTTGGAAAAAGATTTGAAAAGATAAATTTGAAATGGGAAAGTTTTAGAAATTGAAAATAAATATTTAGAAATAGATTTTTGGAATTGAAAACTTGAAAAATGTTGTCACCGCACCCATGAGGGTTGCCTACGTATCCTTTTGGAGAAATCAGGGCAGTCGTAGTTCGGACAAGAGTCTAATAGAAAATAGAAAGTATGATTGGAAAAAGAAATTGAATTGGAATTTGGATTGGAAGATTGAGAGATTGAATTTCGATTAAAAGATTTGAAAAGATTGGTTTTAGGAAACCTAGAATTAGGAAAAAGAGGATTTAGAAAGGACTTGAGATTAAGAAAGATTGGACTCGAATGTTGGACATGGAAGATTGGATTGAATTTACGAAAGGTTCGAACTAGGAAAGGTCCGATTTAGGAAAGTTTCAAAAAAGTGAAGTGTCATTTTTAGAAAGTTTCATTTTAGGAAAGTTTCATTTTAGGAAAGTTTCAATTTAGAAAAGTGTTGGATTAACAAAGTTTTGAAATAGGAAACATTTTGTTTTAAGAAAGTTTTGAAATTGGAGTTTTGAATTTGGAATGTTTTGAAATAGGGAAGTTTTAAAAGTCGGAAAGTTTAGAATTTAGAAAGTTTCGAATTTAGAAAGTTTTAAATTTGGAAAGATTGGAAGTTTAGGGAAGTTTAGAATTTTAGAAGGATTCAAAGTTTGAGTTTTAGAAATTCTTAAAATTAGGAAAGGTTTTGAGTTTCGGAAGGATTTGAAAGCTTAGATTTGGAAAGGGATGGAATTAAGAAAGGTTTGAAAGCTTAAAGTTTAAGGAAAGATTTAAAAGTTTAAGTTTAGGAAACTTAAGATTTAGGAAAGTACTAGATTATGAAGGAGTTGAATTATAAAAGATTTGGATTTGGAAGGATTGAGATTCCTATTTCCTAAAGTAAGGGATTGGATTTTGTTTCTAAAAAGAGATGTTTTGATTTTATTTCCAAAACGGAGGATAGGATCTAGTTTCCTAAATGGGAGATTGGGTTTGGTTTCCTAAAGGGAAAAATTGGATTTTGGCATGGATTTGGAAAAGAAAGTTTTAGAAACCCTAGATTTGGAAGACTATAGTTTTGACGTGGAAAAGAGGTTTTGGAAATATATATAGTTTTGATGTAGAAAACAAGTGGTTTTGGAAACCTAGGTTTTGAGACCAAAATAAGAGATTGGAAATCATGCTTTTGGGAAGGAAAATTAGGGTTTCTTAATTGTGGGTTCTAGGGTTTGACTTGGATTCTAAAGAAGGAGATTTTTTGGAAGGTGAGTTTTTGGAAAGAGAGATTTTTGGAAGGAAATCTTAGAGAGGAGTTTTTGGAAAATAAACTTGAAAAGGGAGTTTTTTTAGGAAAGAAGATTTTGGAAGAGGGTTTTAGGAACGAGTTGTAAGGAAAGAGATTTAGAGAGCATTTTTTGAAAAGTGAATTTTGAGGAGAGTGTTTTGGAAAGAAGTTTTGAAAAATAAATTTTTAGAGGAAATTTTTAGAAAACAATTTTAGAAAGGAATTTGAAGAAAGAGATTGGAGAGAGTTTTTAGAAAGCACGTTTGAAAAGATATTTTTAAGAGGAGATTTTTGAGAAGAGATTTTTTAGAAAGTGTATAAAATACCTCACTTTCCTAAAGCAATTCTAACCATAAGAAGGTTAGAACCACTTTAAGATAATGGTTTTGAAAACAACAAAGGTTTTGAAAGTATGGACCATATTAGTCACTTTAAATATAACACTTTCCTAAAGCAATTCTAGCCATGAAAAGGCTAGAACCACCTTAGGATTGTGGTTTTGAAAACAAGTTTTGAAAAAGAAAATTTTGATGCAATTTTGAAAACGATGCTAATGCAAGTTTTGAAAACGAGTTTTAGAAGAATTCAAGATCATGGTATGCATAATGCAAATAGGGTCATGAACATACAAGGTTAAAGGCTTCGCCACATAATCAAGGGGGTCGAATCCACGTGGTCTCCGGTTAGACTAAAAGAAAGCCCCGACACAGTGACTCTCCAATAGTCTAATCCTACACATGGACCGGGAATTCCCTTGTTTCAAGCATGCAAGAAGAGGGGGAAAAAGATGGGGGATTAAAATAGAAGAAAACCCAAGTGGGTTCAGAGGGAGAAGAGAGGGGGGGAGATGCGTAAACGTAAATAAGAAGCCTACCTTGTGTCTTCTTTATTTTGCTTAGCTTTGCGTGCTTTGCTTTGCTTGTCTTGCTTCGGTCTTCACTTCAATCTTCAAGAGTTTGTCTTCAATCTTCAAAGCTTCAGATTGCAACACTTCAAGTCTTCAAAGGAGGCTTTGGAGGCTAGTGTATGAGTGTACAGAAGTGTATGTGAGTGTATAGGAAGCTAGGGTTTGTATATGGAGGCTAGGGTTTGGAAAACCTAAGGAGACTAGGGTTTGGAAAACCTATGGAGACTAGGGTTTAGAAAGGCTACGAGCTCTGTATATCGAAAAGTAGGGTTCTTAGACTGAGTTTGCGGACCTCTTTCACGCTGGAGGAGGCTCTTTATTTATAGACAATCGAATGACCTAGCGCCAGTTGTAGTGGCGCCAGGCCAAAAATGCTTCTGGTGCCACTAGGAGTGGCGGCAGGCCAAATATTGGCTTGGTGCCACTACAGTCAATTAGGAAAGCTTTAAGGTCGGCAAGCAACGTATCTTGAGAAGGTTTGGGTGCCTGTACTAGTGACTACCATGCAATTTTTAGCCTAGCTTCACTAGGAGTGACTCCGAAAAGCCCAGGAAGGACTTAAGGGACCGGTAAGGGCTCGGAAGGTCGGGAAAGAGCATGAACCCTTAGAATAGAGTCCCAGAGGTAATGGACTTGAAAAAGGATGACAAGATTTGTCGGAAGGGTTGACCAGGCCATTAAGGGCAAAACAGTCAACTAGATCGGAAAGCTGCCAAAACGGACTCAGAATGTCTCGGAACAAGACTCAAGATTTAGAAATATTATTTAAAATGTTCCCAAAGGCTATCGGTTTGATAACCAGAGCCGGTGTGGTTGGAAAAGGCGACTGGCCCACCAAGGTCAAAATGGTCATTTTACACCAGGTTTACCGGAACTAACTCAGAATGATGCAGAAAGATGAAGGAAGGTCGGGAATGCTATGAGAAGCATTCTTGGGAGATTACCAGTTTGATACCCAGAGCCGGTGTGGCCAGAAAAAAGGCGACCGACCTACTAGGGGCAAAACGGTCATTCTGCACCGGGTTTGCCGGAACTGACTTGGAATGATCCGGAAAGATAATAGAAGGTTGAGAACTCTATAATAAGCATTCTCGAGAGGGTACCAGTTTGATAACTAGAGCCGGTGTGGTCCCCGGGGCATTTGGATGCCTAGGGGCAAAATAGTCATCTTGACCAGAATGTTTTGAAACTGGCCCAAAACTGACTAGAAGGCACCTGATCATGCCGGATTACTTTTAAGACAATCTTGGAAGGGTGGACTTATCGTTCTGAGGACTTAGGTGTTATCTCGAGAAATGTGCAAAAAAAAGGCCCTGGGGGCAGTTTGGTCATTTTTTACCAAAGTGGGCTACCAGGCACCGGTGTTGACCTGGGTTTTGAGTGCTTTCACCACTTTGAGGGCAGTCTCGTGATACCGGAGTTTGTTGGCAATTCCTATATCGACCTGCTTGCGAGTATTTTTGCTACTTTGATGGTTGTGATCTCAGGAAGTTGCTAAAGGGACTTCGCGCTTGAGAAGTCAACTTTCTCGGAAGGCGTGCCGAGTTTCTAGGTTGGTGGGCTAGCAGGCACCAAAGGTGGACCGTTCTACCATCTAGGGGACTTGGGGTCTCATCCCGGTTGACAGGTTTAAAGGGACTTACCGTTTCGAAGAGACTTTCTTCGAAAAAACGTGCCAGATTGGATAGACTTATTGTATCGAGGAATCAACTTTCTCGAGAAAGGGATTGGAATTGGAATTGGAAAAGGGGTTGGAAAGGGGACTTACTGTCTTCAGAAAGACGTGCCTATTAGAATTGGAAAGGGGACTTACCGTCTTCAGAAAGACGCGCCTAATGGAATTGGAAAGGAGACTTACCGTCTTTTGAAAGATGTGCCTATTGGAATTGAAAAGGGGACTTAGCGTCTTTGGAAAGACGTGCCTATTGGAATTGGGAAGGGGACTTATCGTCTTTTGAAAGACGCGCCTGTGGGAATATTGGAAAGGGGACTTATCGTCTTTGGAAAGACGTACCTACGGGATCGGACCGAACAACACCCACAAAGGCATTTTGGTCATTTCGTCTCTATTTGGGCCTTGTGGGCCCGCAAAGTGATGGATAGACTAGATTAGGACTAGAATTCTAGAATATGTCCATATTGACTTGAAATCAAGTCTAGATGGACTGCAGACCGCCGAGCGGTCAAAAATGGGGTGCTTACAACTGCCCTTCTTTTTTTGTCTTTGCTTATCAAAGACAGAAAACAATAAAGTAAGAGTCCCATGTTAACTGTGAGGCGGTCGGAGGGACGGACTTTGAAAATTTTTAGACAACAGGGGTTCGAAAATGGATATTGGGCCCAAAAGGCCTTCGAAAATGAGTTTTGGCGAGAAAAGGACAAAGTTGCTCGGGATTTGGAACTGGCGCCAGGCCTGGGATAAAAAACCACAAACATTTCCGGTTTGAACACTTGTAAGATTTGAAGGATTTTTGCAAAACCGAAAGGCATTACGAGGAAACCAATTTGGACATTAAAGAAGCGCCTCTTAGGGACCACAGGGGAATTGTCGAAAGTCGACGTTGTCGCCGGAAGAGAAGATTTCACCAGAGAACTCCAAGAGGTGAGTTTTTAAGTTTATGTGGATTTTGATATGTAGAATTTTGTTTGAACCATGTAAATAGTGGAAATTGATATCATGATATGTTTTAAACACTGTGGTAAAGTTATTTTTGCATTTTGGTGCTTGCTTGATTGAATTTGAGTATTTTACGTGATTATGTAAAAGGGGTCTTTGTAGGAATTGGAGGTTTATCCCTACAGCTTTGGACATTGAGCTTTTCAGCTAGATTTTTATACCACGTGCCTTAGAAAAATGTGTTTAACAACCGTGTGAGGTTTCACAATTTTTTGAAAACTTGGTAAATTTTTGATTTTTTAAAAAATAGAAAAATACTTACAAAATTAGAAAAATTAAGAAAACTTAAGAAATTGATGAAATTTTTAGAGTTTAAAATTTGAAGAAATTAGGGAATTTTTTAGAAAACATTTGAAATAATTTTGAGGAATTTTAGGACATTTTTGAAAACCATTGATTTATTGGAATAAAATAAAATGTGTGTTTTGAAAATTTTGAAAAATTAAAAAGTGTGCACGGGTGCTGGTGTTATGTAATTGTAACGTTGTGAAGTGCACGATTTATGTTTTTGTGTTAATGTCATGGGTGTTGTAGAGACCATTTTTAAACGATACTCTGTCGAAATGTTTAGAAATTAGGGAAAGAGTTAGAAAATGTTAGAGTAAAATATTTTTGAAAGAAAAAGACAGAAAACCCTTGTGATTTGACTTGAAGTTGGAAAATCAAAAGGTGTAGAAAATTCGTTTTGACTTATCATTTGAAATCTTTTTATTAGTATTACTATTATTTTTGGGTGTTAGTTGTTTATTTATTTTATTATTATTTTTTTAACTGCATGTACGGTATATTAACACCTCTTACCTTGACTTACCTTTTCAGGATGGCAGATACGGGTGATGATGGTTTTGAGAGGAGACGTCACTCGGGGAAGGCGGCTCGGACAGATTCTGTCAGTGGTTCCAATTGATCCAGGGGTAGCCGGCGATCTGCTGGACATGCACCTTTTAGCCAAAGAGGACGGGGGAGTAGATCTCCAATCGACCCCTTCCTTTTAGTCAAGCCAGCCTTTGAAAAGAAAATGGATGTTGAAGTTTTCCACTTTTTGACCTTTATGATGGCTAATGCCATTTTGAGTCGATTGCAGATTTGGTATGACGGGTATCCTCCATATGAGCAAGACATTTATCGCTGGTCCTTTGGTTGTATAGCTTCTCTCCTAATGGTGCAATTTTTTTTCGACAGTGGTTCCCTTTTGACGACTTGACCCATCTTTCTTGGGGAATGTGAGCTTGCCCCAACTCCCCATGAGTATGACTTCCTCCTAAGTCTTCAGGATGGTTCAGCTGACATTATGGGACCTACTTTTCCTAATGGCTGCATCACGATTGTTTTTTCTCAACTCGGGCTCTGTTGTGCGGCCTTTTCTTCTGATTTGCTACCCCAATTTCCTTATGTCCCAGTGAAGTTCTTGTTTTTGTCATTTTGAGTTTGCGATGGATAGGGGATTGGCATACTTCTCCAGTTTGGTCCATTTCTCCATGGTAGCCCTAGCTCCGCGTCTCCTAAACTTATTGATGTTTCCACCGGGGGGGATGACTTGGTCGACTGTCGGTTATGTGCACTACTTGTCAAGATTCGTGAGGGGTATTCCCATGCTCCTATGGTTGTGGGAGAGACCTTCATGAGCCTTTCCAGACTCCAGTCGGGGGTCAATGCTCATTTTCAGGGATATGCTTCATTATTCTAGCTTTGAGCGATCAGACACTTACTTGTTACTCCCCTTTTTCAGCATACATGGTATCTTGAGTCAGTAATCATTTAATTGGGGAGGTCGAGGGTGGGTCATTGCCCCATTCTCTGTTTCTTGTCGGTCATAGAAATCTGAGCTTTCTAAGGTGTGTAACGATGCTGTAGATGTCTGAGCGCTGGCTTTAGCTCCTTTTTGTGTTTTACATTGTTTCCTATTTTTTTATTTGAGAGAGAGGGAAAGACATAGAGTTAGTTTTTGTACAAAAATAGTTTACTTATGCTAGTTCTAAATATGCACAGGTAAATGGGTGAATGCATGCTATACCCCTTTTTTATTTTTATGAATGCACATGGAATTAGATGTATAACTTATTTTGCATGTCCTACTTTATATATATATATATATATATTATGAATGCACAGGTTCATACAGAAATGAAGTTTGATGCATGCTATATTTTTTGAATGAATGTACACACAGAAATGGAATTGACTGCATGTCATGTCCTGGAGGAATACATAAATAGATACAAATTACACAAGAATTTAATGGATGTATAGGTTATACATGTGATGGATGCATTATACTACACGTATATAAACAATTTACAAAGAATGTCCCAGAATTGTCCCAGGGCCCATACTCTCAAGATTCTGTTTCCTTTCGAAGATTCTGCCCCATTTAGTTTTGTCCCATTCTCATTGGGGTGTGATAGCATGTGCACCATTCTCCAGGAATCTTGACCTTTTAGGTTTGCTATCCTATCCTTATTTTCTACAGGGTTGCTGTTTGGAATTTTTCTAACCTCACTTGGTTTTCTCTCTTAGATTTCCAAAATGCCACCATGGCTTGAGCGACAAGTTGCATGCCCTTTGCAGAGCGATAAACAGCTAGGCCCTCCATCAGAGAAGACTTCTTTTAGGACCGTAATGTAGGCTAGGTTCAGGGTTTGTAAGAAACGAAGGGATATTTAGGCTCAAAGATCTTCTTTTTAGTGCGTTGTTTGAACCAAAACTATCTGAACACACTTTGGAGCATGAGATTACCCTTGCATTCCTCCTCAGTTCTCCGTTCTTACCCTACTTGTTTGGTTATTGTTAGGCTTATTTGGACTAAGTAATTTTCTTTGATCACAGAGGACTTTAACTTGGACCGTAACGTAGGCTAGGTTAAGGGGTTTATAAATGAAAAGGATATGTAGACTCAAATTTGATGTTATTTCCAGTAGGGTTTAGATCCGCACCATCCTTGGTTTGTCTTCCAGTAGGGTTTGGTCCCATAATTTCCCCCTTTAGCTTCGGCAACATGTCTCCCTCATCTAGATCAAGCAATCCTTTTTCAATCGGGGAGGACTTTAGTAGGGTTGTAATGTAGGTTATGGTTTTTGGGTTTTTACAATAAAGGGTGAAGGCTCAAACCTAGTGTTTCTACTTGGTGGCTTTGTTATCTAGGATCACCTTTCAATTTCATCTTTCACAAAAGGAGTTGAACTTTCCTGTAACTTTTGGCCTTCTAAATCTGACACTTGCCCCTTTTTGTTTTCCTCTTTCTTCTAACTTCCGGTTTTATATGCTTTTCAAGATAGCACAATATGATTCTTTTTCGATCTTTCCTCTGATATGCTTCTCTTTTTTTTTTTTCTTTTCCTTTCTTGTTGCTTTTGACAAGATGAACATTTCTATAACTTCTTTCTCTCAAATCCCTTCCTTTGCATTTCGATTTAACTCATTGTGGATGGTGATCCCTAGGTTGGGGTGTTTTTTTGGAAAAGAAAGGTAACCGACTCAATCGGTTCGACAAAGGTTGCTTTTAACTGTATGGGAAGTGAAATGAGAGCGTCCCTTCCTTTTAAATTAGATTGCTTGATCCATAAAGCCTTCATGTTACTTCAGCTTGATGGTCGATGACATTCTCTGCCACATCTTCTATTGCCTGTCTGCCCTAGTGTGGGGGGATGGTTTTGGATCGGGTTAACAAAAAATCTTATGCTTTTTGCGAGGCACTAGTGGGTTAAGCAAGGGAGATATTTTTGTGTATAGTAATAGAATTGAGGGCCTCTAATCATTTTAAATTGAATTGCTTAGTCCATAAAGTCTTAGTACAAAATTTAGGCAATATTCCTAGGGATGATGTGTTTCTGTCAGTGAACCCCTACATGTTCTATCAAATCAACTATTTTATGCTTACCCCAATGTAGGGGATGGTTTTTGGTTTGGGGATATCTGAAAAGAAATTATGTACGGCTATAGTGGGCTAAGCAAATGATAGTGTTTATTTGGGATAAATAAATCAATGGCTTCTCATCATTTTGAATACTCGGTTGCTCATCACTTAGCCAGGATATCATACAAGTGTCGCATTTTCAATAAAATTTGCACTTATTTGATGAGATTGCCTTTCTCCTATCTCTCGTTCTCTTTTTGTCTCTCAAAGGTTTTAACCCCTTTTAAATGGGTTGCCCATGCTATCCCATCCTTCAAATCGAGTCATTTACCAAATGGGAAAAAATCTCTAAAAGTAATAATCCTCCACAAGAGCATGAGATAAAGGGGATAAAGTAGCAACTACCTATTTTTTGTTTAAAAACATGATTACATGGCATGCAGTGTTCATTAAAATACACCCCATTTTTGACCTCTCGGCGGTCTACGGTCCTTCCAGACTTGTTCTCAAGTTAACATGGACGCATTCCAATCGAAATAAACTCTTTAAGTCTAATCCCGTCTATTCATCGCTTCGCGGGCCCACCAGGCCCAAATAAAGGCAAAATGACCAAAATACCCCTGGGGGCATCGTTCGGTCCAATTCCAAATCAGGCACGTCTTTTCGAAGACGGTAAGTCCCCTTTCCAAATCCAAATTAGGCGTGTCTTTCCGAAGACTGTAAGTCCCCTTCCCAATTCAAAATCAGGCACGTCTTTCCGGATATGGTAAGTCCCCTATCCAATTCCAAATTAGGCATGTCTTTCCGAAAACGGTAAGTCCCCTTTCCAATTCCAAATCAGATGCATCTTTCCAAAGACGGTAAGTCCCCTTTCCAATTCCAAATCAGGTGCATCTTTCTGAAGACGGTAATTCCCCTTTCCAAATCCAATAGGCGCGTCCTTCCGAAGACAGTAAGTCCCCTTTTCAATTCCAATTCCAATCCCTTTCTCGAGACAGTTGATTCCTCGAGATGGTAATTCTATCCAATCCGGCATGTTTTCTGAAGAAAAACTCTTTGGAACGGTAAGTCCTTTTAAACATGTCGACAGGGATGAGACCCCAAGTCCCCTAGATGGTAGAACGGTCCACCTTTGGTGTCTGTTTGCCCGCCAATGCAGAAATGTTCGTTTAGGCATGCCTTCCGAGAAAGTTGATTCTTAGGTGCTAAGTCCCTTTAGCAGCTTCCCGAGATCAGGTAGTCTCGGGAATGATTGCGAACCGTAAGGGTAGCGGAAATACTCGCAAACAGGTCGATATAGAGAATTGCCAAAATACTACTGTATCACGAGACTACCATCAAAGTGGCGGAAACACTCAAAACTCAGGTCAACACCGGTGCCTGCTAGCCTACTTCGATGAAAAATGACCAAATTGCCCCTAGGGCCATTTTCTAGCACGTTTCTCGAGAGCACACCTAAGTGTAAGCACCCCATTTGTGACCGCTCGGTAGTCTACACTTCGTCCAGACTTGTGTTTAAGTCATTGTGGGCATATTCCAATTAAAACAACTTTTTAAGTCCAAATCCCACCTGTTCATTGCCTCGCGGGCCTGCCAAGCCCAAATAAAGACAAAATGACCAAAATGCCCTTAGGGGTATTGTCCTTTCCTTTCCAATCCCACTCTCGAGACAGTTTATTCCTCAAGATGGTTCCAATCCAGGCACGTCTCTTCGGAGACGGTAAGACCCCTTTCCAATCCCTCTCTTGAGACAGTTTATTCCTCGAGACGGTTTCAATCTAGACACGTCTCTTCGGACACGATAAGACCCCTTTCCAATCCCTCTCTCGAGACAGTTTATTTCTCGAGATGGTTCCAATCCAGGCACGTCTCTTCGGAGACGGTAAGACCCTTTTCCAATCCCTCTCTCGAGCCAGTTTATTCCTCGAGACAGTTCCAATCCAGGCACGTCTCTTCGGAGACGATAAGTCCCCTTTCCAATCCCTCTCTCGAGACAGTTTATTCCTCGAGACGGTCCGAGTAGCGAAACTAGTCACAAAACCGTTAGAGTAGGGGAAATACTCACAAATAGGTCGATCTAGGGAATTGCCAACAAACCCCTGTGTCACGGTGACCGCTGTTAAAGTGGCGAAAACACTCAAAACCCAGGTCAACACCAGTGTCTGTTAGCCCACTTTGGTGAAAAATAACCAAACTGTCCTTTGGACCTTTTCCGAGACTTTCCGGTCAAGATGACCATTTTGCCCCTAGGCATCCGAACGCCCCGGGAACCACACCGGCTCTGGGTATCAAACCGGTAATTTTCCGAGAATACTTTTTATAGTATTCTCAACCTTCCTTTACCTTTCCGGATCATTCCGAGTTAGTTCCAGCCAACCTGGTACAAAATGACCGTTTTGCCCCTAGTGGGCCGGTCTCCTTTTTCGACCACACCGGCTCTGGGTATCAAACCGGTAACCTCCTGAGACTACTTTTTATAGTGTTCTCAACCTCCTTTTACCTTTCTGGATCATTCCGAGTCAGTTTCGGCCAAACCGGTGCAAAATAACCGTTTTGCCTTTAGTGGGCCAGTTTCCTTTTCCGACCACGCCGGCTCTGGGAATCAAACTGGCAACCTCTGGGAACATTCTAAGTAATGTTTTCAGATCCCAAGTCTTCTTCCGAGATAGTCCGAGTTTGTCCCGGCAGTTTCCCAGTTTGATTAACCGTTTTGCCCCTAAAGGCCCGGTCAACCTTTCCGACCCATCTTATTCTCATTTGTCAGTTCAAATACCTCCAGGACACTATTTTAGGTGTTCTTGCTTCTTTCTGGCCTTCCAGGTCATTCCCGGACTTTCCGGAGTCACTCCGAGTGAAGCCAGGCTAAAAATTGCATGATAGTCACTAGTACAGGCGCCCAAATCTAGTCAAAGATACGTTGCTTGCCGACCTTAAACATTTCTTAAATGGCTGGCGCCACTACTAGTGGCGCCAAGCCAAAAAATGGCCTGGCCCCACTAGGAGTGGCGCTAGTGTAAACTTTGGCCTGGCGCCACTGCAACAGGCGCCAGTATTGTCCAACCTCTATAAATATAAAGCCTCATTCAACGTGAAAAAGGATTCGCAAATTCAACCTAAAAATCATATAATTCGATATATAGAGCTCGAGCACCTCCTAAACTCTAGTCTCCGTAGGTTTCCCAAACCCTAGCCACCATACACTAAACCCTAGCCTCCTATACACTCATACACACTCTCGTACACTTATACACTAGCCTTCAACCATCCTTTGAAGACTTGAAGAGCTGCCATCTAAAGCTTGAAGACAACTCTTGAAGATTGAAAATGAAGACCGAAGACCGAAGACTGAAGACTGAAGACAAGCAAGGCACGCAAAATAAAGAAGACATACGGTAGGCTTTCTTTTTAAATTTTGCACTTCCCCCCTCTCTCTTCTCTCTCCAACCCACTTGGGTTTTCTCTATTTTAATCCCCCATCTCTTTCCCCCCTTTCTTTGCATGCTTGAAACAAGGGGACTCCCGGTCCATGTGTAGGATTGGGTTATTGGAGAGTCACTGTGTCGGGGGCTTTCTTCTAGTCTAACCGGAGACCACGTGGGTTCGGCCCCCTTGATTATGTGGTGAAGCCTTAGCCTTGTATATTCACGACCCCAAATTGCATTATGCATATCATAGTCTTGCTTCTTCCAAAATTCATTTTCAAACCCGTTTTCAAAATCGTTTTCAAACTTGTTTTCAAAATTGCATCAAAATCCTCTTTTCTAAAAACTTGTTTTCAAAATCACAATCCTAGGGTGATTCTAGCTTTTCTATGGCTAGGGTTGTTTTAGGAAAGTGTTACATTCAAAGTGATCAACATGGTCCATATTTTCAACCCTTGTTATTTTCAAAACCACTTTCTTAAAGTGGTTATAGCCTTCTTATGGTTAGAATCGCTTTAGGAAAGTGAGACGTTTTCATACCTTTCAAAAACTTTCTTTTCAAATCTCTTCCTAAAAAATATCTTTCAATATACTTTCCTAAAACTCTTCTCTTCAAAGTTGTTTTCAAAAACTCCCTCCAAAATCTATTTTTCAAAGCTTCCTTTTTTAACTCCTTTTCAAAAACTCTCTCTCCCCAAAATCCACTTTCTAAAAACGTTCCCCAAAAATCTTTCCAAAAACTCTCTTCAACAATCTTCTACTAGAAATCTTCCTAGAAAAACTCTCTCCAAAAATCTTTCCAAAAACTCTCTTTCCAAAATCTTTCTTCTAGAAACCTCCTATCTAGGATTTCCTTCCAAAACCTTCGTTTCCAAAAACACACTTTCCAAAAACTCATTTTCATTAAAAATCTCTTTCCAAAAACTCTCCTTTCCAAAAACTCTTCCTTCTAGAAACTCCTCTTTAGGATTTCCTTCCAAAATCTTCGTGTCCAAAAACGAATTTTCCAAAAATCTTCTTTCCTTAGAGCCCAAATCAAACCCTAGAACTCATAATTAGGAAACCCTAATTTTATTTTCAAAAACATGATTTTCAAACTTTGCCCCAAACCTAGGTTTCCAAAACCTCTTGTTTTCACATCCAAACGATACACGTTTCCAAAACCTATTTTTTATGTCAAAACTATAATTTTTCAAAACTAGGGTTTCTAGAATCTCCCTTTCCAAATCCTTGTCAAATCAAATCTTCCCTTTAAGAAACCAAATCCAATCTCTCCGTTTAGGAAACTAGATCCTATCCTCCGTTTTTGGAAACAAAATCAAACCTTTTCTTTTCAAAATAAAATCCAATCCTTTCCTAATCTAACTTTTTCTTAATTCAAATCCTTCCTAAACTTCCACTTTCCTAAACCTTAAGTTTTCAAAACTTAAACATAAAAATCTTTTCCAAATTTTAAAACTCAACTTTCAAATCTTTCCTAATTCGACCCTTTCCTAATTCTAACTTCTTTTCAAACCTTAACTTTTAAAACCTAAGTTTTCCAACTTTTCCTAAACTCAACCTTTCCTAATTTCAAGACTCAAACTCTAAAACTTTCTAAATCTTAAACTTTCTAAATTTCAAATCTTCCCAAATTCAAAACTTTCTAAATTTGAAACTTTCTTAAGTTAAATCTTTCTAAACCTAAATCTTTCCAAATTCTAAACTTTCCAAAACTTCAAAATCTTTTCAAATCTAGAACTTTTCTAAACTTAAAACTTTCTTAATTTAAGAATTTCTCAAGTTGAAACTTTCTTAATTCAAACATTTCCTAAATTGAAAACTTTCATTTCTCAAACGAAACTTTCCTACTTTCAAAACTTTCTTATTTCAAAACTTTCTAAATTCAAAACTTCCCAATTTTCAAAACTTTCCAATTTTCAAACTTTCTTAAATTCCAAACTTTCCTAATTTCAAAACTTTCCTAAAATGATACTTTCCCAATTCGAAACTTTCCTAATCCGAATCTTTCCTAAATTCCAAGTTTCCAAATCTTTCAAGATCTTTCCAAATCCAACATTCAAGTCCAATCTCTCTTAATCTCTAGTCTTTCCTAGGTCTCCTACCTTTCCTAAGTCTAGGTTTCCTAAACCTCCATCTTTCTGAAACTAAGTCTTTCCAAAATCAATCTTTCCAAAGCAAGTCCAATCTTCTCAATTTCAATTTCCAATCTCCTCTTCTAATCTGAAATCAAATCCAATTTTCAATTCAATTTCTTTCTTCCAATCCAATCTCTCTCTTCAAATCAATCTCCTTTCAATCGGACTCCGGTCCGAACTACGACTGACTTGATTCCCCCAAAGGGATACGTAGGTAACCTTCATAGGTGCGGTCACAACACTTTTCCAACTTTCAATTCCACCCTCATGGGTGCGGTCTCCACATTTTTCAAATCTCAAATTCCAATCTATTTTCAAAATTCCAATTTCAAAATTTCTATTTTCAAATTTCTACTTTCAATTTTCAAACTTTCCAATTTCAATTCCATCTCTTCAAATCTATTTTCAAAACAAATCGATCTCTTTCCAAATCTGTTTTTCAATTCTTTTCTATTGCACTTGCACATCATGCATCATGTTGGTTTCTTTTCAAACATTCTTTTTCAAAGTGGATAGGATTGGTCAATAGTTAGTTGAAGACTCTCATTGGTGAATCTGGGGTAGATTGACATGTAGGTACCGAAAGGGCGGGGTAGGGTGATGGCTTAGTGCGTCTTTCCTACACGTAACCAACCTCCAAACCTAGAATCACTGATTTTCAAAGACCAAAAGGAGTTATTTTTCAAAAGGGGCTAAATGTTTTCCAAAGGTTGCCAAACAACCTATTTTCTTAAAAACCCTCTCTTAAGGAGATATTTTCAAAATTATTTTCCAAAAACCCTAAGTGTAGTCTTCGGATTATTCTTAATTTTTAGGTGACCTAACTCACCTTAATCAAGTTAGGTGGTGACTCCAAATCTTTTTTAAAAGCCCTTTATTCAAATCAAATTTTCAATTCAAACATAGTCGCACTCATTCTTCTAGGAGGGTGAGTTCTAACGAGAGAGTACAACATTTTTTCCGCTTGTGTGAGTATTCCTCGAGTGCGAAAAATCTGGGCGTGACACTAAGTCCTCAGAACGAAAAGTCCACCCTTCCAAGATCATCCCAGAGATGATCTGGCATGATTAGGTGCCCTCTAGTCAATTCCGAGACTTTTCGAGTAAGATGACCATTTTGCCCCGAGGCATCCAAACGCTCCGGGAACCACACCAGCCCTGGCTATCAAACTGGTAACCTCCCAAGAATGGTTTATATAGTATTCTCAACCTTTCTTTAACTTTATGGATCATTCCGAGTCAGTTCCGGCAAACCCGGTGCAAAATGACCGTTTTGCCCCTGGTGGGCCGATCACCTTTTCTGACCACACCGGCTTTGGGTATCAAACCAGAAACCTTTGGGAACATTCTAAATAACGTTTCCAAATCTCGAATCATATTTTGGGACGTTCTGAGTCCATCTCGGCAACTTTTTAGCCCGGTTGACTGTTTTGCCCCGAATGGCCCGGTCAACCCTTCCGACACATCCTATCTTCATTTTTCAAGTCAAAAAATTTTGGGACACTGTTCTAAGTATTCCTACCCTTTTGTTTGGCCTTCCAGGTCATTCCCAGTCTCTTAACTCCTTCCTGGACTTTTCGGAGTCACTCCTAGTGAAGCCAAGCTAAAAATTGCATGGTAGTCACTAGTACAGGCGCCCAAATCTTCCCAAGATACGTTGCTTGCCGACCTTAAAACTTTCGTAACTGGCTGGCGCCACTAGCAGTGGCGCCAAGCCAAGAAATGGCCTGGCACCACTAGGAGTGGTGCCAAGAGGAAATTTAACCTGGCGCCACTGCAAATACAGAATCTCTTCCAACATGAAAGAGGTCCGCAAACTCAGTCTGAAAACCTTAATATTTGAATATACAGAGCTCGTAGCCTCCCTAAACCCTAGCTTCTCTAGGTTTTCCAAACCTTAGCCACCATACACAAACCCTACACTCCTATACACTTATACGCCTCTAACCCTCCCTCGAAGACTTGGATTGCTGCAATTACAAGCTTTGAAGATCAAAGACAAGCCATCGAAGACTGAAGTGAAGCGAAGACTGAAGAAAAGCAAGGCGCGCAAAGCCAAGCAAAATAAACAAGACATACGGTAGGTTTTCTCTTTAAGTTTCTGCACTTCTCCCTCCTAACCCACTTGGGTTTTCTCTATTTTAATCCCCCATCTTCTTCTCCCCTTTCTTTGCATGCTAGAAACAAGGGGATTCCTGGTCCATGTGTAGGATTAGACTATTGGAGGGTCACCGTGTCGGGGGCTTTCTTTTAGTCTAACCAGAGACCACATGGGTTTGGCCCCCTTGATTATGTGGTGAAACCTTAACCTTGTATATTCACGACCGCAATTTGCATTGTGCATATCATTATCTTGCATTTTTTCAAAAATCGTTTCCAAACTCGTTTTCAAAGCTTGCATTAAACTTGTTTTCAAAATCACATCAAAATCTCCTTTTTCAAAACTTATTTTCAAAATCACAATCCTACGGTGATTTTAGCCTTTTCAGGGCTAGGATTGCTTTAGGAAAGTGTTACATTTAAAGTGACCGATATGGTCTATATTTTCAACTCCTGGTTGTTTTCAAAACTACTATCCTAAAGTGGTTTTAACTTTCTTATGGTTAGAATCGTTTTAGAAAAGTGAGACATTTTTATACTTTCCAAAAAGCTCTCTTTTTAAAAGTTTCTTTTTCTAAAACCCTCTTTTTCAACATGCTTTCCGAAAACTCTTCTTTCCAAAATTGTTTTCTAAACACTTCCTCCAAAAATCTATTTTTCAAAACTTCTCTTTTCAAACTCTTTTCCAAAATACTCTTCTCAAAATTTACTTTCTAAAAATGCCTCCTAAATCTCTTTCCTAAAAACTCTTTCCAACAATCTCCTTCTAAAAATCTTTCCAAAAACTCTCTCTTCAAAACTCACCTTCTAGAAACTCCTCCCTGAGATTTCTTTCCAAAAATCTTCCTTTCCAAAAAATCACTTTCCAAAATCTCTTTTCTTGGTGCCCAAGTCAAGACCTAGAACCACGATTAGGAAACCCTAATTTTCTTTCCAAAAACATGATTTCCAATCCCTTATTTTTTGCCTCAAAATCTAGGTTTACGAAACCTCTCGTTTTCTACATCAAAACTATATATATTTCTAAAACTTATTTTTCTACTCCAAAACTATAGTCTTCCAAATCTAGGGTTTCTAAAACCTCCCTTTCCAAATTCTTGTCAAATCCAATCTTCCCTTTAGGAAACCAAATCCAATTTTCCCTTTAGAAAACCAAATCCAATCTTCCTGTTTAGGAAACTAGATCCTATCCTCCGTTTTGGAAACAAAATCAAACCTTCTCTTTTTAGAAACAAAGTTCAATCCCTTGTTTTAGGAAATAGGAATCTTAACCCTTCCTAGTCTAAATTTTTCCTAATTCAAATCCTTCCTAATATTCTACTTTCCTAAATCTTAAGTTTCCAAAACTTGAACATAAAAATCTTTCATAAATTTTAAAATTCAACTTCCACATCTTTCCTAATTCTATCCCTTTCCAAATCTAGGTTTTCCAATCTTTCCTAAATTCAAACCTTCCCTAATCTCAAGATTTTCTAAATTCAAACTCTAAAACTTTCTAAATTTCAAATCTTTCCAAATTCAAAGTTTTCTACATTCAAAACTTTCTTAAGTTAAGACTTTCTAAACTTAAATCTTTCTCAAATTCTAAACTTTTCTAAACTTCAAAATCTTTCCAAATCTAAAAATTTTCTAAACTCAAAACTTTCTTACTTTCAAAACTTCCCTCCTTCAAAACATTCCAAATTCAAAACCTTTTCAATTTCAAAACTTTCTTAAAATGAAATATTTACAATTTCAAAACTTTCTTAAAACGAAACATTTCTTAATTCAAAACTTTCCTAAAATGAAACTTTCTTAATTCGAAACCTTTCCTAAACCAAAACTTTCCTAAAACGGATCTTTCCTAAAACAAAGCTTTCCTATTTTGAAACTTCCCTAATTCCCATCTTTCCTAAATCTAATCTTTTTATAAATCTTCCAAGTCCAACATTCGAGTCAAATATTTTCTTATAAGCCCTTCCAAGTCAAATCTTCCCTAAGTCTAGGTGTCTTAAACCTCAATATTTCCAAAAAAAGTCTAAATCTTTCTTCCAAGTTCTACCTTCCCAAGTCAAAGTCTAATCTTTTCAATTCCAAAATTCTAAATTCCAATTTCCAATCTTCTATTCTAAATTCAAATCAAATCCTTTTTCCAATCAAAATCTCTTTCTTCCAATCTAACCTTCTATCTTCTATCGAACTCTTGTCTGAACTACGACTGACCTGATTCCTCCAAAGGGATACGTAGGCAACCCTCATGGGTGCGGTCTCCACATTTTTCAAATTTCAAATTTCATAACATTTTTCAAGTTTTTATTTCCACAAAACCTTTCCAAATCTCCAATCTATTTTCAAACTTCCAATTCCAAATTTCTATTTTCAAATCTCTATTTTCAATTTCCAAAACCTTCTTTCCAAATTCAAACTTCTATCTCTTTCTTTTCAAATCAAATCAATTTCTTTCTGAATCTATTTTTCAATTCTCTCTCTTGCATTTGCATATCATGCATCATGTTAAATTTCTGTTTAAATTATTTTTTTCAAAGTGGATAAAATTGAACATTAGTTAGTTGAAGACTCTTATAGGTGAATCTAGGGCGAATAGACATGTATGTATTGCAAGGGCGGGGTAGGGTGATGGCTTAGTGCGTCTTCCCTACACGTAACCAACCTCCGAACCTAGATCACTAGTTTCGAAAGACCAAAATGAGTTATTTTTCAAAAATGGCTTAAATGTTTTCCGAAGGTTGCTAAATAACCTGTTTTCTTAAAAATCTTCTCTTAAGGAGATATTTTCAAAATCATTTTTCAAAACCCTAAGTGTAGTTTTCAGATTATGCTTAGTTTTTAGGTGACTTAACTCACCTTAATCAAGTTAGGTGGCGACTCTAAACTTTTTCCACAAGCCCTTTATTCAAATCTATTTTTAATTCAAACATAGTCACACTTATTCTTCTAAGAGGGTGAGTTCTAACGAGAGAGTATAATATTTTTCTTGCTTGTGTGTGTATTCCTCGAGTACGAAAAATCTGGGCGTGACAGACGCGAGAAACCATAACAGGGTTTTGAAACTGTGCCCACTGCTTTGGTATTTCATTCCCTGGGTATATCACCAAACAACGGAGGGCGGATTGAAAAATCTTTTGTGGTGCTTGACATGCATTCGAAAGTTAGGAGATTCTTTTGTAGTAATGTACTTGTCTGACAGAACTTTACAAACGATGAAGCCTTTTTCTGCATGGACGGTGATTGTCGCGGCATGGCGGGGGGGTAATGTCTTTCAGATGGATGGTTAATTCTTCTTGCTCCTTGATGTAGGTTTGGCCTCTTCTAACAATTAGGCTTATCTGCCCATGAGTTTGAATTTGGTGATGTGCTAGAGGGATTCCATGAATTCAATTGTGCTCTTTGACTTACAAAAAGAAAAAGAAAAACAAAATGCAATCAGATGTGGCGTTGGAGGTTCTATGTGATGCATGTTCTATGAAGGTCCATTCTTTGAGGGAATCTAGGCATGATGACAAGTCCATTTTGGAGGTGGGGTTTTGCCACTATTATGCAATACAATAACTCCTCGACGTGGGCCGATTGATGTTTCCTTATTTGGGCAATCCCGCCTCTATGGACTGAGAGAGATTTGGGCCTCTCTTGAGATATGGTTCTATGCATGCCATGAATCCTTAGGGTTTAAGAACCCATAGGAGTTTTGGTAGGTTTGATAAACATAAGATTGGATTGCTTTTTTCTCTCTACGGTTGATTAGATGCATGATAATGAAATGACTTGAGTTTCTTGAAACTCTTGTCTCTGAATGGATATAGATGCATGAACATAATAATAGTGAACATGTGAGCAGTAAGATAAAAATAAATGAATGGTTTAGAAAAACTCCCTTCTTGTCTTGCTTCTGTCTTCGGTTCTCTGGGTACTTGGAGATGAGGAGGGGGAGGACAGAAGACAAAAACAAAAGAGAAGTTAGTGCCTTGATTTGAAAATTTTATGCAATGCATGTCTTAGAGGTGCCCCTGCTTGAGAGAAGAACTAAACATGATGTATTTGCTCACTTTTGGAGATAGGAGATTTGCCCTATATGCAGATACCTTAACGTCAAGTGGGAACCTTCATCCATTCATTTGCGGGGAATAAAGAAGTACATTTAACTTTGGGTTCAATATACAAAAGAATTGAAATACATTTAAACAGGAGGAGAGGGAACATGTTCCTTTGGGGGTTCCACCTATCTAATTTTACAAAGGAAACCCTAAACTATTCTTGAGTCTTCGAATTCGCCTTCGTTGGATTTGATATCGAGGAGGTCGCTGAGAGACCTTGTTGATCGATTGCCCCTTATCTTCTTGACAATCCTATCTCCCTGAGCATAGAGGGATTGGGGCCCCTCTTATGAAATGAATTGATGTGCATGCCGTGAGTCTTTAGGGTTACATGGGAACCCTTAGGGTTTAGGTACGGTTAATGCAAGGGAGAGTGATCTTGGTGTCACTCTCAATGGGTTGATCATATGCATGAGAATGCAGTGACTTAAGTTACTTGGAACTCTTGTCTTGACATGGAATATTGAATGCATGAACATGGATATGCAAAGAGTATAATGAAAGAGAATACAGTTGAAGTACATATGCATGTATGAGTAGTTAGGCAGACATTATAACAACAGGAATAGACAGGTATAAATGAAAATAAGAGCAATCACCCTTTCCTCCATGGTTTTGAAAAACAGTGCACGTGTCTTAAATCTGGCAAAGGTTCGGCTATGCATGGTGTCTATGTGAGCATGAGCTTGAGGATTGACTAATGCATCCTAAAAAGGCTCGGTCCCCGGATCTTCAAACCTACACCCACTCCTTGAGGTGGTGCCATGATCGGTTGCTGATCCAAGCAGGGGAACCATCAAGAGGCCGTAGGCGAAGAAACGGACACAGCATCTTGCCCACAACTAATATACCGTTCCCCCTTTCTTACTAGAAAGGTCATATCAGGGTAAAATGCAAGTATGCAGAATGCAGGCGCACATGTAGTGTGTGTGTGATTTTTTAAGGTGGAGAAAAGAGCTCAACAACTCCCATTCATCTTGTTCATCACATTCATGCATGACAGTTAAAATTTAAACAAAAAGCACAATTACAAAACAAAGATGCAAGAGTTAGTATGTGGATGGCAAACTTAATACAAGATAATATGAATAAATGCACGTTTTTTTTAAAACAATTTTAAAATTTTGATTTTGAAAATTTAAACTGAATAGGATTGACCAAGTTATTTGGAGACTCTACATTGGTGAAGGGTAAAGAGACACGACTATGACCTAACCATCTAAGCCTCCCCAATGGAGTCGCCAACTGTCGCGCCTAGATTTTTCGCACTCGAGAAATACACACATAAGCGGGAAAAACGTTGTACTCGGTCTTTAGAACTCACCATCCTAGAAAAATGAGTGCAACTAGGTTTGAATTGAAAATAGATTTGAATAAAGGGCTTTTGAAAAACATTTGGAGTCGCCACCTAACTTGATTAATGTGAGTTAGGTCACCTAAAAACTAAGCATAATCCGAAGACTACACTTAGGGTTTTTGAAAATGATTTTTAAAAATATCTCCTCAAGAGAGGGTTTTTAAGAAAAGCAGGTTGTTTGGCAACCTTTAGAAAACATTTAAGCCCTTTTTGAAAATAAATTCCATTTTGGTCGTTCAAAAACAATGATCCTAGGTTTGGAGGTTGGTTACGAGTAGGGAAGACGCACTAAGCCATCACCCTACCTCGCCCTTGCGGTACCTACATGTCTATTTACCCTAGATTCAGCTATAAGAGTCTTCAACTAACAAATATTCAATCCTATCCACTTTAGAAAACAATTTTGAAAAGAATGATGCATGAGATGTAAGTGCAAAAGAGAGAGTTAGAAAATAGATTTGGAAAAAGATTTCAAAAGATAAATTTGAAATTGGAAAGTTTTAGAAATTGAAAATAAAGATTTAGAAATAGATTTTTGGAATTGGAAACTTGAAAAATGTTTTGACCGCACCCATGAGGGTTGCCTACGTATCCTTTTGGAGGAATCAGGTCAGTCGTAGTTCGGACAATAGTCCGATAGAAAATAGAATGTATGATTGGAAAAAGAAATTGAATTGGAATTTGGATTAGAAGATTGAGAGATTGAACTTTGATTGAAAGATTTGAAAAGATTGGTTTTAGGAAACCTGGACTTAGGAAAGAGAGTATTTAGAAAGGACTTCAGATTAAGAAAGATTGGACTCGAATGTTGGACTTGGAAGATTGGAGAAAGATTAGATTGAATTTAGGAAATGTTCGAATTAGGAAAGGTCCGATTTAGAAAAGTTTCAAAATAGGAAAGTGTTATTTTTGGAAAGTTTCGTTTTAGGAAAGTGTTGGATTAAGAAAGTTTTGAAATAGGAAACATTTCATTTTAAGAAAGTTTTGAAATTGGAGTTTTGAATTTGGAATGTTTTGAAATAGGAATGTTTTGAAAGTTGGAAAGTTTAGAATTTAGAAAGTTTTAGATTTGAAAAGATTGAAAATTTAGGGAAGTTTAGAATTTTAGAAGGATTCAAAGTTTGAGTTTTTGAAATTCTTGAAATTAGGAAAGGTTTTGAGTTTAAGAACGATTTGAAAACTTAGATTTGAAAAGTTAATATTTGGAAAGGGATGGCATTAAGAAAGGTTTGAAAGCTTAAAGTTTAAGGAAAGATTTAAAAGTTTAAGTTTAGAAAACTTAAGGTTTAGGAAAGTACTAGATTAGGAAGGAGTTGAATTAGGAAAGATTTGGATTTGGAAGGATTGAGATTCCTATTCCCTAAAGCAAGGGATTGGATTTTGTTTCTAAAAAGAGATGTTTTAATTTTGTTTCCAAAAACGGGGGATAGGATCTAGTTTCCTAAATGGGAGATTGGGTTTGGTTTCCTAAAGGGAAAATTTGGATTTTGGCATGGATTTGGAAAAGGAAGTTTTAGAAACCCTAGGTTTGGAAGACTATAGTTTTGACGTGGAAAAGAGGTTTTGGAAATATATATAGTTTTGATGTAGAAAACAAGTGGTTTTGGAAACCTAGGTTTCCAAAACCTAGGTTTCATAATTTGGGAAGGAAAATTAGGGTTTCATAATTGTGGGTTCTAGGGTTTGACTTGGACTTTAAAGAAGGAGATTTTTTGAAAGGTGAGTTTTTGGAAAGGAAGATTTTTGAAAGGAAATCCTAGAGAGGAGTTTTTGGAAAATAAACTTGAAAAGAGAGTTTTTTTTAGGAAAGAAGATTTTGGAAAAGGGTTTTAGGAAGGAGTTGTTAGGAAAGAGATTTAGGGAGCATTTTTTGAAAGTAAATTTTGAGGAGAGTGTTTTGGAAAAAAGTTTTGAAAAATAGATTGTTGGAGGAAGTTTTTAGAAAACAATTTTAGAAAGGAATTTGAAAAAGGAAATTGGAGAGAGTTTTTAGAAAGGATGTTGGAAAAGAGATTTTTAAGAGGAGATTTTTTAGAAGAGATTTTTTAGAAAATGTATAAAATACCTCACTTTCCTAAAGCGATTCTAACCATAAAAAGGTTAAAACCACTTTAAGATAGTGGTTTTGAAAACAACAAAGGTTTTGAAAGTATGGACCATATTAGTCACTTTAAATATAACACTTTCCTAAAGCAATCCTAGCCATGAAGAGGCTAGAACTACCTTAGGATTGTGGTTTTGAAAACAAGTTTTGAAAAAGAAGATTTTGATGCAATTTTGAAAATAACGTTAATGCAAGTTTTGAAAACGAGTTTTGGAAGAATGCAAGATCATGATATGCACAATGCAAAGAGGGTTGTAAGCATACAAAGTTAAAGGCTTCACCACATAATCAAGGGGGCCGAACCCACGTGGTCTCCAGTTAGACTAAAAGAAAGCCCTCGACACGGTCACTCTCCAATAGCCTAATCCTACACATGGATCGGGAATTCCCTTGTTTCAAGCATGCAGGAATGGGGGGAAGAAGATGAGGGATTAAAGCAGAAGAAAACCCAAAGTGGGTTCAGAGGGAGAAGAGAGGGGGGGGGGGGGATGCGTAAACGTAAATAAGAAGCCTACCTTGTGTCTTCTTTATTTTGCTTAGCTTTGCGCGCTTTACTTTGCTTGTCTTGCTTTAATCTTCACTTCAATCTTCAAGAGTTTGTCTTCAATCTTCAAAGCTTCAAATTGCAGCTTTTCAAGTCTTCAAAGGAGGCTTTGGAGGCTAGTGTATGAGTGTATAGAAGTGTATTTGAGTGTACGAAGCTAGGGTTAGTGTATAGAGGCTAGGGTTTGGAAAACCTAAGGAGACTAGGGTTTAGAAAGGCTACGAGCACTGTATATCGAAAAGTAATGTGTTTAGACTGAGTTTGCGGACCTCTTTCACGCTGGAGGAGGCTCTGTATTTATAGACAAGGGAATGACCTGGCGCCGGGCCAAAAATGCTTCTAGCATCGCTAGGAGTGGCGCCAGCCAATTAGGAAAGCTTTGAGGTCGGCAAGCAACGTATCTTGAGAAGATTTGGGCACCTGTACTAGTGACTACCATGTAATTTTTAGCCTGGCTTCACTAGGAGTGACTCTGGAAAGTCCATGAAGGACTTAAGGGACTGGGAAGGGCTCGGAAGGCCAGAAAAGAGCAGGAACCCTTAGAATAGAGTCCCGGAGGTAATGGACTTGAAAAAGGATGACAAGATTTGTCGGAAGGGTTGACCAGGTCATTAGGGGCAAAACAGTCAACTAGATCAGAAAGTTGCCGGGACGAACTAAAAATGTCCTGGAAGAAGACTCGAGATTTACAAATATTATTTAGAATGTTCCCAAAGGCTACCGGCTTGATAACCAGAGCCGGTGTGGTCGGAAAAGGCGACCGGCCCATCAGGGGCAAAACGGTCATTTTACACCAGGTTTACCGAAACTGACTCGGAATGATCCAGAAAGATAAAGGAAGGTCGGGAATACTATAAGAAGCATTCTTGGGAGATTATAGGTTTGATATCCAGAGCCGGTGTGGCCAAAAAAAAGGCGACCGGCCCACCAGGGGCAAAACGGTCATTCTGCGCTGGGTTTGCTGGAACTGACTCGGAATGATTCGAAAAGATAATAAAAGGTTGAGAACACTATAAGAGCCGGTATGGTCCCTAGGGTGTTGGAATGCTTAGGGGGAAAATGGTCATCTTGACTAAAAAGTCTCGGAACTGGCCCGAAACTGACTAGAAGGCACCTAATCATGCCGAATTGCTTTTAAGACAATCTTGGAAGGGTGGACTTATCATTCTGAGGACTTAGATGTTATCTTGAGAAACGTACCAAAAAATGGCCCTAGGGGCAGTTTGGTCATTTTTTACCAAAGTGGGCTAGCAGGCACCGGTGTTGACCTGGGTTTTGAATACTTCCACCACTCTGACGGCGGTCTCATGAAACAAGGGTTTGTTGGCAATTCCTACATCGACTTGCTTACGAGTATTTCTGCTACTCTAACGGTTGCGATGTTTGCGAGTACTTCCGCTACTCTAACGGTTCATGATCATTCGCGAGACTGCCTGATCTCGGGAAGCTGCCAAAGGTACTTAGCGCTTGAGAAGTCAACTTTCTCGGAAGGTGTGTCGAAATGGACATTTCTGCATTGGCGGGCTAGCAGGTGCCAAAGGTGGACCGTTCTACCATTTAGGGGACTAAGGGTTTCGTCCCGGTCGATAGGTTTAAAAGGACTTACCGTTCCGAAGTGGTTTTCTTCAGAAAACGTGTCGAATTGGATAGACTTACCGTCTCGAGGACTCAGCTTTCTCGAGAGAGGGATTAGAATTGGAATTGGAAAAGGGGTTGGAAAAGGGACTTACCGTCTTCGAAAAGATGCGCCTATTAGAATTGAAAAAGGGACTTACTGTCTTCGGAATGACGCGCCTAATGGAATTGGAAAGGGGACTTACCGTCTTTGGAAAGACGTGCCTATTGAAATTGGATTGGGGACTTATCATCTTCAGAAAGACGTGCCTGCGGAATCGGACCGAACAACGCCCATAAGGGCATTTTGGTCATTTCGCCTCTATTTGGGTCTTGTGGGCCCGCGAAGCGATGGATAGTCAAGATTAGGACTAGAATTCTAGAATATGTCCATATTGACTTGAAATCAAGTCTAGATGGACTGTAGACCGCTGTAAGCACCCCATTTTTTACCGCTCAGTAGTCTACAGTCCGCCTATACTTGTACTTATGTCAATTTGGACTATTCCAATCGAAGTAAACTCACTAAGTCTAATCCCGTCTATCCATCGTTTCACGGGCCCACTTGGCACAAATAAAGGCAAAATGACCAAAATTCAAATCAAATCAAGTGCGTCTTTCCGAAGACGGTAAGTCCCCTTTCCAATTCCAAGTTAGGCGCGTCTTTCCGAAGACGGTAAGTCCCCTTTCCAATTCCAATTCCAATCCTTCTCTCGAGACAGTTGATTCCTCGAGACGGTAATTCTATCCAATCCAGCACGTTGTCCAAAGAAAATCTCTTCGGGACGGTAAGTCCCTTTAAATCTGTCGACCGAGACGAGACCCCAAGTCCTTTAGATGGTAGAACGGTCCACCTTTGGCGCCTGCTAGCCCCCCAATTCAGAAATGTCCATTTAGGCATGCCTTTCGAGAAAGTTGATTATTAGGCTCTAAGTCCCTTTAGCAGCTTCTCGAGATCAGGCAGTCTCGAGAATGATCGCGAACCATTAGAGTAGCAGAAATACTCACAAACATCGCAACCATCAAAGTAGCGGAAATACTAGCAAACAGGTCGATATAGGGAATTGCCAACAAACCCCTGTATCACAGGATCGCCGTTAGAGTGGTGGAAACACTCAAAACCTAGGTCAACACCGGTGCTTGCTAGCCCACTCTGGTGAAAAATGACCAAACTGTCCCTAGGGCCATTTTCTGGCACGTTTCTCGAGAGCACACCTAAGCCCTCAGAACGAAAAATCCACCTTTCTAGATTGTCTTAAAAGCAATCCCGCATGATTAGGTGCCCTCCAGTCCATTTCGGGTCAATTCCGAGACTTTTTGTTCAAGATGACCATTTTATCCCTAGGCATCCGAACGCCTCGGGGACCACACCGGCTTTGGGTATCAAACCGGTAACTTTCTGAGAATGCCTCCTACAATATTCTCAACCTTTCTCTACCTTTTCGGATCATTCCGTGTGAGTTCCAGCGAACCCGGTGTAAAATGACTGTTTTGCCCCTAGTGGGCCGGTCATCTTTTCCAACCACATCGATTCTGGGTATCAAACCGGAAACCTTTGGGAACATTCTGAATAATGTTTCCAAATCATGAATCTTCTTCCAGATCGTTCCGAGTCCATCTCAGCAGCTTTTTGGCCCGGTTGACCGTTTTGCCCCTAATGGTCCGGTCAACCCGTTCGACACATCCTATCCTCATTTTTCAAGGTAAATGCCTCCGGGACCCTATTCTGAGGGTTCCTGCCCCTTTCTGGCCTTCCGGGCCATTCCCGGTCCCTTAAATCATTCCCGGACTTTCTAGAGTCACTCCTAGTGAAGCCAGGCTAGAAATTGCATGGTAGTCACTAGTACAGGCGCCCAAATCTTCCCAAGATACGTTGCTTGCCGACCTTAAAACTTTCCTAATTGGCTGGTGCCACTACTAGTGGCACCAAGAGGAAATTTGGCCTAGCGCCCTTGCAACAGGCGCTAGGTCTATCCCATCTCTATAAATACAGAGTCTCTTCCAGCGTGAGGGAGGTTTGCAAACTCAGTCTAAAAACCATAACATTCGATATACAGAGCTCATAGCCTCCCTAAACCCTAGCTTCTCTAGGTTTTTCAAATCCTAGCCACCATACACCAAACCCTAGCCTCCTATACACTCATACACACCCATATACACTTATACACTAGCCTCTAACCCTCCATTGAAGATTTGGATTGCTGCAACTCGAAGCTCTTGAAGACCAAGACAAAGCTCATGAAGACTGAAGCGAAGACCGAAGACAAAGCAAACAAGCAAGGCACGCAAAGCAAAACGAAGTAAACAAGACATACGGTAGGCTCTCTCTTTAAGTTTCTACACTTGCCCCTCTCTCAAAAACTCTAAAACTTTCTAAATCCTGAACTTTCTAAATTTCAAATCTTTCCAAATTCAAAGCTTTATAAATTCAAAACTTTCTTAAGTTAAGACTTTCTAAATCCCAAACCTTTTAAATTCTAAACCTTTCTTATTTTAAAATTTCCCAATTCAAATCTTTCTTAAATCTTAAACTTTCTTAATTCAAAACTTTCCTAATTCGAAAACATTCCAAATTCAAAACTTCCCTATTTCAAAACATTCCAAATTCAAAACTTTCCTATTTCGAAAACTTTCCTAAGTCAAAACCTTCCTAAGATGAAACCTTCCTAATTTGAACACTTTCCTAAATTGAAACTTTCCTAAAACAAAACTTTCCAAAAATAACACTTTTCTAAATTGAGACTTTCCTAAGACGAAACTTTTCAAAAATGACACTTTTCTATTTTGAAACTTTCCTAAATCGAGACTTCCCTAATTCGAACTTTTCCTAAATTCAATCCAATCTTTCTCCAATCTTCAAAGTCTAACATTCGAGTCCAATCTTTCTTAATCTCAAGTCCTTTCTAAATTTTCTCTTTCCTAAGTCCAGGTTTCCTAAAACCAATCTTTTCAAATCTTTCAATCAAAGTTCAATCTCTCAATCTTCCAATCCAAATTTCAATTCAATCTCTTTCTTCCAATTATGTCTTCTATTTTCTATCGGACTCTTGTCCGAACTACGACTGACCTGATTTCTCTAAAAGGATACGTAGGCAACCCTCATGGGTGTGGTCACAACATTTTTGAAGTTGCTATTTCCACAAAATGTTTCCAAATCTCCAATCTATTTCCAAACTTTCAATTCCAAATTTCTATTTTCAATTTTCAAAACCCTCTTTCCAAATCCAAACTTCTATTTTTTTCTTTTCAAATCAAATTTATTTCTTTCCAAATCTATTTTCAAATCAAATCTTCTTCTTGCACTTGCATATCATGCATCATGTCAAATTTTTTTTTTTTTCAAAATTCTTTTCTAAAGTGGATAGGATTGAACCATATGTTAGTTGAAGACTCTCATAGGTGAATTTAGGGTAAATAAACATGTAGGTATCACAAGGCCGGGGTAGGGTGATGGCTTAGTGCGTCTTCACTACACGTAACCAATCTCTGAACTTAGAATCACTGTTTTCAAAGACCAAAAATGGAGTTTATTTTCAAAAAGGGCTTAAATATTTTCCAAAGGTTGCCAAACAGTCTGTTTTATTAAAAACCCTCTCTTGAGGTAGTAATTTTCAAAATCGTTTTCAAAAACCCTAAGTGTAGTTTTCAGATTATGCTTAGTTTTTAGGTGACCTAACTCACCTTAATCAAGTTAGGTGGGGACTCCAAATGTTTTCCAAAAGCCCTTTATTCAAATCAATTTTTAATTCAAACCTAGTCGCACTCGTTCTTCTAGGAGGGTGAGTTCTAACGAGAGAGTACAATGTTTTTCCCGCTTGTGTGTGCATTCCTCGAGTGCAAAAAATTTGGCCGCAATAGCTGGCGACTCCACTGGGGACACTTAGAGGGTTAGGCCATAATCATGTCTTTTTACCCTTCACCTATGTAGAGTCTTCAATTAACTTGTTCAATCTTATTCACTTTAAATTTGAAAAACCAAATTTTCAAAATTGTTTTCAAAACACATGCATTTATTCATATTATCTTGTATTAAGTTTGTCATCCATATACTAACTCTTGCATCTTTGTTTTGTAGGTACACATTTTGTTAAAATTTTATTAACTGTCATGTATGAATGTGATGAACAGGATGAATGGGAGTTGTTGGGCTTTTTCCTCCGCTTTTAAAAATCACACACACGCTGCATGTGCACCTGCGTTCTGCATACTTGCATTATTAACCTGATGTGACCTTTCTAGTTAGAAAGGGAGAACGGTATATTGGTTGTGGGTAAGATGCTGTGTCAGTTTTTTCGCCTATGGCCTCTTGATGGTTCCCCTACTCGGATCACCAACCGATCACGGCACCACCTCGGGGAGTGGGCCTAGGTTTGAAAATCTGGGGATCGACCCTTTTTAGGATGCATTAGTCAACCCTCAATCTCATACTCATATAGACATCATGCATTGCCGAACCTCTGTCGGATCTAAGACATGCGCACTGTTTTCCAAAACCAGGGAGGAAAGGGCGACTGCTCTTACTTTCATTTATACCTGCTTATTCCTGTTGTTATAATGGCTATATTCTTACTATTATAATGACTGTATAACTGCTCATGCATGCCCATTTACCTAGCTATTACATTCTCTTTCCTTATACTCTCTGCATATCCATGTTCATACATTCAATATCCCATGTCAAGACAAGAGTTCCAAGTAACTCAAGTCACTACCTTCTCATGCATATGATTAACCCATTGAGAGTGACACCAAGTTCACTCTCCCTTGCATTAAGCCTACCTAAGCCCTAAGGGTTCCCACATTAACCCTAAGGAATCATTGCATGCATTTTAAGTCATTCCATAAGAGGGGTCCCAATCCCTCTATGCTCATAGAGATAAGATTGCCAAGAATAGGTATTGTATTGCATAATAGGGGCAAAACCCCACCTCCAAAATGGACTTGTCATCATACCTAGATTCCCTCAAAGAAGGGACCTTCATAGGACATGCATCACATAGAACCTCTAACTCCATATGCTGATTGCGTTCTGTTTTCTTTTTTCTTTTTCTATGTTAAAAAGCACTACCAAATTCATGAAATCCCTCTAGCACTCCACTTGATTCAAATTCATGGAAGGACGAGCCTAGTTGTTAGAAAGGACCAAGCATATGTTAAGGAGAAAAAAGGACTAACCATTCGTCTACCAGACATTTCCTCCACGCCATGCCATGAAAATCACCATCCATACAGAGGAAGACTTTAAGTAAAGGAGGACTTCACTATTTGTGAAGTCTTATCAGACCCGGGCATTCCAGCAACATAATCCTCTAACTTCCAAATGCATATTAGATGTCGTCAGCTCGCCCTCCATTAAGACACCTGGTGAATGAAGCACCAAGGAGGTTAGTGTAGTCCCAAAACCCTATTAGGGTTTCTCATCAGAAGGTCTACAAGAAAAGGGAGGTTTCCAACAAATTCCTCTGTTTCCTTTTCATTTTCTATTTCTTGCATGTCTTCTTTAAATAAAAACTGCATGCCATGTAATCATATTTTAAAATTAAAATGGATAGTTTCTAGTTTATCCCCTTTGTCTCATACTCTTCTGGATGAATATTACTTTTAGGGATTCTTTTTCATTTTGTAATGACTCGACTTGAAGGATGGGATAGCATGGTGTCGCACCCAGATTTTACGTAGTCGAGGAATACACACACAAGCGAAAAAATGTTGTACTCTCTCGTTAGAACTCACCCTCCTAAAAGAATGAGTGCGACTAAGTTTGAATTGAAAATCGATTTGAATAAAGGGCTTTTAGAAAAAGTTTGGAGTCGCCACCTAACTTGATTAAGGCGACTTAGGTCACCTAAAAACTAAGCATAATTCGAAAACTACACTTAGGGTTTTAGAAAATGATTTTTGAAAATATCTCCTCAAGAGAAGGTTTTTAAGAAAAACAGGTTGGTTGGCAACCTTTGAAAAACATTTAACCCTTTTTAGAAAATAACTCCGTTTTGGTCTTTCAAAAACAATGATCTAGGTTCGGAGGTTGGTTACGTGTAGGGAAGACGCACTAAGCCATCACCCTACCCTGCCCTTTCGATACCTACATGTCAATCTACCCTAGATTCACCTATGAGAGTCTTCAACTAACTATTGTCCAATCCTATCCACTCTGAAAAACAATGTTAGAAAATAAACTAACATGATGCATGATATGCATGTGCAATAGAAGAGAGTTAGAAAATAGATTTGAAAAGAAGAATTTGATTTGATTTTAAAAGAGAGATTTGAAATTGGAAATTTTTAAAAATTAGAAATAGAGATTTGGAAATAGAAATTTGAAATTGGAAGTTTGAAAATAGATTGGAGATTTGAAAAGATTATGGAATTTGAGATTTGGAAAATGTGGAGACCGCACCCATGAGGGTTGCCTACGTATCCTTTTGGAGGAATCAAGTCAGTCATAGTTTGGACAAGAGTCCGATAGAAGATGGAAGGTTGGATTGGAAGAAAGAGATTTTGATTGGAAAGAGGATTTGATTTGAACTTAGAATAGAAAATTGGATATTGGATATTGGAATTTAGAATTTTGGAATTTGAAAAGATTGGACTTTGATTTTGAAAGATAGAACTTGAAAGAAAGATTTAGACTTGTTTTGGAAAGATAAAGGTTTAGGAGACTTAGACTTTGGAAAGATAGGACTTAGGAAAGACTTGAGGTTTAAGGAAGATTTGACTTGACTTAGAAGAGTTTTAGAAAAGATTTGACTCAAACGTTGGACTTGGAAGATTTGGAAAGATTGGATTTAGGAAATGTTCGAATTAGGAAAGGTTCAAATTAGGAAAGTGTCATCTTAGGAAAGTTTCATTTTAGGAAAGTTTTCGAATTAGGAAAGTTTTCGAATTAGGAAAGTGTTGGAATTGGGAAAGTTTTCATTTTAGGAAAGGTTTTGAAATTAGGAAGTTTTGAAAGCTGGAAAGTTTAGAATTTGGAATGTTTTCAAA
Source organism: Euryodendron excelsum (assembly GCA_033060915.1). NCBI lineage: Eukaryota > Viridiplantae > Streptophyta > Magnoliopsida > Ericales > Pentaphylacaceae > Euryodendron > Euryodendron excelsum. The sequence continues at coordinate 15,417,069 of CM065393.1, read as the reverse complement.
TAGGAAAGTTTTGAATTTGGAATGTTTTGAAATAGGGAAGTTTTGCAACGAAGAAAGTTTTGAGTTTAGAAAATTTTTAGATTAGAAAAGATTTAAAGTTTTATTAAAGTTTAAAATTTAGAAAGATTTAGGTTTAGAAAGTCTTAACTTAAGAAAGCTGCGAATTTGGAAAGATTTGGAATTTATAAAGATTTGAAATTTAGAAAGTTTAAGATTTAGAAAGTTTTAGAATTTGAATTTTAGAAAATCTTGAGATTAGGAAAGGTTTGAGTTTAGGAGAGATTTGAAAACCTAGATTTGGAAAGGGATGGAATTAAGAAAGGTGGAATTAGGAAAGATGTAAAAGTTGAGTTTTAAAATTTAGAAAAGATTTTTATGTTCAAGGTTTGGAAACTTAAGATTTAAGAAAGTAGAAGATTATGAATGAGTTGAATTAGGAAAGATTTGGACTAGGAAGTGTTAAGATTCTTATTTCCTAAAACAAAGGATTGGATTTAGTTTCCTAAAGGGAGGATTTGATTTGATTTTCTAAAGGGAGGATTTGATTTGATTTCCTAAAGAGAAGATTAGATTTAACAAGGATTTGGAAAGGGAAAGTTTTAGAAACCCTATATTTGGAAGGCTATAGTTTTGCCATAGAAAAGAGGTTTTGGAAATATGTAATTTTGATGTAGAAAATAGGAGGTTTTGGAAACCAAGGTTTTAAGGCAAGTTTGAAAACCATGTGTTTGGGAAGAAAATTAGGGTTTCCTAATTGCTAGATCTAGTGCTTGACTTGGGCTCTAAAGAAAGAGTTTTTGGAAAGTGTGTTTTTGGAAACAAGTTTTTGGAAGGAAATCTTAGAGAGGAGTTTCTAAAGGGAAGATTTTGGAAAAAGAGTTTTTAGAAAGATTTTTGGTAGAAGATTGTTGGAGAGAGTTTTTGGAAAGATTTTTATGGAGCGTTTTTAGAAAGTGGATTTTGGGGAGAGTATTTTGGAGGGGAGTTGAAAAATGAAGTTTTGAAAAATAGATTTTTGGAGGGAGTTTTTGAAAACAACTTTGGAAAGGAGAGTTTTAGGAAAGTATGTTGAAAAATAGATTTTTAGGAAGAGAGACTTTTGAAAAGAGAGTTTTTAGAAGGTATAAAAATGTCTCACTTTCTTAAAGCGATTCTAACCATAAGAAGGCTAGAACCACTTTAGGAAAGTGGTTTTGAAAATAACAAAGGTTTGAAAATATGGACCATGAAAGTCACTTTAAATGTAACAATTTTCTAAAGCAACCCTAGCCATGGAAAGACTAAAATCACCCTAGGATTGTGATTTTGAAAACAAGTTTTGAAAAAGGAGATTTTGATGCAATTTTGAAAACAAGTTTAATGCAAGCTTTGAAAACGAGTCTGAAAACAATTTTGTAGAGATGCAAGATCATGATATGCACAATACAAATTTGGGGTCGTGAACATACAAGGTTAAGGCTTCACCACATAATCAAGGGGGCCGAACTCACGTGGTCTCTGGTTAGACTAAAAGAAAGCCCTCGACACAGTGACTCTCCAATAGTCCAATCCTACACATGGACCGAGAATCCCCTTGTTTCAAGCATGCAAAGAAAGGTGGGAAAGAGATGGGGGATTAAAATAGAGAAAACCCAAGTGGGTTAGGAGAGAGAAGAAAGAGGGCGAAGTGCAAAAACTTAAAGAGAAAGCCTACCGTATATCTTGTTTATTTTGATTACTTTGCGCGCCTTGCTTTTCTTGCTTTGGTCTTCACTTCAATCTTCAAGAATCGTCTTCAATCTTCAAAACTTCATATTGCAGCTCTTCAAGTTTTCGAAGAAGGGTTGGAAGCTAGTGTATAAGTGTATAAGAGTGTATAGGAGTGTATAGGAGGCTAGGGTTTAGTATATGGTGGCTAGGGTTTGGAAAATCTAGAGAGGCTAGGGTTTTGGGAGTGTACGAGCTCTGTATATCGAAATATAGGATTTTTAGATTGAGTTTGGGGACTCCTTTCAAGCTGAAAGAGGCTCTGTATTTATAGAGATGGGATAGACCTAGCGCCTGTTGCAGTGGTGCCAGGGCAAAAATCCTCTTGGCGCCACTACTAGTGGTGCCAGCCAGTTAGGAAAGTTTGTTAAGTCTGCAAGCAACGTACCTTTGACAGATTTGGGCGCCTGTACTAGTGACTACCATGTAATTTTGAGCCTGCCTTCACTAGGAGTAACTCCGGAAAGTCCGATAATGATTTGAAGAGGCGGGAATGACTCAGAAGGCCGGAAAAGAGTAGGAACACTAAAAATAGTGTCCTGGAGGTAATAGACTTGAAAAAGGAGGATAGGACGTGTCGAAGGGGTTGACCGGACCATTAGGGGCAAAACGGTCAACCGGGTCGAAAAGCTGCCGAGATGGGCTCGGAATGTCCCGAAAGAAGACTCAAGATTTGGAAACATTGTTTAGAATGTTCCCAAAGGTTTCTGGTTTGATACCCAGAGCCAGTGTGGTCGAAAAAAGTGACCGGCCCACCAGGGGCGAAACGGTCCTTTCGCACTGGGTTTGCCAGAACTGACTCGAAATGATCCGGAATGATAGAGGAAGGTTGAGAATACTATAAAAAGCAATCTCAGAAGGTTACTGGTTTGATACCTAGAGCCGGTGTGGCTAACAAAAAAGGCGACCGGCCCACCAGGGGCAAAATGGTCATTTTGCACTTGATTTGCCGGAATTGACTTGGAATGATCTAGAAAGATAGAGGAAGGCCGGGAATACTATAAGAAGTATTCTCAGGAGGTTACCGGTTTGATACCCTGAGCCGATGTGGTTCCTGGGGCGTTCAGATGCCTAGGGGCAAAATGGTCATCTTGACCGAAAAGTCTCGGAATTGGCCTGCAACTGACTAGAAGGCACCTAATCATGCCGGACTGCTTTTAAGACAATCTTAAACGGTTGGAGTTATCATTCTGACGACTTAGGTGTGTTCTCGAGAAACGTGTCAAAAAAGGCCCAAGGGACAGTTTGGTTATTTTTCACCGAAGTGGGCTAGCAGGCACCTATGTTGACCTGTGTTTTGAGTGTTTCTGCCACTTTGACGGTGGCTGCGTGATACGGGGGTTTGTTGGCAATTCCTTATATCGACCTGCTGGTGAGTATTTATGCTACTCTAACAGTTGTGATGTTTGTGAGTATTTCTACAACTCTAACGGTTCGCGATCATTCCCGAGACTGCCTGATCTCAGGAAGCTGCTAAAGGGACTTAGCGCCTGAGAAGTCAACTTTCTCGGAAGGCGTGCCTAAACAGACATTTCTACATTAGGGGCTAGCAGGCGCCAAAGGTGGACCGTTCTACCATCTAGGGGACTTGGGGTCTCGTCCCGATTGACAGGTTTAAAGGGACTTACCGTTCCGAAGAGATTTTCTTCGGACAATGTGGTGGATTGCCGTCTCGAGAAATCAACTGTCTCGATAGAGGGATTAGAATTGGAAAGGGGTCTTATCGTCTTCGGAAAGACGCACCTGGTTTGAGTAGATTTACTGTCTCGAGGAATTAACTGTCGCGAGAGAGGGATTGGAATTGGAAAGGGGTCTTATCATCTTCGGAAAGATGTGCCTGATTCGGAATTGGAAAGGGGACTTACCGTCTTCAGAAAGGCGTGCCTGATTTGGAATAGATTTGCCGTCTCGAGGAATCAATTGTCTTGAGAGAGGGATTGAAATTGGAATTGGAAAGGACAATGCCCCTAAAGGCATTTTGGTCATTTTGCCTATATTTGGGCCTGGTGGGCCCGCGAAGTGATGGGTAGACGGGATTAGACTTAGAGAGTTAATTTCGATTGGAGTACGTCCATATTGACTTGAGTACAAGTCTGGACGGAGCGTAGACTGCCGAGCGGTTAAAATTGGGGTGCTTACACATGGGCAACCCATTTAAAGGGGGGGTTAAAACCTTATGGAGACAAAGAGACAGTGAGAGATAGATGTAAGCATCCCATTTTTTACTGCTCGGCAATCTACGCTCCGTCCAGACTTGTACTTAAGTTAATATGGACGTATTCTAATCGAAACCAACTCCGTAAGGCTAATCCCATCTATCCATCGCTTCGTGGGCCCATCAGGCCCAAATAGAGGCAAAATGACCAAAATGCCCTTAAAGGTTTTGTCCTTTTCTTTCCAATTCCAATCCCTCTCTCGAGACAGTTGATTCCTCGAGACGGTAAATCTACTCCAATTAGGCACGTCTTTCCAAAGACGGTAAGTCCCCTTTCCAATTCCAATCCCTCTCTCGAGACAGTTTATTCCTTGAGACGGTAAATGTACTCCAATTAGGCACGTCTTTCCGAAGATGGTAAGTCTCCTTTCCAAATTCCAAATCAAGCACGTCTTTCCGAAGACGATAAGACCCCTTTCCAATTCCAATCCTTCTCTCGAGATAGTTTATTCCTCGAGACAGTAAATCTAATTAGGCACGTCTTTTTGAAGACAGTAAGTCCCCTTTCCAAATTTTAAATCAGGCACGTCTTTTCGAAGAGGATAAGACCCCTTTCCATTTCCAATTCCAATCCCTCTCTCGAGACAGTTTATTCCTCGAGACGGTCCGACACGTTTTTCAAAAAAAATCTCTTCGAAGCGGTAAGTCCCTTTAAACTTGTCGACCGGAACAAGACCCCAAGTCCCCTAGATGGTAGAACGGTCTACCTTTGGCGCCTGCTGGCCCGCCAATGTAGAAATGTCCGTTTAGCCACGCCTTCTAAGAAAGTTGACTTCTCAGGCGCTAAGTCCCCTTTAGCAACTTGCCTAGATCAGGTAGTCTCGGGAATGATCGCGAACCGTCAAAGTAGCGGAAATACTCGCAAACATTGCAACCGTCAGAGTAGTGGAAATACTCGTAAATAGGTCGATATAGGAAATTGCCAACAAACCCCTAAATCACGCGACCGCTGTCAGAGTGGCAGAAACACTCAAAACCCAAGTCAACACCAGTGCCTACTAGCCTACTTCGGTGAAAAATGACCAAACTGCTCCTTGGGCCTTTTCTGACACGTTTCTCGAGAACACACCTGAGTCCTCAGAACGGTGAGTCCAACCATCTAAGATTGTCTTAAAAGTAGTCCGGCATGATTAGGTGCCTTCTAGTCAGTTTTGGGCCAATTCCGAGACTTTCTGATCAAGATGACCATATCGCCCCTAGGCATCCGAACGCCTCGGGAACCACATCGGCTCTGGGTATCAAACCGATAACCTCCCGAGAATGCTTCTTATAGTATTCTGAACTTTCTTCTATCTTTCCGGATCATTCTGAGTCAGTTTCGGCAAACCCGGTGTAAAATGACTGTTTTCCCCCTGGTGGGCCTGTCACCTTTTCCGACCACACCGGCTTTGGGTATCAAACTGGCAACCTTTGGGAACATTTTGAATAATGTTTTCAAATCTCAAGTCTTCTTCCGGGACAGTCCGAGTCCGTTTTGGTAGCTTCCCGATTCGATTGACTGTTTTGCCCCTAAAGGCTCGGTCAACCCTTCCGACATATTCTATCCTCATTTTTCAAGTCAAATACCTCCAGGACACTGTTCTAATTGTTCCTGCTCTTTTCCGACCTTCCAGGTCATTCCCGGCCTCTTCAAATCATTCCCAGACTTTTCGAAGTTACTCCTAGTGAAGCTAGGCTAAAAATTACATAGTAGTCACTAGTACAGGCGTCCAAATCTAGTCAAAGATACGCTGTTTGCCGACCTTCACTCTTTCCTAACTGGCTGGCACCACTAGCAGTGGCGCCAAGCCAAGAATTGGCCTGGCGACACTCCTAGTGGCGCCAAGAGGAAAATTGGTCTGGCGCCACTACAACAGGCGCCAGGTTTATTCCATGTCTATAAATACAGAGCCTCCTCCAGCGTGAAAAAGGTTCGCAAACTCAATCTAAAAACCCTAAAATTCAATATACAAAGCTCGAACACTCCCTAAACCCTAGCTTCTCTAGGTTTTCCAAACCTTAGCCACCGTATACTAAACCCTAGCCTTCTATACACTCATACACTAGCCTCCAACCCTCCTTTGAAGACTAGAAGCGCTGCAATATGAAGTTTGAAGATTGAAGACAACTCTTGAAGATTGAAGATGAAGATCAAAACGAACACCGAACACAAGTAAGGCGTGCAAAATAAACAAGACATACGGTAGTCTTTCTCTTTAAAATTTCCGCACTTCCCCCTCTCTCTTCTCTCTCCTAACCCACTTGGGTTTTCTCTATTTTAATCCCCCATCTCTTCCCCCCCCCCCCCCCCCCTTTCTTTGCATGCTTGAAACAAGGGGATTCCCAGTCCATGTGTAGGATTGGACTATTGGAGAGTCACCGTGTCGGGGGCTTTCTTTTAGTCTAACCGGAGACGACGTGGGTTCGGCCCCCTTGATTATGTGGTGAAACCTTAGCCTTGTATGTTCACGTCCCAAACTTGCATTGTGCATATCATAATTCTTGCATTCTTCCAAAAGTCATTTTCAAAGTTGTTTTCAAAATTTGCATTAAACTTGCTTTCAAAATTGCATCAAAATCTCCTTTTCAAAAACATGTTTTCAAAATCACAATCCTAGGGTGATTCTAGCTTTTCCATGGCTAGGATTGCTTTAGGAAAGTGTTACATTTAACGTGACTTTTATGGTCCATATTTTCAAATCTTATTGTTTTCAAACCACTTTCTTAAAGTGGTTCTAACCTTCGTATGGTTAGAATCGCTTTAGGAAAGTGAGACATTTTTATACCTTCTAAAAACTCTTTTTTCAAAAGTCTCCCTTCCTAAAAATCTCTTTTCAACATACTTTCCTAAAACTCTTCTTTCCAAAATGGTTTTCTAAAAACTCCCTCAAAAAATCTATTTTTTAAAACTTCTCTTTTCGAACTCCTTTCCAGAATACTCTCCCCAAAATCCACTTTCTAAAAACACTCCCTAAATTCACTTTCCTAAAAACTCTGTCCAACAATCTCTTTTCAAAAATCTTTCTAAAAAACTCTCTTTCCAAAATCTTCCCTCTAGAAACTCCTCTCTAGGATTTTCTTCCAAAAACTTGTTTCCAAAAAACATACTTTCCAAAAAACTCTTTCCTTAGAGCCCAAGTCAAGCCCTAGAACCCACAATTAGGAAACCCTAATTTTCTTTCCAAAAACATGATTTTCAAACTTGCCTTAAAACCTAGGTTTCCAAAACCTCTTGTTTTCTACATCAAAACTATACAAACTTCCAAAACCTATTTTCTACGTCAAAACTATACACTTCCAAATCTACGGTTTCTCAAACTTCCCCTTTCCAAATCCTTGTCAAATCAAATCTTCCCTTTAGGAAACCAAATCAAATCTTCTTTTTTAAAAACAAAATCCAATCCCTTCCTAATCCAAATCTTTCCTAATTCAACTCCTTCCTAATCTTCTACTTTCCTAAATCTTAAGTTTCAAAAACTTGAACATAACAATCTTTCCTAAATTCTAAAACTCAAAATCTTTCCTAATTCAACTCTCTCCAAATTCCCTACCTTCTTAAGCCATAAGTTTCTTAAAACTTTCAAATATTTCCTTAAACATTAAGCTTCCAAAATTTTCCTAATTCAACCCTTTCCAAGTCTTAACTTTTCAAATCTAAGTTTTTAAATATCTCCTAAACTCAAACATTTCCTAATCTCAAGATTTTCTAAAATTCAAATTCTAAAACTTTCTAAATCTTAAACTATCCAAATTTCAAATCTTTCCAAATTCAAAGCTTTCTAAATTCAAAACTTTCTTAAGTTAAATCTTTCTAAACTCAATCTTTCTAAATTCTAAACTTTCCTAAAATTTCAAATCTTCCTGAATCTAAAATTTTCTAAACTCAAAACTTTCTTACTTTTAAAACTTTTCTATTTCAAAACATTCCAAATTCAAAACTTCCCTATTTCAAAACATTCCAAATTCTAAACTTCCCAACTTTCAAAGCTTCCTAATTGGAAAACCTTTCCTATTTCGAAAACTTTCTAAATTTGAAACTTTCTTAATCAAAAATTTTCCTAAGTTGAAACTTTTCTAATTCGAAACTTTCCTAAACCGAAAACATCCCTAATTCGAAACTTTTCAAAAAAGAAACTTTCCTAATTCAAAACTTTCCTAAATCGGACCTTTCCTAATTCGAATCTTTCCTAAATCCAATCCTTTCCTAAATCTTCCAAGTCCAACATTCAAGTTAAATCTTTCTAAACCTCTAGTCTTTCCTAAATCTCATCTTTCCTAAGTCTAGGTTTCCTAAACCTCAATCTTTCTAAAACAATTCCAATTTCCAATCTTCTATTCTAAGTTCAAATCAAATCCTCTTTCCAATCAAAATCTCTTTCCTCCAATCCAACCTTCTATTTTCAATCGGACTCTTGTCCGAACTACTACTGACCTGATTCCTCCAAAAGGATACATAGGCAAACTTCATGGGTGCGGTCTCCACATTTTTCAAACTTCAAATTCCACAACATTTTTCAAATCTCTAATTCTACAATCTTTTTCCAAATCTCAAATTCCACAATCTTTTCAAATCTCCAATCTATTTTCAAACTTCCAATTTTAAATTTCTATTTCCAAATCTCTATTTCTAATTTTTTAAACTTTTCAATTTCAAATCTTTCTTCTAAAATCAAATCAAATTCTTCTTTTCAAATCTCTTTCTAACTCTATTTTTCAACTCTCTTTTTCATGCACTTGTATATCATGCATCATATTTTTCAAACATTGTTTTGAAAAGTGGATAGATTGAACAGTAGTTAGCTGAAGACTCTCATAGGTGAATCTAGGGTAGATTGACATGTAGGTACCAAAAGGGCGGGGTAGGGTGATGGCTTAGTGCATTTTCCCTACACGTAACTAACCTCCGAACCTAGAATCACTGATTTCAAAGACCAAAAGGAGTTATTTTTCAAAAAGGGCTAAATGTTTTCTGAAGGTTGCCAAACAACCTGTTTTTCTTAAAAGCCCTCTCTTGAGGAGATATTTTCAAAATCCTTTTCGAAAAACCCTAAGTGTAGTCTTCGGATTATTCTTAGTTTTTAGATGACCTAACTCACCTTAATCAAGTTAGGTAGCGACTCCAAATCTTTTCTAAAAGCCCTTTATTCAAATCGATTTTCAATTCATACTTAGTCGCACTCATTCTTCTAGGAGGGTGAGTTCTAACGAGAGAGTACAGTATTTTTCCCGTTTGTGCGTGTATTCCTCGAGTGTGAAAAATTTGGGTGCGATAATAGGAAGGAGATAGTGTGGAGTTCATTGAAAAGGTGACACTTGTGTGATATCCTGGTTAAGCGATTGGCAGCCGAGTACTCAAAATGATGGGGAGCCATTGTTCTATTTATCCCAAATAAACACTATCCTTTGCTTAGCCCACTAGAGCCGTTAGTGATCTCTTTTCAGATACCATCCCCCACACTAGGGTAAGCACAGAGTAGTTGATCCGGCAGAAACACCATTTTTTAGGAACATTGTCTAAATTTTGCATAAAAGCTTTATGGACTATGGAATTTAATTTGAAGTGATGGAAGGCCCTCATTTCTTCCACCATACACAAATAAATCCCTTTGCAAAGCCCACTTGAGTTGGTTACTTTTCTCAAGAAAACCGACCAAATGATCACCGCCCATACTGGGTTAAGGCAAAAGTCATAAGTAAGAATCAATGAGCAATGATGAAAAGGGTGATTTCTAAGAAGATATAATGAGTAATGATGAAAAAGGTGATTTCCAAGAAGATATAATGAGCAACGATGAAACTAGTGATCTTCAAGAAGTTATGGTATCAAAGGCATCTCTAGTAAAGAAGATATTGTGTTCATGGGGATTTCAAAAGAAAATACTGTCATCCCAAAATATAAATAAAAATGTTGGCATCTCCAAAAGTCGACTTAGCAACAAATTTCTTGCTAAAAAAAAGGATCTTAAATTAGAAGGCAAAAAGCGATCTAGAAGAATAACAAGAGTATAAAGGAAAGAAGAAAGCAGTGAATGGAAGTTAAGTTGCCAAAGGTGATCATTGGTCTTTTAAAACCCCACAGGTGATAATGTTTGAACCTTTCTACCCTTTTCATTCATAATCCCCTTAACCTAGCCTACGTTACAGTCCAAATTAAAGTCTTCTCTGATAAAAGAAAATTGCTTAATCCAAATAAGCCTGAACAATACCGAGACAACTAAGATGAGAAAGGAGAACTGGAAGGGAATGCAAGGGGCAATCTCTTGCTCCAAGGTGTGCTCAGATGGTTTTGGTTTAAACAACCTACTAAAAGAATATCTTTGAGCCTAATTATCTCTTTGTTTCTTACAACCCCTAAACCCAACCTACATTACGGTCCTAAAAGAAGTCTTCTCGGATTGAGGGCTTAGCTGTTTATCGCTCTGCAAACGGCATGCGAGTTGTCGCTCGAGCCATGGTGGCATTTTAGAGATTTGAGAGAGAAGACCAAGTGAGATTAGAAAAATCCTAAACAGTAACCCTATAGAAAGTAGGGATAGAATAGTAAACCGAAAGGTCAAGATCCCTGGAGAATGGTGCAAATGCTATCACACCCCTATGAGAATGAGACAAAACTAAATGGGGTAGAATCTTGGAAAGGAAACAAAATCCTGAGAGTATAGGCCCTGGGGCAATCCTGGGACATTCTTTGTAAACAGCCTATATACTTGGAGTACTAATGCATCCATGACATGTATAAACTATATATCCATTAAATTTCTGTGTAGTTCATATCTATTCATGTATTCATCAAAGGCATGGCATGCATTCAATTTCATTCCTGTATGTACATTCATCCAAAAGTATAACATGCATTAAATTACATTCCTGTATAAACCTGTGTATTCATAACAAATATATACATAAAAAAAAAGTTGAACATGTAAAATAAGTCAGACATCTAATTCCATGTGCATTTATAAAAAAAAATAAAAAAAGTATAATATACATAAATAAATTATTTTTGTACAAAAACTAACTCTATGTATTTCTCTTTCTCTCAAATTGGAAACAGGGAACAAAGTAAAACACAAAAAGGAACTAAAGTCACCCTTCAGAAATCCCTAGCACTGGCACCCACCTCAGAAAGCTCAGATTTCCATGGTCGACAAGAAGTACAGAATAGGGCAATAGCCCACCCTCGACCTCCCTAATAAAAGGACTTCTGACTTGAGAAACCATGAATCAACAAATCTGGGAGCGAGGGGCAAAAATATATCGCTCCCCATCATCATTAGAGGAGGAATCAGCTAGGCAAGGATCACCTGGCTCGCCAACCGTAAGAGGAGCACTCGAAGAAGTACCAGCTGTAGAAGACCCAGGCCGGCCCCGCTCGTAGTCCGCACATCTGGCCAGAAGCATGTCCCTCTCTCGGGTAAGGGACTCCACAGTCTCCCGCAAGGATTGACTATCCATCACATCACCCTCTAGGGAAGTGGAACTACCTAGAACGCCTCGTGGCCACCTACATACCCTCGCAACACTCAAAGGTGGGTCATCATGTGTCGATCTGGCTGCTGCTAGTTGCATCTCTAGTGAAGCTACCTCAGCATTTCTCATCCTCAACTGGTCATGCAATATCCGTATCAGTCGGCGGTTCTCCCGCCTGTGACGATGCCCCTGAATAATCATTGCTGTCAGGAAGTCGGTAGACCCTATGGAAGGTAAATGAGTCTCGATGAGAAGATTCCCAAGTCTACTGGGACCCAGCACATAGTATCGAAGCCAATAGTGATAGGCCTCAGTCGCAAGGGGCAGGACAGAAAATGGACCGTCATCGTCAACGTGAAAAAGCAAAGATCTCCATGTATCCATAACTCTCTCCACCAATGCTCCCGAGATTGACGCTTCAAAGATAAGAGTGAACTCAGCTGCAGATGCTGAATAAGGGATATCCTGACTCCTACCAAGCTGTCGCAGAACCCGAATCCCGAAGAAAGGGGTAATGCCTCGCAAGCCTGCTACGGGCACGAAGGCCCTCCCGGAAGGCCGAACTCTTAAGCAATACCTACCAACCAGTCCTGAATACCACCTGATCGTGCCTGACCTCATGCTCTGGAGGTAGTCAGCCTAGGATGCAACGGTCTGTGGAAATCTCCCCTCATCTGCCATGACGCTCGAAGATCTTGCCAGGGAACATATATGGTCAATGTAAGCACCCCATTTTTGACCGCTCGGCAGTCTACACTCTGTCCAGACTTGTGTTCAAGTCATTGTGGGCATATTCCAATCGAAACCAACTTTCTAAGTCCAAATCTCGTTTGTCCATCGCTTCGCGGGCCCACCAGGCCCAAATAGAGGCAAAATGACCAAAATGCCCTTAGGGGCATTGTCCTTTCCAATTCCAACCCCTCTCTCGAGACAGTTGATTCCTCGAGATGGTTCCAAATTAGGCATATCTTTTTAAAAACGATAAGACCCCTTTTCCAATTCCAATCCCTCTCTCTCGACAGTTTATTCTTCGAGACGATTCCAAATCAGGCACATCTTTATGAAGATGATAAGACCCCTTTCCAATTCCAATCCCTCTCTCGAGACAATTTATTCCTCGAGACGGTTCCAAATCAGGCACGTCTTTCTAAAGATGATAAGACCCCTTCCCAATTCCAATCCCTCTCTTGAGATAGTTTATTCCTCAAGACGGTCTGGCACGTTTTTCAAAGAAAATCTCTTCGAAACGGTAAGTCCCTTTAAACCTGTCGACCGGGACGAGACCCCAAGTCCCCTAGATGGTACAACGGTCCACCTTTGGCGCCTGCCAGCCCGCCAATGCAAAAATGTCCGTTTGGGCACGCCTTTCGAGAAAGTTGACTTCGCAAGTGCTAAGTCCCTTTAGCAGTTTCCCGAGATCAGGCAGTCTCGAGAATGATTGCGAACCATCAGAGTAGCGAAAATACTCACAAACATCGCAACCATCCGAGTAGCGGAAATACTCCTAAATAGGTCGATATAGGGAATTGCCAACAAACCCCCGTATCATGCGACCGCCATCAGAGTGGCGGAAACACTCAAAACCCAGGTCAACACCAGTGCTTGCTAGCCCACTTTGGTGAAAAATTACCAAACTGCCCCTTGGTCTTTTTTCGAGACTTTTCGATCAAGATGACCATTTTCCCCCTAGGCATTCGAATGCCCTGGGAACCACACTGGCTCTGGGTATCAAACTGCTAACCTCCTGGGAAAACTTCTTATAGTATTCCCGACCTCTCTTTAGCTTCCCGGATCATTCTAAGTCAATTTCGGCAAACCCGGCATAAAATGACCGTTTTGCCCCTGGAGGGCTGGTCGCCTTTTCCGACCACACCGGCTCTAGGTATCAAACCGTTAACTTCCCAAGAATGCTTCTTATAGTATTCTCAACCTTCCTTTACCTTTCTGGATCATTCCGAGTCAGTTCCGGCAAACCCGGTACAAAATGACCATTTTGCCCCTGGTGGACCGGTCTCCTTTTTCGACCACACCAATTCTGGGTATCAAACTGGTAACTTCCTGAGAATGCTTTTTATAGTATTCTCAACCTTTCTTTGTTCTTTCGGATCGTTCCGAGTTAGTTTCGGCAAACCCAGTGTGAAATGACCATTTTGCCCCTGGTGGCTCGGTCACCTTTTCCGACCACACCGGCTTTGGGAATCAAATCGGCAACCTTTGGGAACATTCTGAATAATGTTTCCAAATCTCGAGTCTTCTTTTAGGACAGTCCGAGTCCGTCCAAAAGTCATTTTCAAAGTTGTTTTCAAATTTGCATTAAACTTGTTTTCAAAATTGCATCAAAATCTTATTCAAAAAACATGTTTTCAAAATCAAAATCCTAGGGTGATTCTAGCTTTTCCATGGCTAGGATTGCTTTAGAAAAGTGTTACATTTAACGTGACTTTTATGGTCCATATTTTCAAATCTTATTGTTTTCAAAACCACTTTCTTCAAGTGGTTCTAACCTTCTTATGGTTAGAATCGCTTTAGGAAAGTGAGATGTTTTTATACCTTCTAAAAACTCTTTTTTCAAAAGTCTCATTTCCTAAAAATCTCTTTTCAACATACTTTCCTAAAACTCTTCTTGGTTTTCTAAAAACTCCCTCCAAAAATCTATTTTTCAAAACTTCTCTTTTCGAACTCCTTTCCAAAATACTCTCCCCAAAATCCACTTTCTAAAAACACTCCCTAAATTCACTTTTCTAAAAACTCTCTCCAACAATCTCCTGCCAATAATCTTTTTTAAAATACTCTCTTTCCAAAATCTTCCCTCTAGTAACTCCTCTCTAGGATTTCCTTCTAAAAACTTGTTTCCAAAAGCACACTTTCCAAAAACTCTTTCCTTAAAGCCCAAGTCAAGCCCTAGAACTCACGATTAGGAAACCCTAGTTTTCTTTTCAAAAAGATAATTTTCAAACTTATCTTAAAACCTAGGTTTTCAAAATATCCCTTTTGACATCAAAACTATACATATTTCCAAACCCTATTTTTTACATCAAAACTATAATCTTCCAAATTTAGGGTTTCTAAAACCTCCCTTTTCAAATCCTTGTCAAATCCCATCTCCCCTTTAAGAAACCAAATCCAATCTCCCATTTAGAAAACTAGATCCAATCCTCCGTTTTTGAAAACAAAATCAAATTTTCTCTTTCAGAAACAAAATCCAATCCCTTCATAATCTTCCACTTTCCTAAATCTTAAGTTTCCAAAACTTGAACATAAAAATCTTTCCTAAATTTTAAACTCAAAATCTAAATCTTTCTTAATTCAACTCTCTCCTAATTTCCTATCTTCCTAAACCTTAAGTTTCCTAAAACTTTTAAATCTTTCCTTAAACATTAAACTTCCAAATCTTTCTTAATTCAACCCTTTCTTAATTCTACCCCTTTTCAAATCTTAACTTTCCAAATCTAGGTTTTTCAGTCTTTTCCTAAATTCAAACCTTTCCTAATCTCAAGATCTTCTAAAACTCTAAAACTTTCTAAATCTTAAACTTTCCAAATTTCAAATCTTTCCAAATTCAAAGCTTTCTAAATTCAAAACTTTCTTAAGTTAGATCTTTCTAAATCTAAATCTTCCTAAATTCTAAACTTTCCTAAAACTTCAAATCTTCCCAAATCTAAAATTTTCTAAACTCAAAACTTTCATACTTTCAAAATTTCCCTATTTCAAAACATTCCAAATTCTAAACTTTCCAACTTTCAAAACTTTCCTAAATTCAAAACTTTCCTAATTCAAAAACTTGTCTAAAATGAAACTTTCCTAAAATGACACTTTCCTAATCCGAATCTTTCCCAAATTCCAAGCTTTCCTAATCTTCCAAGATCAATATTCAAGTCAATTCTTTTCCAAATTCTTTCCAAGTCAAATCTAATTTTTCTTTTCTAAGTTTTTAAGTCTAGGTTTCCTAAAACCAAGTTTTTCAAAGTCAAGTCTTTTCAAATCTTCCAATCAAAGTTCAATTTCTTAATTTTCTAATCCAACTTCCAATTCAATCTCTTCCTTTCAATAAACTTTTCTATTCTCAATCGGACTCTTGTTCGAACTACGACTGACCTAATTCCTCCAAAAGGATACGTAGGCAACCCTCATGGGTGCTGTCACAGCATTTTTCAAATCTCAAGTTCTATAACTTCTTTCAAATTTCAAATTCCATCACATTTTTCAAATCTCAAATTCCACAATCTTTTCAAATCTCCAATCTATTTTCAAACTTTCAATTTCAAATTTCTATTTCCAAATTTCTATTTCTGATTTCTCAAACTTTCCAATTTCAATTCTATCTTTCCAAATCTCTTTTCAAATCTGTTTTCTAACTTTCTTCTATTGCACTTGCATATCATGCATCATGCTAGTTTCTTTTTAAACATTGTTTTTCAAAGTGGATAGGATTGAACTATAGTTAGTTAAAGACTCTCATAGGTGAATCTAGGGTAGATTGACATGTAGGTAC
This sequence comes from Euryodendron excelsum, assembly GCA_033060915.1. Classification (NCBI taxonomy): domain Eukaryota; kingdom Viridiplantae; phylum Streptophyta; class Magnoliopsida; order Ericales; family Pentaphylacaceae; genus Euryodendron; species Euryodendron excelsum. The sequence continues at coordinate 15,401,170 of CM065393.1, read as the reverse complement.
CGAAAGGGCGGGGTAGGGTGATGGCTTAGTGCGTCTTCCCTACACGTAACCAACCTCCGAACCTAGATCACTATTTTCGTAGACCAAAACGGAGTTATTTTCAAAAAGGACTTAAATGTTTTCCAAAGGTTGCTAAACAACCCGTTTTCTTAAAAACCCTCTCTTGAGGAGATACTTTTCAAAATCGTTTTAAAAAACCCTAAGTGTAGTTTTCGGATTATGCTTAGTTTTTAGGTGACCTAACTCACCTTAATCAAGTTAGGTGCAACTCCAAACTTTTTTCAAAAACCCTTAATTCAAATCAATTTTTAATTCAAATCTAGTTGCAGTCATTCTTCTAGGAGGGTGAGTTCTAACGAGAGAGTACAGTGTTTTTCTTGCTTGTGTGAGTATTCCTCGAGTGCGAAAAATTTGAGCGCGACAGTCAAGCTCGGGATACCATGTGTGCTAGAATAAAGGAGTAACAAACAAATGCCCAATCGCCCAAAGTTGGAAAAGAGCAGCGCATCCCCGGAAATGAGCGTCAACAATCTACTGAAATCTCGTAAGACTCACAAAGGTCTCCCCCACAACCATAGGAGCATGGGAGTGCACATAACCGAAAATCGACTAAGTCATCTCGCCTGGTGGAAACATCAACAAGTTCAAAAGAAGCAGAGCTAGGGCTACCATGGAGAAATGGACCAATCTTGAAAAGCATGCCAATCCCTTATCTATCGCAAACTCAAAATGAGAGAAACAAAAACTTCATTGGGACATAAGGAAACTGGGGCAACAGATCAGAAGAAAAGGCCGCAAAATGGAGCCCAAGCTGAAAAGAGACAATCATGATGCAGCCATCAGGAAAAGTAGGTCCCATAATGTCAGCTGAACCATCCCGAAGACCTAGGAGGAAGCCATACTCATGGGGAGTAAGGGCAAGCTCACATTCCCCAAAATGGAAGAGAGACAAGTCAGGTGGTCAAAAGGGAACCACGGTCAGAAAACAAGCTACACTAATAGGAGAGAAGCCATGCAACCAAAGGACCAGCGAAAATGTCTTGCTTATATGGAGGATACTCATCATACCAAACTCGTAGTCAGCTCAAAATAGCATCGGCCATCCCAAAAGTCAAAAGTGGAAAACCTCGACGTCCATCTCATTCTCGAAGGCTGGCTCAACTGGAGGGAAGGGGTCGACTGGAGGCCTACTCCCCCCTCCCACTCTGGCTAGAAGGTGCTCGATTGGCAGAGTGCTGACTACCCCTACAGCGGCTAGAGCTACCGATAGAATCTGTTTGGGCCACCTTCTCGAAGCAGTGTCTCCCTTCGGAATCGTCATAGCCCACCTATGCCATCTTGAAAGGTGAGTCAAGGTAAGAGGTATTAATACATGGTATATGCAGTTCAAAAGATAAGAAATAAAAGCAAAAAAAAAAAAATTAATAATGATAATAACCAAAGATAAAATATAAATGAATGACACAACTTTCATATAAATTCTACTCGAACCAACTTAAAGGGTTTCTTAAACTGTTCATTCAAAGGTTCTTTTTTAAAATCAACTCTCAAATGTTTCTTAAAAATTTATTTTTCTAAAAACAATTCTCGAAAAGTTTTTTTAACTTCTTCCCTTCAAAAGTTTCTTTTTCAAAATTAGTTTCCCAGGGGTTTCCTATTATTTTCCTCCAAAAGTTTTCCAAAAAAAAAATCTTTCTTCTAAAAGTTTCCTTTCCAAAATCGATTTTCAAAAGCTTTTCTAATTTTCTCTTCTTAAAATTCATCTCCAAAATCACTTCTTAAAATCAAATTCTAAGGTTGCTAAATGTTTCCTTCCCAAATTTACATCAAAAATCAAGGTGAAAAATCAATTTCAAAATCAAATCTCAATTTTTTCAATCCATCTCTGAGCTTTGCTGATTCAGTTCTTTAAGAAAATGTCTTTTCCAATCAAGTTTAAGATTCTCCCAAACTCTTCAAATTCCCAAAGTCTGTCCCTCCGACTGCCTTGCGGTCAATATGGGACACTTACGCTATCGTTTTCTGTCTTTGACAAGCAAAGACAGAAAAAGAGGGACAACTATAAGCACCCCATTTTTTACCGCTCGGCAATCTATGGTCCGCCTAGACTTGTACTCAAGTCAATATGGACTATTCCAATCGAAGTCAACTCTCTAAGTCAAATCCCGTCTATCCATCGCTTCGCGAGCCCACTTGGCCCAAATAGAGGCAAAATGACCAAAATACCCTTAGCAGCGTTGTCATTTCCAAATCCAAATCAGGCGCGTCTTTCCAAAGACGGTAAGTCCCCTTTCCAATTCCAAATCAGGCGTGTCTTTCTGAAGACGGTAAGTCCCCTTTCCAATCCTATCAGGCGTGCAAAGACGGTAAGTCCCCTTTCAAAATCCAAGTTAGGCATGTCTTTCCGAAGACGGTAAGTGCCCTTTCCATTTCCAATTCCAATTCCAATCTCTCTCTCGAGACAGTTGATTTCTCGAGATGGTAATTCTATCCAATCCAGCACGTTGTCTGAAGAAAATCTCTTCGAGACAGTAAGTCCCTTTAAACCTGTCAACTGGGACGCGACCCCAAGTCCCCAAGATGGTAGAACGGTCCACCTTTGGCGCTTGCTAGCCCGCCAATGCAGAAATGTTCGTTTAGGCACGCCTTTTGAGAAAGTTGATTCTCAGGCTCTAAGTCCCTTTAGCAGCTTTCTGAGATCAGGCAGTCTTGGGAATGATCACGAACCGTTAGAGTAGCGAAAATACTCGCAAACATCACAACCGTCAGAGTAGTGAAAATACTCGCAAACAGGTCGATAAAGGGAATTGCCAACAAACCCCCATATCATGAGACCGCCGTCAGAGTGGCAGAAACACTCAAAACCCAGGTCAACACCGATGCCTGCTGGCCCACAGGTGAAAACTGACCAAACTGCCCCTAGGGCCATTTTTCGGCACGTTTCTCAAGAGCACACTTAAGCCCTCAAAATGACAAGTCCACCTTTTTAGATTGTTTTAAAAGCAATCCGGTATGATTAGGTGCCCTCCTGTCCGTTTCGGGTCGATTCTGAGACTTTTCAATCAAGATGACCATTTTGCCCCTAGGCATCCGAACGCCCCGGGGACAACACTGGCTCTAGGTATCAAATCGGTAACTTCCCGAGAATGCCTCCTACAGTATTCTCAACCTTTCTTTACCTTTCCGGATTATTCTGAGTCAGTTCTGGTGAACCTGGTACAAAATGACCGTTTTGCCCCTAGTGGGCCAGTCACATTTTCCAACCACACTGGCTCTACGTATCAAACCGAAAACCTTTGTGAACATTCTGAATAATGTTTCCAAATCTTGAATCTTCTTCTAGAGCATTCCGAGTCCATCTCGACAGCTTTTTGGCCCGGTTGACCGTTTGGCCCCAAATGTTCCGGTCAACCCCTCCGACACATCCTATTCTCATTTTTCAAGTCAAATACCTCAGAGACCCTATTTTGAGGGTGCCTGCCACTTTTTGGCCTTCTAGGCCATTCTCGATCCCTTAAATCATTTCACGACTTTTCGGAGTCACTCCTAGTGAAGCCAGGCTAAAAATTGCATGGTAATCACTAGTACTGGCGCCCAAATCCTCCCAAGATACGTTGCTTACCAACCTTAAAACTTTCCTAACTGGCTGGCGCCACTCTTAGTGGCGTTAAGAGAAAATTTGGCCTGGCGCCACTACAATAGGTGCCAAGTCTATCCCATCTCTATAAATACAAAGCCTCTTCCAACATGGGAGAGGTCCGAAAACTCAGTCTAAAAGCCCTAACATTCGATATACAGAGCTTGTAGCCTCCCTAAAGCCTAGCTTCTCTAGGTTTTTCAAACCCTAGCCACCATACACCAAAACCTAGCCTCTTACACACTCGTACACACCCTTATACACTTATACACTAGCCTCCAACCCTCCATTGAAGATTTGGATTGCTGCAACTCGAAGCTCTTGAAGACTGTAAGCACCCCATTTTTGACCGCTCGGCAGTCTACACACCGTCCAGACTTGTTTTCAAGTCATTATTGGGCATATTCCAATCGAAACCAATTCTCTAGGTCCAAATTCCGTCTTTCCATTGCTTCGCGGGCTTGTCAGGCCCAAATAGAGGCAAAATGACCAAAATGCCCTTAGGGGCATTCTCCTTTCTTATTTCAATTCCAATCCCTCTCTTGAGACAGTTTATTCCTCGAGACGGTCCGAGTAGCAAAACTACTCACAAAACCGTTAGAGTAGCGGAAATACTCACAAAGCCGTTAGAGTAGCGAAAATACTCACAAATCATCAACCCCGTCCGAGTAGCGGAAATACTCCCAAATCATCAACCCCGTCCGAGTAGCGGAAATACTCAACCCCATCCGAGTAGCGGAAATACTCAACCCCGTCCGAGTAGCGAAAATACTCACACCGTTAGAGTGGCGGAAACACTCAAAACCTAGGTCAACACCAGTGGCTGTTAGCCCACTTCGGTGGAAAAGGACCAAACTACCCTTAGGACCTTTTCCGAGACTTTTCGGTCAGGATGACCATTTTACCCCTAGGCATCCAAACGCCCCGAGAACAACACCGACTCTGGATATCAAACCAGTAGCCTCCTGAGAATACTTTTTATAGTGTTTTCAACCTCCCCTTCTCTTTCCGGATCATTCCGAGTCAGTTCCGGCCAACCCGATACAAAATGACCGTTTTGCCCCTGGAGGGCCGGTCTCCTTCTTCAACCACACCGGCTCTGGGTGTCAAACCGGTAATATCTCCAGAATACTTTTTATAGTATTCTCAACCTTCCTTTACCTTTCCGGACCATTCCGAGTCAGTTCCGACAAACCCAGTACAAAATGACCGTTTTGCCCCTAGTGGGCCGGTCTCCTTTTCCTACCACGCCGGCTTTGGGAATCAAACCGGCAACCTCTGGGAATATTCTAAATAATGTTTCCAGATCCCAAATCTTTTTCCAGGACAATCCGAGTTCGCCCCGGCAGTTTCTTAGTCCGATTGACCGTTTTGCCCCTAAAGGCTCGGTCGACCTTTCCGACACATCCAATCTCCATTTTTCAAGTGAAATATCTCCAGGACACTATTTTAAGTGTTCCTGCTCATTTCCGGGCTTCCGGGTCATTCCCGGCTCCTCCAAATCATTCCCGGACTTTCTGGAGTCACTCCTAGTGAAGCCAAGCTAAAAATTGCATGGTAGTCACTAGTACAAGCGCCCAAATCTAGTCAAAGATACGTTGCTTGCCGACCTTATATCTTTCCTAATTGGCTGGCACCACTCCTAGTGGCGCTAGTGTAGAATTTGGCCTGGCGCCACTGCAACAGGCGCCAGGTTTGTCTTCCCTCTATAAATACAGAGCCTCGTTCAAAGTGAAAAGGGTCTGCAAACTTAACCTAAGAATCCAATATTTCAATATACAAAGTTCGAGCATCTCCTAAACCCTAGCCTCCCTAGGTTTTCCAAACCCTAGCCTCCTATACACTCATACACTCCTCCATATACTCATACACTAGCCTTCAACCACCCTTCGAAGACTTAAAGAGCTGCCATCTAAAGCTTGAAGACAACCCTTGAAGACTGAAGGAGAAGATTAAGATGAAGACCGAAGATTGAAGACTGCACGGCGCGCAAATAACAAGATACAAGGTAGGCTCCCTATTTAAATTTCCGTATTCCCCCCTTTCTCTTCTCTCTCCAACCCACTTGGGTTTTCTCTATTTTAATCCCCCATCTCTTTCCCGCCCTTTCTTTGCATGTTTGAAACAAGGGGATTCCCGGTCCATGTGTAGGATTGGACTATTGGAGAGTCACCATGTCGGGGGCTTTCTTCTAGTCTAACCAAAGACCACGTGGGTCCGGCCCCCTTGATTATGTGGTGAAGCCTTAACCTTGTATGTTCACGACCCCAAATTGCATTGTGCATATCATAGTCTTGCATTTTCCAAAATTCGTTTTTAAAAAGTTGTTTTCAAAAATCGTTTTCAAACTTGTTTTCAAAATTGCATCAAAATCTCTTTTTCGAAAACTTGTTTTCAAAACCACAATTCTAGGGTGATTCTAGCCTTTCCATGGCTAGGGTTGCTTTAGGAAAGTGTTATATTAAAAGTGACATTTTGGTCTATATTTTCAAATCTTGTTGTTTTCAAAACCGCTTTCCTAAAGTGGTTCTAGCCTTCTTATGGTTAGAATTGCTTTAGGAAAGTGAGATGTTTTTACACCTAAAAACTCTCTTTAAAAATCTCTTCCTAAAAGTCTCTTTTTCAATATACTTTCCTAAAACTCTCCTCTTCAAAATTGATTTCAAAAACTCTCTTCCAAAATTTATTTTTCAAAACTCCCTTTTTCAACTCCTTTCCAAAATCCTCTCCCCAAAATCCACTTTCTAAAAACCTTCCTAAAAGATCTTTCCAAAAACTCTCTTCAACAATCTTTAACCAAAAACCTTTCTAGAAAAACTCTCTCCAAAAAAAAAAAATCTTTCCAAAAAACTCTCTTTCCAAAATCTTCCTTCTAGAAATTCCCCTCTAAGATTTTCCTTCCAAAAACTCCCTCTTCAAACACACTTTCCAAAAACTCCTTCCTAGGATTCCCTTCTAGAAAATCTACGTTTCTAAAAACACACTTTCTAAAAATTCCTTTTCCTTAGAGCTCAAGTCAAGCCCTAGAACCCACAATTAGGAAACCCTAAATTTTCTTCCCAAAAACATGGTTTTCAGACTTTGCCCCAAACCTAGGTTTCCAAAACCTCTCGTTTTCTACATCAAAACTATACATGTTTCCAAAACCTCTTTTTTACATCAAAACTATAATCTAGGGTTTCTAGAATCTCCCTTTCCAAATCCTTGCCAAATCCTATCTTCCCTTTAGGAAACCAAATCCAATCCCTTCCTAATCCAAACTTTTCTTAATTCAATTCCTTCCTAAACCATAAGTTTCCTAAATTTAAACTTTAAACCTTTCCTTAAATTTTAAAATCCAACTCTTTCTTAATTCAAATCCTTCCTAATCTTTCACTTTCCTAAATCTTAAGTTTCCTAAACTTGAACATAAAAATCTTTCTTAAGTTTTAAAACTCAACTTTCAAATCTTTCCTAATTCAACCCTTTCCTAATTCTATCCCTTTCCAAAATCTTTTTCAAATCCAAGCTTTCAAATCATTCCTAAACTCAAACCTTTCCTAATCTCAAGATTTTCTAAAACTCTAAAACTTTCTAAATTTCAAATCTTTCCAAATTCAAAACTTTCTAATTTTGAAACTCTCCTAAGTTAAATCTTTCTAAACCTAAATCTCTCCAAATTCTAAACTTTCCAAAACTTCATAATCTTTCTAAATCTAAGGCTTTTCTAAACTCAAAACTTTCTTAATTCGAACATTTCCTAAACTGAACCTTTCTTAAAACGAAACTTTCTTATTTCCAAAGCTTCCTTGTTTTCAAAGCTTTCCAAAATCAAAACTTCCCTTTTTCAAACATTTCTAAATTCAAAACTTTCCTAATTTGGGAACTTTCCTAATCTGACAACCTTTCCTTTTTCGAAAACTTTCTAAACTCGAAACTTTCCAATTTCTAAACTTTCTTAAATTCAAAACTTTCATAAACCTAAAATTTTCCTAAATTCAAAACTTTCCAAAAATGTCACTTTCCTAAATCGAACCTTTCCTCATTCGAACCTTTCCTAAATCCGATCTTTCTTAAACTCTCGAGTCTTTCCTAAGTCTCATATTTCTTAAGTCTAGGTTTCCTAAACCTCCATCTTTTCAAAACAAGTCTAAATCTTTCCAAGTTCTACTTTTTCAAATCGAAATTCAATCTCTTCAATTCCAAAGTTCCTGATTCCAATTTTCAATCTTCCATTCTAAGTTCAATCTCTCAATTTCCTAATTCAATTTCCAATTCAATTTCCTTCTTCAAATCAACTCTTTTTAATCGGACTCCGGTCCGAACTACGACTGACCTGATTCCCCCAAAGGGATACGTAGGCAACCTTCATAGGTGCGGTCACAATACTTTTCAAACTTTCAATTCCACCCTCATGGGTGCGGTTTTCAAAATCTTTCCAAACCTCAAATTCCAATCTACTTTCAAAGTTCCAATTTCAAAATTTCTATTTTCAAATTTCTACTTTCAATTTTCAAATTTTCCAATTTCAATTACATCTCTTCAACTCTATTTTCAAATCAAATCAATCTTTTTCCAAATCTATTTTTCAATTCTTTTCTATTGCTTGCATATCATGCATCATGCTAAATTAGTTTTCAAACATTGTTTTTCAAAGTGAATGGGATTGAACCATAGTTAGTTAAAAACTCTCATAGGTGGATTTAGGGTAGATTGACATGTAGGTATCGAAAGGGCGGGGTAGGGTGATAGCTTAGTGCGTCTTCCCTACACGTAACCAACCTCCGAACCCAGGATCACTGATTTCAAAGACCAAAAGGAGTTATTTTTTCAAAAAGCGCTAAATGTTTTTCAAAGGTTGCCAAACAACCCGTTTTCCTAAAAAACCCTCTCTTGAGGAGATATTTTCAAAATCGTTTTCCAAAACCCTAAGTGTAGTCTTCGGATTATGCTTAGTTTTTAAGTGACCTAAATCACCTTAATCAAGTTACGTGGCGACTCCAAATCTTTTTCAAAAACCCTTTATTCAAACCAATTTTTCAATTCAAACCTAGTCGCACTCATTCTTCTAGGAGGGTGAGTTCTAACGAGAGAGTACAGTGTTTTTCCCACTTGGGTGAGTATTCCTCAAGTGCGAAAAATCTGGGCGCGACAAAGACCAAGAAAAAGCTCTCGAAGATTGAAGCAAAGACCGAAGACAAAGCAAGAAAGTAAGGCACGTAAAGCAAAGCGAAGTAAACAAGACATACGGTAGGCTCTCTCTTTAAGTTTCTACACTTCCCCCTTTCTCTTCTCTCTCCTAACCCACTTGGATTTTCTCTATTTTAATATCCCATCTTCTTCCCCTCTTTCTTTGCATGCTTGAAACAAGGGGATTCCCGATCCATGTGTAGGATTAGACTATTGGAGGGTCACTATGTCGGGGGCTTTCTTTTAGTCTAACCAAAGAGCATGTAGGTTCGGCCCCTGTCGCGCCCAGATTTTTCGCACTCGAGGAATAGTCACACAAGCGGGAAAAATGTTGTACTCTCTCGTTAGAACTCACCCTCCTAGAAGAATGAGTGCGACTAGGTTTGAATTGAAAAACTGGTTTGAATAAAGGGCTTTTGAAAAAGATTCGGAGTCGCCACCTAACTTGATTAAGGTGAGTTAGGTCACCTAAAAACTAAGAGTAATCCGCAGACCACACTTAGGGTTTTTGGAAAATGATTTGAAAATATCTCCTCAAGAGAGGGTTTTTAGGAAAACAGGTTGTTTGGCAACCTTTGGAAAACATTTAGCCCTTTTTCGAAAAATAACTCCGTTTGGTCTTTGAAATTAGTGATCCTAGTGTAAGCACCCCATTTTTGACCGCTCGGCAGTCTACACTTCGTCCGGACGTGTTTTCAAGTCATTGTGGACATATTCCAATCGAAACACATTCTCCAGGTCCAAATTCCATCTTTCCATCGTTTCGCGGGCCTGTCAGGCCCAAATAGAGGCAAAATGACCAAAATGCCCTTAGGGGCATTGTCCTTTCTTATTCCAATTCCAATCCCTCTCTTGAGACAGTTTATTCCTTGACACGGTCTGAGTAGCAAAACTACTCACAAAATCGTTAGAGTAGCGGAAACACTCACAATCTAGGCACGTCTCTTTGGAGACGTTAAGACCCCTTTCCAATCCCTCTCTCGAGACAGTTTATTCCTCGAGACGGTCCGAGTAGCAAAACTACTCACAAAACCGTTAGAGTGGCGGAAACACTCACGATCCAGGCACGTCTCTTCGAAGACGGTAAGACCCCTTTCCAATCCCTCTCTCGAGATAGTTTATTCCTCGAGACGGTCCGACTAGCAAAACTACTCACAAAACCGTTAGAGTGGCGGAAACACTCACGATCCAGGCATGTCTCTTCGGAGACGGTAAGACCCCTTTCCAATCCTTCTCTCGAGATAGTTTATTCCTCGAGACGGTCCGAGTAGCAAAACTACTCACAAAACCGTTAGAGTGGCAGAAACACTCACGATCCAGGCACGTCTCTTCGGAGACGGTAAGACCCCTTTCCAATCCCTCTCTCGAGATAGTTTATTCCTCGAGACGGTCCGAGTAACGAAACTACTCACCAAACCGTTAGAGTAGCGGAAATACTCACAAATCATCAACCCCGTCCGAGTAGGGGAAATACTCCCAAATCATCAACCCCGTCTGAGTAGCGGAAATACTCAACCGTTAGGGTAGCGAAAATACTCACAAAACCGTTAGAATAGCGGAAATACCCACGAATAGGTCGATATAGGGAATTGGCAACAAATCCCTGTGTCACGACGACCGCCATTAGAGTGGCGGAAAAACTCAAAACCCAGGTCAACACCCATGTCTGTTAGCTGACTTCGGTGAAAAATGACCAGACTACCCTTAGGACCTTTTCCGAGACTTTTCAGTCAAGATGACTATTTTGCCCATAAGCATCCGAATGCCCCGGGAACCACACCGGCTCTGAGTATCAAACCGGTAACCCCCTGAGACTACTTTTTATAGTATTCTCGACCTTTCTTTACCTTTTCGGATCATTCCGAGTCAGTTCCGGCCAACCCGGTACAAAATGACCATTTTGCCCCTAGTGGGCTGGTCTCCTTCTTCGACCACACTGGCTTTGGGTATCAAACCGGTAATGTCCCAAGAATACTTTTTATAGTGTTCTCGACCTTTCTTTACCTTTCCGGACAATTCCGTGTCAGTTCCGGCAAACCCAGTACAAAATGACCGTTTTACCCCTCATGGGCCGGTCTCCTTTTTCGACCACGCCGGCTCTGGGAATCAAACCGGCAACCTCCGGGAACATTATGAATAATATTTTCAGATCCTAAGTCTTCTTCCAGGACAATCCGAGTCTGTCCTGGCAGTTTCCTGGTCTGATTGACCGTTTTGCCCCTAAAGGCCCGGTCAACCTTTCCGACCCACCTTATCTTCATTTTTCAAGTCAAATACCTCCAGGACACTATTTTAAGTGTTCCTGCTCCTTTCCGGCCTTCCGGGTCATTCCCGACTCCTTCAAATCATTCCCAGACTTGCCGGAGTCACTCCTAGTGAAGCCAGGCTAAAAATTACGTGGTAGTCACTAGTACAGGTGCCCAAATCTAGTCAAAGATACGTTGCTTGCCGACCTTAAACCTTTCCTAATTGGCTGGCGCCACTAGTAGTGGAGCCAAGCCAAGAAATGGCCTGGCGCCAGTGTAAAGTCTGCCCTGGCGCCACTGCAACAGGCGCTAGGTTTGTGCTGCTTCTATAAATACAGAGACTCATTCAACGTGAAATGGGTCTGCAAACTTAACCTAAAAATCCTATATTTCAATATACAGAGCTCGAGCACCTCCAAAAACCCTAGCCTTCCTAGGTTTTCCCAAACCCTAGCCACTATACACAAACCCTAGTCTCCTATACACTCATACACTCCCCCATACACTCATACACTAGCCTTCAACCATCCTTTGAAGACTTGAAGTGCTGCCATCCAAAACTTGAAGACAACTCTTGAAGGCTGAAGGTGAAGATTAAGACAAAGACTGAAGACCGAAGACAGCGCGGCGCGCAAAATAAAGAAGACATACGGTAGGTTTACTCTTTAATTTTCTTCACTTCTCCCCTCTCTCTTCTCTCTCCAACCCACTTGGGTTTTCTCTATTTTAATCCCCCATCTCTTTCCCCCCCTTTCTTTGCATACTTGAAAGAAGGGGATTCCCGGTCCATGTGTAGAATTGGGCTATTGGAGAGTCACCGTGTCGGGGGCTTTCTTCTAGTCTAACCAAAGACCACGTGGGTTCGGCCCCCTTGATTATGTGGTGAGGCCTTAACCTTGTATGTTCACGACTCCAAATTGCATTGTGCATATCATAATCTTGCATCTTCCAAAATTCGTTTTCAAAGTAGTTTTCAAAATTGTTTTCAAACTTGTTTTCAAAATTGCATTAAAATCTCTTTTTCAAAAACTTGTTTTCAAAACCACAATTCTAGGGTGATTCTAGCTTTTCCATGGCTAGGGTTGCTTTAGGAAAGTGTTATATTAAAAGTGACCTTTTGGTCTATATTTTCAAACCTTGTTTTCAAAACCACTTTCTTAAAGTGGTTCTAGTCCTCTTATGGCTAGAATCGCTTTAGGAAAGCAAGATGTTTTTATACTTTCCAAAAACTCTCTCTCTTCAAAAATCTCTTCCTAAAAAATCTCTTTTCCAACATACTTTCCTAAAACTCTTCTCTCCAAAATTGTTTTCAAAAACTCTCTTCCAAAATCTATTTTTCAAAACCCTTTTCTTTTCTTTTCTTTTTTTTTTTTTTTCAACTCCTTTCCAAAACTCTCTCTCTCAAAAATTCACTTTACAAAAACGCTCCCTAAAAATCTTTCCAAAAACTCTCTTTTCCAAAATTTTCCTTCAAGAAACTCTCCTCTAGGATCTTCTTTCCAAAATCTACGTTTCTAAAAATGTGCTTTCCAAAACTCCTTCTCTTTAAAATCTTTTTCCAAAAACTCCCTCTTCAAATTCACTTTCCAAAAGTTTCTCCCTAGGATTCCCTTCTAGAAAATCTTCGTTTCCAAAAACGCACTTTCTAAAATCACTTTTCCTTAGAGCCCAAGCCAAGCCCAAGAACCCACAATTAGGAAACCCTAAATTTTCTTTCCAAAAACATGGTTTTCAAACTTTGCCCCAAACCTAGGTTTCCAAAACTTCTTGTTTTCTACATCAAAACTATACATGTTTCCAAAACCTATTTTCTACGTTAAAATTCTACACTTCCAAAACTAGGGTTTCTAGAATCTCCCTTTCCAAATCTTTGCCAAATCCTATCTTCTCTTTAGGAAACCAAATCAAATCTTCCCATTTAGGAAATTAGACCCAATCCTCCGTTTTTGGAAACAAAACCAAATCCAATTCCTCCCAAATCCAAGTCTTTCCTCATTCAAATCCTTCCTAAACTTCCACTTTCCTGAACCCTAAGTTTCCAAAAACTTGAACATAAAAATCTTTCCTAATTCAACCCCCTTTCCAAATCTTAACTTTCCAAATTCAAACTTTTAAACCTTTCCTAAATTCAAACCTTTCTTAATGTCAAGATTTTCTAAAACTCTAAAACTTTCTATAATCTTAAATCTTTCTAAACTCTAAAACTTTCTAAATCCTAAACTTTCCAAATTTCAAATCTTTTCACAAAGTTTCCTAAATTCAAAACTTTCTTAAGTTAAATCTTTCTAAACCTAAATCTTTCTAAATTCTAAACTTTCTTAAACTTCAACATCTTCCTAAATCTAAGGTTTTTTTTTTTTTTTTAAATTCAAAACTTTTTTAATTCAAAACTTTCCTAAAGTTGAAACATTCCAAATTCAAAGCTTTCCAAAAATGAAACTTTCGTATTTTCAAAACTTCCTATTTTGAAAACCTTTCCTTTTTCAAAACCTTTCTTAAAATGGAGCTTTCTTAATTCAAAACTTTCTAAACTCAAAGCTTTCTTAATTCAAAACTTTCCCTTTTCTTAATTCAAACATTTCCTAAGTTGAAAACTTCCCTTTTTCAAACCTTTCCTAAAACGAAACTTTCCAATTTTCAAAACTTCCCTTTTTCAAACCTTTTCTAAAACAACACTTTCCTAAGTTGAAACTTTCTTAAACCTAAAACTTTCCTAATTAGAAACTTTCCTAATTCAGACCTTTCCTGATTCGAATATTTCCTAAAATCCAATCTTTCCAAATCTTCCAAATCCAACATTTCAATCGAATCTTTCTTAATCTCAAGTCTTTCTTAGGTCTCCTATCTTTCCTAAGTCTAGGTTTTCTCAAACCTTCTCTTTTTCAAAACAAGTCCAAATCTATCTCTTCAAATCAAAGTCCAATCTTCTCAATTTCAATTTTCAATCTCCTCTTCCAATTTCAAATCAAATTCAATTTCCAATTCAATCTCCTTCTTCAAATCCACTCTTCTATTTTCAATCGGACTCCGGTCCGAACTGCGACTGACCTGATTCTCCCAAAGGGATACGTAGGCAACCTTCATAGGTGCGGTCACAATACTTTTCAAACTTTCAATTCCACCCTCATGGGTGCGGTTTTCAAAATCTTTTCAAATCTAAAATTCCAATTTCAAATATCTATTTCCAAATTTCTACTTTCAAATTTTAAACTTTCCAATTTCAATTCTATCTCTTTAAATCTATTTTCAAATCAAATCAATCTCTTTCCAAATCTATTTTTCAATTCTCTTCTATTGCACTTGCATATCATGCATCATATTTTTCAAACATTATTTTTCTAAAGTGAAACAGGATTGAACACGAGTTAGTTAAAGACTCTCATAGGTGAATCTAGGGTAGATTGACATGTAGGTACCGAAAGGACGGGGTAGGGTGATAGCTTAGTGTGTCTTCCCTACATGTAACCAACCTCCGAACCTAGAATCGCTGATTTCAAAGACCAAAAGTAGTTATTTTTCTAAAAAGGGCTAAATGTTTTCGAAAGGTTGCCAAACAACCTGTTTTCTTAAAAACCCTCTCTCGAGGAGATATTTTCAAATCGTTTTTCAAAAACCCTAAGTGTAGTTTTCGGATTATGCTTAGTTTTTAGGTGACCTAACTCACCTTAATCAAGTTAGATGGCGACTCCAAATCTTTTTCAAAAGCCCTTTATTCAAATCAAATTTTCAATTCAAACCTAGTCGCACTCATTCTTCTAGGAGGGTGAGTTATAACGAGAGAGTACAACATTTTTCCCGCTTAGGTGAGTATTCCTCGAGTGCGAAAAATCTAGGCGCGATAGCTGGCGACTCCGCTGGAGAGACTTAGAGGTTAGGCCGTTAGTCATGTCTCTTTACCCTTTACCTATGTAGAGTCTTCAATTAACTTGGTTCAATCCTATTCACTTTAAATTTTCAAAACTAAATTTTCAAAATTGTTTTCAAAAAACATGCATTTATTCATATTATCTTGTATTATGTTTGTCATCCACACACTAACACTTGCATCTTTGTTTTATAGGTGCGCTTTATGTTTAAACATTATTAATTGCTTTGCATGAATGTGATGTATAGGATGAATGGGAGTTGTTGGGCCCTTTCCTCCACTTTTAAAAATCACACACACACACTGCATGTGCACTTGCATTCTGCATACTTGCATACCCTGATATGTCCTTTCTAGTTAGAAAGGGGGAACGGTATATTGGTTGTGGGCAAAATGCTGTGTCAGTTTCTTCGCCTACGGCCTCTTAATGTTTCCCCCGCTCGGATCACCAACCGATCATGGCACCACCTCGGGGAGTGGGCCTAGGTTTGAAGATCTGGGGACCGAGCCTTTTTAGGATGCATTAGTCAACCCTCAACCTCATACTCATATAGACACCATGCATAGCCGAACCTCTACCGGATTTAAGACACGAGCACCGTTTTCAAAATCACGGAGGAAAGGGCAATTGCTCTTACTTTCATTTATACCTGTTTATTCCTGCTATTATAATGCTTGTATTTATACTGTTATAATGCCTATCTAACTGTTCATGCATGCATGTTTACTTCAATTGTACCTTCTCTCCTTATACTCTTGGCATATTTATGTTCATGCATTCAATATTCCATGTCAAGACAAGAGTTCTAAGTAACTCAAGTCACTGCATTCTCATGCATATGATCAACCCATCGAGAGTGACACCAACGTCACTCTCCCTTGCATTGAACCTACCCAAACCCTAAGGGTTCCCACGTAACCCTAAGGACTCATTGCATGCATCTCGATTCATTCCATAAGAGGGGCCCCAATCCCTCTATGCTCACGGAGATAGGATTGCCAAGAAGACAAAGGGCAATCAATCAACAAGGTCTCTCAGCGACCCCTTCGACATCAAATCCAAGGAAGGCGAATCCAAAGACTCAAGAATAGTTTAGGATCTCCCTTTGTAAAAGTAGATAGGTGGAAGTCCAAAGGAAAATGTTCCCCCTCCCCCTATTAAAATGTATTTCAATTTTTTTGTATCTCAAACCTAGAATTTAACGTACTTCTTTATTTTTATGAATGAATGCATGAATGGCTGAAGGTTCCCACCTGACGGTAAAGTGTCTGCATACAGGGGCAAACCCTCTATCTCCAAAAGTGAGCCAATACATCATGTTTAGTTTCCCTCTTTAAAAAAGGGGCACCTTAGAGCATGCATTGCATAAAGACTTGTCAAGGTCAAACACTGACTCTTTCCTTTTGTTGGTTTTAGGTACCTTCCCTCGTTCCCCAATCTTACAAGCATGGAATTGCTTACTCTTGATACTTTAACTCAATTACTAGCAGAAACAAGAGGAGTCAAGCGTAAGATGACCGAAATGGAAGGCATGCTTTCCTCACTTTTATCCCACACAACCCATGAGCAAGCAGAGTCCTTGCAGGCACAGACCCATGATGGACGAAAAAGGATGAAGAAGGAAGATCATGACTATGCCGCCACCATTTCTTCCCAACGACCTCCCCGGGCCGAGGGTCTTGCTCGAATGCCTTCCAAACCAACCCCTAACCAAACACAAGGATTATATGACCTTTCCTTCAGATATCATCCCGTCTCTTTTGGCCCTACCACTGAAAATGGTCCCATTTCAAAGCAGAGAACCCGAAGCCCTTTCAATTCCTGAACCATCAACCTAGCTGCGACCTCACCAAAACGTGGTCCCCAATCATCAAAAACATCTGCAATACCTCCTCGGACTAGGCGAACAAGTGGGAAGAAGTGGACATTTACAAAACTTGCATGCTCACAGACCGCGGTTTATTTTAGCCTCTTAGCAGCTGGGTATCTGAAACCTGTACCTGCTTGACCCCAGCCCAATCCTCTGCCTCATTATTTCAAATTTGCAGCAAGCTATAAGTATCATTCGGATAGCCAAGGACATGATACTAAAGATTGTTTGGCCCTCAAGCATAAGATTTAAGACCTGATAGATAACAAGATCATTGGGGTACGACCAGCAAATCCTTCTCCAAACGGCTCTGCAAACCCTCCACTGGACCATGCTGTCAACATCATTACAAAGTTTGGTAACAACAAGGTTTGTTTTGCTGCATGCCAAGAGATATATTACAAGGACGGAAAGGAAATGGAATGCGAAGATGCGAAGATGCCTGGATACGAGTCTGTGAAGAAAATTAATGAGGAACTGTCCAAACTCCATAATAAGAATCCCCCATTGTGTACATCTGAGGAGCATCGAGCCCCAATTGGAGGCTAGAGCAGAAAACCCCGGGCACGACCTATCGAGCTGGACGAATATGAATCGTCCGAGTGGTTTGTTAGAGAAACTCCGGAGCAAACAAATGAAGGCCAGACAATCAAGAAAGCTGACGATTACATCATCATCGCCAACTCACTTGGAACTCCAGGAGAAGCATCTACCTATCCTGCCTTAGCTGAAAATCTTAACCGTGGATGGAATGCAGACGAGGGCATAAGACCGTACTAAAAATTGGTTTCTTGCACAAGCGTACAAGAGAGGGGTGGTTTCACCCACTTTCTTTCTATCCCTTTTATTTCTTGTTTTTAATTAATGCTTACATTTTCTTATTGCTGAAGAACCTTATGCTTTTCATAAAAATAATAATAATAATCAAATGACAGTCTTTTATTCCATTGTTGTTGTCTTGTCTTCCCTGGGAATAGTGACTACTCTCTACGCAAGGGGCATAGTTTGTCTTATGGAATGATCCAGCTTGAAGGGATGATAGCATGAGTTACCCACTCGCCAAATGATCAGCCTTCCACAGAGAGAGAGAATAAGGATGAGTAAGGATACTACCCAAAGGCGACACTTGCAAGACTCTGAGGCTAAGCGATGTGTGGCCAGTTTATCAAAATGAAGAGGAGCCATCTTTCATTTCCCCACATTTAAAGAATAAATAACTAAATAAATGACTAAATGTGCTCATCTTCCCTTTGCTTAACCCCTAGAGCCTCGCGAAAAGTGAAAATTTTCTTTGTCAACCCTAATCCAAGACTGTCCTCCCCACACTAGGGCAAACAATAGTAACAAACTCTAGGAGTAGTGTCTACCTCTACCATGCTAGGATAGTGTTGAAAAACTCTATGGATCAAGCAATTTAATTCAAAGTAAAGAGAGGCTCTCATTTCATTTCCCATACAGTCAAAAGTAACCCCTTGCCAAACCCGTTGAGCCACTTATCCTTTCTTAACAAAACCCCAACCTAGGGATCACCGCCCACACTGGGTATATTGAGCTACCAAGGGAAAAGGGTTAAAGAATTGTTTCGTTTCACAAAAGAAAAGAAAAGAAATAGAAAGAAAAAGCAAAAGAAAGGAGGTGCCAAGGGGCAAAAGGCCAAAAAAAAAAAAAAAAATCCTTTAAGGCCTGAAGAAAATTATGAATGAGTTATCTTCGAAAGCATATAAGAAGATCAAATGAGAAGGAAGTCATGTCTCTCTCAAAAAGGTACATGGAAAGGGTGAAAGAACGAGGTCATTGTCACCCTGAGAAGTATATGGTCAAAGGCAAGAAGGAAATTTAAAGGTGATCCTAGGTCACAAGGAAATCCAGTAGAAACAATAGGTTTGAGCCTTCACCCTTTCTTGCAAAACCCTGAAACCATGGCCTACATTACAACCCTATTAAAGTCCACTCTGATTGAAAATAGATTGCTTGATCTAAATGAGTTAGATACGCTGCCAAAGCTAAAAAAAAAAAAAAAAAAAAAAAGAAGATGCTAATCCTACTGAAAAACAATTAAGGACAGTTTGGATCTAAACCTTGCTGAAAACAACATTGAATTTGAGCCTACATATCTCTTTGTTTCTAAAACCCCATAACCTAGCCTACATTACGGTCCTAAACAAAGTCTTCTCGGATTGAAATGACTGGTCACTTATCGCTCTGCCAAAGGTCAAGTAAGTTGTTGCTAAAACCCCGAGAGTCGAGAGTCTCAACCCAATAACCCTATACACTAACCCTAGATAGAAAGTTGGGGGGCAGTCAAGAGGTTGAGAAAGGTGCGAAGTGCTATCATCCAATCGAGGTAGGATTGAGTCAAAAGAGAGGCTAAACCCCCGAAGAGGAGGGAGTTACCATTCCCAAAGCTACAAGTCTAACAGCACCCTGTGTCATTCTATTAACATATTTCCAACTTGTGCATACATTAAAAAAAAAAAAAAAATCAACATGAGCTTTGCATATATAAGACATAACTCCCTGTAGAAATAGAAGTCACCAATATCAACTCATGTAATAAATATCTAACATCATCATACATCATATGCATCTGATCATATGCCTAGCTGTAAAGATCATAAATGTTCTGTCTATCCATGCATCTAAGTACCATAAACATTCATTTTTATACAAAATATCATAATAAAACTGTCTAACATAAATACAACTCAGGGACCAAGGGCAAAAGAGGATCAAAGTCTCCACAAGGGGCATCTATCACAGGTCGAAGTCGATGTCATCTGGATCAAAATCCCCGAAGCTAGGCATCGGAGGAGGTGGATAACTACTCGAAGCACCATCATCCTGTAAGGAAGATAGAACCAAAATCAGCCGCAAGCAAAAGGAGCTAAGCAACAACAGAGCAATGAGGAGCAAAGAGAGAATAACTTACCCCCCCACCACCCATCTGAGATAACCGAGCCGTCAGGGAAGCTACCTCGGCCTGGTACTGGTCCAGCTCCATCTGGTACCGGTCTCTCTGGTCTCTCACAGCAGTAAACTCGGCCTGGGGCACATATCCTCCAGCACGGCGCCATAGGTCAACCACCTCCTGGCCAACAGCATACCCACCGACTACTACCTCAAATCGGGTGAAGGCACCAACCGAATGGGCTCCAAAGTGCGTAGCGTAATCCGTATCCGGAGGAAGCAGGAACTCGGCACTTGGCTGACGCTCCTAGTAGGGGATGGGCACTCCGGCCACCAGGGCTCCAAACATATACTCTGGTGGAGCTCCTGCT
This sequence comes from Euryodendron excelsum, assembly GCA_033060915.1. Classification (NCBI taxonomy): domain Eukaryota; kingdom Viridiplantae; phylum Streptophyta; class Magnoliopsida; order Ericales; family Pentaphylacaceae; genus Euryodendron; species Euryodendron excelsum. The sequence continues at coordinate 15,381,104 of CM065393.1, read as the reverse complement.
GATCGAAACTCCTCATAAAACTACCGCCAGTGTCGCTCTCCAAGGTAGGACTCCCAGGTGTCATCACTGAGAAAAGCAGCTCTCGACAAGGACAACGGGACAAGGTACCGGACTGTCTCGTGATGGACTGATCCAATGAAGGGCCACCAGGTCACATCCCTCGCCTCAATCAACTCCAGGTTAGCCCGGAGCGTCACGAAGTTAGTAATCTCCGATCGCTAGGCTACCAGGTCACAAGCCCACCTCAAAGCACGAGGATAGAGATCATCCTCAACAACTGCAGGACGACGCACCAGCAGGTACTCGTAACTCCACCAGATAAGGAAGGGCTAAAAGCTAGTCATGCTACCCCAACGAGAAGAAGTCCGGACCCGCATCGATCGAAGAAAGCAACCAAAAGAAAAGGACCCCCAGTCCAACTCAGACAAAGTTCCCAGATCAGCTACTATACTCACCAAACGACACGGCACGAGTGACTTGTTGTTGTTGCAGAAGCAGCTAAAGATGATATACAACTTAAGTCGCCGTCTCATGATGTCCCGCCGGGCAGGCGATGGCTCGGTAGCAAAAGTACGCTCACCCTGACTAATCCAAGAGACTGGGAAGGCAGAACGCTCAGGCTGAGGCAAGTCCAACAGCAAACAGGCCTCGTCCCTGCTGACCGTGTGCAAGGTGATCCGCCGGCCAACAAAGGAGAGTCCTGTAATAATTGCCCAATCTAAAGGAGTGGGGCCTAACTCGAAGCTGACAAAATGGAAGGTCCCAGTCTCCCCAAACCACCTCTCAACAAGCGCCAATACCAAATGCCGGTTCAGGCGGTTAGCCTGTAATCCCATAAAGGTGCCAAACCCGATCTTTGCCAAGAAGGTGCGGTATGATGGGGCAGCCTGTTGCATGGTCACAAAAACCTGATGAACAGCCCCTCGGAAAGCTGTATGTACCCGTGGAGGTGGCAAATGCTGTCTGGAGTATACACTAGGATGATAGGCTAGATCCCTGAGTGGTGGGACATCTGGTATCTGCAAATCTCCCAAGTCGGCGTCTGTCTGCCTATGCCTGGAAAAAGCTCTCCCATAGCCGGTCACCTGATCCCCAAAGCCTTGTACCTCCTCCTCGGCATCAATCTCCTCGGCAAAAGCCTGCTCAACCGGAGGAAAAGGGTCGACAGGTAGTCTACTCTCATGCCCGCTCTGGCTGGATGAGGATCGTCTGGTAGATCGTCGACTACCTCTGGATCGGCTAGAGCAGCCAGCAGAATCTGTCCGGGCCGCCTTCCCCGAGCGGCGCCTCCTCTCAGAACCGTCACCACCTGCGTCTGCCATCCTGAAAAGGTAAACCAAGGTAAGTGATGTTAATATACCATCCATGCAGTTTAAATAACAGTAAAATAAAACAAACAAATAACACAAAACAAATAAAGGATTTTGAATAACAAATCAAAAACAAAATTTTCACACATCTTGGTTTTTCAACTCCAAATCACATCTCAAGGGTTCTCTGCCATTTCCCTTCATAAAAATTTTATTTCTAAGATTTTAATCAACTCTTTCCATAATTTCTAAAAATTTCGGCAGAGTCCAGTTTAAAAATGGCCCCTACAACACCCATAACATCAACACAAAGTACAAAACGTGCACCTTCCAACATCACAATCACATGACAATGGCACCCGTGCACAATTTTCAATTTTTTAAAATTTTCAAAACACATGTTTTATTTTCTCAAATAAATCAATGGTTTTCAAACATCTTCTGAAATTTTTCAAAATCACCTCAAATGTTTCAAAAATATTCCAGTCTTTTCCAAATTTCAAACTTTAAAAATTTCATCAATTTCTTGAATTTTCTAATTTTTTCTAATTTTCTAAATATTTTTTTATTTTTCAAAAAAATAAAAAATTCACAGAGTTTTCAAAAAATCACGAAACTTCATACGGTTGTCAAACACATTTTTCTAAGGCATATTGCACAAAAACATGGTCAGAAAACCCAATATCCATGCTTATAGGAACAAATTTCCTATTTCTGCAGAAAACCCCCTTCACACATTTGCATATAATCACTCAAATTCAATCAAACAACCATCAAAATGCAAAAACAACATCACCAAAGTGTTCGAAACATATCACAACATCAATTTCCACTATTCACATGATTCAAACGAAGTTCTACACATCAAAATCAACAAAATTTGAAAACTCACTTTTTGGAAGTTCTCCAGCGAAATCTTCACTTCCGACGACTTTTCCGGCGACGTGGACTCCCTCCGGCAATCACCCGTGGTCCCCAAGGAGTGCTCCTTCAATGTCCAAGACAGATTCCTCGCAATGCCTCACAAATTTGCAAAAAACTCTTCAAATCCCGTGGGTGTTCGAACTAGAAATTTTCTGGTTTTAACTTTAAGCCTGGCGCCACTAGTAGAGGCGCCAGTTTCTTTTTGCCAAAGGCGCCACTGCTAGTGGCGCCAGTTACAAATTCTGGGCAGTTTTGCCCATTTTCCCGCCAAAATTCGTTTTCGAAGGCCTTTTTGGCCCGTTATCCATTTTCGACCCTCGTTGTCAGAAGATTTCCAGTGTCCGTCCCTCCGACTGCCTCGTGGTCAACATGGGACTCTTACTCTTATCGTTTTCTGTCTTTGACAAGCAAAGATAGAAAAAGAGGGGCAGTTGTAAGCACCCCATTTTTTACCGCTCGGCAGTCCACACTCCGTCTGGACTTGTTTTCAAGTCGTTGTGGACATATTCCAATCGAAACCCGTTCTCTAGGTCCAAATTCCATCTTTCCATCGCTTCGCAGGCCTGTCAGGCCCAAATAGAGGCAAAATGACCAAAATGCCCTTAGGGGCATTGTCCTTTCTTATTCCAATTTCAATCCCTCTCTCGAGACAGTTTATTCCTCGAGACGGTTTGAGTAGCAAAACTACTCACAAAACCGATAGAGTGGCGGAAACACTCACAATCCAGGCACGTCTCTTCGGAGACGGTAAGACCCCTTTCCAATCCCTCTCTCGAGACAGTTTATTCCTCGAGACGGTCCGAGTAGCAAAACTACTCACAAAACCATTAGAGTAGCAGAAACACTCACGATCCAGGCACGTCTCTTCGGAGACGGTAAGACCCCTTTCCAATCCCTCTCTCGAGACAGTTTATTCCTCGAGACGGTCCGAGTAGCGAAACTACTCACCAAACCGTTAGAGTAGCGGAAATACTCACAAATCATCAACCCCATTCGAGTAGCGGAAATACTCCCAAATCATCAACCCTGTTCGAGTAGCGGAAATACTCAACCGTTAGAGTAGCGAAAATACTCACAAAACCGTTAGAATAGCGGAAATACTTACGAATAGGTCGATATAGGGAATTGGCAACAAATCCCTGTGTCACGACGACCGCCGTTAGAGTGACGGAAACACTCAAAACCCAGGTCAACACCCGTGTCTGTTAGCTCACTTCGGTGAAAAATGACCAGACTACCCTTACGACCTTTTCCGAGACTTTCCGGTCAAGATGACCATTTTGCCCCTAAGCATCCGAATGCCCCGGGAACCACACCGGCTCTGGGTATCAAACTGGTAACCCCCTGAGACTACTTTTTATAGTATTCTCGACTTTTCTTTACCTTTCCGGATCATTCCGAGTCAGTTCCGGCAAACCCGGTACAAAATTACCATTTTGCCCCTCGAGGGCCGGTCTCCTTCTTCGACCACACCGGCTCTGGGTATCAAACCGGTAATGTCCCGAGAATACTTTTTATAGTATTCTCCATCTTCCTTTACCTTTCCGGATCATTCCGAGTCAGTTCCGGCCAACCCGGTACAAAATGACCGTTTTGCCCCTAGAGGGCCGGTCTCCTTCTTCGACCACAACGGCTCTGGGTATCAAACCGGTAATGTCCCGAGAATACTTTTTATAGTGTTCTCGACCTTTCTTTACCTTTCTGGACCATTCCGAGTCAGTTCCGGCAAACCCGGTACAAAATGACCGTTTTACCCTTGGTGGGCCGGCCTCCTTTTCCGACCACGCCGGCTCTGGGAATCAAACCGGAAACCTCCGGGAATATTATGAATAATGTTTTCAGATCCTAAGTCTTCTTCTAGGACAATCCGAGTCTGTCCCGGCAGTTTCCTGGTCTGATTGACCGTTTTGCCCCTAAAGGCCCGGTCAACCTTTCCGACCCACCTTATCTTCATTTTTCAAGTCAAATACCTCCAGGACACTATTTTGAGTGTTCCTGCTCCTTTTCGGCCTTCCGGGTCATTCCCGAATCCTTCAAATCATTCCCGGACTTTCCGGAGTCACTCCTAGTGAAGCTAGGCTAAAAATTACATGGTAGTCACTAGTACAGGCGCCCAAATCTAGTCAAAAATACGTTGCTTGCCGACCTTAAACCTTTCCTAATTGGCTGGCGCCACTACTAGTGGCGCCAAGCCAAGAAATGGCCTGGCGCCACTCCTAGTGGCGCCAGTGTAAAGTCTGCCCTGGCGCCACTGCAACAGGCGCCAGGTTTGTCCTCCTTCTATAAATACAGAGCCTCATTCAACGTGAAAAGGGTCTGCAAACTTAACCTAAAAATCCTATATTTCGATATACAAAGCTCGAGCACCTCCAAAAACCCTAGCCTCCTTAGGTTTTCCCAAACCCTAGCCACTATACACAAACCCTAGTCTCCTATACACTCATACACTCCCCCATACACTCATACACTAGCCTTCAACCATCCTTTGAAGACTTGAAGAGCTGCCATCCAAAACTTGAAGACAACTCTTGAAGGCTGAAGGTGAAGATTAAGACAAAGACCGAAGACCGAAGACAGCGCGGCGGGCAAAATAAAGAAGACATACGGTAGGTTTTCTCTTTAATTTTCTGCACTTCCCCCCTCTCTCTTCTCTCTCCAACCCACTTGGGTTTTCTCTATTTTAATCCCCCATCTCTTTCCCCCCCTTTCTTTGCATGCTTGAAACAAGGAGATTCCCGGTCCATGTGTAGGATTGGGCTACTGGAGAGTTGTCGCACCCAAATTTTTCGCACTCGAGGAATACTCACCCAAGCGGGAAAAATGTTGTACTCTCTCGTTAGAACTCACCCTCCTAGAAGAATGAGTGCGACTAGGTTTGAGTTGAAAAATTGGTTTGAAATAAGGGCTTTTGAAAAAGATTCGGAGTCGCCACCTAACTTGATTAAGGTGAGTTAGGTCACCTAAAAACTAAGCATAATCCGAAAACTACACTAAGGGTTTTGGAAAACAATTTTTGAAAATATCTCCTCAAGAGAGGGTTTTTAAAGAAAACATGTTGTTTGGCAACCTTTGGAAAATATTTAGCCCTTTTTTAGAAAAATAACTCCTTTTGGTCTTTGAAATCAGTGATCCTAAATTCGGAGGTTAGTTACGTGTAGGGAAGATGCACTAAGCTATCACCCTACCTCACCCTTTCGGTACCTACATGTCAATCTACCCTAGATTCACCTATGAGAGTCTTTAACTAACTATGGTTCAATCCCATTCACTTACGAAAAACAATGTTTGAAAACTAACATGATGCATGGTATGCAAGTGTAAGAAAAGTGAATTGAAAAATAGATTTGAAAAGAGATGGATTTGAAATTGATTTGGTTTGAAAATAGATTTGAAAAGATGGAATTGAAATTAAAAAAGAGTTTGAAAACTGAAAGTAGAAATCTGAAAATTGAAATTTTGAAATTGGAATTTTGAATTTGAAAAGATTTTGGGAACCGCACCCATGAGGGTGGAATTGATAGTTTGAAAAGTATTGTGACCGCACCTATGAAGGTTGCCTACGTATCCCTTTGGGGGAATCAGGTCAGTCGTAGTTCGGACCGGAGTCCAATTGAAAATAGAAGAGTTGATTTGAAGAAGGAGATTGAATTGGAAATTGAATTTGATTTGAAATTAGAAGAGGAGACTAGAATTGGAATTGAGAAGATTGCACTTTGATTTGGAAAGATAGATTTAGACTTGTTTTGAAAAAGAGAAGGTTTGAGAAAACCCAGACTTAAGAAAGATAGGAGACCTAGGAAAGACTCAAGAGTTTAAGAAAGATTGGATTTAGGAAAGGCTCGAATTAGGAAAGGTTCAATTTAGGAAAGTGTCATTTTTTGAAAGTTTTTGAATTAGGAAAGTTTTGAATTTAGGAAAGTTTTAGGTTTAGGAAAATTTCAACTTAGGAAAGTTTTGGAATTAGGAAAGTTTCAACTTAGGAAAGTATTGTTTTAGGAAAGGTTTTGAAATTAGAAAGTATTGAAAATTGGAAAGTTTTGAATTTAGAAAGTTTTGAAATAGGGAAGTTTTGAAAGTGGAAAAGTTTCGTTTTAGGAAAGGTTTGAAAAAGGAAAGTTTTAAGTTTAGGAAATGTTTGAATTAAGAAATTTTTGAGTTTAGAAAAGCCTTAGATTCAGAAAGATTTTGAAGTTTTGGAAAGTTTAAAATTTAGAAAGTTTGGAAGTTTAGAAAGATTTAACTTGAGAAAGTTTCAAATTTAAAAAGTTTTGAATTTGGAAAGATTTGAAATTTAGAAAGTTTAAGATTTAGCAAGTTTTAGAATTTTAGAAATTTTGAGATTAGGAAAGATTTGAGTTTAGGAAGAGTTTGAAAACTTAGATTTGAAAAGTTAAGATTTGAAAAGAGGGTAGAATTAGGAAAGGGTTGAATTAGGAAAGATTCTTATGTTCAAGTTTTGGAAACTTAAGATTTAGGAAAGTGGAGGATTAGGAAGGATTTGAGTTAAAAAAAAGATTTGGATTTTGAAGTTTAAGGATAGATTTAAAGTTTAGGTTTAGGAAACTTATGGTTTAGGAAGGAATTGAATTAAGAAAGGTTTGGATTAGGAAGGGATTGGATTTGGTTTCTAAAAGTAAAGGTTTGATTTTGTTTCCAAAAACGGAGGATTGGATTCAGTTTCCTAAACGGGAAGATTTGATTTGGTTTCCTAAAGGGAAGATAGGATTTGGCAAGGATTTGAAAAGGGAGATTCTAGAAACCCTAGATTTGGAAAATTATAGTTTTGACGTAGAAAAGAGGTTTTGGAAACGTGTATCGTTTGGATGTAAAAACAAGGGGTTTTGAAAACCTAGGTTTGGGGCAAAGTTTGAAAACCATGTTTTTGGAAAGAAAATTAGGGTTTCCTAATTGCGAGTTCTAGGGCTTGACTTGAGCTCTAAGGAAAGAGTTTTTGGAAAAGTGCATTTTTGGAAACGAAGGTTTTTCTAGAAAGGAATCCTAGGGAGGAGTTTTTGAAAAGTGAATTTGGAAAGAGAGTTTTTGGAAAAAGATTTTAAAGAGAAGGAGTTTTGGAAGGTGTGTTTTTAGAAACGTAGATTTTGGAAGGAAAATCCTAGAGGGGAATTTCTAGAAAGAAGATTTTGGAAAGAGAGTTTTTGAAAAGATTTTTGGAGAGAGTTTTTAGAAAGTGGATTTTGGGGAGAAAGAGTTTTTGGAAAGGAGTTGAAAAAGGGAGTTTTGGAAAATAGATTTTGGAAGTGAGTTTTTGAAAACAATTTTGAAGAGGAGAGTTTTAGGAAAGTATGTTGGAAAAGAGATTTTTTGGAAGGGATTTTTAAAGAGAGTTTTTAGAAGGTGTAAAAACATCTCACTTTCCTAAAGCAATTCTAACCATAAGAGGGCTAGAACCACTTTAGGGAAGCGGTTTTGAAAACAACAAGATTTGAAAATATGGACCGTAAAGGTCACTTTTAATGTAACACTTTCCTAAAGCAACCCTAGCCATGGAAAGGCTAGAATCACCCTAGAATTGTGGTTTTGAAAACAAGCTTTTGAAAAAGAGCTTTTGATGCAATTTTGAAAACAAGTTTGAAAATGATTTTGAAAACAACTTTGAAAACGAATTTTGGAAGATGCAAGACTATGATATGCACAATGCAATTTGGGGTCGTGAACATACAAGGTTAAGGCTTCACCACATAATCAAGGGGGCCGGACCCACGTGGTCTCTGGTTAGACTAAAAGAAAGCCCCCGACACGGTGACTCTCCAATAGTCCAATCCTACACATGGACCGGGAATCCCCTTGTTTCAAGCATGCAAAGAAAAGGGGGGGGGGGAAAGAGATGGGGGATTAAAATAGAGAAAACCCAAGTGGGTCGGAGAGAGAAGAGAGAGGGGGGAAGTGCAGCAAATTAAATAGGGAGCCTACCTTGTATCTTCTTTAATTTGCACGCCTTGCTTGTCTTCGGTCTTCGGTCTTCGTCTTGATCTTCTTCTTCAGTCTTCAAGGGTTGTCTTCAAGCTTTGTATGGCAGCTCTTCAAGTCTTCGAAGGGTGGTTGAAGGCTAGTGTATGAGTGTATGGGGGAGTGTATGAGTGTATAGGAGGCTAGCGTTTGTGTATAGTGGCTAAGGTTTGGGAAAACCTAGGGAGGCTAGGGTTTTGGAGGTGCCCGAGCTTTGTATATCGAAATATGAGATTTTTAGGTTAAGTTTGTAGACCCTTTTCACATTGAACGACGCTCTGTATTTATAGAGGGAAGACAAACTTGGCGCCTGTTGCAGTGGCGCCAGGCCAAATTATACACTGGCGCCACTAGGAGTGGTGCCAGGCCATTTTTTGGCTTGGCACCACTACTAGTGGCGTTAGCCATTTAGGAAACAATTAAGGTCGGCAAGCAACGTATCTTTGACTAGATTTGGGCGCCTGTACTAGTGACTACCGTGTAAACTTTAGCCTAGCTTCACTAGGAGTGACTCTGGAAAGTTCGGGAATGATTTGAAGGAGCCGGGAGTGACCCGGAAGGCTGGAAAGGAGTTGGAACACTTAAAATAGTGTCCTGGAGGTATTTGACTTGAAAAGTGAGGATAAGATGTGTTCGAAAGGTTGACCGAGCCTTTAGGGGCAAAAAAGTCAACCGGACCAGAAAACTGCCGGGACAGACTCAAACTGTCCCGGAAGAAGACTTGGGATTTGGGAACATTATTTAGAATGTTCCCAGAGGTTGCCGGTTTGCTACCCAGAGCCGGTGTGGTCGGAAAATGAGACCGGCCGACCAGGGGCAAAATGGTCATTTTGTACTGGGTTTGCCGGAACGGACTCGGAATGGTCCGGAAAGGTAAAGGAAGGTTGAGAACACTATAAAAAGTATTCTCGGGTCATTACCGGTTTGATACCCAGAGCTAGTGTGGTTGAAGAAGGAGACCGGCCCTCTAGGGGCAAAACGGTCATTTTATATCGGGTTAGCCGGAACTGACTCGGAATGATCCGGAAAAAGAAGGGAAGGTTGAGAGCACTATAAAAAGTAATCTCAGAGGGTTACCGGTTTGATACCCAAAGCCGGTGTGGTTCCCGGGGTGTTCGGATGCCTACGGGCAAAATGGTCATCTTGACCGGAAAGTCTCGGAAAAGGTCCTAAGGGTAGTTTGGTCCTTTTCCACCGAAGTGGGCTAACAGCCACTGGTGTTGACCTAGGTTTTGAGTGTTTCCGCCACTCTAACGGTGTGAGTATTTTTGCTACTCGGACAGGGTTGAGTATTTCCGTTACTCGGACGGGGTTGAGTATTTCCGCTACTCGGACGAGGTTGATGATTTGTGAGTATTTCCGCTACTCTAACGGTTCTGTGAGTACTTCCGTTACTATAACGGTTCTGTGAGTATTTCCGCTACTCTAACGGTTCTGTGAGTATTTCCGCTACTTTAACGGTTCTGCGAGTATTTCCGCTACTCTAACGGTTCTGCGAGTATTTCCGCTACTCTAACGGTTCTACGAGTATTTCCGCTACTCTAACAGTTTTGTGAGTGTTTCCGTCACTCTAACGGTTTTGTGAGTAGTTTTGCTACTCGGACCATCTCGAGGAATAAACTGTCTCGAGAGAGGGACTGGAATTGGAATAAGAAAGGACAATGCCCCTAAGGGCATTTTGGTCATTTTACCTCTATTTGGGCCTGACAGGCCCGCGAAGCGATGGAAAGACGGAATTTGGTACTAGAGAATTAGATTCGATAGGAATATGCCCAAAATGACTTGAAAACAAGTCTGGATGGAGTGTAGACTGCCGAGCGGTCAAAAATGGGGTGCTTACAAGAGCCACCGTGTCGGGGGCTTTCTTCTAGTCTAATCAAAGACCACGTGGGTCCGGCCCCCTTGATTATGTGGTGAAGCCTTAACCTTGTATGTTCACGACCCCAAATTGCATTGTGCATATCATAATCTTGCATCTTCCAAAATTCGTTTTCAAAGTTGTTTTCAAAATCGTTTTCAAACTTGTTTTCAAAATTGCATCAAAATCTCCTTTTCAAAAACTTGTTTTCAAAACCACAATTCTAGGGTGATTCTAGCTTTTCCATGGCGAGGGTTGCTTTAGGAAAGTGTTATATTAAAAGTGACCTTTTGGTTTATATTTTCAAACCTTGTTTTCAAAACCACTTTCTTAAAGTGGTTCTAGTCCTCTTATGGCTAGAATCGCTTTAGGAAAGTGAGATGTTTTTATACTTTCCAAAAACTCTCTCTCTTCAAAAATCTCTTCCTAAAAAATCTCTTTTCCAACATACTTTCCTAAAACTCTTCTCTCCAAAATTGTTTTCAAAAACTCCCCTCCAAAATCTATTTTTCAAAACCCTTTTTTTTTTTCAACTCCTTTCCAAAACTCTCTCTCTTAAAAATTCACTTTCCAAAAACGCTCCCTAAAAATCTTTCCAAAAACTCTCTTTTCCAAAATTTTCCTTCTAGAAACTCTCCTCTAGGATCTTCTTTCCAAAATCTAGGTTTCTAAAAATGCACTTTCCAAAACTCTTTCTCTTTAAAATCTTTTTCCAAAAACTCCCTCTTCAAATTCACTTTCCAAAAGTTTCTCCGTAGGATTCCCTTCTAGAATACCTTCGTTTCCAAAAATGCACTTTCTAAAATCCCTTTTCCTTAGAGCCCAAGCCAAGCCCTAGAACCCACAATTAGAAAACCCTAAATTTTCTTCCCAAAAACATGGTTTTCAAACTTTGCCCCAAACCTAGGTTTTCAAAACTTCTTGTTTTCTACATCAAAACTATACATGTTTCCAAAACCTATTTTCTACATTAAAATTCTACACTTCCAAAACTAGGGTTTCTAGAATCTCCCTTTCCAAATCCTTGCCAAATCCTATCTTCTCTTTAGGAAACCAAATCAAATCTTCCCATTTAGGAAATTAGACCCAATCCTACGTTTTTGGAAACAAAACCAAATCCAATTCCTCCCAAATCCAAATCTTTCCTAATTCAAATCCTTCCTAAACTTTCACTTTCCTAAACCCTAAGTTTCCAAAAACTTGAACATAAAAATCTTTCCTAATTCAACCCCCTTTCCAAATCTTAACTTTCCAAATTCAAGCTTTTAAACCTTTCCTAAATTCAAACCTTTCTTAATGTCAAGATTTTCTAAAACTCTAAAACTTTCTAAAATCTTAAATCTTTCTAAACTCTAAAACTTTCTAAATCCTAAACTTTTCAAATTTTAAATCTTTTCAATTCCAAAGTTTCCTAAATTCAAAACTTTCTTAAGTTAAATCTTTCTAAACCTAAATCTTTCTAAATTCTAAACTTTCTTAAACTTCAACATCTTCCTAAATCTAAGGTTTTTTTAAAATTCAAAACTTTCTTAATTCAAAACTTTCCTAAAGTTGAAACATTCCAAATTCAAAGCTTTCCAAAAATGAAATTTTCCTATTTTCAAAACTTCCTATTTTCAAAACCTTTCCTTTTTCAAAACCTTTCTTAAAATGGAGCTTTCTTAATTCAAAACTTTCCCTTTTCTTAATTCAAACATTTCCTAAGTTGAAAACTTCCTTTTTTCAAACCTTTCCTAAAACGAAACTTTCCAATTTTCAAAACTTCCCTTTTTCAAACCTTTCCTAAAACAACACTTTCCTAAGTTGAAACTTTCTTAAACCTAAAACTTTCATAATTCGAAACTTTCCTAATTCGGACCTTTCCTAATTCGAATATTTTCTAAAATCCAATCTTTCCAAATCTTCCAAATCTAACATTTCAATCCAATCTTTTTTAATCTCAAGTCTTTCTTAGGTCTCCTATCTTTCCTAAGTCTAGGTTTTCTCAAACCTTCTCTTTTTCAAAACAAGTCCAAATCTATCTCTTCAAATCAAAGTCCAATCTTCTCAATTTCAATTTCCAATCTCCTCTGCCAATTTCAAATCAAATTCAATTTCCAATTCAATCTCCTTCTTCAAATCCACTCTTCTATTTTCAATCGGACTCCGGTCCGAACTACGACTGACCTGATTCCCCCAAAGGGATACGTAGGCAACCTTCATAGGTGCGGTTATAATACTTTTCAAACTTTCAATTCCACCCTCATGGTTGCGATTTTCAAAATCTTTTCAAATCTAAAATTCCAATTTCAAATATCTATTTTCAAATTTCTACTTTCAATTTTTAAACTTTCCAATTTCAATTCCATCTCTTTAAATCTATTTTCAAATCAAATCAATCTTTTTCCAAATCTTTTTTTCAATTCTCTTCTATTGCACTTGCATATCATGCATCATATTTTTCAAACATTGTTTTTCTAAAGTGAAATAGGATTGAACACGAGTTAGTTAAAGACTCTCATAGGTGAATCTAGGGTAGATTGAAATGTAGGTACCGAAAGGGCGCGGTAGAGTGATAGCTTAGTGCGTCTTCCCTACACGTAACCAACCTCCGAATCTAGAATCGCTGATTTCAAAGACCAAAAAGAGTTATTTTTCTAAAAAGGGCTAAATGTTTTCCAAAGGTTGCCAAACAACCTGTTTTCTTAAAAACCCTCTCTCGAGGAGATATTTTCAAATCATTTTTCAAAAACCCTAAGTGTAGTTTTCGGATTATACTTAGTTTTTAGGTGACCTAACTCACCTTAATCAAGTTAGGTGGCGACTCCAAATCTTTTTCAAAAGCCCTTTATTCAAATCAATTTTTCAATTCAAACCTAGTCGCACTCATTCTTCTACGAGGGTGAGTTCTAACGAGAGAGTACTGCATTTTTCCCGCTTGGGTGAGTATTCCTCGAGTGTGAAAAATCTGGGCATGACACCTAGGTTCGGAGGTTGGTTACGTGTAGGAAAGACGCACTAAGCTATCACCCTACCCCGCCCTTTCGGTACCTACATGTCAATCTACCCTAAATTCACATATGAGAGTCTTGAACTAACTCGTGTTCAATCCTATTTCACTTTAGAAAAACAATGTTTGAAAAATATGATGCATGATATGCAAGTGCAATAGAAAAGAATTGAAAAATAGATTTGAAAAGAGATTAATTTGAAATTGATTTGATTTGAAAATGGATTTGGAGAGACGGAATTGAAATTGAAAAGTTTGAAAATTGAAAGTAGAAATTTGGAAATAGAAATTTTGAAATTGGAATTTTGAAAATAGATTGGAATTTGAGATTTGGAAAGATTTTGGAAACCGCACCCATGAGTGTAGAATTGAAAGTTTGAAAAGTGTTGTGACCGCACCTATGAAGGTTGCCTACGTATCCCTTTGGGGGAATCAGGTCAGTCGTAGTTCAGACCGGAGTTTGATTGAAAAGAGATTGATTGAAGGGAGAGATTGGACTGGAAGAAAGAGATTGAATTGAAAATTGGATTTGATTTGAAATTAGGAGAGGAGATTGGAAATTGAAATTGAGAAGATTAGACTTGCTTTGGAAAGATTGATTTTGGAAAGACTTGGTTGTGGAAAGATGGAGGTTTAGGAAACCTAGAATTAGGAAAGATAGGAGACCTAGGAAAGACTTGAGATTAAGAAATATTGGATTGGAATGTTGGATTTGGAAGATTTGGAAACTTGGAATTTAGGAAAGATTTGGATTAGGAAAGTTTCGAATTAGGAAAGTGTTATTTTTGAAAAGTTTCATTTTTTAAATTAGGAAAGTTTGGAATTTAAGAAAGTTTGGGAATTGGAAAGTTTTGAAAATTGGAAAGTTTTGAATTTAGAAATGTTTTGAATTAGGAAAAGTTTAGTTTAAGAAAGGCTTAAAATTTAGAAAGTTTCAAGTTAAGAAAGTTTTGAATTTTGGAATGTTTTGAAAAAGGGAAGGTTTGGATTTGGGAAGTTTTGAAAGCAAGGAAGTTTTGAAAATAAGAAAGTTTCGTTTTGGAAAAGGTTTGAAAAAGGAAAGTTTTCAATTTAGGAAATGTTTGAATTAAGAAAGTTTGAGTTTAAGAAAGTTTGAGTTTAGAAAAGTTTGAGATTTGAAAAGATTTTGAAGTTTTGGAAAGTTTAGAATTTAGAAAGATTTGAAATTTAGAAAGTTTAAGATTTAGAAAGTTTTAGGGTTTTAGGAAATCTTGAAATTAGGAAAGGTTTGAGTTTAGGAAGAGTTTGAAAACTTAGGTTTGAAAAGTTAAGATTTGAAAGGAGGGTAGAATTAGGAAAGGGTAGAATTAGGAAAGATTTTTATGTTCTAGTTTTGGAAACTTAAGATTTAGGAAAGTGAAAGATTAGGAATGAGTTGAATTAGGAAAGAGTTGAATTTTGAAATTTAAGGAAAGATTTAAAGTTTAAGTTTAGGAAACTTATGGCTTAGGAAGGAATTGAATTAAGAAAGGTTTGGATTAGGAAATGATTTGATTTGGTTTCTAAAAGCAAAGGTTGGATTTTGTTTCCAAAAATGGAATATTGGATTTAGTTTCCTAAAGGGGAATATTTGATTTGGTTTCCTAAAGGAAAGATAGGATTTGGTAAGGATTTGGAAAGGGAGATTCTAGAAACCCTAGTTTTGAAAGTGTGGAATTTTAACTTAGAAAAGAGGTTTTGGAAACATGTATAGTTTGGATGTAGAAAACAAGAGGTTTTGGAAACCTAGGTTTGGGCAAAGTTTGAAAATCATGTTTTTTGGAAAAAAAATTAGGGTTTCCTAATTGTGAGTTCTAGGGCTTGACTTGGGCTCTAAGAAAAGAGTTTTTGAAAATTGCGTTTTTAGAAACGAAGGCTTTGTAGAAGGAAAATCCTAGGGAGGAGTTTTTGGAAAGTGAATTTGGAAGAGACTTTTTGGAAAGATTTTTGGAAAGGGGGAGTTTTTGGAAACGTAGATTTTGGGAGGAAAAATCCTAGATGGGAGTTTCTAGAAGGAAGATTTTGGGAAAAAAAGTTTTTTAGAAAGATTTTTGGAGAGATTGTTGGAGAGAAGTTTTTTTAGGAAAGTGAATTTAGGAAGTGTTTTAGAAAGTGAATTTTGAGGAGAAAAGATTTTGGAAAGGAGTGGAAAAAGGGAGTTTTGAAAAATAGATTTTGGAAGGGAGTTTTTAAAAACAATTTTGAAGAGGAGAGTTTTAGGAAAGTATGTTGAAAAAGAGATTTTTAGGAAGAAAGACTTTTTAAAAAGAGAGTTTTTAGAAGGAGTAAAAACATTTCACTTTCCTAAAGCAATTCTAACCATAAGAGGGCTAAAACCACTTTAGGAAAGCGGTTTTGAAAAACAATAAGATTTGAAAATATAGACCAAAAAGGTCACTTTTAATGTAACACTTTCCTAAAGCAACCCTAGCCATGGAAAGGCTAGAATCACCCTAGGATTGTGGTTTTGAAAACAAGTTTTTGAAAAAGAGATTTTGATGCAATTTTGAAAACAAGTTTGAAAATTTTTTGAAAAACAACTTTGAAAACGGTTTTTGGAAGATGCAAGACTATGATATGCACAATGCAATTTGGGGTCGTGAACATACAAGGTTAAGGCTTCACCACATAATCAAGGGGGCCGGACCCACGTGGTCTTTGGTTAGACTAGAAGAAAGCCCCCGACACGGTGACTCTCCAATAGCCCAATCCTACACATGGATCGGGAATCCCCTTGTTTCATGCATGCAAAGAAAGGGGGGGAAAGAGATGGGGGATTAAAATAGAGAAAACCAAAGTGGGTTAGAAGAGAGAAGAGAGAGGGGGGAAGTGCAGAAATTTAAATAGGGAGCCTACCGTATGTCTTGTTATTTTGCGCGCCTTGCTTTCCTCGATCTTCGTTCTTTGTCTTGATCTTCGTCTTCAATCCTCAAGAGTTGTCTTCAAGCTTTGGATTGCAGCTCTTCAAGTCTTCAAAGGATGGTTGAAGGCTAGTGTATGAGTGTATGGGGATGTATAGGAGTGTATATGAGACTAGGGTTTGTGTATGGTGGCTAGAGTTTGGAGAACCTAAGGAGGCTAGGGTTTAGAGAACCTAAGGAGGCTAGGGTTTAGAGAACCTAAGGAGGCTAGGGTTCAGGAGGTACTCGAGCTCTGTATATCGAATTATATGATTTTTAGGTTAAGTTTGCAGACCCCCTTTCACGTTGAATGAGACTCTGTATTAATAGAAGTTGGACAACATTGGCGCCTGTTACAGTGGCGCCAGGCCAAATTTTACACTGGCGCCACTACTAGTGGCGCCAGCCAATTAGGAACTGTTTTAAGGTCGGCAAGCAACGTATCTTTGACCAGATTTGGGCGCCTGTACTAGTGACTACCATGCAATTTTTAGCCTGGCTTCACTAGGAGTGACTCTGGAAAGTCCGGGAACGATTTGAAGGAGCCGGGAATGACCCGGAATGCCGAAAAGGAGTAGGAACACTTAAAATAGTGTCCTGGAGGTATTTGACTTGAAAAGTACGAACAAAATGTGTCGGAAAGGTTGACCGGGCCTTTAGGGGCAAAACGGTCAATCGGACTAGGAAGCTGCCGGGGCGAACTCGGACTGTCCTGGAAGAAGACTTGGGATCTGGATACATTATTTAGAATGTTCCCAGAGGTGGCTGGTTTGATTTCCAAAGCCGGTGTGGTCGGAAAAGGAGACCAGCCCACTAGGGGCAAAATGGTCATTTCGCACCGGGTTGGCCGGAACTGACTCGGAATGATCCGAAAAGGTAAAGGAAGGTTGAGAATACAATAAGAAGTAATCTCAGAGGGTTACCGGTTTGATACCCAGAGCCGGTGTGGTTCCCGGGGCATTTGGATGCCTAGGGGCAAAACGGTCATTTAGCTTCAAGTGGGCCCGACAGGCCCGAGAAGCGACTGGTGGACTAAATTCAAATTAAAAAGGCGGGCTTAGAGTCTAAATATGCATGTGATGTGTGAAAGTGAGCTTGGTCAGCTCGGAAATTGCTGAGCGGGCAAAAATGGGGTGCTTATAGCCCCCTTGATTATGTGGTGAAGCCTTAACCTTGTATATTCACCACCCCAATTTGCATTGTGCATATCATTATCTTGCATTCTTCCAAAAATCGTTTTCAAACTTGTTTTCAAAGCTTGCATTAAACTTGTTTTCAAAATTGCATCAAAATCTCCTTTTTCAAAACTTGTTTTCAAAAATCGCAATCCTAAGGTGATTCTTGCCTTTCCATGGCTATAGTCGCTTTAGGAAAGTGTTACATTTAAATTGACCAATATAGTCCATATTTTCAACTCCTTGTTATTTTCAAAACCACTTTCTTACAGTGGTTCTAGCCCTCTTATGGTTAGAATCGCTTTAGAAAAGTGAGATACTTTATATACATTCCAAAATCTCTTTTCAAAAATCTCCTCCTAAAAATCTCTTTTCCAACATACTTTCTAATAATTCTTCTTTCCAAAATGGTTTTCTAAAAACTTCCTTCAAAAATCTATTTTCCAAAACTTCTCTTTTCAAACTCTTCTCCAAAGCACTCTCCTCAAAATTCCTTTCCTAAAAACACTCATTAGGTTTCCTTCTTAGAAAACACTCCCTCAATATCTTTCCTAAAAACTCTTTCCTAAAAGCGTCTTCCAAAATTTTGTTTCCAAAACTCTCTCAAAGTTTTAGTTTCCAAAAACTTCCTTCCTAAAACTCTTTTCAAAATTCACTTTCTAGATACTCCTTACTAGGATTTCTTTTCAAAAACTCTCTCTTTTCAAAATTCACTTCCTAGAAACTCCTCTCTAGGATTTCCTTCTAAAAATTTTCGTTTCCAAAAACTTACTTTCCAAAAATTCCTTTCCTTAGAGTCCAAGTTAAATCCTAGAACCTACATTCAGGAAACCCTAATTTTCCTTCCCAAAAACATGATTTCCAATCCCTTATTTTGGCCTCAAAACCTCTTGTTTTCTACATCAAAATCAGAAGTTTCCAAAAAACCTCTTCTCTACATCAAAACTATAGTCTTCCTAAATCTAGGGTTTCTAAAACCTCTATTTCCAAATCCTTGTCAAATCCAATCTTCCCTTTAGGTCACCAAATTCAATCTCCCATTTAGGAAACTAGATCCAATCCTCCGTTTTTGGAAACAAAATCAAACCTTCTCTTTTAGAAACAAAATCTAATCCCTTGTTTTAGGAAATAGGAATCTTAACACTTTATAGTCCAAATCTTTCTTAATTCAACTCCTTCCTAATCTTCTACTTTCCTAAATCTTAAGTTTCCAAACATTGAACATAAAAATATTTTCTAAATTTTAAAACTCAACTTTCATATCTTTCCTAATTCAACCTTTCTTAATTCCATCCCTTTCCAAATCTAAGTTTTAAAATCTTTCTTAAACTCAACCATTTCCTAATCTCAAGAGTTTCTAAAACTCAAACTCTAAAACTTTCTAAATCCTAAACTTTCTAGATTTCAAATCTTTCCAAATCCAAAGTTTTCTAAATTCATAACTTTCTTAAGTTAAGACTTTCTAAATCCCAAACCTTCTAAATTCTAATCCTTTCTTATTTTAAAATTTCCCAATTCAAATCTTTCTTAAATCTTAAACTTTCTTAATTCAAATCTTTCTTAAATTGTAAACTTTCTTAATTCAAAATTTTCCTAATTCGAAAACATTCCAAATTCAAAACTTCCCTATTTCAAAACATTTCAAATTCAAAACTATCCTATTTTGAAAACTTTCCTAAATCAAGACCTTCCTAAGATAAAACCTTCCTAATTCGAACACTTTCCTAAATTGAAACTTTCCTAAAACGAAACTTTCCAAAAATGACACTTTCCTAAATTCAAACTTTCGTAAGACAAAACTTTCCAAAAATGACACTTTCCTATTTTAAAACTTTCCTAAATCGAGACTTCCCTAATTTGAACTTTTCCTAAATTCAATCCAATCTTTCTCTAATCTTCAAAGTCTAACATTCGAGTCCAATCTTTCTTAATCTCAAGTCCTTTGTAAATTCTCTCTTTCCTAAGTCTAGGTTTCATAAAACTAATCTTTTCAAAATTTTCAATCAAAGTTCAATCTCTCAATCTTAAAATCCAAATTCCAATTCAATCTCTGTCTTCCAAGCATGTCTTTTATTTTCTATCGGACTCTTGTCTGAACTACGACTGACCTGATTCCTCCAAAAGGATATGTAGGCAACCCTCATTGGTGCGGTCACAACATTTTTGAAGTTGCTATTTCCACAAAATCTTTTCAAATCTCCAATCTATTTCCAAACTTCCAATTCAAAATTTCTATTTCCAAATCTCTATTTTCAGTTTCCAAAACCCTCTTTCGAAATCCAAACTTCTATCTTTTTATTTTCAAATCAAATCGATTTCTTTCCAAATCTATTTCTAATCAAATCTTCTTCTTGCATTTGCATATCATGCATCATGTCAATTTTAATTTTTTTTTTTCAAAATTCTTTTCTAAAGTGGATAGGATTGAACCATATGTTAGTTGAAGACTCTCATAGGTGAATTTAGAGTAAATAGACATGTAGGTACCGCAAGGGCAGGGTAGGGTGATGGCTTAGTGCGTCTTCCCTACACGTAACCAACCTCCGAACTTAGAATCACTATTTTCAAAGACCAAAAATGGAGTTTATTTTCAAAAAGGGCTTAAATGTTTTCAAAAAGTTGCCAAACAACCTGTTTTTTGAAAAACCCTCTCTTGAGGTAGTAATTTTCAAAATCGTTTTAAAAAACTCTAAGTATAATTTTCAGATTATGCTTAGTTTTTAGGTGACCTAACTCACCTTAATCAAGTTAGGTGGCGACTCCAAATGTTTTTCAAATGCCCTTTATTCAAATCAATTTTCAATTTAAACCTAGTCGCTCTCATTCTTCTAAGAGGGTGAGTTCTAACGAGAGAGTATAGTGTTTTTCCAGCTTGTGTGTGTATTCCTCGAGTGCAAAAAATCTGATCGCGGCAACTGCCGAGTGGTAAAAAATGGTGTGCTTACAGATGGTCTGTGACGAGTTGGTTTCCAAAGGTATCCCGTCCTTTGGTAAATGTGTCATGGCTAAGAGGCGAGTTCGATCCCGTGACATAAAGGGTTTATTGGCAATTCCTTATGTCGACCTGTTTGCGAGTGTTTCCGTCACTCTGATAGTTACAAAGTTTACAAGTATTTCCGTTACTCTAACGGTTCGCGATCATTCCGGAGATTGTCTGATCTCGGGAAGCTGCTAAGTGGACTTATCGCTTAAGGAATCAACTTTCTCAGAAGGCGTGCCGAATAACAGACATTTTTTCATTGGCATGCTAGCAAGGGCTAAAGGTGGACCATTCTACCATCTTGGGGACTTGGGGTCTCATCCCGGTCGACAGGTTTGAAGGGACTTACCTTTCTGAAGAATTTCTTGGAAATCATGCCAAGTTAGAGGGTCTTACTGTCTGATGGATCAACTTTCTCAAATGACGCGCTGAATTTGATTTGAATTGGAACTAGACTGGAATTAGATTTGAACTGGAACTGGACCAGATTTGAACTAGAATTGGACTGGAATTGGACTTTAATCTTGGAATTAAGACTGCAAACAGGGACTTACTGTCTTTGAGAAAACGTGCCCACTAGAATTGGACCGGATAATGCCCCAAGGGCATTTTGGTCATTTTGCCACTATTTGGGCCGGACAGGCCTGCGAAGCGATCGATTTACTAGATTACGTCTAGAAAACTAGTTTGAACTGAAATGCATCCATATTGACTTGAATACAAGTCTGGACGGACCGAAGATTGCCGAGCAGGAAAAATGGGGTGCTTACAGCTGCCAATCTTTTTCTGTCTTTGCTTGGCGAAGACAGAAAGCGATAAAGTAAGAGTCCCATTTTGACCATGAGGCGGTCAGAGGGATGGACTTTGAAGATTTTTGAAAACTGGAGTTTGAAAATGGAGATTTGGCCCAAAGGGTGTTCGAAATCGAGTTTTGGGGAGAAAAAGGCAAAACTACCAGGAATTTGACACTTACGCCACTAGCAGTGGCACCCTTATTAAATTTGGCTTAGCACCACTACTAGTGGCACTAGGCTTGGTATCAAAATCAGCAAACTGCTAGTTCAACGCTTTTACGAGATTTGAAAAGTTTTGAAAAAATTGAGAGCCTTTGCGAGGACATTGACTTGGACATTGAGGAAGTGCTTCCAATGGACCACGAAGGGTTGTCAAAAGTTGTTACCGTCACCGGAAAAGTCGCCAGAGGATAAGATTTCGCCGGAGAACTCCAATAGGTGAGTTTTTTTAATTTATGTTGATTTTGATGTATACAACTCCGTTTAAGTCGTGCAAATAGTCAAGATTGATGCTTTGACGTATTTTGGACGCTCTGGTGATGCTATTTTGATGTTTTGATGCCTGTTTGATTTAATTTGGGCAATTTGACATGTTTATGTAAAGAGGGCTTTTGCAGAAATTGGGGTTTTATTCCCACAGCTTTGGGTATTGAGTTTTCTAGCTAGATTTTTATACTGTGTGCCTTAGAGAAATAAGTTTAACAACTGTGTGAAGTTTCGTGATTTTTTGCAAACTCGATGAATTTTTTATTTTTTGAAAAATAGAAAAATATTTAGAAAAATAGAAAATTTGAGAAATTTGAGAAATTATTAAAAAAATGTAGGAATACTTTAGAAAACACTTAAAATGATTTTGAGAAATTTTGACTTTGAAAACCATTAATTTGTTGAAAAATAAAACGAGTCTCTTGAAAAATTTGAAAATTTGAAAAATGTGCGCATGTGTTGGTGCTATGTGTTTGTGATGTAGCGAAATACATGGTTTATATTTTGTGTTGATGTTGTGGGCGCTGTAGGGACCACTTTTAAACGAAACTCTGCTGTAATTTTTTGAAATTCAGAAAAGAGTGAAAAATTTTTGTGATAAAATCTTTTTTGAAGGAAAAAGATATAAAACCATTGAGGGCGAGGCCTTTTTGGCGGAGAAGGCGCCAAGAAACTTAGGGGCTTTAAAACTATTGGAAGAAACACTCGAAAAGAAAATTTTAAAAATTGAACTTCGAATGAGAACTTTCGAAGGAAATATTTTGGAAGATTTAAAAATGGATTTTGAGATTGGAAACTTTGGGCTTTGATGACAATTTTGGAAGATTGAAAACTTGAGAGTTGAGTTTGAAGAAAACTTTTTGGAGGACGAAGTTTTAGAAAGCCTTGATTGGTATAGAACTCTTTTGGAGTAAAAGCTTGAGATGGACTTTGATTGGAAAATTTTCAGAATTTAATTTTGATTTTGAACTAGAAATCATTTTGAAATTTTGGACAAAACGTGTAGGAAATTCATTTTGACCTAACATTTGAAAGCAAAATGTTTAGAAAATTCATTTTGACTCGACATGGAAAACCTTTGAAGACAAAGTGTATAGAAAATTCATTTCGACTTGAAACTTGACTTTTTAAATCAAAATGTGTAGGAAATTCATTTTGGCCTAAAATTTGAAAGCAAATTGTTTAGAAAATTCATTTTGACTCGAAATTGAAAATCTTTTGAAAGCAAAATGTATAGGAAATTCATTTTGGCTTGAAATTGGAAAATCAAAATGTGTAGGAAATTCATTTTGACTTGGAACTGGAATTTAAAAAAAAATCAAAATGTATAGAAAATTTATTTTGACTTGCAACTTGACTTTTTGAGAAAAAGAGTTTTGGAAAATCTTGAAGTATGTTTGGAAATAGAAATCTTTTTGACGAAAAAGTTTCGAAATAGATTGGAAATTTCATTTCGAAAATAATTTTAGAACTTGATTTTGAAATAGGTTTTGGAAAGAAATACTAAGAACATTAGGAATTTATTTTTAAAGATAAATTTTTGAAATAAAAAGTTAGGAAACCTTTTTGAGAGTTGTTTTTCGAAAATAAAAATTTTTGAAGAAAAGAAAACTTAAGAAAAACCCTTTGAATTAAGTAGATTTTATTGAGACTTGCGTCATTTATTTATTTTTTTTATATTTGATCTTTGGTTGTCTTTATTATTTTTTTCCTTTTTTTTTTTATTTCCTTGTCTTCTTTTCTTATCTTTTGAACTGCATATATCGTGCATTAATACCTCTTACCTTGGCTTACCTTTCAAGATGGCAGACGCGGGCGATGACTATTCTGAGAGGAGACACTGTTTCGAGAAGGCGGCCTGGACTAATTTTGTCAGCAGCTCCAGTCGCTTTCGAGGCAGTTAGCCATCTACTGGACTGGTGTCTTCCAACTAGAGCGGACGGGGGAGTAGGCCTCCAGTCGACCCCTTCCCTCCGATTAAGGGGGCTTTTGAGGCGAAGGTGGAGGCAGAGGAAGAGATGCTGGGTCTTGGCGATCAAATGACTGGGTATGGGAGGGCTTCCTCAAGACATAGACAGACGGATCCTGACCTTAGGGATTTGGAGATACCCGATATCAAGTGACTGGGTATTGACTATCATCCCAACGTCTACTCACGATAGCATTTGCCCCCTCCATGAGTACACACATCTTTCAGAGGGGTTGTTTATCTGGTCTTTAGTACTATGCAGTAGGCGGCTATATTTTACTAGGCTTTCTTGGTAAAGATTGGGTATAGGGCCTTCAATCCCAAGCTAACCGCCTAAATAGACATTTAGTGCTAGCCTTGGTTAAGAGATGGTTTAGGGAGACCGAGACTTTCCACTTTGTGAGTTTCAAGTTAGGACCCACTCCATTGGACTGGGCAATCATCACCGGGCTTTCTTTCATCGGTAGGCAGATCACCTTGCGTTCAGTCAGTAGAGTCAACGTGTGCATTCTGCTGGACTTGCCCCCTCTAGAGCATTCTGCTTTTCCAGTCTCTTGGCTCAGTTAGGATGACAATACCTTTGCTGTTGAGCCACCACCTGCCCAGCGAGACATCATGAGGTAGCTATTTGTTTTGTATATAATCTTTAGCTTCTTTTGCAACAACAACAAGTCGCTCGTGCCTTTTCGATTGGTGAGCATAGTAGTTGATCTTAGGGCCTTATTTGAGCTAGATTGGGGGTCCTTCTCCTTTAGCTACTTCCTTCGATTGATGCGGGTCTGGACTTCCTCTCGTTGGGGCCACTGGTTTTTGGCCTTTTCTTGTCTGGTGGAGCTATGAGTACCTGCCAGTTCGTCGCCCTATGGTTATTAAGGATGACCTTTATCCTCGTGCTTTGACGTGGGCTCATAACTAGGTAGCCCAACGATCAGAGATCACTGATTTCGTGATGCTACGGGTGAACCTGGAGTTGATTGAGGCATGGGACGTGACTTGACGGCCCTTTATTGGGTCAGTTCATTATGAGACGGAGCGAAACTTGGTGATGTTGTCCCTATCGAGGGCTTCCTTTCTTAGAGATGATTCTTGGGAGTCCTACCTAGGAGATAGACACTAGTGCTAATTTCATGAGGAGTTTAGGTCAGTAAGAGATCCACTAGAGTACATGTTTGGAGCCTTGGTGGAGGGACTTCCTATTCCCTATCAGGAGCATAAGCTGAGTGCCCAGTTCTTGCTTCATCTAGAGATTGACTACGCCGCACACTTCGAGGCTCATTCTATGGGTGCCTTCACTCGGTTTGAGGTAGTAGTCAGAGGATATACTGGTGGCAGGAGGTGGTTGACTTGTGGCACGATGCTGGGGGATACGTGCCCCAGGTTGAGTTTATCGCAGTGAGAGACCAGAGGGACTAGTTCCAGACGGAGTGGGATTAGTACTTAGCAGAGGTAGCTTCCTTGACGGCCTGGTTAGTCCAGATGGGAGGTGGCGGGGTATGTTGTCCGTCCCTCATTTTTCTTTTTGCTCTGTTGTTGTTCAGTTATTCTTTTACCTTGCTGATTTCGGTTTTGTCTTCTTTATAGGATACTGGTGCTTTTAGCAGTTATCCACCTCCTCCGGAGCTAGATTTTGGAGATTTCGATCCAGAGGATATTTATTTTGATATTTGACAGATGCCCCCTGTCGTAGACCCTGATCTTCTTTTGCCCCTATCCTGGAGATGTGTTTAGTTTATGTTAGACAACTTTTTTTTTTGTAAATTTTGCACAGAGATGGATGTTAATGACTTAGATAGTTAAATGCATGGACAGGCAAAGTTATTTATGGTTTTCATAGCTAAGTATATAATCAGTTATATGTGCATGGATGATGATGCTGTATATTTACTATATAAGTTGAACAGTATTAGTGACTTCTGTTTCTGTACAGAGCTACGTCCTATGTATGCAGAGCTCATGCCAATTTTTTTTTTTATTTTATGAAAATGCATGCACATATTAGAAATATACTAGTTAATGGAATGACAAGGGGTGTTGTCAAACTCGGTATCTTTGAAATGGCAACTCCTTCCTTCACAAGGGTTTGGCCTCTCCTTTAGCGCGACCCTCCTTGACCGGATGATAGCACTTTGTACCTTACTCAACCTTCTAATCAACTCCGATTTTTACTTCGGGTTAGTGTTTAAGATT
Source organism: Euryodendron excelsum (assembly GCA_033060915.1). Lineage (NCBI taxonomy): Eukaryota > Viridiplantae > Streptophyta > Magnoliopsida > Ericales > Pentaphylacaceae > Euryodendron > Euryodendron excelsum. The sequence goes on along the minus strand of CM065393.1, from coordinate 15,355,565 downwards.
AGTTGGCTTGAACTCTTGACCCTCAGGGCTTAGGCAATAACTCACTGGACCTTTCGGCAGAGCAATGAGGAGCTAGTCATTCAATCCGGGAAGACTTTGTTTTTGGACCGTAATATAGGCTAGGTTATGGGGTTTTGAATCAAATGGATATGTAGGCCTAAATCTTGATGTGGCTTCTATCGCGCCCAGATTTTTCGCACTCGAGGAATACTCACCCAAGCAGGAAAAATGTTGTACTGTCTCGTTAGAACTCACCCTCCTAAAAGAATGAGTGCGACTAGGTTTGAATTGAAAACTGGTTTGAATAAAGGGCTTTTGAAAAAGATTTGGAGTTGCCACCTAACTTGATTAAGGTGAGTTAGGTCACCTACAACTAAGAATAATCCGAAGACTACACTTAGGGTTTTTGAAAAAACGATTTTGAAAATATCACCTCCAGAGAGGGTTTTTAAGAAAACAGGTTGTTTGGCAACCTTTGGAAAACATTTAGCCCTTTTTTAGAAAAATAACTCCTTTTTGGTCTTTGAAAATAGTGATCTAGGTTCGGAGGTTGGTTACGTGTAGGGAAGACGCACTAAGCTATCAACCTACCCCGCCCTTTCGGTACCTACATGTCAATCTACCCTAGATTCACCTATGAGAGTCTTTAACTAACCATAGTTCAACCCTATTCACTTTATAGAAAAACAATGTTTATAAACCAACATGATGCATGATATGCAAGTGCAAAATAAGAGAGAATTGAAAAATAGATTTGAAAAGAAATTGATTTGATTTGAAAATAGATTTGAAGAGATGTAATAGAAATTGGAAAGTATGAAAATTTGGAAATAGAAATTTTGAAATTGGAATTTTGAAAGTAGATTGGAATTTGAGATTTGGAAAAATTTTGAAACCGCACCCATGAGGGTGGAATTGAAAGTTTGAAAAGTGTTGTGACCGCACCTATGAAGGTTGCCTACGTATCCCTTTGGGGGAATTAGGTCAGTCGTAGTTCGGACCGGAGTCCGATTGAAAATAGATTGATTTGAAGAGAGAGATTGGATTGGAAGAAAGAGATTGAATTGAAAATTGGATTTGAAATTGGAAGAGGAGATTGAAAATTGAAATTGAGAAAATTGGACTTTGATTTGAAAAGATAGATTTGGACTTGTTTTGAAAAAGAGAAAGATGAAGGTTTAGGAAACCTAGACTTAGGAAAAGCTTGACTTGACTTGGAAGGTTTAGGAGATTAGGAAAGGTTGGATTTAGGAAATGTTTGAATTAGGAAATGCTCGATGTAAGAAAGTGTCATTTTTGGAAGGTTTCGAAATTAGGAAAGTTTTAGGTTTAGGAAAGTTTTCAAAAAAGGAAAGGTTTTCAGATTAGGAAAGTTCCCAAATTAGGAAAGTTTTGAAAATCGGAAAGTTTTGAATTTAGAAATGTTTTGAAAAAGGGAAGTTTTGAATTTGGAAAGCTTTGAAAACAAGGAAGTTTTGAAAATAAGAAAAGTTTCGTTTTGGGAAAGGTTTGAAAAATGAAAGTTTTCAATTTAGGAAATGTTTGAAAAAAAAGGAAGTTTCAACTTAAGAAAGTCTTGAATTTAGAAAGTTTTGAATTTAGAAAAGATTCAACTTAAGAAAGTTTCAAATTTAGAAAGTTTTGAATTTAGGAAGCTTAGAATTTTAGAAAGATTTGAAATTAGGAAAGTTTTAGAGTTTTAGAAAATCTTGAAATTAGGAAAGGCTTGAGTTTAGGAAAGGTTTGAAAACTTAGATTTGAAAAAGATTTTGGAAAATGGTAGAATTAGGAAAGGGTTGAACTAAGAAAGATTTGAAAGTTGAATTTTAAAGTTTAGGAAAGATTTATATGTTCAAGTTTTTAGAAACTTAAGGTTTAAGAAAGTGGAAGTTTAGGAAGGATTCGAATTAGGAAAGAGTTGGATTTTGAAACTTAAGGAAAGGTTTTAAGGAAACTTATGGTTTAGGAAGGAATTGAATTAAGAAAGGTTTGGGATTATGAGGGATTGGATTTGGTTTCTAAAAGAGAAGATTTGATTTTGTTTCAAAAAACGGAGGACGTAATCTAGTTTCCTAAACGGGGAGATTTGATTTGGTTTCCTAAAGGGAAGGTAGGATTTGGCTAGGATTTGGAAAGGAAAATTCTAGAAACCCTAGATTTGGAAAATTGTTGTTTTGACGTAGAAAAGAGGTTTTGAAAACATGTATAGTTTTGATATAGAAAACAAAAGATTTTGGAAACCTAGGTTTGGGCAAAGTTTGAAAAACATGTTTTTGGAAAGAAAACTAGGGTTTCCTAATTGTGGGTTCTAGGGTTTGGTTTGGATTCTAAGGAAAGAGTTTTTTTTTTTGAAAAATGCATTTTTGGAAACGAAGGTTTTCTAGAAGGGAATCCTAGAGAGGAGTTTTTTGGAAAGCATCTTTTTGGAAACGTAGAGTTTAAAAAGAAAATCCTATAGGAAAATTTCTAGAAGGAAGATTCAGGGAGGAGAGTTTTTAGAAAGATTTTTAGGGAGCGTTTTTAAGAAGGTGAATCTAGGGAGAAGATTTTGGAAAGGAGTCGAAAAAGGGAGTTTTGAAAAATAGACTTTGGAAGGGAGTTTTTGAAAACAATTTTGAAGAAGAGAGTTTTAGAAAAGTATGTTGAAAAAGAGATTTTTAGGAAGGGATTTTTGAAAAGAGAGTTTTTGAAAAGTATGAAAACGTCTCACTTTTCTAAAGCGATTCTAGCCATAAGAGGGCTAGAACCACTTTAAGAAAGTGGTTTGAAAACAAGGTTTGAAAATATAGACCAAATGGTCACTTTTAATATGACGCTTTCCTAAAGCAAACCCTAGCCATGGAAAGGCTAGAATCACCCTAGAATTGTGGTTTTGAAAACAAGTTTTTGAAAAAGAGATTTTGATGCAATTTTGAAAAACAAGTTTGAAAACAGTTTTGAAAACAACTTTGAAAACGAGTTTTGAAAGATGCAAGATTATGATATGCACAATGCAATTTGGGGTCGTGAACATACAAGGTTAAGGCTTCACCACATAATCAAGGGGGCCGGACCCACGTGGTCTTTGGTTAGACTAGAAGAAAGCCCCCGACACGGTGACTCTCCCATAGTCTAATCCTACACATGGACCGGGAGTCCCCTTGTTTCAAGCATGCAAAGAAAGGGGGGGAAAAAAGATGGGGGATTAAAATAGAGAAAACCCAAGTGGGTTGGAGAGAGAAGAGAGAGGGGGGAAGTGCGAAAAATTAAAGAGAAAGCCTACCTTGTATCTTCTTTAATTTGCGCGCCGTGCGGTCTTCAATCTTCGGTCTTTGTCTTGATCTTCTTCTTCAGTCTTCAAGGGTTGTCTTCAAGCTTTAGATGGCAGCTCTTCAAGTCTTCCAAGGATGGTTGAAGGTTAGGGTATGAGTGTATGGAGGAGTGTATGAGTGTATAGGAGGCTAGGGTTTGTGTATAGTGGCTAGGGTTTTGGAGGTGCTCGAGCTCTGTATATCGAAATATCGGATTCTTAGGTTAAGTTTGTAGACCCCTTTCACGTTGAATGAGGCTCTGTATATATAGAAGCTGGACAAGCCTGGCGCTTGTTGCAGTGGCGCTAGGGCAAAATTTATACTGGCGCCACTAGGAGTGGCGCCAGGCCATTTTTTGGCTTGGCGCCACTGCTAATGGCGCCAGCCATTTAGGAAACAATTAGGGTCGGCAAGCAACGTATCTTTGACTAGATTTGGGCGCCCGTACTAGTGACTACTATGTAAACTTTAGCCTGGCTTCACTAGGAGTGACTCCGGAAAGTCCGGGAATGATTTGAAGGAGCCGGGAGTGACCCGGAAGGCCGGAAAGGAGCAGGAACACTTAAAATAGTGTCCTGGAGGTATTTGACTTGAAAAGTGAGGATTGGATGTGTCGGAAAGGTTGACCGAGCCTTTAGGGGCAAAACGGTCAATCGGACCGGAAAACTGCCGGGACAGACTCAAACTGTCCCGGAAGAAGACTTGGGATTTGGAAACATTATTTAGAATATTCCCAGAGGTTGCCGGTTTGATTCCCAGGGCCAGCGTGGTCGGAAATGGAGACCGGCCCACCAGGGGCAAAACGGTCATTTTGTACCGGGTTTGCCGGAACTGACTCGGAATGGTCTGGAAAGGTAAAGGAAGGTCGAGAACACTATAAAAAGTATTCTCGGGACATTACCGATTTGATACCCAGAGCCGGTGTGGTCGAAGAAGGAGACCGGCCCTCGAAGAAGAAGACTCGGAATGATCCGGAAAGAGAAGGGAAGGTTGAGAATACTATAAAAAGTATTCTCAGAAGGTTACCGGTTTGATACCCAGAGCCGGTGTGGTTCCCGGGGCGTTCGGATGCCTAAGGGCAAAATGGTCATCTTGACCGGAAAAGGTCCAAAGGGTAATTTGGTCATTTTTCACCGAAGTGAGCTAACAGACATGGGTATTGACCTAGGTTTTGAGTGTTTCCGCCACTCGGACGGGGTTGAGTATTTCCGCTACTCGGACGGGGTTGACGATTTGAGAGTACTTCCGCTACTTTAACGGTTTTGTGAGTATTTCCGTTACTCTAACGGTTCTGTGAGTACTTTCGCTACTCTAACGGTTCTGTGAGTATTTCCGCTACTCTAATGGTTCTGTGAGTACTTCCGCTACTCTAACGGTTCTGTGAGTACTTCCGCTATTCTAACGGTTGAGTATTTCCGCTACTCGGACGGCTTTGTGAGTATTTCTGCTACTCTAACGGGTCTATGAGTATTTCCGCTACTCTAACGATGGAGTATTTCCGCTACTCCAACGGTTGTGTGAGTAGTTTTGCTACTCGGACTTACTGTCTCGAGGAATAAACTGTCTCGAGAAGGGGATTGGAATTGGAATAAGAAAGGATAATGCCCCTAAGGGCATTTTGGTCATTTTGCCTCTATTTGGCCCTGGCAGGCCCGCGAAGCGATGGAAAGACTGAATTTGGACTAGAGGATTGGATTCGATTGGAATATGTCCATAATGACTTGAAAACAAGTCTGGACGGAATGTAGACTGCCGAGCGGTGAAAAATGGGGTGCTTACAGCTGCCCCTCTTTTTCTGTCTTTGCTTGTCAACAACAGAAAACGATAAGAGTAAGAGTCCCATGTTGACCGCGAGGCAGTCGGAGGGACGGACACTGGAAATCCTTTGACAACGGGGGTCGAAAACAGATAATGGGCCCAAAAGGCCTTCGAAAATGAGTGTTGGCGAAAAAAGGGCAAAACTGCCCAGAATTTGGAGGGAATTCATTTTGACCTAAGACTTGAGTTTTGAAATCTTATTGGATAGAAAACTTAGAAAGATTTTGGAAAATAGCATTTTAGGAGACATTTTGGAGGTAAGAATTTAAGAACTCTTTCGGATTTGAAGATTTTTGAGATGGACAAGGATTTAGGATAGAAAACTTCAGAACTTGATAAAAATTTTGGAAGGAAGAATTTTTAGTGAAACCTTGAGAATTTTTAAGGATTTATTTTGTTTGAGACTCTTTTGAAAGAAAAGTTTGGGGAGCCATGGATTTGGAAAAGGGATTTTCTTGAAGAACTGAATCAGAAAAACTTGGAGATGGATTGAAAAAATTTGAGACCTGATTTTGAAAATGAATTTTGACCTTGATTTTCGAAGTAGAATTTGATTTTAAGAATTGATTTTGAAGATGAACTTTTGGGAAAGAGAATCAGAAAACCTTTTGAAAACTGATTTTTGGAAAGGAACTTTTAGAAGAATGAATTTTTTGAAAACTTTTGGAGGACAATAATAGGAAACCATTGGAAACTGATTTTTGAAAAAAAAAATTTGAAGGGAAGAGGTTAAGAAACTTTTTGAGAAATTTTTAAGGAACCTTTGAGAGTTGATTTAGAAAAGAAACTTTGAATAAAATGTTTAAGAAACCCTTTAAATTGGTTTGAGTAGAATTTATATGAAAGTTATGTCATTCATTTTCATTTATATTTATCTTTGGTTATTATCATTATTAATTTTTTTTCTTGCTTTTATTTCTTTATATTTTGAACTGCATATATCGAATTCTAATACCTCTTACCTTGACTTACCTTTCAGGATGGCGGGCGCAGGCGATGAGGGTTCTGAGAAGAGTCACTGCTTTGGGAAGATGGCCCGAATAGAAGCTTGTCGGCAGCTCCAACCGCTCTAGGGGTAGTCACCGCTCTGCCAATCGAGCACCCTCTAACCAGGGTAGGAGGGGGGAGTAGGCCTCCAGTCGACCCCTTCCCTCTAGTTGAGCCAACCCTCGAGGATGAGATAGACATCGAGGTTTTCCACTTTTGACTTTTCGGATGGCCGACGCTATTTTGAGCTGACTACGGGTTTGGTATGACGGGCATCCTTCAGATGAGCAAGACATTTTTGCTGGTCCTTTGGTTGCATGGCTTCTCTCCTGTTGGTGTAGCTTGCTTTCTGACAGTGGTTCCCATCTAACCTGTCTTTCTCCCATTTTGGGGAATGTGAGCCTGCCCCTACTCCCCATGAGTATGGCTTCCTCCTAGGTCTTCGGGATGGTTCAGCTGACATTGTGGGACCTACTTTTCCTAATAGCTGCGTCGCGATTGTCTCTTCTCAGCTTGGGTTCTGTTGTGCGGCCTTTTCTTCTGATCTCCTGCCCCTAGTTTTCTTATGTCCCAATGAAGCTCTTGTTCTCATATTCTGAATTTGCGACGCATAGGAGAGCTCGTTCAGGGGATTGACATACTTCTCAAGATTGGTCCATTCCTCCATGATAGCCCTAGCTCTGTTTCTCTTGAACTTGTTGATGTCTCCACGAAGGGGTGACTTGGTCGGCCGTTGATTGCGTGCATTGCTCGCCAAGATTCGGGAAGGACACTCATATGCCCCTATGGTTGTGGGACAGACCTTCATGAGCCTTACTAGACTTTGGCAGCGGGCGATGCTCATTGTTGGGGATGTGCCTCATTATTCCAGCTTTGGGTAATTGGACACTTATTCACTTTCCCTCTTTCGAAGTCGTTTGATTAGGGAGGTCAAGGGTGGGTCATTGCCCCATTATTTGTTTCTTGTTGGTCATGAAAATCTGAGCTTTCTGAGGTGTGAGCCGGTATTGGAGATATCTGAGGGGTGGCTTTAGTTCCTTCTTATATTTTGCTTTGTTCATTGTTTCCTATTTGAGAGAGACAGAAGGACAAAGAGTGAGTTTTTGTGTAAAAACAGTTTAAAAATGCCCCGATAAGGGGTGTCATCATTCTTTATGATGATTGCCCAGGGGATTAAATGCATGATCTATTTTTTTTATTATTTTTTTTTATTTTTTATGAATGTACATGTTTATATAAGAATTGAATCGAATACATATCCTACTTTTTTTTATTTTTTTATATAAATGCACAGGTTCACACAGAAGTGAAAATGAATGCATGGTATATTTTTGGACAATGCACATACAGGAATAGAATTAAATGCAATGTCCCCCATTTTTTTTGTGATAAATGCACAGATTTATGTAAAAATTGAATTAAATGCATGACCTACTTTCTTACAAATGAACAGGTTTATACAGGAATACAGTTGAATGCATGAATAGGTTCAAACTTCGCATGAATCTAAATGGATTTATAGGTTATACATGTCATGGATGCATCAGTACTACATGTATATAAACTATTTACAAAGGAAACCCCAAGATTGCCCCTTGGGCCCATACTCTCAGGATTTTGCTCCTTTCCAGGATTCTGCCCCATTTAGTTTTGTCCCATTCTTATCGGGGTGTGATAGCATTTGCTCCATTCTCCAGGGATCTTGACCTTTTGGTTTGCTATCCTATCCCTACTTTCTACAGGGTTACTGTTTGGGGAGTTTCTGAGCTCACTTGGGTTTCTCTCTTTGATTTCCAAAATGCCACCATGGCTCGAGCGACAACTCGCATGCCCTTTGCAGAGCGATAAACAGCTAAGCCCTTAATCCGAGAAGACTTCTTTTAGGACCGTAATGCAGGCTGGGTTTAGGGGTTGTAAGAAATAAAGGGGTATTTAGGCTCAAAGATCTTCTTTTAGTGGGTTGTTTAAACCGAAACCATCTGAGCACACCTTAGAGCATGAGATTGCCCCTTGCATTCCCTTCCAGTTCTCCTTTCTCAGCCTAGTTGTCTTAGTATTGTTCAGGCTTATTTAGACTAAGCAATTTTCTTTGATCAGAGAGGACTTTAATTTGGACCGTAACGTAGGCTAGGTTAAGGGGTTTATGAATGAAAAGGATGTGCAGGCTCAAATTCGATGTTGTTTCTCGTAAGGTTTAGATCCACACCATCCTTAGACGGTCTTCCAGCGGCGTTTCATCCCCTAATATCCTCCTCTAGTTTTAGTAACACGTCTGGCTCATTTAGATCAAGCAATCCTTTTCAATCGGAGAGGACTTTAACAGGGTTGTAATGTAGGCCACGGTTTCGGGTTTTTACGAGAAAGGGTAAAGGCTCAAACCTATTACTTCTACTTGTTGGCTTTGTTGCTTAGGATCACCTTTGAACTTCCTCTTTTACAAAAGGAGTTGAACTTTCTCGTAACTTTTAACCTTTTAAGTCTGACATTTGCCCCTTTTCTTTTTTTCCTTTTTTTTCTTTTCTCTTGACTTCCAACTTTATAGCACAACATAGTTCTTTTTCAGTCTTTCCTCTGATATGCTTCTTTTTTTTTCTTCCTTTCTTATTACTTGTGATGGGACAAACATTTCTACAACTGCTTTCTCTCAGATCCTTTCCTTAGCATTTCGATTTAACTCATTGTGGACGGTGATCCCTAGGTTGGGGTGTTTTCTGAAAGGAAAGGTAACCGGCTTAATCGGTTTGACAATGGTTGCTTTTAACTGTATGGGAAATGAAATGAGGGCCCTTCTTCATTTTGAACAAGATTGCTTGATCCATAGAACCTTCACGTTACTTCAGCTGGATGGTTGATGACGTTCTCTGCCAGATCTTCTACTTCTTGATTGCCCCAGTGTAGGGGGATGGTTTCGGATCGGGGTTGACAAAAAGAAAACTTTCACTTCTTGCGAGGCACTAGTGGTTTAAGCAAAAGGAATATTTTTGTGTGTGATAGCAGAATTGATGGCCTCTAATCATTTCAAATTGAATTGCTTAGTCCATAAAGCCTTTATACAAAATTTAGACAATGTTTCTAAAAATGGTGTGTTTATATACCGAATCAACTACTTTGTGCTTACCCCAGTGTGGGGGATGGTTATAGGTTTGGGAATATTTGAAAAAGATCACTGACGGCTCTAATGGGCTAAACAAAGGATAATGTTTATTTGGGATAAATAGAACAATGGCTCCTCATCATTTTTGGGACTCGGCTGCCCATCGCTTAGCCAGGATATCACGCAAGTGTCGCCTTTTTAATAAACTCTGCACTTCTCTATTGAAACTGTCTTCCTCCTATCTCTCATTCTCTCTTTGTCTCTCGAAGGTTTTAACCCATTTTAAATAGTTGGCCCATGCTATCCCATCCTTCAAGTCGAGTCATCACTAAATGGGAAAGAATCCTTAAACGCAACAATCCTCCACAAGAGTACGAGACAAAAGGGGATAAACTGGAAACTTCATATTTTTCATTTCAAATCATGAATGCACGGCATGTGTGTTTATTTAAATAAGATATGCAAGAAAATAGACAGACAAAAAGGAAACAGATGAATTTTATGAAAACCTCCCTTTTCTTGTGGGTCTTTTGGTGAGAACCCTTAATAGGGTTTTGAGACTACATCAACCCCTTGGTGCTTCATTCATCAGGTATATCAATGGAGGGCGAGTTCACGATATTTGTCATGCATTTCGAAGTTAGAGGATGTGTTGTTGCAATACACGGGTCTGACAAGACTTCGCAAATGGTGAGGTCCTCTTCTGCATGGATAGTGATTGTCTTGGCATGGTGCGAGGGTAGTTGCATAGAGGTAATGTCTTGCGGATGGATGGTTAATTATTCCTTCACGTAGGTTTGGCCTCCTTCAATAGCCTGGCTCATCCTTGCATGGGTTTGAATTGGGCATGATACTAGAGGGGTTTCCATGAGTTCGATTGTGCTCTTTGACCTGAAAAAGAAAAGAAAAATAAAATATAGTTAGCATGTGGAGTTGGGGGTTCTATGCAATGCATGTCCTATGGAGGTCCCTTCTTTGAGGGAGTCTAAGAATGATGACAAGTCCATTTGGGAGGTGGGGTTTTGCCCCTATTGTGCAATACAATACCTCTTCGGCGTGGGCCGGTTGATGTTTCTTTATTTGGGCAATCCCACCTCCATGGACTGAGAGAGATTTGGGCCTCTCTCAAGATATGGTTCTATGCATGCCATGAATCCTTAGGGTTTAAGAACCCTTAGGAGTTTTGGTAGGTTTGATTAACATGAGATTGGATTGCTCCTTTCTCTCTACGGTTGATTAAATGCATGAAAATGAAATGACTTGAGTTTCTTAGAACTCTTGTCTTGGAATGGATATGGGTGTATGAGCATATTAAAAGTGAACATGTGAGCAGTATGATGGCAATAAATGAATGGTTTAGAAAAACCCCCTTCTTGTCTTGCTTCTGTCTTCGGTTCTCTTGGTATTTGGAGATGAGGAGAGGGAGGACAGACAAAAAAACAAAAGAAAAGGAAAAAGAAAGAAGTTAGTGCCTTGATTTGATCATTTTTATGCAATGCATGTCCTAGGGGTGCCCCTGCTTGAGAGGGAGACTAAACATGATGTATTGGCTCACTTTTGGAGATAGGGGATTTGCCCCTGTATGCAGACACCTTACCGTCAGGTAGGAACCTTCAATCATCCATGCATTCATTCATAAAAATAAAGAAGTACAATAAATTTTGGGTTTAAGATACAAAAGAATTGAAATACATTTTAATAAGGGGAGGGGGAACATTTTCCTTTGAACTTCCACCTATCTACTTTTACAAAAGGGAAAATCATAAACTACTCTTGAGTCTTCGGATTCGCCTTCCTTGGATTTGATGTCGAGGAGGTCGCTGAGAGGCCTTGTTGATTGATTGCCTCTTGCCTTCTTGGCAACCCTATCTCCGTGAGCATAGAGGGATTGGGGCCCCTCTTATGGAATGAATCGAGATGCATGCAATGAGTCCTTAGGGTTACGTGGGAACCCTTAGGGTTTGGGTAGGTTCAATGCAAGGGAGAGTGACGCTGGTATCACTCTCAATGGGTTGATCATATGCATGAGAATGCAGTGACTTGAGTTACTTGGAACTCTTGTCTTGACATGGGATATCGGATGCATGAACATGAATATGCAAAGAGTATAAAGAGAGAAGGTACAATTGAAGTAAACAAACAGGCATGTATGAACAGTTAGACAGGTATTATAACAGTATAAACACAAGCATTATAACAGCAGGAATAAACAGGTATAAATGAAAGTAAGAGCAGTCGCCCTTTCCTCCGTGATTTTGAAAACAGTGCTCGTGTCTTAAATCCGACAGAGGTTCGGCTATGCATGGTGTCTATATGAGTATGAGGTTGAGGGTTGATTAATGCGTCCTAAAAAGGCTCGGTCCCCGGATCTTCAAACCTAGGCCCACTCCCCGAGGTGGTGCCATGATCGGTTGGTGATCCGAGCGGGGGAACCATCAAGAGGCCGTAGGCGAAGAAACTGACACAGCATCTTGCCCATAACCAATATACCGTTCCCCCTTTCTAACTAGAAAGGACATATCATGGTATGCAAGCATGCAGAATGCAAGTGCACATGCAGTGTGTGTGTGATTTTTTTTAAAAGTGGAGGAAAGGGCCCAACAACTCCCATTCATCCTGTACATCACATTCATGTAAAGCAATTAATAAAATTTAAACAAAATGCGTACCTACAAAACAAAAATGCAAGTGTCAGTATGTGAATGACAAACATAATACAAGATAATATGAATAAATGCATGTTTTTTTTTTTTTTTTTTTTTTTGAAAATTTGGGTTTGAAAATTTAAAGTGAATAGGATTGAACAAAGTCAATTGAAGACTCTACATGGGTAAAGGGTAAAGAGACATGACTACGGCCTAACCCTCTAAGTGTCCCCAGTGGAGTCACCAGCTGTCGCGCCCAGATTTTTCGCACTCGAGGAATACTCACCCAAGCGGGAAAAATGTTGTACTCTCTCGTTAGAACTCACCCTCCTAAAAGAATGAGTGCGACTAGGTTTGAATTGAAAACTGGTTTGAATAAAGGGCTTTTGAAAAAGATTTGGAGTTGCCACCTAACTTGATTAAGGTGAGTTAGGTCACCTACAACTAAGAATAATCCGAAAACTACACTTAGGGTTTTTGAAAAAACGATTTTGAAAATATCATCACCTCCAGAGAGGGTTTTTAAGAAAACAGGTTGTTTGGCAACCTTTGGAAAACATTTAGCCCATTTTTAGAAAAATAACTCCTTTTTGGTCTTTGAAAACAGTGATCTAGGTTCGGAGGTTGGTTACGTGTAGGGAAGATGCACTAAGCTATCACCCTACCCCGCCCTTTCGGTACCTACATGTCAATCTACCCTAGATTTACCTATGAGAGTCTTTAAGTAACCATAGTTCAACCCTATTCACTTTATAGAAAAACAATGTTTATAAACCAACATGATGCATGATATGCAAGTGCAAAATAAGAGAGAATTGAAAAATAGATTTGAAAAGAAATTGATTTGATTTGAAAATAGATTTGAAGAGATGTAATATAAATTGGAAAGTATGAAAATTTGGAAATAGAAATTTTGAAATTGGAATTTTGAAAGTAGATTGGAATTTGAGATTTGGAAAAATTTTGAAACCGCACCCATGAGGGTGGAATTGAAAGTTTGAAAAGTGTTGTGACCGCACCTATGAAGGTTGCCTACGTATCCCTTTGGGGGAATTAGGTCAGTCGTAGTTCGGACCGGAGTCCGATTGAAAATAGATTGATTTGAAGAGAGAGATTGGATTGGAAGAAAGAGATTGAATTGAAAATTGGATTTGAAATTGGAAGAGGAGATTGAAAATTGAAATTGAGAAAATTGGACTTTGATTTGAAAAGATAGATTTGGACTTGTTTTGAAAAAGAGAAAGATGAAGGTTTAGGAAACCTAGACTTAGGAAAAGCTTGACTTGACTTGGAAGGTTTAGGAGATTAGGAAAGGTTGGATTTAGGAAATGTTTGAATTAGGAAATGCTCAATGTAAGAAAGTGTCATTTTTGGAAGGTTTCGAAATTAGGAAAGTTTTAGGTTTAGGAAAGTTTTTGAAAAAGGAAAGGTTTTCAGATTAGGAAAGTTCCCAAATTAGGAAAGTTTTGAAAATCGGAAAGTTTTGAATTTAGAAATGTTTTGAAAAAGGGAAGTTTTGAATTTGGAAATGTTTGAAAACAAGGAAGTTTTGAAAATAAGAAAAGTTTCGTTTTGAGAAAGGATTGAAAAAGGAAAGTTTTAAATTTAGGAAATGTTTGAAAAAAAAGGAAGTTTCAACTTAAGAAAGTCTTGAATTTAGAAAGTTTTGAATTTAGAAAAGATTCAACTTAAGAAAGTTTCAAATTTAGAAAGTTTTGAATTTAGGAAGCTTAGAATTTTAGAAAGATTTGAAATTAGGAAAGTTTTAGAGTTTTAGAAAATCTTGAAATTAGGAAAGGCTTGAGTTTAGGAAAGGTTTGAAAACTTAGATTTGAAAAAGATTTTGGAAAATGGTAGAATTAGGAAAGGGTTGAACTAAGAAAGATTTGAAAGTTGAATTTTAAAGTTTAGGAAAGATTTATATGTTCAAGTTTTTAGAAACTTAAGGTTTAAGAAAGTGGAAGTTTAGGAAGGATTCGAATTAGGAAAGAGTTGGATTTTGAAACTTAAGGAAAGGTTTTAAGGAAACTTATGGTTTAGGAAGGAATTGAATTAAGAAAGGTTTGGGATTATGAGGGATTGGATTTGGTTTCTAAAAGAGAAGATTTGATTTTGTTTCAAAAAACGGAGGACGTAATCTAGTTTCCTAAACGGGGAGATTTGATTTGGTTTCCTAAAGGGAAGGTAGGATTTGGCTAGGATTTGGAAAGGAAAATTCTAGAAACCCTAGATTTGGAAAATTGTTGTTTTGACGTAGAAAAGAGGTTTTGAAAACATGTATAGTTTTGATATAGAAAACAAAAGATTTTGGAAACCTAGGTTTGGGCAAAGTTTGAAAAACATGTTTTTGGAAAGAAAACTAGGGTTTCCTAATTGTGGGTTCTAGGGTTTGGTTTGGATTCTAAGGAAAGAGTTTTTTTTTTTGAAAAATGCGTTTTTGGAAACGAAGGTTTTCTAGAAGGGAATCCTAGAGAGGAGTTTTTTGGAAAGCATCTTTTTGGAAACGTAGAGTTTAAAAAGAAAATCCTATAGGAAAATTTCTAGAAGGAAGATTCAGGGAGGAGAGTTTTTAGAAAGATTTTTAGGGAGCGTTTTTAAGAAGGTGAATCTAGGGAGAAGATTTTGGAAAGGAGTCGAAAAAGGGAGTTTTGAAAAATAGACTTTGGAAGGGAGTTTTTGAAAACAATTTTGAAGAAGAGAGTTTTAGAAAAGTATGTTGAAAAAGAGATTTTTAGGAAGGGATTTTTGAAAAGAGAGTTTTTGAAAAGTATGAAAACGTCTCACTTTTCTAAAGCGATTCTAGCCATAAGAGGGCTAGAACCACTTTAAGAAAGTGGTTTTGAAAACAAGGTTTGAAAATATAGACCAAATGGTCACTTTTAATATGACGCTTTCCTAAAGCAACCCTAGCCATGGAAAGGCTAGAATCACCCTAGAATTGTGGTTTTGAAAACAAGTTTTTGAAAAAGAGATTTTGATGCAATTTTGAAAAACAAGTTTGAAAACAGTTTTGAAAACAACTTTGAAAACGAGTTTTGAAAGATGCAAGATTATGATATGCACAATGCAATTTGGGGTCGTGAACATACAAGGTTAAGGCTTCACCACATAATCAAGGGGGCCGGACCCACGTGGTCTTTGGTTAGACTAGAAGAAAGCCCCCGACACGGTGACTCTCCCATAGTCTAATCCTACACATGGACCGGGAGTCCCCTTGTTTCAAGCATGCAAAGAAAGGGGGGGAAAAAGATGGGGGATTAAAATAGAGAAAACCCAAGTGGGTTGGAGAGAGAAGAGAGAGGGGGGGAAGTGCGAAAAATTAAAGAGAAAGCCTACCTTGTATCTTCTTTAATTTGCGCGCCGTGCGGTCTTCAATCTTCGGTCTTTGTCTTGATCTTCTTCTTCAGTCTTCAAGGGTTGTCTTCAAGCTTTAGATGGCAGCTCTTCAAGTCTTCCAAGGATGGTTGAAGGTTAGGGTATGAGTGTATGGAGGAGTGTATGAGTGTATAGGAGGCTAGGGTTTGTGTATAGTGGCTAGGGTTTTGGAGGTGCTCGAGCTCTGTATATCGAAATATCGGATTCTTAGGTTAAGTTTGTAGACCCCTTTCACGTTGAATGAGGCTCTGTATATATAGAAGCTGGACAAGCCTGGCGCTTGTTGCAGTGGCGCTAGGGCAAAATTTATACTGGCGCCACTAGGAGTGGCGCCAGGCCATTTTTTGGCTTGGCGCCACTGCTAATGGCGCCAGCCATTTAGGAAACAATTAGGGTCGGCAAGCAACGTATCTTTGACTAGATTTGGGCGCCCGTACTAGTGACTACTATGTAAACTTTAGCCTGGCTTCACTAGGAGTGACTCCGGAAAGTCCGGGAATGATTTGAAGGAGCCGGGAGTGACCCGGAAGGCCGGAAAGGAGCAGGAACACTTAAAATAGTGTCCTGGAGGTATTTGACTTGAAAAGTGAGGATTGGATGTGTCGGAAAGGTTGACCGAGCCTTTAGGGGCAAAACGGTCAATCGGACCGGAAAACTGCCGGGACAGACTCAAACTGTCCCGGAAGAAGACTTGGGATTTGGAAACATTATTTAGAATATTCCCAGAGGTTGCCGGTTTGATTCCCAGGGCCAGCGTGGTCGGAAATGGAGACCGGCCCACCAGGGGCAAAACGGTCATTTTGTACCGGGTTTGCCGGAACTGACTCGGAATGGTCTGGAAAGGTAAAGGAAGGTCGAGAACACTATAAAAAGTATTCTCGGGACATTACCGATTTGATACCCAGAGCCGGTGTGGTCGAAGAAGGAGACCGGCCCTCGAAGAAGAAGACTCGGAATGATCCGGAAAGAGAAGGGAAGGTTGAGAATACTATAAAAAGTATTCTCAGAAGGTTACCGGTTTGATACCCAGAGCCGGTGTGGTTCCCGGGGCGTTCGGATGCCTAAGGGCAAAATGGTCATCTTGACCGGAAAAGGTCCAAAGGGTAATTTGGTCATTTTTCACCGAAGTGAGCTAACAGACATGGGTATTGACCTAGGTTTTGAGTGTTTCCGCCACTCGGACGGGGTTGAGTATTTCCGCTACTCGGACGGGGTTGACGATTTGAGAGTACTTCCGCTACTTTAACGGTTTTGTGAGTATTTCCGTTACTCTAACGGTTCTGTGAGTACTTTCGCTACTCTAACGGTTCTGTGAGTATTTCCGCTACTCTAATGGTTCTGTGAGTACTTCCGCTACTCTAACGGTTCTGTGAGTACTTCCGCTATTCTAACGGTTGAGTATTTCCGCTACTCGGACGGCTTTGTGAGTATTTCTGCTACTCTAACGGGTCTATGAGTATTTCCGCTACTCTAACGATGGAGTATTTCCGCTACTCCAACGGTTGTGTGAGTAGTTTTGCTACTCGGACTGTCTCGAGGAATAAACTGTCTCGAGAGGGGGATTGGAATTGGAATAAGAAAGGATAATGCCCCTAAGGGCATTTTGGTCATTTTGCCTCTATTTGGGCCTGGCAAGCCCGCGAAGCGATGGAAAGACTGAATTTGGACTAGAGGATTGGATTCGATTGGAATATGTCCATAATGACTTGAAAACAAGTCTGGACGGAATGTAGACTGCCGAGCGGTGAAAAATGGGGTGCTTACAGCTGCCCCTCTTTTTCTGTCTTTGCTTGTCAACAACAGAAAACGATAAGAGTAAGAGTCCCATGTTGACCGCGAGGCAGTCGGAGGGACGGACACTAGAAATCCTTTGACAACGGGGGTCGAAAACAGATAATGGGCCCAAAAGGCCTTCGAAAATGAGTGTTGGCGAAAAAAAAGGGCAAAACTGCCCAGAATTTGGAGGGAATTCATTTTGACCTAAGACTTGAGTTTTGAAATCTTATTGGATAGAAAACTTAGAAAGATTTTGGAAAATAGCATTTTAGGAGACATTTTGGAGGTAAGAATTTAAGAACTCTTTCGGATTTGAAGATTTTTGAGATGGACAAGGATTTAGGATAGAAAACTTCAGAACTTGATAAAAATTTTGGAAGGAAGAATTTTTAGTGAAACCTTGAGAATTTTTAAGGATTTATTTTGTTTGAGACTCTTTTGAAAGAAAAGTTTGGGGAGCCATGGATTTGGAAAAGGGATTTTCTTGAAGAACTGAATCAGAAAAACTTGGAGATGGATTGAAAAAATTTGAGACCTGATTTTGAAAATGAATTTTGACCTTGATTTTCGAAGTAGAATTTGATTTTAAGAATTGATTTTGAAGATGAACTTTTGGGAAAGAGAATCAGAAAACCTTTTGAAAACTGATTTTTGGAAAGGAACTTTTAGAAGAATGAATTTTTTGAAAACTTTTGGAGGACAATAATAGGAAACCATTGGAAACTGATTTTTGAAAAAAAAAATTTGAAGGGAAGAGGTTAAGAAACTTTTTGAGAAATTTTTAAGGAACCTTTGAGAGTTGATTTAGAAAAGAAACTTTGAATAAAATGTTTAAGAAACCCTTTAAATTGGTTTGAGTAGAATTTATATGAAAGTTATGTCATTCATTTTCATTTATATTTATCTTTGGTTATTATCATTATTAATTTTTTTTCTTGCTTTTATTTCTTTATATTTTGAACTGCATATATCGAATTCTAATACCTCTTACCTTGACTTACCTTTCAGGATGGCGGGCGCAGGCGATGAGGGTTCTGAGAAGAGTCACTGCTTTGGGAAGATGGCCCGAATAGAAGCTTGTCGGCAGCTCCAACCGCTCTAGGGGTAGTCACCGCTCTGCCAATCGAGCACCCTCTAACCAGGGTAGGAGGGGGGAGTAGGCCTCCAGTCGACCCCTTCCCTCTAGTTGAGCCAACCCTCGAGGATGAGATAGACATCGAGGTTTTCCACTTTTGACTTTTCGGATGGCCGACGCTATTTTGAGCTGACTACGGGTTTGGTATGACGGGCATCCTTCAGATGAGCAAGACATTTTTGCTGGTCCTTTGGTTGCATGGCTTCTCTCCTGTTGGTGTAGCTTGCTTTCTGACAGTGGTTCCCATCTGACCTGTCTTTCTCCCATTTTGGGGAATGTGAGCCTGCCCCTACTCCCCATGAGTATGGCTTCCTCCTAGGTCTTCGGGATGGTTCAGCTGACATTGTGGGACCTACTTTTCCTAATAGCTGCGTCGCGATTGTCTCTTCTCAGCTTGGGTTCTGTTGTGCGGCCTTTTCTTCTGATCTCCTGCCCCTAGTTTTCTTATGTCCCAATGAAGCTCTTGTTCTCATATTCTGAATTTGCGACGCATAGGAGAGCTCGTTCAGGGGATTGACATACTTCTCAAGATTGGTCCATTCCTCCATGATAGCCCTAGCTCTGTTTCTCTTGAACTTGTTGATGTCTCCACGAAGGGGTGACTTGGTCGGCCGTTGATTGCGTGCATTGCTCGCCAAGATTCGGGAAGGACACTCATATGCCCCTATGGTTGTGGGACAGACCTTCATGAGCCTTACTAGACTTTGGCAGCGGGCGATGCTCATTGTTGGGGATGTGCCTCATTATTCCAGCTTTGGGTAATTGGACACTTATTCACTTTCCCTCTTTCGAAGTCGTTTGATTAGGGAGGTCAAGGGTGGGTCATTGCCCCATTATTTGTTTCTTGTTGGTCATGAAAATCTGAGCTTTCTGAGGTGTGAGCCGGTATTGGAGATATCTGAGGGGTGGCTTTAGTTCCTTCTTATATTTTGCTTTGTTCATTGTTTCCTATTTGAGAGAGACAGAAGGACAAAGAGTGAGTTTTTGTGTAAAAACAGTTTAAAAATGCCCCGATAAGGGGTGTCATCATTCTTTATGATGATTGCCCAGGGGATTAAATGCATGATCTATTTTTTTTATTATTTTTTTTTATTTTTTATGAATGTACATGTTTATATAAGAATTGAATCGAATACATATCCTACTTTTTTTTATTTTTTATATAAATGCACAGGTTCACACAGAAGTGAAAATGAATGCATGGTATATTTTTGGACAATGCACATACAGGAATAGAATTAAATGCAATGTCCCCCATTTTTTTTGTGATAAATGCACAGATTTATGTAAAAATTGAATTAAATGCATGACCTACTTTCTTACAAATGAACAGGTTTATACAGGAATACAGTTGAATGCATGAATAGGTTCAAACTTCGCATGAATCTAAATGGATTTATAGGTTATACATGTCATGGATGCATCAGTACTACATGTATATAAACTATTTACAAAGGAAACCCCAAGATTGCCCCTTGGGCCCATACTCTCAGGATTTTGCTCCTTTCCAAGATTCTGCCCCATTTAGTTTTGTCCCATTCTTATCGGGGTGTGATAGCATTTGCTCCATTCTCCAGGGATCTTGACCTTTTGGTTTGCTATCCTATCCCTACTTTCTACAGGGTTACTGTTTGGGGAGTTTCTGAGCTCACTTGGGTTTCTCTCTCTGATTTCCAAAATGCCACCATGGCTCGAGCGACAACTCGCATGCCCTTTGCAGAGCGATAAACAGCTAAGCCCTTAATCCGAGAAGCCTTCTTTTAGGACCGTAATGCAGGCTGGGTTTAGGGGTTGTAAGAAATAAAGGGGTATTTAGGCTCAAAGATCTTCTTTTAGTGGGTTGTTTAAACCGAAACCATCTGAGCACACCTTAGAGCATGAGATTGCCCCTTGCATTCCCTTCCAGTTCTCCTTTCTCAGCCTAGTTGTCTTAGTATTGTTCAGGCTTATTTAGACTAAGCAATTTTCTTTGATCAGAGAGGACTTTAATTTGGACCGTAACGTAGGCTAGGTTAAGGGGTTTATGAATGAAAAGGATGTGCAGGCTCAAATTCGATGTTGTTTCTCGTAAGGTTTAGATCCACACCATCCTTAGACGGTCTTCCAGCGGCGTTTCATCCCCTAATATCCTCCTCTAGTTTTAGTAACACGTCTGGCTCATTTAGATCAAGCAATCCTTTTCAATCGGAGAGGACTTTAACAGGGTTGTAATGTAGCCACGGTTTCGGGTTTTTACGAGAAAGGGTAAAGGCTCAAACCTATTACTTCTACTTGTTGGCTTTGTTGCTTAGGATCACCTTTGAACTTCCTCTTTTACAAAAGGAGTTGAACTTTCTCGTAACTTTTAACCTTTTAAGTCTGACATTTGCCCCTTTTCTTTTTTTCCTTTTTTTTTTTTTCTTTTCTCTTGACTTCCAACTTTATAGCACAACATGGTTCTTTTTCAGTCTTTCCTCTTATATGCTTCTTTTTTTTTCTTCCTTTCTTATTACTTGTGATGGGACAAACATTTCTACAACTGCTTTCTCTCAGATCCTTTCCTTAGCATTTCGATTTAACTCATTGTGGACGGTGATCCCTAGGTTGGGGTGTTTTTCTGAAAGGAAAGGTAACCGGCTTAATCGGTTTGACAATGGTTGCTTTTAACTGTATGGGAAATGAAATGAGGGCCCTTCTTCATTTTGAACAAGATTGCTTGATCCATAGAACCTTCACGTTACTTCAGCTGGATGGTTGATGACGTTCTCTGCCAGATCTTCTACTTCTTGATTGCCCCAGTGTAGGGGGATGGTTTCGGATCGGGGTTGACAAAAAGAAAACTTTCACTTCTTGCGAGGCACTAGTGGTTTAAGCAAAAGGAATATTTTTGTGTGTGATAGCAGAATTGATGGCCTCTAATCATTTCAAATTGAATTGCTTAGTCCATAAAGCCTTTATACAAAATTTAGACAATGTTTCTAAAAATGGTGTGTTTATACCGAATCAACTACTTTGTGCTTACCCCAGTGTGGGGGATGGTTATAGGTTTGGGAATATTTGAAAAAGATCACTGACGGCTCTAATGGGCTAAACAAAGGATAATGTTTATTTGGGATAAATAGAACAATGGCTCCTCATCATTTTTGGGACTCGGCTGCCCATCGCTTAGCCAGGATATCACGCAAGTGTCGCCTTTTTAATAAACTCTGCACTTCTCTATTGAAACTGTCTTCCTCCTATCTCTCATTCTCTCTTTGTCTCTCGAAGGTTTTAACCCATTTTAAATAGTTGGCCCATGCTATCCCATCCTTCAAGTCGAGTCATCACTAAATGGGAAAGAATCCTTAAACGCAACAATCCTCCACAAGAGTACGAGACAAAAGGGGATAAACTGGAAACTTCATATTTTTCATTTCAAATCATGAATGCACGGCATGTGTGTTTATTTAAATAAGATATGCAAGAAAATAGACAGACAAAAAGGAAACAGATGAATTTTATGAAAACCTCCCTTTTCTTGTGGGTCTTTTGGTGAGAACCCTTAATAGGGTTTTGAGACTACATCAACCCCTTGGTGCTTCATTCATCAGGTATATCAATGGAGGGCGAGTTCACGATATTTGTCATGCATTTCGAAGTTAGAGGATGTGTTGTTGCAATACACGGGTCTGACAAGACTTCGCAAATGGTGAGGTCCTCTTCTGCATGGATAGTGATTGTCTTGGCATGGTGCGAGGGTAGTTTGCATAGAGGTAATGTCTTGCGGATGGATGGTTAATTATTCCTTCACGTAGGTTTGGCCTCCTTCAATAGCCTGGCTCATCCTTGCATGGGTTTGAATTGGGCATGATACTAGAGGGGTTTCCATGAGTTCGATTGTGCTCTTTGACCTGAAAAAGAAAAGAAAAATAAAATATAGTTAGCATGTGGAGTTGGGGGTTCTATGCAATGCATGTCCTATGGAGGTCCCTTCTTTGAGGGAGTCTAAGAATGATGACAAGTCCATTTGGGAGGTGGGGTTTTGCCCCTATTGTACAATACAATACCTCTTCGGCGTGGGCCGGTTGATGTTTCTTTATTTGGGCAATCCCACCTCCATGGACTGAGAGAGATTTGGGCCTCTCTCAAGATATGGTTCTATGCATGCCATGAATCCTTAGGGTTTAAGAACCCTTAGGAGTTTTGGTAGGTTTGATTAACATGAGATTGGATTGCTCCTTTCTCTCTACGGTTGATTAAATGCATGAAAATGAAATGACTTGAGTTTCTTAGAACTCTTGTCTTGGAATGGATATGGGTGTATGAGCATATTAAAAGTGAACATGTGAGCAGTATGATGGCAATAAATGAATGGTTTAGAAAAACCCCCTTCTTGTCTTGCTTCTGTCTTCGGTTCTCTTGGTATTTGGAGATGAGGAGAGGGAGGACAGACAAAAAACAAAAGAAAAGGAAAAAGAAAGAAGTTAGTGCCTTGATTTGATCATTTTTATGCAATGCATGTCCTAGGGGTGCCCCTGCTTGAGAGGGAGACTAAACATGATGTATTGGCTCACTTTTGGAGATAGGGGATTTGCCCCTGTATGCAGACACCTTACCGTCAGGTAGGAACCTTCAATCATCCATGCATTCATTCATAAAAATAAAGAAGTACAATAAATTTTGGGTTTAAGATACAAAAGAATTGAAATACATTTTAATAAGGGGAGGGGGAACATTTTCCTTTGAACTTCCACCTATCTACTTTTACAAAAGGGAAAATCATAAACTACTCTTGAGTCTTCGGATTCGCCTTCCTTGGATTTGATGTCGAGGAGGTCGCTGAGAGGCCTTGTTGATTGATTGCCTCTTGCCTTCTTGGCAACCCTATCTCCGTGAGCATAGAGGGATTGGGGCCCCTCTTATGGAATGAATCGAGATGCATGCAATGAGTCCTTAGGGTTACGTGGGAACCCTTAGGGTTTGGGTAGGTTCAATGCAAGGGAGAGTGACGCTGGTATCACTCTCAATGGGTTGATCATATGCATGAGAATGCAGTGACTTGAGTTACTTGGAACTCTTGTCTTGACATGGGATATCGGATGCATGAACATGAATATGCAAAGAGTATAAAGAGAGAAGGTACAATTGAAGTAAACAAACAGGCATGTATGAACAGTTAGACAGGCATTATAACAGTATAAACACAAGCATTATAACAGCAGGAATAAACAGGTATAAATGAAAGTAAGAGCAGTCGCCCTTTCCTCCGTGATTTTGAAAACAGTGCTCGTGTCTTAAATCCGACAGAGGTTCGGCTATGCATGGTGTCTATATGAGTATGAGGTTGAGGGTTGATTAATGCGTCCTAAAAAGGCTCGGTCCCCGGATCTTCAAACCTAGGCCCACTCCCCGAGGTGGTGCCATGATCGGTTGGTGATCCGAGCGGGGGAACCATCAAGAGGCCGTAGGCGAAGAAACTGACACAGCATCTTGCCCATAACCAATATACCGTTCCCCCTTTCTAACTAGAAAGGACATATCATGGTATGCAAGCATGCAGAATGCAAGTGCACATGCAGTGTGTGTGTGATTTTTTTTAAAAGTGGAGGAAAGGGCCCAACAACTCCCATTCATCCTGTACATCACATTCATGTAAAGCAATTAATAAAATTTAAACAAAATGCGTACCTACAAAACAAAAATGCAAGTGTCAGTATGTGAATGACAAACATAATACAAGATAATATGAATAAATGCATGTTTTTTTTTTTTTTTTTGAAAATTTGGGTTTGAAAATTTAAAGTGAATAGGATTGAACAAAGTCAATTGAAGACTCTACATGGGTAAAGGGTAAAGAGACATGACTACGGCCTAACCCTCTAAGTGTCCCCAGTGGAGTCACCAGCTGTCGCGCCCAGATTTTTCGCACTCGAGGAATACTCACCCAAGCGGGAAAAATGTTGTACTCTCTCGTTAGAACTCACCCTCCTAAAAGAATGAGTGCGACTAGGTTTGAATTGAAAACTGGTTTGAATAAAGGGCTTTTGAAAAAGATTTGGAGTTGCCACCTAACTTGATTAAGGTGAGTTAGGTCACCTACAACTAAGAATAATCCGAAGACTACACTTAGGGTTTTTGAAAAAACGATTTTGAAAATATCACCTCCAGAGAGGGTTTTTAAGAAAACAGGTTGTTTGGCAACCTTTGGAAAACATTTAGCCCATTTTTAGAAAAATAACTCCTTTTTGGTCTTTGAAAACAGTGATCTAGGTTCGGAGGTTGGTTACGTGTAGGGAAGATGCACTAAGCTATCACCCTACCCCGCCCTTTCGGTACCTACATGTCAATCTACCCTAGATTTACCTATGAGAGTCTTTAAGTAACCATAGTTCAACCCTATTCACTTTATAGAAAAACAATGTTTATAAACCAACATGATGCATGATATGCAAGTGCAAAATAAGAGAGAATTGAAAAATAGATTTGAAAAGAAATTGATTTGATTTGAAAATAGATTTGAAGAGATGTAATATAAATTGGAAAGTATGAAAATTTGGAAATAGAAATTTTGAAATTGGAATTTTGAAAGTAGATTGGAATTTGAGATTTGGAAAAATTTTGAAACCGCACCCATGAGGGTGGAATTGAAAGTTTGAAAAGTGTTGTGACCGCACCTATGAAGGTTGCCTACGTATCCCTTTGGGGGAATTAGGTCAGTCGTAGTTCGGACCGGAGTCCGATTGAAAATAGATTGATTTGAAGAGAGAGATTGGATTGGAAGAAAGAGATTGAATTGAAAATTGGATTTGAAATTGGAAGAGGAGATTGAAAATTGAAATTGAGAAAATTGGACTTTGATTTGAAAAGATAGATTTGGACTTGTTTTGAAAAAGAGAAAGATGAAGGTTTAGGAAACCTAGACTTAGGAAAAGCTTGACTTGACTTGGAAGGTTTAGGAGATTAGGAAAGGTTGGATTTAGGAAATGTTTGAATTAGGAAATGCTCAATGTAAGAAAGTGTCATTTTTGGAAGGTTTCGAAATTAGGAAAGTTTTAGGTTTAGGAAAGTTTTTGAAAAAGGAAAGGTTTTCAGATTAGGAAAGTTCCCAAATTAGGAAAGTTTTGAAAATCGGAAAGTTTTGAATTTAGAAATGTTTTGAAAAAGGGAAGTTTTGAATTTGGAAATGTTTGAAAACAAGGAAGTTTTGAAAATAAGAAAAGTTTCGTTTTGAGAAAGGATTGAAAAAGGAAAGTTTTAAATTTAGGAAATGTTTGAAAAAAAAGGAAGTTTCAACTTAAGAAAGTCTTGAATTTAGAAAGTTTTGAATTTAGAAAAGATTCAACTTAAGAAAGTTTCAAATTTAGAAAGTTTTGAATTTAGGAAGCTTAGAATTTTAGAAAGATTTGAAATTAGGAAAGTTTTAGAGTTTTAGAAAATCTTGAAATTAGGAAAGGCTTGAGTTTAGGAAAGGTTTGAAAACTTAGATTTGAAAAAGATTTTGGAAAATGGTAGAATTAGGAAAGGGTTGAACTAAGAAAGATTTGAAAGTTGAATTTTAAAGTTTAGGAAAGATTTATATGTTCAAGTTTTTAGAAACTTAAGGTTTAAGAAAGTGGAAGTTTAGGAAGGATTCGAATTAGGAAAGAGTTGGATTTTGAAACTTAAGGAAAGGTTTTAAGGAAACTTATGGTTTAGGAAGGAATTGAATTAAGAAAGGTTTGGGATTATGAGGGATTGGATTTGGTTTCTAAAAGAGAAGATTTGATTTTGTTTCAAAAAACGGAGGACGTAATCTAGTTTCCTAAACGGGGAGATTTGATTTGGTTTCCTAAAGGGAAGGTAGGATTTGGCTAGGATTTGGAAAGGAAAATTCTAGAAACCCTAGATTTGGAAAATTGTTGTTTTGACGTAGAAAAGAGGTTTTGAAAACATGTATAGTTTTGATATAGAAAACAAAAGATTTTGGAAACCTAGGTTTGGGCAAAGTTTGAAAATCATGTTTTTGGAAAGAAAACTAGGGTTTCCTAATTGTGGGTTCTAGGGTTTGGTTTGGATTCTAAGAAAAGAGTTTTTTTTTTTGAAAAATGCGTTTTTGGAAACGAAGGTTTTCTAGAAGGGAATCCTAGAGAGGAGTTTTTTGGAAAGCATCTTTTTGGAAACGTAGAGTTTAAAAAGAAAATCCTATAGGAAAATTTCTAGAAGGAAGATTCAGGGAGGAGAGTTTTTAGAAAGATTTTTAGGGAGCGTTTTTAAGAAGGTGAAATCTAGGGAGAAGATTTTGGAAAGGAGTCGAAAAAGGGAGTTTTGAAAAATAGACTTTGGAAGGGAGTTTTTGAAAACAATTTTGAAGAAGAGAGTTTTAGAAAAGTATGTTGAAAAAGAGATTTTTAGGAAGGGATTTTTGAAAAGAGAGTTTTTGAAAAGTATGAAAACGTCTCACTTTTCTAAAGCGATTCTAGCCATAAGAGGGCTAGAACCACTTTAAGAAAGTGGTTTTGAAAACAAGGTTTGAAAATATAGACCAAATGGTCACTTTTAATATGACGCTTTCCTAAAGCAACCCTAGCCATGGAAAGGCTAGAATCACCCTAGAATTGTGGTTTTGAAAACAAGTTTTTGAAAAAGAGATTTTGATGCAATTTTGAAAAACAAGTTTGAAAACAGTTTTGAAAACAACTTTGAAAACGAGTTTTGAAAGATGCAAGATTATGATATGCACAATGCAATTTGGGGTCGTGAACATACAAGGTTAAGGCTTCACCACATAATCAAGGGGGCCGGACCCACGTGGTCTTTGGTTAGACTAGAAGAAAGCCCCCGACACGGTGACTCTCCCATAGTCTAATCCTACACATGGACCGGGAGTCCCCTTGTTTCAAGCATGCAAAGAAAGGGGGGGAAAAAGATGGGGGATTAAAATAGAGAAAACCCAAGTGGGTTGGAGAGAGAAGAGAGAGGGGGGAAGTGCGGAAAATTAAAGAGAAAGCCTACCTTGTATCTTCTTTAATTTGCGCGCCGTGCGGTCTTCAATCTTCGGTCTTTGTCTTGATCTTCTTCTTCAGTCTTCAAGGGTTGTCTTCAAGCTTTAGATGGCAGCTCTTCAAGTCTTCCAAGGATGGTTGAAGGTTAGGGTATGAGTGTATGGAGGAGTGTATGAGTGTATAGGAGGCTAGGGTTTGTGTATAGTGGCTAGGGTTTTGGAGGTGCTCGAGCTCTGTATATCGAAATATCGGATTCTTAGGTTAAGTTTGTAGACCCCTTTCACGTTGAATGAGGCTCTGTATATATAGAAGCTGGACAAGCCTGGCGCTTGTTGCAGTGGCGCTAGGGCAAAATTTATACTGGCGCCACTAGGAGTGGCGCCAGGCCATTTTTTGGCTTGGCGCCACTGCTAATGGCGCCAGCCATTTAGGAAACAATTAGGGTCGGCAAGCAACGTATCTTTGACTAGATTTGGGCGCCTGTACTAGTGACTACTATGTAAACTTTAGCCTGGCTTCACTAGGAGTGACTCCGGAAAGTCCGGGAATGATTTGAAGGAGCCGGGAGTGACCCGGAAGGCCGGAAAGGAGCAGGAACACTTAAAATAGTGTCCTGGAGGTATTTGACTTGAAAAGTGAGGATTGGATGTGTCGGAAAGGTTGACCGAGCCTTTAGGGGCAAAACGGTCAATCGGACCAGAAAACTGCCGGGACAGACTCAAACTGTCCCGGAAGAAGACTTGGGATTTGGAAACATTATTTAGAATATTCCCAGAGGTTGCCGGTTTGATTCCCAGGGCCAGCGTGGTCGGAAATGGAGACCGGCCCACCAGGGGCAAAACGGTCATTTTGTACCGGGTTTGCCGGAACTGACTCGGAATGGTCTGGAAAGGTAAAGGAAGGTCGAGAACACTATAAAAAGTATTCTCGGGACATTACCGGTTTGATACCCAGAGCCGGTGTGGTCGAAGAAGGAGACCAGCCCTCCAGGGGCAAAACGGTCATTTTGTACCGGGTTGGCCGGAACTGACTCAGAATGATCCGGAAAGAGAAGGGAAGGTTGAGAATACTATAAAAAGTATTCTCAGAAGGTTACCGGTTTGATACCCAGAGCCGGTGTGGTTCCTGGGGCGTTCGGATGCCTAGGGGCAAAATGGTCATCTTGACCGGAAAAGGTCCAAAGGGTAATTTGGTCATTTTTCACCGAAGTGAGCTAACAGACATGGGTATTGACCTAGGTTTTGAGTGTTTCCGCCACTCGGACGGGGTTGAGTATTTCCGCTACTCGGACGGGGTTGACGATTTGAGAGTACTTCCGCTACTTTAACGGTTCTGTGAGTATTTCCGCTACTCTAACGGTTTTGTGAGTACTTCCGCTACTCTAACGGTTCTATGAGTATTTCCGCTACTCTAACGGTTCTATGAGTATTTCCGCTACTCTAACGGTTCTGTGAGTACTTCTGCTACTTTAACGGTTGAGTATTTCCGCTACTCGGACGGCTCTGTGAGTATTTCCGCTACTCTAACGGGTCTATGAGTATTTCCGCTACTCTAACGGTGGAGTATTTCCGCTACTCTAACGGTTGTGTGAGTAGTTTTGTTACTCGGACCGTCTCGAGGAATAAACTGTCTCGAGAGGGGGATTGGAATTGGAATAAGAAAGGATAATGCCCCTAAGGGCATTTTGGTCATTTTGCCTCTATTTGGGCCTGACAGGCCCGCGAAGCGATGGAAAGACGGAATTTGGACTAGAGGATTAGATTCAATTGGAATATGTCCATAATGACTTGAAAACAAGTCTGGACGGAGTGTAGACTGCCGAGCGGTCAAAAATGGGGTGCTTACAGCTTCCAATAGGGTTTGGATCTATACCATCCTTATCTAACTCTCAGTGGGGTTTGAGTCCCTTAGTGTCCTTCCTTAGCTTTGGTTACACTCTGGCTCATTTGGATCAAGCAATTCTTTTTAATCGGAGAGGACTTTAATAGGATTGTAATGTAGGCCTTGGTTTTGGGTTTTTACACGAAAGGGTAGAGGCCCGAACCTATTATTTCTACAGGGTTTCTTTGTTGCCTAGGATCACCTTTAAATTTCCTCCATTGACCTTTCTTGTAACTTTTGACCTTCTAAGTCTGACACCTACCCCTTTTTCCGAACTTCCGGCCCTTCTATTAGCTTTTCAAGATGGCATAAGCACGATTCTTTTCCGGCCTTTTCTTTGATTTTTTTCTTGGTGGCAACTCTTTCTTTCTGCTTTTCTTGTTTTTCTTTTTTTCCTTTTTGCTTTTGATGAGATGAACACTTTTACAACTTCTTTCTCTTAGATCCTTTCCTTAACATTTCAATTTAACCCACCGTGGGTGGTGATATCTAGGTTGAGGTTTTTTTCTTAGAAAGGGAAGATAATAGGCTCAATGGGTTTGACAACGGTTGTTTTTTACTGTATGGGAAATGAAATGAGGGCCTCTCCTCATTTTGAACCGGATTGCTTGATCCATAGAGTCTTCACGTTACCTCAGCTTGATAGAGAATTGATGATATTCCTTGTGAAGTTCTCAATTATCTGTCTGCCCCAGTGTTTGAGGATGGTTTTGGATCAGGGTTGACAAAAAAATTTTCATTTTTCTGCGAGGCACTAGTAGGTTAAGCAAAGGGATTTTTTTTTTTTTTTTTGTGAAGAAATGAAAAAAGGCTCCAGTTCCTTTTGATGGACTGGCTATACATCGCTTAGCTTCCGGGTCTTGTAAGTGTTGCTTTTGGATAGTTTTCTCACTCATCCTTATTCTCTCTCTCTTCGAAAAGCTAATTATTTGGCGAGTAGTTGACTCATGCTATCACCCCTTCAAGTCAGTCCTTCTATAAGATAAACCATGCCCCTTGTGTTGGAAGCATTCACCATTCATAAGAGAAAAATAAGATGACAGCAATGTAAGATGATAACATAAATTGACATTTCTCTATTTAATGAAAAACATAAAGTTCTTTTAGAATGAAAGTGCAAACATTTAACTTAAGGACAGAAAGTAAAAGAGATAGAAATAAAGTGAGTGAGAACACCCCTCTCTTGTATGCTTTTGAAAGAGAAACCGTCTCAATAGGGCCTTAGGATAATGCCCACATCCTCGACGCTCCATTTGTGATTGGCATCCTTGACCAAGGCAAAACAGGTAGAGGCTTCTCCTAGAGCTCTAAGTGAATTAGCAGTGATGGTGTAGTCATTAGCTTCCTCAACCCCTTTGCCTTCTTCCGTTGGCTCCTTGGTTTCTTTAATAAACTTGTTGGGTAGCTGGTCTTCTTCTAGCTTAATAGACTTGACCCGGGCTTGAGGCTTTCTGCTTTTGCCACCAGTCGTGCCCCCCCAGTGTTCCTCAGGTGTGCATAGCGGTGAGCCTTTAGTATTGGGTATAAATGGCTCCTGCATTTTGGATGGGTCAAAGTGCTATGATTGTAATTATTCTTTCATGTATGTGGTTTCTTGTATCACATGGTCAACCTCCTTGGTAGATTCATCCACGAGCTCTTCTTCAAGGTCTGGCGTTTTATCTGGGTTGTACCATAACAAGGAATGATGGGGCTCCAAATCTTCCCATTCCATTTCCTCCCCATCCTCCTAATATATCTCTTGGCATGCCATGAACCAAACCTTGTCGTTACCAAATTCCATGATGACGTTAATCGTGTGGTCTGGTAGAGGGTCCGTAGCGGTATTCAGAGGAGGATTCACTGGTTGTAAGCCGATGATCTTGTTATCTATTAGGTCTTGAATTTTATGTTTGAAGGCTAAACAATCTTCAGTGTCATGTCTTTGGCCACCTGAATCGTATTCATAGCTTGCTACGGATTCAAAGTAATGAGGTAGAGGATTGGGCCAGGGTCCTCTTACTTCTGCTAGTAGCAGAGTTAAGGCATCGAGTGTGAATGACTCCATGGGTGTTCCTTAGCTTTTGGCCTGTAACGATGGGGGATGCGGAGAGGAGGCTAAGACCAACATAAGGAAAAAGTCAGCGTCTTATTTTGACAAATGTTTATGCAATGCATGCTTTAGGGATGTCCCTACTCGAGATAGAAACTAATCATGATGTATTGGCTTACTTTTAGAGATAGAGATTTTGCCCTTGTATACAGATACTTTACAGTTAGATGTGAATCTTCTTTCTGTGAAAAGGAAAGGGGTACGTATAACTTTGAATTTAGAATACAAGAGGAAACAGAGTACACTTTAATGGGGGGGAGGGAAGCATTTTTCTTTGGACGTCCACATATGAAATCCTAAACTACTCTTAAGTCTGCGGATTCGCTTTCTTTGGGATTTGATGTCGAGGTGGTAGTTAAGAGACCTTGTTGATTGATTGCCCCTTGTCATCTTGGCATCCTATCTCTTTGAGCATAGAAGGATTGGGGCCCCTCTTATGGAATAACTTGAAATGCATGCAATGATTTCTTAGGGTTATGTGGGAACCCTTAGGGTTTTAGTGGGTTTACTACAATGGAGAGTGAACTTGGTGTCACTCTCTTTGGGTTGATCATATGCATAGAGATGCAGTGACTTGAGTTACTTTGGAACTCTTGTCTTGACATGGAATATGGAATGCATGAACATGGATGCATAGAGTAAAGAGAGAGAGAATGCATTTGTAAAGTAAACGTGGATGCATGAGCAATTATATAGGCACTATAACAGTAAGAGTACAATCATTATAACAACAGGAATAAACAAGTATAGAGGAAAATAAAAAGCAGTCGCCCTTTCCTTCATGGTTTTGAAATCAGTGTGCGTGCCTTAAATTCGGCAGAGGTTCAGCTACACATGCTGTCTATATGAGCATGAGGTTGAGGGTTTACTAATACGTCCTAAAAAGACTCGGTTCCCAGATCTTCAAACCTAGGCCTACTCCTCGAGGTGGTGTCATGATTGGTTGGTGATCCGAGTGGGGGAACCATCAAGAGGCCATAGGTGAAGAAACTGACACGGTATCTTGCCCACAACCAATATACTGTTCCTTCTTTTAACTAGAAGGTACATATCAGGGTAAAGAATGCAAGTATGTAGAATGCAAGTGCACATATAGTGCGTGTGTGATTTTTAAAAATTGGAGGAAAGAGCCCAACAACTCCCATCCATCCTGTCCAATCCATACATTCATTCATACACAATAGTTAATATAACAAGAAGTAAATTTGTGAACAAGGGTCTACCTACAAAAATAAATATGCAAAAGTTAGTACTTGAATGAGAAACTTAATGCAAGATAGAATAACTATGAGTACAGTGCAAGCAATGGCATGTTGTTTTTTCTTTTTTTTTTTTTGAAAGCAATCTTGGAAAAACTTGATTTTGAAAGTTTAAAGTGGATAGAATTGGACAAATTAATCAAAACTCCAAATGGGTGAGGGTGAAGAGACATGATATTGGCCTAACCCTCTAAGTGCCTCCAGTGGAGTCACCAGTTGTTGCTCCCCGATTTTTCGCAACTGAATAAGACAAGTGAGAAAAACACAGTGCTCTCTCGTTAGAACTCATTCTCCTAGAAGAACGTGTGAGACTAGGTTTGAATTGAAAATTGATTTTTGAATAAGGGCTTGTGGATAGGATTTGGAGTCGCCACCTAACTTGATTAAGGTGAGTTAGGTCACCTAAAATTAAGCACAATCTGAAGATTACACTTAGGGTTTTTGAAAAAAGAATTTGAAAACTTCCTCAAGAGAGGATTTTTAAGAAAAGAGGTTGTTTGGCAACCTTTGGAAAAGTGTAAGCCCTTTTTTGAAAATAACTCTATTTGGTCTTTGAAAATAGTGATCTAGATTCGGAGATAGGTTACATGTAGGGAAGACGCACCCTACCCTGTCTTTGCAGTACCTACATGTCTATTTATCATAGGTTCACTTATTAAAGTCTTTGATTAATACATGTTCAAAACTATCCACTTTTAGAAAGAAGCTGACATGATGCATGATATGCAAGCGCAAGAAAATACTTTGATTTTGAAAGTAGATTTGAAAAGAACTTGATTTGATTTGAAATGGATTTGAAAAGATAGATTTAATTTTGAAAGAAAGTTTTAGAAATTGAAAATAGAGATTTGAAAATAGATTTTTGGAATTGGAAGTTTGAAAATTGTTATGGAATTGGAAACTTGAAAAAGGTTGTGAAAGTAGAAGCTTGAAAAAGGCTGTGAAATTGGAGATTTAAAAAAAGTTATAACCGCACCCATAAGAGTTGTCTACGTATCCCTTTTTGAGAATCAGGTCAGTTGTAGTTTAGACGAGAGTTCGATAGAAAATTTTGATTTGGAAAAAGTTTGATTTGAAAAAGAGATTTGATTTGAAAAAGGGTTTGATTTCAACTTTGAATAGAAGATTTGAAATTGAACTTGAGGATTTGAAATTGATTTTGATTTGGAAAGATAGAACTTGGAAGAAGAACTTGGACTTGATTTAGAAAGATTGAGATTTGAAAACATTTCGACTTGAATTGAAGTTTGAAAAACCATCTTGGTTTGGAAAAGAATTTTTGGAGAAGAGTTGGAAGCTTCCTAACTTTAGGATTAGGTTCGAACTAGGGTCTAGACATCCTAGGGCTTAGGGTAACCTAGGGTTGAAGCATGTAATTGAATTGAATTTGATTTGAACTTAAGAAGCTTGATTTGAAAAGTTTGGTTTTGGGAAACCTAGACTTAGGAAGATAGGATTTAGGAAGGACTTGAGATTAAGAAGGATTTGATCAGAAAGTTTGATTCAGAAAACATGGAGAGTTGGAGTCTAGAAATGACTGAATTTAGAAAATCTTGAAATTAGGAAAGTTTCAAAATAGAAAAGTTTCATTTTAGAAAAGTTTCGAATTGGGAGACTTTAAAATAGGAAAGGTTTTGAAATTGGAAAGTTTTGAATTTAGAAAGTTTCCTTATTAGGAAAGATTTGATCAAGTTTGAGAAATATTTGGAATTTGGAATGTTTTAGAATTAGGAAAAGCTTGGGTTTAGAAGGATTGAGAAGCTTAAAGTTTAAGGAAAGATTTGAAAGTTTAAGCTATGGAAACTTAAGATTTAGGAAGGATTAGAATTAAAAAAGATTTGGTTTAGGAAAGATTTGATTCCTAAAAATAAAAGATTGGATTTTATTTTTAAAAAGAGATGATTTGATTTTGTTTCCAAAAACGGAAGATTTAATTTGATTTCCTAAGTTGGAGGATTAGATTTGACATGAAATTAGAAAGGATGAGATTTGGAAAACTTGAATTTAGAAGATATGATTGGACATTGAAAAAGAGGTTTAGGAAACCTAAGAGTTTGAAGTAAGAAATAGAATTTTGGAAATCTATGATTTGAAGTGGAAAAAGAAAGTGAAATTAGGATTTCCTAATCATTAGCTCTAAGGCTTGATTTGGACTCCAAGGAAAAGAGTTTTTCAAAAATAAATATTTTGAAGTGGGTTTCTTGGAAGGAAACTTAAAGAGAGTTTTAAGAAAGTGAATTTTTCAACAGAGCTTTAGGGAGGAAATTTGAAAAGGATTTTTAGGAAAGTAAGTTTTTTGAAGGGAATTTTTAAAAAGCAATTTTTAGAAAGCAATTTTGGAAGGGAGATTGGAAAGAGTTTTTAGAAAGTATATTGGAGAAGAGATTTTTAGAAAGTAGATTTGAAAAGAGATTTTGGAGAGGATTCCAAAAGAGGTTTTGGGAAGTAAGTTTGAAAAGTAATTTGGAAAGGGATTTGAATATGGACTTTTACAAGTCTCTAAAAATATCCCACTTTCCTAAAACGATTCTAACCATGAAAGGATTAGAACCATTCTAGAATTATGGTTTTGAAAATAATAAAGATTTGAAAATATGGACAATGAGAGTCACTTTAAATGTAACACTTTCTTAAAGCAACCCTAACCATAAAAAGGCTAGAATCACCCTAGAATTGTGATTTTGAAAATAAGTTTGAAAAAAAAAAGATTTAATGCAAGTTTTGAAAATGATTTTTGATGCAAGTTTTGAAAACAAGTTTTGGAGAGATGCATGATTATGATATGCACAATGCAAGTTAGGGTCATGAACATACAAGGTTAAAGGCTTCACCACAAAATCAAGGGGGCCGAACCCACGTGGTCTCCAATTAGACTAAGAGAAAGCCCCTGACACGGTGACTTTCAATAGCCTAATCCTGCACATGAACCGGGGAGTCCCTGGTTTCAAGCATGCAAGAAAGGGGGGTAGAAGATGGGGATTAAAATAGAAACAAACCCAAGTGGGTTAGGAGAAAGAAGAGAGAGGGAAAAATTGCGTAAACGTAAAAAGGAAGCCTACCTTGTGTCTTCTTTGCTTTGCTTGTTTTATTTACTTTATTTTACTTCAGTCTTCAAGAGCTTACTTTAGTCTTCGAGAGCTTTTGAATTGCAGCACTTCAAGTTTTCAATGGAGGCTTCGGAGGTTCGTATATGAGTGTATAAGAGTATATGGATGCTAGGGTTTAGTGTATGGGGGCTAGGGTAGTACATAAACATAAAAGGAAACCCTACCTTGTCTTCTTTTTGTTTTGCTTACTTTATTTGCTTTGCTTTGCTTTACTTAGGCTTTGAGAGCTTCAAACTTGCAGTATTTGAGTCTTTAATGGCTTGCTTTGAGGCTGGTGTATGAGTGTATAGAGTGTGTATAAGCTAGGGTTAGAGTATATGGAGACTAGGGCTTGAAGAGGCTTGAGAGGATTAGGGTTTAGAGATGATTCGAACTCTATTTTTAGAGAGATAGCGTTTCTGGACTCAGATTGCATACCCTTTTCATGCAAGGGGAGGGTTTGTATTTATAGACATAAGAATAGCTTGGTGCCTATTGTAGTGGTGCCAGCCACTTAGGAAAGTTTTAAGAGTGGCAAGAAACGTATCTTTCGACCCTAGATACACAAGGCAAAAGATTTAGGCGCCTATACTAGTGACTACCATATAATTTTTGGCTTGGCTCCACTAGGAGTGACTCTATGAGGTCCGAAAATGTTTCAGGAAGCCAGGAATGATCCGAAAGGCTGATAATGGGTAAAAATGCTTGAAATAGTGTTCCAAGGGTAACGAGCTTGGAAAATAATGCCGAAATGTTTGGAAAGGCTGACCAAGCCACTAGGGACAAAACGATCAACTAGATTGGAAAATCACCAAAATAGACTTGGAATGCCCCATGAGAGGATTTGAAGGGTTGAAATACTATCTAGAGTGTTACAAGGGATTACTGGTTTGATACTGTAGCTAGGATGGTTGGAAAAGGCAACCAGCCCATCAAGGGCAAAAAAAAATAGAGTTTTTGGAGTGAGTTTGTGGACCCTTTTCACGAAGGGGGAATGTCTATATTTATAGGCACAAAAATAGCTTGACGCTTATTACAGTGGTGAAAGGCCAATTTTTGACTTGGCGCCACAGATAGTGGCGCTAGCCACTTAGGAAAGTTTTAAGGTGGTAAGAAACGTATCTTTCGACCCTTGATACGCGAGACAAAAGATTTGGGCTCTTGTACTAGTAACTACAATGCAATTTTTCGCTTGGCTCCACTAGGAGTGACTCTGAAAAGTTTTAGAATGATCTGGAAGGCTTTGAGCA
This sequence comes from Euryodendron excelsum, assembly GCA_033060915.1. Classification (NCBI taxonomy): domain Eukaryota; kingdom Viridiplantae; phylum Streptophyta; class Magnoliopsida; order Ericales; family Pentaphylacaceae; genus Euryodendron; species Euryodendron excelsum. Next base: position 15,318,938 of record CM065393.1, on the reverse strand, counting down.
ACTAGACTTAGCCAAGAATAGATGAGAAACCTCGAGAGAGTGTCTCGGAGGTAACTAGCTTGAGAAGTATTGCCGGAGTGTTTGAAAAGGTCGATCCGCTCGCCAGGGGCAAAACAGTTAATTAAAATAGGAAAACACTGAAATAGACTCAAAGTGACACATGAGAAGTCTTAAAGGTTGGAAACACTATTGAAAGTGTTCCTGAAGGTTAGCGGTTTGATACCTAAAGCCGGTGTGGTTGAAAAAGGGAACCGGCCCACTAGGGGCAAAATAGTCATTTTACACCAAGCTTATCGGAATGAACTCGGAATGATCCAGAAAGGTGTTAAAAGATTGAGAATACTATTAGAAGCACCCTTGCGTGGTTATTGGTTTGATACCTAAAGTTGGTGTGGTTCCCGAAGGCAGTCGAATGCTTAGGGGCAAAACAGTCATTTTGACCGGATGGTCTTGGAATTGGTCCAAAACCAACTAGAAGTCACTTGAACATGCCGGATCGTCTTTGGGACAATCTCGAAAGGGTGGACTTATCACTCTGAGGACTTAGGTACCTTCTCTAGAAGCGTGCCGAAAAGGGCCCAAGGGGCATTTTGGTCATTTTTCACCGAAGTGGGCTAGCAGGCATTGGTGTTGACCCAGGTTTTAAGTGTTTCTACCACTCTAACAGTGTGTGATGAGTTGGTTTCCAAAGGTATCTCGTCCTTTAGTAAACGTGCCACGGCCAAGAGGCGAGTTCGGTCTCGCGACATAGGGATTTTGTTGGCAATTTCTAATATCGACCTGTTTGTGAGAATTTTTGCCACTCTGACGGTTGCGATGTTTACGAGTGTTTCCGTCACTTTGATAGTGTGCGTTCATTCCAGAGACTGCCTGCTCTCAGGAAGCTACTAAATGGACTTATCATTTGAGAAATTAACTTTCTTAAAAGACGTGCCAGATAACGGATATTCTAGATTGGTGGGCTAGCAGACGCCAGAAGTGAACTATTCTATCATCTCGAGGACTTGGATTCCGTCCTGGTTGACAAGTTTGAAGGGACTTACTATTCCAAGTAATTTTCTCAAAGAATGCGCCAAATTGGATGGACTTACCGCCTAAGGGATCAACTTTTTTGAAAGGCGTGCCGGGTTGAAATTGAATTTGATTGATTGGAATTGAAATAAAGACTTACCATCTCCAGGAAGTCGTGCCAACTAGGAATGGACCGAGCAATGCCCCAAGGGCATTTTGGTTATTTTGCTTCTATTGAGCTCGACAAGCCCGTGAAGCGATTGATTGATTGGATTAAGTCTAAAAAAATAGGTTTACTCTTGAATGTGTCTGAGTCGGTTTGAATGTAAGCCCGGTTGGGCCGGAGATTGCCGAGCAGACAAAAATGGGGTGCTTACAGTTAGGGATTCCAAGGGAAAGTGATACGTTGAAATACAACCTTCAAGGTTATCCATATTAGGGTTTCAAAGTATTTTTAAAGGCCCTTTTCAAAAATGAATTTCCAAATCTCACACTCTTGAAGTAACCCTAATCCTTCCATGGTTAGGATTGTTTAAGTATAAGTGTGATATTCAAAAAGGGTTCTATTATCCTAAAGTTTTAAAAACCAAAGAAAATTTCTAGCCCCCTTTTCCAAACATTTTTTCAAAACTCATAAACCTAAAGCAGTTTAGTTATTTAATGACTATCCTCATAAGGGTGATGAAACATTAAACATGCCTTTCATAAGGTATTCAAAAACTAATTTCAAAAGCTTTTCAAAGACAAGTTCACAAGAGCATTTCCAATCCAAACTTTACCTTTAAAGTTTTCAAAACAAGACTTCAAAACTCCCTTGAGTTATGTCAAAGCCTTTTCAAGACTCCCTTGAGTTGCTCCAAAGCACTTCCAAAACTCGCTTAAGTTATTTCAAAAACATTTCAAAACTCCCTTAAGTTAATTTCAAAAATATTTAAACTCATTTTCAAACTCGATTTCAAAAACACTTCAAATATTCCAAGTCCTATTTCAAAGGCATTTTTCTATATTCTCAAGTTCTTTTTTTTCAAAGACCTCAAAGCATCTTCAAACCTTTCCAAATACCTCAATGTGTCTTCAAAGCAGTCTAAGGATCCCAATGTGCCTCTTTTCTATTGAGCCATTGCCCGAACTACAAATGACCTGATTCTCACCAAATTAGATACGTAGGCAATCTAAAATGGTGTGGTTATAACCTATATTTCAACCTAAGTTCCCTTCTCAAAATTTTCTATCAATTCAAGATTTCTATTTCAAATCCTTCAAAACTTTTGTATTTTCAAACAACTTTTCAAAAACTTGCATCATACATCATTCATCTAAAAAGTGATGATCAAACCACATTTTCAAAATTTTAAAGTAAATATTAAGTGGATAATAGTAACCGGTTATTCAAGTGATAAATTAAGGGTGATTAGACATGTAGGTACCGAAAGGGCAGGGTAAGGTAATGATCTTAAAATATCTTCTCTACATATAACCAACCCTTGGACCATAGATTTCTATTTCGAAGACCAAGATTGGAGTCACGTTTTCAAAAGGTTAGTAAAACCTCTTTTCCAGTAACTTTCTTAAAAGGACATTTTCAAAACCATTTCGAAAAAACTAGGTTTAGTCTTCGGATTACACTTAGTCTTAGGTGACCTAACACATCTTTAACTATGTTAGGTGGTGACTCCAAACTTTTTTCAAAACCCTTGTTTAAGTCAATTTCAAGATGAAACCTAGTCGCACTCGTCCTTCTAGCAAGATGAGTTCTAACGAGAGAGTACCGTGCTTTTTCCAGAGTCAAGAGGGCTTTTGTACCAAAAACTGGGGCACGACAAATTCGATAATCATAAGATTAGATTATCTCTTTCTCTCTATGGTTGATTAAATGCATAAGAATGCAATGACTCGAGTTTTTTAGAACTCTTATCTTGGAATGGATATTGATGCATGAGCGTAATAGTTGTGAATATGTGAGCAGCATAATGACAGTAGATTAGAAGACCCCTTTTTTCTCATTGCTTCAGCCTTTGGTGTTCTTGGCCTTAAAAGATGGGGGCGAGGAAAGAAGACAAAAAATAAAAGAGAAGTTAGTGCCTTGGTTTGAACGTTTTTATGCAATGCATGCCTTAGGGGTGCCCCTGCTCTCTAAGGGGGACTAAGCATGATGTGTTGACTCACTTTTTGAGATAGAGGGTTGCCCCTGTATGCAATATTGTACCTATGAGAGCCTGTCCATTCATTCATTCATACATTCATGCATTAATGCATTCAATCGATGGAAGTAGGAAAGATAATTTTATTGTATTTGATTTTTGTATATGGAATTGAAAGTACATTAGAAAAGGGAGGGGGAAAATTTTCCTTAGGACTTTTGCCTATCTACTTTTATATTTGAAATCCTAAACTACTCTTGAGTCTTTAGATTTGCCTTCTTTAATAGAAGTCGGTGAGAGCCCTTGCTTCGCGGATTGCCCATTATCTTTTTCAGCAACCCTATCTCCTTTAGCACAGAGGGATTGAGGTCCCTCTTTATGGAGTGACTTGAATTGTATGCCATGAGTCCTTAGGGTTACATGGGAACACTTAGGATATTGGTAGGTTTTATGTAAGGGAAAGTGAACTTGGTGTCACTCTCTATGGGTTGATCATATACATGAGAATTCAGTGACTTGAGTTACTTTAGAACTCTTACCTTGAAATGAAGCATTGAATACATGTATATGTATGCCAGAGTATAAAGACAGAGAGTGCAATTACACAATCATTGTAATGGCAAGAACAGACAAGAATAAAGGAAAGTAAAGTAGTTTCCCTTTTCTCTATGGTTTTGAAATTCACATGCGTGACTTAAATCTGGCAGAGGTTCGGCTATGCACGGGTTGCTACATGAGCATGAGGTTAGGGGTTACTAATGCTCCCTAAAAAGCTAGGCTCCCAAATCTTTAAACTTAGGCCCACTCCTCGAGGTGGTGCCATTGTTGGTTGGTGATATGAGTTGGGGGACCATCACGAGACCGTAGGCTAAAAACTGACACAACATTAACCTATAACCAAAGTACTGTCCCCTCCCCTTCTATGTTTGTGAGTGTTTCTGCCACTATGACGGATGTGTTCATTCCGAAGACTATCTGATCTCAGGAAGTTACTGGATAGTCTTATCGCCTCGAGGCCTTAGGTACTCTCCCAATTGACGCACCGAATAACAGACATTCTATGTTGGAGGGATAGCACGCGCTAGAAGTGAACTGCTCTGCCATCTCAGGGACATGGGTTCTGTCTCGGTCGACGGGTATGAAGGGACTTATCATTTCAAGAGATTTTGTGTTTTCTTGATAAATGTGCCATGCTAGATGGACTTACCGTCTGAGAGATTAACTTTCTCAAAAGACGTGCCATATTGAGTTTAATTGATCATGACTGGAATTAGAATTGGAATTGAGGTTTGAAATATGGACTTACCGTCTTTAAGAAGACGTGCCGACTAGAATTGGACTGAGCAATACCCCAAGGGTATTTTGGTCATTTTTGCTTCTATTAGGCCCGACAGGCCCGCGAAGTAGTTGATTAAGTATATCAAATTTGGAAAATCGGTTTGGCCTTGAATGTGTCTATGAAGTTTGAATGTGAGTCCGGTCGGGCCGAAGATTGCTGAGTAGACAAAAATGGGGTGCTTATACACACCCTCATCAAATTTAGCGTCAAATTTACCAAGGTGGTCCTTGTTGTTGCTTAAGACAAAACACTTGCATAAAAAAACATGAATGTATGAAATATTTGGCTTCCTACCTTTCCAAAGTTCATAGGGGATTTTTTTAAATATTTTTTAAAAAGAATTTTGTTTAAAACATAGCAAGATGTATTAACAGCCTTAACCCAAAAATGTTTTGATAAACCATTTTCGCAAAGCATAGTCCTTGTCATTTCTTCTAAATTCTTGTTTTTCCTCTCAAGTATAACATTTTGTTGATATGTTCTTGATGTAAAAAAGTTATGGTCAAAACAATTTTCATTACAAAATATTTCGAATCGAGAGCAATCAAACTCTCATCCATGATCAATTTTAATGGCAACAATAGCAAATCCTTTTTCATTTTGCACCATTTTACAAAACTTGGTAAAAACAAGAATAGTTTCATCTTTGTGAGTAAGAAAATAAGTCTATGTAAATCTAGAATAATCATTCACAATCACAAGAACATATTGTTTTCCACCCAAGCTAAGTGTTCTAGTTAGTCCAAACAAATCAATATACAACAATTGTAAGGGTCTAGAAGTAGAAATCATGATTTTAGACTTGAAAGATACCTTGGTTTTATTTCCCTTTTGGCATGCATCATATAACTTATCCTTTTCAAAATTGATTTGAGGCAAACCTGTAATACCCGCAATTTCCCTTCGATTGCATTTAATCCCTAGCGGGATTGATAGACCCAATCATAGGTATTATAGGTCGAAAGTGAAGTCCTTCAAAGCCCAATCTCACCCATTTGTTGAACCCAGCTTCTTAGAAACTCGATCTCCTGAAAAGGGGCTCCAAAGCACCTTATACCTGACAAATTCGCACCAACGTTGCCCTAACTTTAAACTTAAGCTTCTCTCTCATTTTTCAACAGTTTTTGACGAATCAAGTGTCTAAAATTCTCTAAATTTCGAGCCCGATCCCCTCATGTTCTCAGAATTCAATTCCAAGGAGATTTGATTTCCTGAAAAGCCCCTGAAGACCGATGCACCTGGTAAATTCGCACCTGATTCCACCGAAACTTCAGATTAAGTTTTCTCTCTCACCTAGCATTGGAATCATGCGAAATTTGAGCCTAACCCAATTAACCTTTCAAGAACTTCCTATCTACAATCTTGGAATAAGTATTCAATGAGATTTGAAGCCCTAAACTCTGCCGTTTCGGGCTGAGGCTCTCTTTCTTTTAATATTGAATTATTGCACCCTACCAACTTTGCATGGCCGGCTACCCATGCATGCTTTCAGTACACAAGATGTACAAGTCATGGCTGCTCATATAGCCATATTAGTATTATATCATATTTCATGGTTAGTGCCCTATTAAACCTATATACATAACTATCACATGCTTGAAATACAACATACTAAAAAAATATATGTAGTTTTATCACCTTGTCCCTTGTGTTACCGACAAGCATATTCCATGCATGACCAACGAGAGCTGTTTTTTTTTTTTTTTTTGGAAGAAAAATGAGTGAGATGCCTAGGGTTTGTAGTTGAAGAGAGAGAGACTAAGAGAGTGGGGTGAAGTGTGTACGCATATGCACCCAATAATGCACATATATTCCTTGTGTTGAACACAAGGTAACCATGGACCACCACTTGGCAGATGTTATACAGAGAGAGAGAGAGAGAGAGAGAAAGAAAGAGAGAAAAAGAACCCATGCAATGAAACCCCACTCAACCGATAAACCAACACCATCATCCCCTCACCCGATGCACCACCCACACTCCCTCTATATATACCTAGCCTTGCTGCCCATTCCCCGATGGTTGGCTATAAAAGCTTAGAGAGAATTCTAGAGAGAGAAAGAGAGAAACCGAGAGGGAGTGTATCTATTTGGGCAAACTCCACTCCCAAGCCTACACACGACCTCTATATATACCCCTAACCTACACACACACCCCTCTCCCCCCTCTTGTATAAGAGTGAGAGAGAGAGAGAGAGAGAGAGAGAGCTAAAAAGAGGGAGAAGAGAGGGAGACCAGCTCGAGGCTTTTTAAACGGGTAGGTATAGGCCCTTATTCCTCATCCCCTCACCTACCTAAACCCAGCAAGAACACCTCCCAAGCCTCGCCTTGAACCTAAGAAAAACTGAGAGGAAAAAATGGGAGTTTCACCGATCGTAGGCTGTAGCAAGCCAAGACAGGACCTAAGGCTTACCACAGAGGTACGAGACTTCTCCAAGACCTTCATGGAGTCCAAGGGAGGACTCCTACCTCTATGCATGAGCCAGAATGGCCCTAAAAGGCCGAACTTGCCAAAAAAGCATCGACAGGCCGTAACTTCTGCCACCAGCCACCGTTGGCGACAAGTCCACTTAGGACTTCTTCATCTCAACATCAGGAACAATGTTTATGAAGGAGACATTTCTGAAAAACCATGGAAGGACCTGAAAAATCTAGTTTTAGGTCTGGAACCTAGGGTTCCCCCGTGCATCCGTGCAACGGCCACCTCTAGCCACCTTTGGCCACCACCGGCCAAGCTTTGGCCATGAGTGTGAGGCCTAAGTCCTTAGCTATCTCTGGCTCACACATGCATGGCCAGGAAGGGTGGTGGGTGGCTGGAAACAAAGCTGGAAGCACCACCAGTCGCGGTAGAGGAAGGAGAAGGCTATGCCTTCCTACCCTGTGCGCGGCTGGTGGCGCGTGGGAGCTCTGATGACCACCAAATTTTGATGGCATGGTCCTAGAGACCTAAGCCAACCCTATATTGTTCAGAATTTTTAGATAAATCTATGATTTTTTGTGAATTAATAATAGTGTTCGGAAATAGAAAATCATAGAAAATAAATTATAAATGAAAAAATCTGAACTTTTACCAGTGGACCTCTAAAAATATGAGGTACCCAAATATGGGAAAGTGCAGGGTCACTGGCCCCCCTGGTAAAATCTAAGACTTCACCTTTGGGCCCTAATACTGGGCAATTTCTTTCCTGATGGGAGACGGGAAGGATTCCAAGGGATCCGTCCCACCGAGCCTACCCTTACTAACAACTCTAATCTTGCTATTTTCCTAAATATTTGACACTTCATAATAACGATCACCAATTTATAAGATTTATTGGGAAATCTTGGATAATTATGACAAACTAGCTAGTATTTTCTTCCTTCACAGAAAGTACGTGAATCGAAGATCTATTTTTACCAGGACATGTTATCAGGGTAGGAACCTATACATTCTTTAAAGATACATGCTCACTTTCTTTCCCATTGAATAATCTGTAAGATACTGTGTTTGACTTTACTGCCAACTATTTCATTGTATATGATGTTTTCCTACAATGAGATAGTTGGCATGATTGCATCAGTAGGGAGGAATAAGGGTGAAACAACCAAAAAAGAAAAAACCCCAGGTTCTATATCATGGGTGTACCCGACTGGCTTGATATTCGGGACTATCATGGGTTGGTATCACTGGGCTTGATATTGGGCTAGATGATCATGGATGGGCCCCACTGGACTTGATGATGGATGATGAATCATGAGTTGGCCCCATTGGCTTGAATTGGCCCGGGCAAGACATACCTGCATGGATCCTGGAATTAATAAAAAGAATTACAAGGGACACATTTATGCCATGCCATCCTTTTATTTGGTCAAAGATGAGACCATTTTCTTCAAAAGATTGTTTTTTATTCTAGATTTTTTAAACTCATATAACAAGTCATCAAAAGAATCTTGTAATTCTTCAGAAGTAAAGTTAGAAGTTGATACTTCTTTCTCTTCTTCTTCCTCGTGAGCCATTAAACAAAGATTAGCCACTTCTTGAGTTTCAGACTCCTCATCTGAGCTAGATTCTTTCCTAGCACTTCATCTCGCAGCTTTGATATGTCCATGCTTTTTGCACTTAAAGCATATGATAGAAGAGTTTGCCTTGCTTGATTCACCTTTAGGTTCTTGTTTTCTTTCTTTCTTAGATTTCTTCATAAACTTTTTGAACTTTTTAATGATCAATGCAAGTTCTTTATCTTTCTTTTCATCACTATCTTGGTCATTTTCTGTGGTTGTGGATTTCAATGCAATGACCCTCTTCTTTTGCTCATCTTCTTCTTGCATATTTTGTCTTTGAGTCAACTCATATGTCATGAGTGAGCCAAACAATTCTTCTAAGGGCAAGATGTTCAGATTTTTAGCTTCTTAAATTGTAGTCACCTTAGCCTCCTAGGTTTTTAGTAAAGATCTAACAATCTTCCTTATCTGTCCACTGTTAGGAAAAATATTTTCAAAAGATTTCAATCCATTTATAATGTCAGTAAACCTTATAAACATTTTATTAATGGATGCTTCAGGTTTTGTTCTAAATTGGTCATAACTATATACAAGCATATTAATTTTAGACTTGTTAAACTGGTTGGTACCTTCATGAGTTATTCTGAGTATATCCCATATTTCCTTAGGATAATCACAAGTAGATATTCTATTAAATTTAATATGGGTTTAATGCAGGATATAATACATTCATAACTTTAGCATTCAACTACATGATCTTTAAATCAGACTCCTCCCATTCACTTTTAGGTTTAATAATAACCACTTGCTCAACAGTCTTCGTAGGAACCTTGGGTCCACTTAACAATGATTCTCCAGAGTTTATAATCTATAGATTGTATATAAATTTACATTCTATTCTTCCAGTAGTTGTAATTGGTTCCATTGAACATGGAAGGTCTGTTTGTGGATTGACCTTCTCCAAGAGAGGTTGCCATGGATCTTTCTCTAGGATGTAAAACTTAATAATGAGCACCCACTCTGATACCAATTGTTAACCCCAGATAGTAACCTAAGAGAAGGGGGGTGAATTGGATTTTTAAGAAATTAAAACAATAATCATAGATTAATATAAAATAAATCAATGAAGCAGTAACCACAATGCAATATGATAAAATGCAAGCAAGTTATGATGATGATGAAGATAAAAACATGGCATGAATGAAAAAATAGAGACACAAAGGTTTGGCTAACCCTTGCCTACATCCTTTCTTCCTCGATCCTCTCAAAAGTATTCCACTGTGTAAAGTCCTTACATAGCTTTCTAGTTGCTCCAAGTGTCCAGCTTACTTCTTTACAAGAATTCTACCCGAACTCCCAATTCTAAGTGTTGTTGTCCAAGATCATTCAATCTTACAAGTATTTTTCCCAAGTTGTACTCAAACTTACAAGGTTTACAACCTTGCTTAAGTGTAATAAAGAGTTTTGATACAATATGTGTTCTTTCCAAAGAGTAAATGAAGCAAGTTTTACCTTAAGCAATAACTCCCTAATGGGATAAAAATAGAGTATGAATATGGATGATGGATTCTTTATTTTTAGCACTTAATCTCTTTGTCTTGATGCTCATAAATGAGTTGAGGATCATATATATATACCACTTCATCAATTACAGCTGTTGGAGGTGGTTGTGGTTGTATTTAACGTGAAATCAACTTGTTAGACCATTTAAATTTTTTACCGTTGTAGACAAGTGTCGAGGTAGTTGTCAGCGCTTCCCTAAAAAACTTTCAATTTTAACTATCAAGGTGTCAACCTTAATGCGAAGGTGTTGACAATACCATAGGCTATTTCGTCTAGTTGCACAATGTCTTCATGGTGTCAAGGCAGGTGTCGATGAAAGTATTAGCACTTTTTCAAACCTTTGTGAATCTGACTTCTGAAGGTGTCAGCCATTCTAGGGGCTACTTTTCTTCATTAGCATATTATCTTTAATGTGTTGACATGAGTTGTTTAAGGTGTCGTAAGAGCTTTACAATGATGCATGACGATAAGGCCTTTCTAATGTGTCAACCATATCCAGACGTGTTAACAATAACTCTAAGCATGATCTGAGTAGGTTAAGTCTTGGGAAAGGGGTCAACCATATTTCTAAGGTGTTGACAATAGCTATAGACTTTCTTCTTTTGAGGATCGAGGGCCTTCAGGAAATGTGTTAACCATTATTACATGGTGTCAACAATAGCTTCCACTACCTCCTGAGGATCTTCAATAATATGTCAGCCATCTTGAAAATGTGTTGACAATAGCTTCTAGTGTTTCAAAAATTCTTCAACAGAGATGGTCAAGGTGTCAACCATATTTGTAAGGTGTTGGTACATCTGTCTTTAATTCTGCTTGAAATCCGTTGTTGTGTTAGAACTTTTATATGCAACTCAGTCTTCCACCATTGATTTCGAACCATTTTGAAATTTTTTAAATGATTTTCCTTGAGTGCTTTGAATCTCAGAACGAGTTCTTGAATCCTTATAAGACCTTCACTCTCTTTAAGATGGAATTTATCCATTGTTATCATTTGTTAGGATAATCAATAACTATATATAACCCGCACACTTAAGTTAAAGTCATTAGATAATAATCACATGATTTTTTTATCATCAAAATCAACATGGAGATCAACCTTGAGTCAAAAATATGACCGGTAAAAATTTGAACTAAGGCTTAAAGGATAGGGATGTGTAAGTATGTTACATTTGAGTTATATAGCAAGATTTCTCACCCATTCACTTAACCTCTCTTTTGTGTACATTGATGTTCACTCTTGCATGTATTAGGAGGTAGGATTGGTTTTAAAGATTATTTTGATTTGGATTATGCATGTTTTCTTTATTCTCATATCTTTGATTGCAAGTCACAAAACGGATATTTGTGGGTACCATCACTGGTAACCCTCATGAGACACCAGTCATCTACTAGGGGTTTAAAGGCTTTATGCATAGGCTAAATGCATCTAAGACTCCTACAAAAGTGGAGATTATCCTTTCTCTTTAGTTTGTAGTATTTTACTAAGGACTAGCAAAATGATAGTTGGGAGTGTGATTACACTCCAAAAGTGTAATCATAATGCCTTCACTAGTATTTTGTTAGCTCTAGTTTAGGTTTATTTCTGTTTTATTGGCTACATTTTAGTTCTAATTGCCTTTAGTGTGTTTCATATGGACTGGAGCTTAAAAGGGAGCAAAAAAGACCAAGAATTTAGGCCTAACCGTTGAAACGGTTAAGGAGATACTGGGAGCCTGTTTTGTTGTTTGAATCAAATTAGCAACCATTTGAATCAAGTAAGCAATCAGAGAAAAGATTTAGAGAGGCCAAAATCCCGTTAGCTTCTCGTTAGCAAGGCATTCGAACAGCTGTTTAAATGGCCTTCGGCAACTATGTTTTATTATTTAGCTATAAAAGACAGTTTTGTACCCAAAATTGGAGATCAAAGCTTTATAGAGACGAATTGTACTTGGATTTCTATAGTTTTAGTATACTTTTTAGAGAGAGAAACTTTCAAATTTTCATTGTAATAGATAGTTTTAATTCCAATTGAATTTGTCTTCTTAATTCTTCAATTGCATTGCTATGGTGATGATTAGCCAAACTTTCTTTTGAATTCAATTGAGAAGATCACTCAAGGTCTCCAAGTCTTCAATAGAGGTAAATTGGTTTTCAATGCTATACCTTCCAATTCATCTAATTTTTAGCAATTGAAACTTAGATTCTTAAGAAAACCTAAGTTCTTGATTAACTATGGTAATCTCAATGCACAATTCTTAAATTTGTATTGGGATTGCACAAATCGATGGTATGAACCTATGATTCTTCAATAGACCTCAATTCTATCAATTGTTAATAAATTCACATTTCTATAGTCAAAATTCTCCAAATCAAAAGTCTATGATAAGACCTTTGATTTGAGTTATAAAACCCTACTTAAATGCTTGATGAACTTGGGTGATTGGACCAATTGAATCCGAGACCTTTCTCTTTACATTTAAACTTTGAATTAATTGCTTTGAAATAGTTTAATAAATCAAAACTCTAAAATCTTTACATTTTTGGTTTCATTTCACTTGGATGCATTTTGTTGGTTGTAAGTCAATTCTAGGGTGCTTAGTGTTTATTTAGTGCTATAGTTCATATTGAACTTGATCTTTGGGAAAAATCGATATCTGGACTCACCAGATTAAACTACATCACCAACCATACTTTTGTGGTGTTTATATCATACGGTAAAGGAGCGATCACAACCACATCAATACTAATAAATGGTCAGCCGCCACAAGATACAGTTCCTTACAATAAGAAACAGTAGTAATAAGAAGACAACAGCAAACAAGATTGGTTAGTTTCCCACTATGTTTTGCTCTATTCTTCGACAGCAATATGGAGCTTGTGACCTTCTCCGAGGTTCTTGAATTTTCTTTCTCTTAATTGAGCAATGTCTCTTGATGTTTTTCTTCTTGTTAGTCAAATAAGTTTTGGTAGGATTTTGATGAACAAAAGGTACTGCACTAGGATTAGTGAGTGATTTCAATTAGGTTGGAATTTCTCTATCTTGTTTCTGATCAGATGGAGAGTTGATCCTTAGATTACGACTCCATATTTGATTTTGAGCTAACATAAGAACTTAGCATTGCATGCAGTTGAGAAGGCTTCTACTGCATTTTTTCGTATTTATTTAAAAAGAGAAATAGCTCTGGGCACTCCAATGGAATACCATTAGCTATTATAAAAATTAACCTGAACTCTAGATAGTTTGTGAAAGTTTATTAGCGAGTTTTCATCATGTGCTGATCGAAACAATGAAGTCTTTATGTTTTGTTTTCCCTGGGAATCAGCTAATAAATGATAAGGATATAATGAAATGACTGAAATGAGGTATTTAATATTGTTAGTTCTAACAAGAAAAATCAAAATATAAAGCCTCTACATTTTTCATTTATTGAATAGGAGTTCCATATAGCAGATACAGCAAAGTAAGTTCTACTTGCCATTTTAATGATCAATTTTTTGATCTCTTATCAAGCTAATTCATAGTAATTATATGTTGAATCTCCTTATTGAAGTCTAATTTGATAGTTACACACTATTCTAATTTAAACGACTATTGAGATAATGAAATTAGTAGAATTCATGCTGAAAGAAATAAAGAAACAAGATGGAAGTCTTACTCAAGTAATTTGGATGATTCAAAAAGTTAGCAAGTTATGATTATTCCAATATTCAGTAACAAAAGTTACAATCAATAGTGGAATGGAAAAAAGTGATGCGTTGTTCATCTAGAAACAAGTCGGTGAGCTTTTGTTCTTTCACCAAGAAAATAATTGTTGGTTCTATTAGCAAGATGGAAGAATAAGTTTGTGTGCAGAACATACAGCCCCATCACTGTCATCAAATAGGGCCTAGGAATTCCAATGATGTAAAAGGTACCCTTTCTTTCTAAAGGGCATCTAGAATGAGCAATAGAACATACAGTCGTTCAAATAATAATTAAAGTTACCAATCCAGACAAGAAAAAGGGAATATTCAAATTTCAGAAGCGTTGCCTGTTTTTTCCATCTCCAACTGCTAGCGTGTGGACACTCAAAAAAGTATTATTGAGGAGAATTTGCTGCCTTTTGAGAGCAGTCACTGATATAGAATAAAGAGTTCGGTGCTTGGGGCTTTTTCTAAAGTTCGTAAAATTGCAATATTCATTTTGTCCAGGCAAGAAAATGCGGATTAAGATTCCTCATTATCATATCCTAGGTCAATATGAAAGCATTTGTGCTTGCATGGAATTGACTATATATGCCATAGGAGCAAATCTTGTGGTCACTGAACATTGTGATAGAGACATAACAATCTGTGCATCCGTTTTATTGCAGAAATATGCAAAAGATGATCATTGTGAACCTTACTTTTACCGATTGATGGCATTGTCTTTAGCTTGTATGAATTGGCTTTGACTCAAGGAAGAAAGATGACATAACGTAAACGAAAAAGAAAAAGAAGAAGAATATGCTTCGGCTGCCCCTAGTGCAGCACAGTTACTTCAAACGGCATTCAAACTTCTTCAATTTTATTGTGTGGATGATCAATCTAATAGCATACCAGAGAAACTTTGTCCTTGCCAACATGCTGATGTAGAAGTTTGGGGATTTCCATATTAATTCTTACATTTCCTGTCACCTCTAAACGTCCTAGGTATCAAATAATTGAATGCAAAACATAGGAATCGAATAAAACTTAAGAATCCTTGACATGGCTGCTCTAAACTAATAGCAAAAAAACATGCGTTAATGTCAATGGATAAGAATCTTCGGATGGCTTTTGAATTATTGCTGATAGGGAATAGAAACGAGGAAGAATAGAATTTGGCAATGGATGTGCGTCTGGAATTGATTCCTAGGTGGGAATTTCGCCATTCTCTTCCGTCATAAACTACTTGAGCCTACTCAGGAAGGTGCAGACTGCACATATTTGAATGAGGTATGCACTTGTTCAACCTTTCAGATAACATATTTCCCACATAAGGCCTAGCAGGGTGGCTATAGGAACAAGAATCAAACTTGAAAGAATTTTCCTTCAAATAATGCATGAGGAATCACGTAAAGAGGGATATTATGGGATTTTGTCTACGAAATGGATGCACTCATAATTTTATACCTTGGAATCCCTCCCCCACAAAACTTTCAAAAATTTCTACTTTGGGAATGTGGTCATAAAGGAACAATTCGAAATTCAAACAATGTGAAAAGGGAATACACAGGGCCCCATATTGAGGCCTTACCAAATTACCAGTATATATAACCATTTCAACCAATCCACCAAATCAGTCATTCCATTAGCAATTCCTTCAGCACCAATTTCTTGGTTCATTCTTCATCTTCTTGAGGTAAGTCTCTCCACCAATTGGCAATGCTTTCTGCTTTATTTTATTGTGTTGTAGGTTTTGAACTCATTTTCTATGTACCCTTTTCACCAGAGTCTGTAAGTAGCGCAGCTTGAATCCCATTCTTCGAATATCTATATCCTTGTTTTCCACTACTCTTTGTTTTGCTACTGAAGAAATTTATGCTCAAATGCGGTTGCACATAGTTTATATATATAAGTGCTTCTTCCATAGTAACATGAGTTCATTCACTCAAAATGGTACAATTTTTGCATGCTACCATTAACTTCCAGGCCATATATTTGGTAATTTGCACATTACTTCTAGCTGTGGATGTGTAACATGAACGGGCAACTTGTTTCTGTTTTACATTTATGCAAATTAAACTATTACATATGCCCTCAAAGACGAAACTGTGACGGCTTGTACGTGTTTCTTATATAAACCTTACGTACTTTCAGATATTAAGACAGACAAAATGAGCAGGATAGGAGACTGGACTTGCAGTTCATGCCAACACTCGAACTTCAAAAAGCGGGATTCTTGCCAGCTATGCGGATGCTCCAAGTTTGGAGGTGGGACTGATATGTATGGAATAAACAGGACTGAAGCCTTACCTGGGGACTGGTACTGCAATGTCATTAACTGTGGAGCACATAACTATGCGAGCCGACCAAGCTGCTATAGGTGTGGCGCATCAAAAAATGACTGCAGTGGCCTCCCTGGATGGAAAAGCGGTGACTGGGTTTGCACTAGGTTAGTTTACATTTACCTTTTGCTGATGACAATCATTAATTATGTCATTCATGAATATACAATATGTAAGAAGCATATGGTCGATAATTTAGATAATATCCTTGTGAAATCAAAAAATTGTGTAGATTAGCATGCATTTTTTTCATTGTAAAGCACAACTACAACAGAATGTTATCGTATGTTGAACAAATACAAAAACAGGAACGATGAAATATTGTCTACTCATTCTTTTGAAGTCGTTTCTAATGCAGTTCTTATCTAAAATGAATGCTATTTGGATTTGGCCAGACTTGGATGTGGTGCACACAACTATGCTAGCAGGATGGAATGTTTTAAATGTGGAAACAGTAAAACACTTTAGTAAGCAAAATACAGTTATTATGGAGTATTTTTATTCTGGTTGGAAAATTGGTTTGCTGAATTATTGTTTCCATATGCCATTTTACTTTCAGTTTCCTGAAGATATACATTCTTCTTATTTTCAGGTGCTTGATCCAGGATTCATAAAAAGCAATTACATGCAGTAGAATCCTTATTCATAAAAGGCAATTACATGTAGTAGACTTCGTAATTCAGTGCCCTTCCAATCTTCAATTTCGAGCTCCTCTGCTTTTTTGTTTCATTTATGGTTTTCTTTTTCCCTTCCATTTCCTGTTTATTTTAATAAACTTTAGATTCATAATTGGAAAATACTATTTTTATAAAAAAATTCGTACAAAATATGCATACAAAATAATGTGGTAGTAGTTGTTTTGTAATTAAAATTCATTATGATAGATGTTTGTCTTAAAATAAAAGGCTCTTATTAAGATACATTATTTTGTAAAAAAAATTTATACGAATATTTTATTTGTATAACATTACTGTTTATAATTATGACCATTTTCCCAAGCATAGCAATTCACTTGCCCCAAGAGTGGTTTCAACTTTATCATATGGTGCAAGGTGTTCTTATATGAAGCTAATAAATTCCCTCCCAAATTTAATACTCTCTCTCTCTCTCTCTCTCTCCCCGTGCGCCCACGCTGGTGCATGCACGTGCACTTCTTGTGGTTTTTATGAGCGAGAAAGCTATCAAAAGCATTTAGTAAATAAATTCTGAAAGCACAATTATGCAGCTTGTCAAGCGTGTCTAATCCAAGTGCCAATATAGCTGTAGTGGGTAAGAACAAGATATTTGAATTATGTACTTGACTGGATTATGTTAAGACTCCTAGAGCTAGCTTCCCCAGCTATTGAAAATGACATTGCAATGATCCACAATGAAAATGACAAGTCATCTCCTTTGCATTGTAAGAGCTTGCGTTATGGTTGGATTTAACAGTTTTAATTCTTATCATCTCATAAAAAAAAACTAAAAACAAAAATGGATTTGTAGCAAAGTTGCTCCCACTGGAATGATCCACATGGGTAAAGTAGACTGTTCTCCAAGGGTAAAGCATATAGATTATAGAGAACCATACTAAATCTAGCTCGATTTAGAGATGACTAGTTCTACAAATGTTAAGCCATCGGAGTAAAAGAGCATGATATTTGGGCAAAAGGAATTACAGTTTTTGAGATTGTTCAAGGTCTGTACATCCATGAGACCACGAAGAGGATGCTTGTAACTGCACCTTAGCCGTCTCAATCAGAGGGCCAATTCTGGATAAGTACTTGTCTGAGCTAGAGATGGAATTGATCATGACACCGAGAGCATCTCCTTCAAGCTGAATGTTTCTTACGCGCAACTCCCTCAAAAAATAATGCCTTTAAGGCTCCCAAGGCTAGTGCCACTTTTGCACCGGAGATCATGTCATAATGACTAAAAGAAGATATTATAAAATTGGTTTTTTAAAATTTTCTTTACAATAAAAAGTTCAATTTTTTTTTTAAATTCTAAGAAAAGAAAACAGCATGAAAATAATTGTGTTAAAATTTTTAATTTTATATTTTAAAAAATATAAACAAACTAAGATAGAAATTATCATTCTTATTGTTTTACATACCTATGTCCCAAATATTAGGAATTTTGAAGCTAATGTATCTTCTGAGACTTTTCAATTACAATCAAAGATGAATAATTGTTGGAAGTCATGATTTTCCTGAGAATACTCAAACCCACTCAAAAATAATCATTCATTCAAAAAATTACAAATTCTAAACATACAAAATTTAGAAACAAAATCCCCATAAAAAAAAAAACAAGTTTGTTGGAGAATCAACTAGCAAGTTGCTTTTTATTGGTAAATAATATTTGTTTGGCCTCTTTTTCCTTTTTCTCTTTCTTGGTTCAAAACTTACTGGAAATGTGATTTCACACATTTCAGGAGCATCAGTCAAATGTATAGATATAAATGCACTTGGAAAGAAATGTATCAAGTTTTTTTTTTTTTTTGGGTGAATATGAAATCAATGGAAGTTATATGAAGATACTGTGAGGAAAATAAGTCTCCTGACAAAGCCTAAGAGTTCAGATGATGTAAAAGGCACCCTTTTATGAAGGATATATGGATTTGGCAGAGAAGAACACTAGTTAAAATCAAGATTAAAATTCCAACCTCCAGCTGAAAATAGCTATCACAGCAGAAATGGAATATCCAAAGTTCACAAGCAACGACTATTTTTTGGTCACCCTTAGAATATTGACACTTTAAGCATTACTAAGGATAATTTGGCCTTGGCGCCCTTTTCAAAGCAGTCACACATAAAGAACAAAGAATTGGGTGCTTGGGAGCTTTGTCCAATGTTTTTAATGTGGGATATTAATCTTGTCTCTTAACAAATTGGCATTAGAATTTCTCTTTTTAGGTCAAGACTCAAGCTTTTCTGCTTGCATGCGCCAACTATATCGACATGTCAATGAATGTGAGCCTAACATCTCTGTTAACATATAGTCTATATATATTAGAATATATTATATATATTGAATTGATTCTTTCTTTCCTTAATTTATGTTTTTCTAATTTATAAGTTTCTTGTATAGCACTCATTGTCGTCCTATAAACAGTGTAGATGTCTTCCATTGTAATTCATTCAGTTTAATACAATAGATAGATTATTCTCTCTCTCTCTCTCTCTCTCTCTCTCTCTCTCTCTCTCTCTCTCTCTCTCTCTCTCTCTCTCATATTGTTAGTCTAACCATTCTAACATGATATCAGAGCCCTAAGTTCATGCGCCTTCTAAACCTTGCTTCTGCAACTCTAATCTGTTGTCTTCTATGATCTTCCTGCTATTCTTGTCATTGTTCTGCTAATCTACCTTGTTTTTTGTGTTTCTACTGAAGCCAATACAACCTGGATTTCAACTCTGGCCACATTATTGAATTCCTCTCAAAAATTCGAGCTCACCTATATAAAAATCAATCTTAGAATCCCTCTCATGCGCCCCTATGCGCTACACAAAGTGGTGCGCGTCAGATTCACATGAACCCACGCACCCTCATGCGCGAGTAGCTAGACACTAACGCTAGCCCTAGGGATGTCAGTCGTAGTGACGCTGATGCCAACCCTAGCGATGTCATTACTGACGTCAACCCTAGCTGCTAGCTCCAGCCGCCTCACAACCAGCAGAGCTGCGCCACTAGCTGCTGCCATTGCAATTGCTAGTCTACTTGTCGATCTTCTTGAACCGGTTCAGACTGGAATTTTGCATCTTTTGGCTGGTTTAGGCCTTTTTTGGCTAGTTTTTGTCCGGTTTAGACCGGTTCCTGATTATGTCGGACCATCTAAATTTGATTCTGCAATCTATTTCGCCTAATTCGGCTCTATTACTATTGTTTGTCTTGATTTTATCATTTTTTGGCTATTGTTCTCTACTGTCTGGGTTTTCACTATTTCATGACTTTACACTATGGAGCGTTCTGAAGTCTCTAGATCAATTACTATCACTCTGGAGGGTCCTAACTATATTCCTTGGTCTCATGCCATGTCAGGTTTTCTCAAAGGGAGAAAATTGGGCACTATGTCGGGAGATATTACGACACCTGTTAAAGGTGTAGCTGAAACGGCCACGGAATTCACTAAACAACTTGAGGAATGAGACAACAAGAATCATCAGATCATCACCTGGTTCTGAAATACGTCCATTCATTCTATCAGTCTCTAGTTTGGATGCTTTGACACTACTTACTCCATTTGGGCCTTTCTAACCAATTGCTACACTCCTTCAAATCTTGCTCAAGAGTACCAGCTTCTAATTTTTTTGCATCGTTTGAAATAAGAATTTGCCAAACCATCAATGCCTTCTTGTCTCAAATGTATACTATGTGGGACCAATTGACTCTAGCTGAGTCTATTTGGATCTGCTCTGTCGATGCTTCTCAATTTACCCTTTATCGTGATCAGCGGCACCTGATTATATTTCTCATAGCTCTCACTGATGTCTTTGAGCTTGTTAGAGCACCTCTTCTCCATCGTTGCCCTCTGAGCTCTTATCTGAGGAGACTTGTCTTGGTCTCATTCGACCACCATCTATGGACACAATACTTGCCACTTCCGAGGATTCTACTACTCCCTCCTCTTCCTCTATGTTCAGTGTCGGTGATCTTCCTACACTCTTTCAACAGTTATGTCTATCTTTGGTAATCCACCCTCTATTGCATTGTCTACTACTTCAGGTATTTCTTCGTGGTTCTTTGATTTTGAGTGTAGCAATCATATGACTTCTGACTTATTTGCCTTTTCTTCTAAATCCTCTATATCTGTTGTCCCTAACATTTTTACTACTGATGGCTCTCATATAACTATTAATCATATTGGTCATGTATCCACTCCCACTCTCGCACTTCTTTATACTTATTACATTCCTAAACTTACACTGAATCTTATCTCTATTGACCAATTATGTGATCTTGGTCTTACTGTTCTTTTCTCTTTTACTTGTTA
This sequence comes from Euryodendron excelsum, assembly GCA_033060915.1. Taxonomy (NCBI): domain Eukaryota; kingdom Viridiplantae; phylum Streptophyta; class Magnoliopsida; order Ericales; family Pentaphylacaceae; genus Euryodendron; species Euryodendron excelsum. The sequence continues at coordinate 15,297,947 of CM065393.1, read as the reverse complement.
TGTTGTGTAGGATCCGTGGAAGGTATAGACTCTTGGGATAGGTCGTAAACATGGTCACCTGTTTTAGCTTATTCACCTTCGCCTTCCTACTCAAACTGCTATTGTCACCACTACTGTCACTTCATCTACTCCTAACTCCTCTCTTGGTTTTTGGCACTCATGTTTAGGTCATGCTTCCTGAGGTCATTTACGTTTTTTTTTTTTGTCTAAAGGTGTTTTGGTTATGTCCCTAATGAACATCTTGATTGTCAATCCCGTCAACTTGCTAAACAACCAGTTTTATCTTTTAATAAAAGCACTTCTTTCTCCTTAGCACCTTTTGACTTACTTCGTTATGATGTTTGGGGACTTTCCCCCAATTCTAATATGAGAGTATCCAAGTATTTTGTTATATCTATTAATGATTTTTCTAGATATATGTAAGTACCCCATTTTTGTTGGCTCAACAATCTCTAGTCTAGTTGGATCACTTTCAAAACTATGTAGACACAATCAAGCCCAAATCAACTTTTGAACCCCTATCCAATCAATCAAACGCTTCTCGGGCCTACCAAGCCTAACAGAGGCCTAATGACCAAACCTGCCCCTTAGGCCTCTAGGCACATTTTTTAGAAAATTCAAAATCTGTCAAGACGGTGAGTCCACCCTTCTAAAATGTCCTTAGACAAACAAGCATACTCCATATGCCATCTAGACCAACTTTGGTCCCGTTCTGATCAACTTCGGTCAAAATGACCGTTTTGCCCATAGGTACACCAACACAACACAAATCCCTTCAAACGGTAAGTTCACCTTCCAGAATTGTCCCTAGAGAGTCTGATATGTTTGATATGCCACTCAAACCCATCTCGGTCACATTCTGGCGAGTTTTGATCAAAATGACCGTTTTGCCCCAAGTGGCCCAGGCATTTTCTAAACCACACCAGCATTCATCGAGATACTATGAATGAGATCCCTATCCATTTCCAAGCGAGTCTCCCTTGACTTGAAATACTCCAAAGTTAACAAAAGCTTCCTCCCAGATGCTCTGCTAGGGTTTTCTTTTTCTTCGATTCCCTAATTAAAGCGCACCATTGTAAGCACCCCATTTTTGCCAGCTTGGCAATCTCCGGCCTGCCCGGATCTAATTTTCAAACATCACAACACATTTGAGCCCAAGACAACTCTTTCAAACTCTGAACCAATCAACTGGTTGCTTCTAGGACTCGCAAGGCCCAATTGAAGCCAAGAAGACCATATTGCCCCTAGGCATCCGGGCAGCTTCACGAGACTAGGCGGTCTCGAGAACCAACGTCATCCAAGTAGCTTCCCAAAATTGGGCGATCTCGGGACCTGATACCTTATTAAATTTCAGACAGTTCACTTCTAGCGCCTGCTAGCCTGCCAATCTAGAATGTCCGTCATTGGTAGTTCTCCGTGACCAAGCATTCTTGGGTACCAACACCATCCTCACCGGTAGCTTTCTGAGACTAGGTGTTCTCAGAAACCAATACCACCCTTCATGTAGCTCTTTGAGACTGGGCAGTCTTAGAGACCAACATCGCACAGGTAGCTTTCCAAAATCGGGCGATCTTAGAAACCAACACCTAGGTCAACACCAGCACCTGCTAGCTCGACTCAGTGAAAATGACCAAACATGTCCCTTGGGGCCTCTAGGCGTGTCTTAGAAAAGTTTAAAATCCCTCAAGAAGGTAAGTCCACTCTTCCAAAATATTCCTGGATAGTTAGGCATACTCAACACGCCATCCTGTCCAATTTTGGTCTCATTCTGGTCAAAATGACCGTTTTGCCCTTAAACCACCCACCATGGTACAAATCTCACCAAACAGTGGAAATGTCTTCCATGACCGCCCCTGAATAGTCTGGCACACTTAACATATTACTCCAACCCATTCTGACCTTTTTCAACCAATTTCGATCAAAATGACCATTTTAACCCTAACAGCCTGAACGCGCTCCGAAACTACACCGGCCCTGGATGATGAACGGTGCGTCTCATCATACACTCCTGTTTAACCCAAGGTGAACCTTATAACTCTAAACACTCCTGACTCAACGAAAGTCCCTTAAAGCGTCTCGCAAACGCTCTGTCAGGTTTGTCTTTTCTCTTGATTCTCTGATTATATTGTATCGTCAAATGACTTAAGAAATACATAAATTAGGGAATTCCTAAAAGCTTGACCACAGGTCTTTCCATCGATACGGCTCGATTGAATAGATCGCTTCTTCAAGACCCCGATCGCATGACTCAAATTGTAACTTTCAGTTACCCCTAGAACGTCTCACAGACGCTTCACCAAGGTTGTCTTTTTCTCCAATTCCCTGATTATAATGCACAGTTAAACCACTTGAGAAATGCGTAAATTAGAAAATTCTAAAAAATATTTCTAGAGCAGTTTCCATCGGTACGGTTTGATCAGAGAGATTACTTCCCAAAGGTCCCGATCACATAACCCACAAACGGCTACTTTTGAACACTTGAGGAGCGTATCACAGACGCTCTACAAAAGTGTGTTTTTGTGCACACTTTTTGAGACAATATCTCATTCTTCCGAACACCTTTTCAAGCTCCCTGAAAATTCAAAGTTCTTGAGAAACATTAGAAAAACTTCGTGAACAGATCTAATTTTCCTGAATCCTTTTCGGATTGCACAATTATCAAGGCAAAGTTTAAATGAACATTTTTTGCGGTGAAGCATATGCTACATGTACCCAGATTTTGATCAGATTGATCAAACTTTGCTTAGCCCTTAAGATTTAGCCAGTACAATGTGTGCCACGTGGCATTCAATGAGAGGAACAGTACTAGCGCATGTAGCACATGCGCAAGGGTAAAATTTGCCTAGGTGCATGTACTACATGTGCCAGTCCTCTCCAACTTTTTCTATAAATACAGGCCTCACTCTTTGCCTATTCCAAAATCGAATTTTGTAGCTAAACTCTACAAAAACTGCTCCAGAACCTCGAATTCGTATATACACTTCACACTTTAAACACTTAGGCTAGATTCCATGTCCCCCTAAACCATACATTACACCTATATAGCCATTAATGCCATAGAAGGCCTCATTCTAGCCCCTTCAAGCCTCTTCAAGGCTATTCAAGCTCAAGTCAAAGCATTCATGGAGGTTTAAAAGTGTTAAAAGGCAAAAGGTAGCATTCTCTTGACATTTTTTTTGCAATCCCCACTCCTATCTTCTCCTTCCTAGTCTACTTAGGCTATTCTCTATTTCAACTCCCATCTTCTACCCCCTGTCTAGCATGTGTGAAACAAGGAAGATCTTAGTTCATGCCTGGAGGAAAGTTTGTGAGAACCATCGTGTAGGGAACCTTACACAAACCTACTTTAAGATGGTATGACCTTGGAGCACCTTGTAATTTGGTGAAGCCTTTAGCCTTGTATGATTCTACCACCCCTTTTGCATATGGTTATCTTGTTCTTGCATGCTTGGCTTTGTTTTTATATTCACAACCATTTTTTCCAAAACTCTCACTGTCTCTTTTCTATATCTCCATATTCAAAGGATTCCCTAAAAATGGTTATAGAGTTGGTTCCTTAAAGCCTAGGTTAAACTCTCAATTTTCACACCTTGGAAAACCCTCTTTAAGTCCCTTGACTTTATTTTGCAACCCTACATTTCATTGCTCCTCAAAGTTACACTAAAATGGCTTTCAAACCCTCTTCTTCTATATTGATTGTTAAAGATTTTACTCTCTTCAACATTGTGGTTAAAATGGTCCCTTGGAACCCTCTTTTAAGAAGTCTCCTCATTATCTTTTCCATATAAACCCTAGTTCATTAGAATTGGCTCTATTCACTTCAAAATGGTTTTTAAAACAATCCCCTTCAAAAAGGGTTCTCAAAAATCTCATTCTCTTTAATTTGTATAAAAATGATCTCTCTAAACTACCATTTACATCTTGATTTTTTAGCAGTTTTGTTCTCTTGAATATTGTGATTTGAATGGTCCTATGGAGTCCTCCTAGAAGTGTTTTCCTTTAAGTCAACCATATGAACCCTTATTCATTAGAATGGTTTTCAAAATCTTAAAGTTGGCTTTCCAAAACCTTCCTTTCCAAAACCAATTTTCAAAGGATCATACTTTTTAATTTTTGAGTTTCCAAAACTATTTATTCAATGTTAATTTTTACAAGTTTTGCTCTCTTTAGTTAGTGGGCGAAATGATTCCAAGGCAACCCTCTCTTAAGTGGTTTCCAAATATCAACCATAGGACCCCAACACTTACTTGAGTGGTTTTCAAAAAATGGTTTTCAAAAGCATACTTTCAAGTTTCATGCATAAAACCATCTTTCTAAAACCGCTAGGTCAAAACCCTATGATGACCTAGGTTAACTTCACCCTACGTCAACCAAACCCTAGGTTAACCTAACCTTAGTTAGTTAACCCTAGGTCATCTTAGCACTAGGTTAACATAACCTTGGTTAGTTAACCCTAGGTCACCTTAACCCTAAGCTAACCTAACCCTAGTTAGTCAACCCTAGGTTAACTTGACCCTAGGTCAACCAAACCCTAGCTTAACCTAACCTTAGTTAGTTAACACCAGGTCATCTTAGCCCTAAGTTAATCTAAACTTGGTTAGTTAACCCTAAGCTAACCTAACCCTAATTCATCAACCCTAGGTTAACCTAACCCGAGTTAGTTAACCTTTGGTCAACCCAACCTAGGTTAGTGAGCTTCAAGGCTCCAATTCAAAGATCCCTTTTTAAATAATCCTATAACTCAAAAACCATTCTACCCTCTTGAGATTTCAAAAATCAACTCCAAAACCTTTTCAAATATCCCTACACTTTATCCTAGAAAATGTCACTAAGAAGTTCTCTTAAACTTGTCTCAACTAAAATGGCTAGACACTTAATGTTTTCCAAAATTTTTTTTCAAAAATATTTTCAAGAACTCACAATCCTAATGTGTCCCTACCCTATCACACCCCTAACCTAACTAGACGTCATTAATGTCACATTAGGCAGGATGTGATCGCACAGGTCACCATACCTATAAGCGACACCTTAACAACACTTCCAAAAAGACAAGAACTAAATAATAAAATATATAATGTGATAATAAACCATATATTAAACTCATTTACATCTCCAATTGAAAAATACACAAACTCCCCAGAATCTTATACTACCAATGTACATTAACAGAAAATATAATACAAACATAAATCACAATTCTAATATCTCATACAAAACTTGATGTGACATTGGAAATACATTGGTACAAATTTTTCTCAATCCTTGCCGTGCGACATCCCGACACAACCATGATAGCCACCACTGCTAAGACTAAGACTGTAGTGAACTGGACCCCCATCTTTGTCTCACCTGCCAAAAAGATCTGTGTGGGCGTGAGCTAAAAGTCAATGTGCTCACGGTAGATAATCGAACTTGTAAATAATGATATATATAAACATCCACAATAGATATCCATGAAGAAAGAACAACAATGCAATAATGTGTCACCCACATGTGCGCGCAAGTTTAGATAATATTGGCCCAATTAGTGATAGCTCGTTATCAAGGAATACCGACCGTGGCATCCCTAGGCTAGTCCACCGTGACGAAGCCTTGGTTAACCCACCGTAGTTAACTCTCTCTAGTGTAATGCAAAGCATACAAGATGATAGGTATGCAATGCCATCTCACCTCATATATATAATCACCATTATCACCTTATATATATAATCACCTCATAGATATAATTACCAACATCAATCACACAAAAGACAAGTCATTCAATATGAATAAGATTATCAAGTATTTCCCACTTGTCACGGTACTTACACCACACTAAGGTTAGTCTTTGGTTGATGTTGATGGTTCTTGTCCTCCGTAAGCCCCTATCACCTCAACTATTTTAGTGTAGGAACCATAAGATCAATAAAAATAAAAAAGAAATGACAATGCATAACCTATAATCTAAATGATGAATGCATACATCTTACATAAGTTTGAGTAATACACGTCTAACACGTTATAGAGACCTCAACGATGCAACGAATGATCAGAAACAACTTTCACCAAAACCCAAGACAATGCAATAGGTCAATCTCATTCGAAATAAGGCTTACAAACCTTTAGGTTGATAGGTCATGGGTCAAAAATACATTTTAGATGAAGAAGTTACATCCATTGAAAGATGGACTAAACTTTTGGAAAACTATGCTATGGATAGAAAATTTAGGTCATTTTTAAACTACCATATCTCTCAATCCAGAAGAAATTAGAGCGCCCACTTTATATCAATAGAAAGTCCTATGAGTCTACTTTTTGAAGCTTTAAACGTTACGCTATTTCGAGTTTTCTAGAGCGAGATATGACCATTTATCAAAGTATGGTGACCCCTAAGAGCAGAAAACTCAAGTTTTGGAAAACTATCAAAAAGGGTCAACTCCTCCAATCTCAAGGGTCGACTCTTTTGAGTAGAGAGCAAGAATTCTGTGACACTATTAAAAATGATCGACTCTTCCAGTCTCAGGGGTTGACTCTTTCAAACAGTGAGTCAAATTTTGTTAACTGAGTCAACTCCTCCGCTCCAGGAGTCGACTCCTCAAGACAAAAATAAAATTTGGCAGCAAAATGTTACATGAGCTGACTCCTAAGGTCAGAGGTCGACCCTCCACCACCTTAGCTCGAAAATGAACTTCTCAAAACATGATTTTTCATCTTTAACCCACCCCAACACTTCACATAAGCTCACCAAAGACTCCAAAGTGCAATACCAAGCTAGAAATAAAATCAAACACAAACAAAAACATGTTTCCCAAGATGATTCAAGCCTTTCACCATGAAAGCCCTCACCTACCTTCTCCTCCATCACCTCCCTCTAACTCTAATGATATGGAAAACATACTAACGTGCAAGAAAGGCTGCAAATAACATAAAATCAACAAGAACATGATGAATCTTACCTTAATTAATGAATTCAAGATGAACACAAGTTTCCTCCTTTGGATTCCCTTTGAATTATCTTCTTTTTCTTCTCTTTTCTTTCAGACTTTTCTTCCTTCCTTTGCTCCCAACCGATTCCCCTATCAAGCACCTCAATCTCTACCCAAGCTCCTCTTTTCTCTCCCATCTCTTGTCAGCCAAGTTAGATACAAAGGTATATCTAACTCTACTCTTGTCACATGCACACACCTAGGTGTTTCACTCACACACACCCAACTTTTACCTCCTCCTTCACTAATCACTACCTTAACATAATTAACCATGATTAGTTTAATTAAATATGATTAACATAAGATAATTCATGTGACCAATTAAGCTAATTAAATATAGATTAAACCCACTAATCACCCCTTAATCTTACTTAAAAATATGGAAATCTCACTCTAACTCACACATGTTAAAACATGTTAAACAAGCACCTCAATTAGTATCAACACCTCATAAAATGCATTGAAATCAAGCTAAGAATGAGGTTAAGAGAATTAGGGTCTCAAATACCCCTTTATGGTTAGGGATTAAAAGGGAGGGTGATACATCAAGTACAACCTTCAAGGTTGTCCATATTAGGGTTCCAAAATCCTAAGTGTTTTCAAAAGCTCTTTTCAAAAATGATTTTCAAACATCTCATTCTTGAAGCGACCCTAATCCTTCCATGGTTAGGATTGTTCAAGTATAGGTGAGACATTCAAGAAGGGTTCTATAACCCTAAAGTTTTAAGAAACCAAAAGGGAAGTCTCTAGCCCCCTTTTCCAAAACGTGTTTTCAAAACTCATAGCCCTAAAGGAGTTTAGTCCTTCAATGACTAACCTTTTCGAGGTGATGAAACATTAAACATGCCTCTCATAAGGTATCCAAAAACTACTTTCAAAAGCTTTTCGAAGATAAGTTCATAAAAGCACTTCGAATCCAAACCCTACCTTCAAAGTTTTCAAAACAAAACTTCAAAACATTTTCAAAACTCTCTTGAGTTATTACAAAGCTTTTCCAAAGCTCCCTTGAGTTGTTTGAAAAACACTTCAAAACTCCCTTGAGTCAATTTCAAAAACATTTAAAATCATCTTCAATCCCAATTCCAAAAAATATTTCAAACGTCCCAAGTCGAGTTTCAAAGGCATTTTTCTAAAACTCTCAGGTTCTCTCTTTCCAAAGACCACAAAATGTCCTCGAAGACCTCAAAGCGTCTTCAAAACTTTCCAATGGCCTCAATGCACTTATTTTCCATCGGGCCCTTGCCTAAACTACGAATGACCTGATTCTCACCAAATGAGATACGTAGGCAACCTAAAATGGTGCGGTCAAAACCTTTATTTCAACCCAAGTTCCCTTTTCAAAAATTTTCATCAATTCAAGAGTTCTATTTCGAATTCTTTTAAAACTTTCATGTTTTCAAACATATTTTTCAAAACTTGCATCATATACCATTCATCCAAAAACTGACAACCCATCCCCGTTTTCAAAATTCTAAAGTAGATATTAAGTGAATAATAATAACCGGTTATTCAAGTGAGTGAATTGAGGGTGATTAAATATATAGGTACCGAAAGGGCGGGGTAGGGTGATGATCTTAAGACATCTTCCCTACACGTAACCAACCCTCAAACAATAAATTTCTATTTCGAAGACCAAAATTGGAGTCACGTTTTCAAAAGGGCTTTCCAAAGGTTATAGTACCACTTTTTCAAAAACCTTCTTAAAAAGGACATTTTCAAAATGATTTCAAAAAACCTACGTTTAGTCTTCGAATTATGCTTAGTTTTGGGTGACCTAACACATCTTTAACTATGTTAGGTGGTGACTCCTATTTTTTCCAACAAGCCCTTATTCAAATCTAATTTCAAGTTCAAACCTAATCGCACTTGTCCTTCTAGGAGGATGAGTTCTAACGAGAGAGCACCGTGCTTTTTCTCATGCTGAAAGGACGTGGTGGTTCAAAAATTGGGGCGTGACAACAATCAAATGACTTGAGAAATGTATAAATTATAGAATTCCCGAAAGCCTTTCCATAGGTCTTTCCATCGATATAGCTCGATTGAAAAGATCGCTTCCTAAAGCAGTCGATTGCATGGCCCGAAAGTTGCCACTTTCGGAAACCTTTGAAGCGTCACACACACGCTCCACCAAAGCTGTTTTTTTTTTTCCGATTCCCTGATTATAATGCACAGTCAAACGACTTAAGAAATGCATAAATTAGGAAATTGCCGAGAGTATTTCTAGAACACTTTCCATCGGTATGGTCCGATTGGGGAGATCATCCCCCGAAAGCCCTAATCACGTGGCCCAAAGATCGCTACTTTTGAACATTCACAAAGCATATCACATACGCTCCAAAAAAGTGTGTTTTTGTACACGCTTCCCTAGGTGATATCTCACTCTTTCAAATACCTTTGAAGCTCTCTGAAAGTTCTTGATTCTTGAAAAGCTATAGGAAAACATCATGAAGGTGATCGATTTTCTTGAATCTTTCCTGAATTGCACAATTATCGAGGCAAAATTAACATAAAAGTTCCCAGTAACAAAGCGTATGCTACATGTGCCCAGATTATGATCAGATCAACCAAAACTTTGCTTGCTCTGCAAGTTGAGTCAGTACAGAGGGTGCCACGTGTCATTCAACTAATGGAATAGTACTGGCGCATGTGCTACATGCTCCAGGACAAAAATTGCCTAGGCGTATGCAACACTTGCACTATCTCCCAACAGATTGTCTATAAATACTAGACCCCTCCCCCCCCTAAATATTCAGAGCTAAAAACAAAGGCGAAACCCTGCTGAAACACTCCCATAACCTAAAAAAATCCTAAGTACTCCACCTCTTTTAACCTACCAAGCATTTAAGCTAGATTTCACCCACCTTAAGTCTATACACCTCATTCCTAAAGCCTCCAAAGCAAGACTCAAGTCATTTCCAGCCCACTTCAATGCCATTGAAGACCCTTCAAATCTTAAGCAATGCTCTCCATTGAAGCTTGAAGAAGTTGTGAAGACGAGGTAATATTTCTATTTACATTTTGCTACCCCCACTCTTCTCTTCTCCTTCGTAGTCTACTTAAGCTATTCTTTATTTTTAACCCCCATCTTCTACCCCCCTTTCTTGCATGCTTGGAACAAGAGAGCTCTTAAGTCATGCCTAGAGAAAAGCCTGTGGGAGCCACCATGTAGGGGGATCTCTCACAAGCCTACTTTGAGATGGCATGGCCTCGAAGTACCTTGCAATGTGGTGTAACCTTTTAGCCTTATTGATTTCATGACCCCCTTTGCATATGGCTACTATATTCATACTTTGCATGCTTGACCCCATTTTCATGCTTATCAACATTTTCTAAAAAGATTAGCTATTTCGATTTCCCAGTCATTCTCGAAATTTCATATTCAAGTGTTTTTTAAAAGAAAATGGTTCTAAGAGTTAGTTTCTTGAAGTATAGGACTAAATCCTAGTTTAAAAGCCCTAGTTACCTTCTTTGCATTTTCATGTAACTCTCTCACATTTTTGCATAAAAATGATTTCAAAACGACCCTTCCAAAGGGTCTTTCCAGAATCTCTACTCTCTTAAATGTCCACCAAAAGTGGCCTTCAAAGGTTGTATTCCATGTTGATTTTCAAAGTCTTACTCTCTTAGGTTGTGTGGTTGGAATGTGTTGAGTCAATGCCTTGATTTTGATGATAACAAAACATGGTTAAATGATCTAATAATTCTACTTAGTGTGCAGATGAATTATTAATTAGATCTTGACTTGAAGCTTATCATAATAGAGGATTTATGATGAAAAGCATGATGAAGTGATGTATTCTACAAAGCTGATATTATAAGAAGAAAAAGAAATCTCAAGTTGATGAAAATCCTAGATTGAAGATTGATAAGCATGAAAGAATAGCATATTCAACAATGGTGATTTTATAAGGAAATGAAGATGATGGATATCAAAGGAGAAGAATGAAAATGCTAAAAGTCTTGATTGAAAAGATTGAAGACTTTGAGGACTTGAAGATATCTTGCAAGAATGGAAAAAGAAGAGACCAACTCAAAAACATAAAAGCTTTCTTGAAATATTTGAAGATGTCTTGAGGACATGCAAGGAATCACAAGACTTGGAAAGCTTTCTTGGAAGAGTTGTTGAAGTCCATGGAGAAGCCATGTTGATTGAAGAAATGAAGATTCTAATTCATGGAAGCTCTCTTGAAGATCTTGAAGAAGAGTTGAATCAATGGATGAAGCTATGATGATGGAAGAGCTCTACAAGTGATGAAAATGAAGAAAATTCATCTTGAATGGATTGAAGATGTTCTTGGAGTCATCTAACCTTGAAGAAGTGTTTGCAAGCTTTAAAAAGCCTATTTAGATGATCCTTGAAGAGATTGGAAGCTTTGAAAAAGAATGAAGACAAGTTGCAAAAATATGGGTTTTTGGGAAAAGGGTCGACCCCTCAAGCAAGAAGAGTCGACTCATTCGAACAGAGCCTTGGAATTCTGCTGGAAGCTTAAAAGAGTCGACTCCTGGCCAAAAAGAGTCGACTCATTGCAACAGAGAACAAACAATTCTGCAGACTGCTGAAAAGAGTCGACTCCTGGGACAAAAGAGTCGACTCATTTGGACAGAAACTTGAAAAATCTGCTGAAATGCAAAAAGAGTCGACTCATTGTGAAAAGAGTCGACCCCTAGACCGTAACGGCTAGTTTTCTGACAGACGGTATGGGCAAAACTACAACCAAATCTTCTCCCATACTTCTCCAACGGCTAGAATCGATCCATACCTATATATATGAGATACATACAGCTTCAAAGAAGAAGAGAAGAGCAATCATACCATTCATATCAAGTGCTTGAAGCTGAAAATCACCTGCACCTAACTGTCACATATTTTTGCTGAGTGTTTAAAGTTATCCATTGAGTTGTATTCATTCATATATTCACTAGGAGAGTCACTCTTTGTATAATCTTCATTCATTCTCGTTTGGGTGGGTTTGTAACCGTGTAAGTTTGAGTGTTCTTGGAAAAACACTTGTAAGTTTAAGAGAAGCTTGGACAAAATCTCTTGGGTTTTGAAAGCTTGAGAAGAAGCTTTTGTAAAGAGTGAGTTGGGCACTCGTGGCACAACCAGCAGCTATGTAAGGAGTATTACATAGTGGAATTCTTTCGAAAGGATCGAAGAAGAGAGGACGTAGGCAAGGTTGGCCGAACCTCTATAAATCTGGTGCACTTCTTTTCTGCCTCTGTTTTGTTTAATTGCTCACTATACATGTTTGCATAAATATATATATTGATATATACTCCACTTGTTTGATATATATATTTCGATTAATTGTTGTTAAAATACATAAACAAGTTTTAATTGAGATTCTTGTTAAAAATTCTATAAAACCCAATTCACCTCCCCCTCTTGGGTTGCCTACTTGGGCCAACAATTGCTATCAGAGCTAGTGCTCTAGTTTAAAGGCTTAACATCCTTAGAGTTGATCCATGGCAACCATGTTTGGAAGCTCTCTAGGTGAGGGTTAATCCACTAACAGACCTCCAATGTTTAATGGTACAAACTACAACTATTGGAAGAATAGAATGAGGATTTATATTCAATCTGTTGATTATGAGTTATGGATGATTATCGTTAATGGTCCTAAAACTCCCAGCAAAGTTATTGAAAGAGAAGTTATCCCTAAACCTGAAAATGAATGGGATGAGAATGACATGAAGCTTATGCAATCTAATGCTAAGGCTATGAATATCTTATATTGTGCATTAGATCCAAATGAGTTCAATAGAATTTCTACCTGTGAATCTGCCAAAGAAATTTGGGACAGATTTGAAGTAACTCATGAAAGAACAAATCAGGTCAAGGAGTAAAAAATTAACATTCTTGTGCATAACTATAAATTATTTAGAATGAAATCTGATGAGTCTATAACTGAGATGTTTACTAGATTCACTGACATTGTAAATGGCTTAAAGTCTCTTGGAAAAGTGTATCCTAACAGTGAACAGGTGAGGAAAATCTTAAGATCACTGCCAAAGACATGGGAAGCAAAGGTGACAGCCATTCAAGAAGCTAAAGACCTCAACACTCTACCTCTTGAAGAACTTCTTGGCTCTCTTATGACTTATGAGCTAACCCGAAAACAGAATGCTCAAGAAGAAGAGGACAAGAAAAAGAAGTCTGTTGCATTCAAGACCACCACATCAGAAAATGAATCTGGAAGTGAAGAAGAAGATGAGGAAGATCTTGCTCTCATCACAAGAAAATTCAAGAGATTCATGAGAAGAAGATGGAAGGGAGGAAAGAAGATTGAAGCAAAGGGTGAATCCAACAACAAGGATTCTACCATCATATGCTACGAATGCAAAAAGCCAGGACACATGAGAAATGAGTGTCCCCAGCTGAAAAAGAAAGGAAAGAAAGAAAGAGGGAAGAAGGCTCTAGCTGCAACATGGAGTGACAGTGAGGATTCAAGCTTAGATGAATCTGAAACTCATGAAGTAGCCAACCTATGTCTTATGGCACATGAAGAAGAAACAGAGGTAACTAATTCTGATTTTTCTTTTAATGAATTGCAAGATGCTTTTGATGATTTGATAGTTGAATTTAAAAAGCTAAGCATCAAAAACAATCTTCTCAAGAATATGGTATTCACTCTCACAGAAGAAAGTGAAGAGTTACAAAATGAAAATGACATTTTGAAAAATGAAAACTCTGCTTTAAAAGAAAAAGTCACTGATTTAGAAAAATCTCTCTCTAAATGTGTCAATGGAAGAGATAAACTTGATGTTATGCTTGGAAAACAAAATTGCTCTCTTGACAAGGCTAGAATAGGTTACAATGTTTTTAAACATAAAAAGTTTTCAAAAGCACCAATCACATGCTTCTATTGTCATAAGAGAGGTCACTTTGCAAATCAATGTTTCCTTATACAACAATCTCATGCTGTCAAGAAAGCTTGGGTTCCAAAAGGAACATTGAAGACTAACTCCACTGGACCTAAGATGATTTGGGTACCAAAGGTCAAAGGTTGAGTTGCTTGTTTTGTAGGTGTGTCTTCAAGCCAATTCCAAAAAGGATCAATGGTACTTGGACAGTGGCTGTTCAAGACATATGACTGGAGATGAAACTCAATTCACTTCTCTCACACCAAAAGATGGAGGATTGGTCACTTTTGGAGATAATAGCAAAGGCAAGATCATTGGTATAGGTAGTATTGGTAAAAATTCTTCAACTTCTATTGAGAATGTTCTACTTGTTAAAGGACTTAAACACAACCTGTTAAGCATTAGTCAATTGTGTGACAAAGGTTGCAAAGTAGTGTTTGAATCATCTAAATATAATGTAGTAAACATAAATGATAACAAGATCATATTGACTGGTCATAGACAAGGCAATATTTACACTTTCAACTTAAATGAAATATCTTCTTGTAAGATCAAATGCCTTGCTGCTGTGAGCAAAGAGGATAGTTGGTTGTGGCATAGAAGGCTTGGCCATATTAGTATGAGCATTATTTCAAAATTTTCTAAAAATGAGTTAGTAAATGGTCTTCCCAAACTCAATTTTGAAAAAGACAAAACTTGTGATGCATGTCAAATGGGAAAACAAACCAGAGTATCTTTTAAATCTACCAACATGCTCTCTACTTCTAGACCACTTCAACTATTGCATATGGATTTGTTTGGACCAACTAGAACTCTAAGCTTAGCTGGTAAACAATATGCTCTTGTCATTGTTGATGATTACTCAAGGTTTACATGGACATTCTTCCTAGCTCACAAAGATGAAACAATTGCTTTCTTTACCAAATTTTGTAAAAGGGTTCAAAACGAAAAAGGATTTACAATCACAGCAATTAGGACTGACCATGGTGGTGAATTTGATTGCAAACCTTTTGAAACATATTGTGATGAAAATGGTTTTGAACATAACTTTTCAGCACCTAGAACTCCTCAACAAAATGGAGTTGTTAAGAGGAAAAATAGGACTTTGGAAGAAATGGGGAGAACAATGCTTTGTGAAAATAATTTGCCAAAATATTTTTGGGCTGAAGCTGTTAACACAGCTTGCTATGTGTTAAACAGAGTTTTGGTAAGAAAATTTTTAAATAAAACCCCATACGAGCTTTGGAAAAACAAGAAACCAAATGTTTCATATTTTAGAGCTTTTGGATGTAAATGCTTTGTGTTAAATAATAACAAGGACAACCTTGGTAAATTTGATGCAAAATCTGATGAAGCTATTTTTCTAGGATATTCCTCACATAGCAAGGCTTATAGAGTTTACAATAAGAAAACCTTAGTTGTTGAAGAATCAATTCACGTTACTTTTGATGAACTAAACTCTTTGTCTAGAAAGGCTGTGAATGATGATATAGATGATGTGGAGAAGAACTTGGATAAGATGAACATTGATCAAACTCAAAATGAAGCTTCACCACATGACAAAGGAAATCAAGATGACTCCTCAAACCAACAAAATGAGAATGAAGGATTGCCAAGGAGTGGAAATTTGTCCACAATCATCCAACAGAGCAAATACTAGGTGATCCATCACAAGGGGTAAGAACAAGATCATCTCTTAGAAATGTGTGTAATCATCTTGCTTTTCTTTCACAAATAGAACCAAAATGTTTTCAAGATGCTGAAAATGATGAGTCATGGATTATGGCCATGCAAGAAGAATTAAACCAATTTGAAAGGAATAAGGTTTGGAATCTTGTTCCTAGACCTAAAGATCATCCTGTAATTGGAACCAAATGGGTGTTTAGAAACAAGATGGATGAATCTGGAACCATTACTAGAAACAAGGCAAGACTTGTAGCTCAAGGCTATAGTCAAGAAGAAGGTATTGATTTTGATGAGACATATGCACCTGTAGCTAGATTAGAAGCCATTAGAATGTTGCTTGCATTTTCATGTTTCAAAAATTTCAAACTTTATCAAATGGATGTGAAGAGTGCATTCTTGAATGGTTTTATATCTGAAGAGGTGTATGTTGAACAACCTCCTGGTTTTGAAAATCCTATATTTCCAGAACATGTTTTCAAACTTACTAAAGCATTATATGGTCTAAAGCAAGCCCCAAGGGCCTGGTATGAAAGGCTAAGCAAATTTTTAACCGAAAATGATTTTACGAGAGGAAAGGTTGATACAACTCTTTTTATAAAGGTTCAAAATCATGACATGTTGCTTGTGCAAATTTATGTTGATGACATTATATTTGGCTCTACTAATGAAAAGCTTTGCAAAGAATTTGCTAAGTGTATGCAGGGTGAGTTTGAGATGAGTATGATGGGTGAGCTCAATTACTTTTTTGGACTTCAAATCAAACAATCAAGGGAAGGAATTTTCATTAACCAAGCTAAATACATCAAAGATCCACTCAAGAAGTTTGGGCTAGAAAATGCGAAACCATTGGGCACTCCTATGAATACTTCAACAAAACTTGACAGTGATGAGAAAGGTATTTCAGTAGATACCAAGCTATATAGAAGTATGATAGGCTCATTGCTCTACTTGACTGCTAGTAGGCCTGATATTATGTTTAGTGTATGTTTGTGTGCTCGATTTCAAACTAATCCAAAGGAATCACATGTTGTTGCTGTTAAACGAATATTTAGATACCTTAAGCACACACCTAATCTTGGATTGTGGTATCCTAAAAACACATCTTTGAACTTAATTGGTTATTCAGATGCTGATTATGCTGGTAGCAAAGTTGATAGAAAAAGCACTAGTGGATCTTGTCAATTTCTTGGAAATATGCTTATTTCATGGTCTAGTAAGAAACAAAACTCTGTTGCACTTTCTACAGCCGAGGCTGAGTATATTGCAGCTGAAAGTTGTTGTGCACAAGTGCTTTGGATAAAACATCAATTAGAGGATTTTGGTTTAACATTTGAACATATTCCAGTTAGATGTGATAACACAAGTGCCATCAATCTGACTAAAAACCCTATCCAACACTCTCGCACAAAGCACATTGAGATTAGACATCATTTTATACGTGATCATGTGCAAAAAGGTGACATCTTGCTTGATTTTGTGAGTACTGAACATCAACTTGCAGATATATTCACAAAACCCTTGAATGAAGATAGGTTTTGTATGATTAGGAGAGAATTGGGGATGAGCAACCCTTTATCTTGAATGTTTAGATGTCCATATATGTTTGATAAATGCATAAGTATCCTTGAAATTGATTACAAACTTGTTTGATGCATTTCATGGCTTTTAAAAACACATCTTTGCATTTTTGGAGAAAAAGAGTTGACTCATGCCTCAAAAGAGTCGACTCTTGGACTCTGGAATCAGCCCCAGATGTCCTCTGTTGAAAAAAGTCGACTCCTCTTGGAAAAAGAGTCGACTCATTTGAACAGAGAGCTCAGGAAGCTTTCTTCACTCAAAAGAGTCGACCCTTTTTAACCATGAGTCGACTCATTTAAGTTAAAACTACTTTAAAACTGTAACACCCCTGTTTTATTCAAATCATTCCACCATTTCAAATTTCTCTCTTCTTTCACGATCAACCGCCATCTCCACTTCCAACCACCGAAAAACTCTCCCTCAATCCTTACCCAACCTATATTTGATCATCCTAGAGTCTTTCTAACTTCCTTCAACCGTCATTTACAACCTTCCATGGCTCCTAAATCTGCCCCATCGAAGAAAGGCAAGAAAGCCCTAAAAGAGCCGACTCCCATATCCAAGAGAGGAACGAAAAGGAAGACTAAAGGGGACTCTTCTAAGCTTTCAAAGAGGAGAAAAGGGAAGCAAACTGAGGAGGAGGAAGATGTATTTCTCGACAACACCATTTACTTTGAGAAGAAATCAAATCAAGATAAGTATGAGAAAATTTTCTCTTCTAGAGTCATTTTAAATGGAAGATGGATAGATTATGCTTTCTTTGCTAAAGAGAAGTTTGCATTTGAACCAAAATTTGAAGCCCTTGGTTGGAAATCCATTACTTTGTTAAAGGATGTTGTATATCCTGAAATTGTGGGACAATTCTATGCCCATGTAGAAAAGGAAACTGGAGAAGTAAATGTGATTAGTTATGTGAAGGGTGAAACCATTACCCTCACTAAAGGAGTGATTTGTCAAATTTTAAAAATTGGTAGTGGTGGGCAAATGGACAAGAAAGATGTTAGTAGAAAGACTGCTTTATCTGCTTTACTAGGAAAGGATATTACTGATGATTCATTCCAACCCATGGCCAATGAGTTGCCTTTGGAACTGAGATTGGTGCATCACTTTATTTGTCACATTCTCATTCCTAAAGGTGGGAAGTTTGACTACATCACTGAAAGGGAATTGTTTTTCCTCTGGGCTTATTTGACAGACACCAAAATTGATTTGCCTGAGTTTATTTTAGAACACATTGTCAAAGCCTCAAGAACCAAAGTTAGCCTACCTTATGGGATCCTCTTGACCAAAATTTTTAAACACTTCAAGATAAACTTAAGGGGTGAAAAGCACTGAACTCCTAATTCTAATTCAGATGAGTATAATCAGAAAACTTTGTCAAGGATGGGCTATCACTTCAACCCACAGAGCAAGACCTGGACCCCTAGAAAAGAGAAACACATTGACAGTGGGACTCCTTGAATTGAATCCACTGAAAGAGGTGAACCTTCCAGTGCCATACCAGAAAGTGGTGAACCCTCTAGACCTGCCTCTTCTCCTACTCCAAGGGAACTTTTTCCAATGAGCATTGTTCCAAGTGGCCAATCAGTGGATATGAGTATTTTGATGAGGATGGTAAGAGACTTGAAAAGGCATCAAGAAGAGATGTTCACCAAATTGGATAAGAAAATTGATAATGGGGCAACTAGATTATTCTTTGTTGAAAAGAAGGTAAGAGAATTGAGCAAGGCCTTTGTGTCTGAAGGAACCAAAATCAGAGAGAAAGTTGCCAATGACATTGCTCTTTCCACTGAGCATATTGGCAAATATATGAAGAAGCTGGTGGGAGACCAATACCAGCCTCTTTTTCCTTCAGCAGTAGAATTTGCAGCAGAGGACTCAAGTACAGATGAGTTGGAAGGATCCAGTGGAAGGGAGCATACCTCTTCTCAGCCATCACCTGCAGACCCCTCTGATCCCCTTGACCAAACTCCTCCAAAGTCTTCTGTTGCTCCTCACAAATATGGCCTGAGACAAAGACCTTCAAGCAGCAAATTTTCAAACACTGCTGATAATCCAGTTGATCTCTCTCAAACCCCTTCTCCCAAAAGAAAATGAAGACCTCTGCCTCTGAACTCTCTAATTTCTGTTTTTGAACAAGACATTTTCTAAAGCATAATGTAATATTTTTGTGGATGGTTCTTTTTGTTAAACTCTTTCAATATTTCTTTATGAATGAATGGTGTGTTTTGGATCTCTTTATCTTAACATTGCTATCTTATTTGTGTTTGGTTGAATGAATGATTGCTTTAACAATGCTAAATGAATGATTGCTTTAACATTGATTGATTTTGCTGAATAAATGATTGCTTTAACATTGATTGATTTTGCTGAATAAATGATTGTTTTAACTGTCTTAGTAAATGATCTTCACATAAACATCATTGTCTTCTATTTTTTTTTTTGCTATTGTACCTGTCTCTTTTTCTCCATCTATTACTCCTCTTTTTGAGGATTTGACAAAAAGGGGGAGAAATTTTTCTCAAAAAGATCAAAAGGAGAGAAAACACTCCTAAATGCACTACCATGAATTATATCATAAGGCATCAACTGCAAAGGAAAGGGGGAGCATTGGTTTAATGAAGTTGAAGCACATGAACCTGATTCAGTGGATCTTAAGCCATAAAACTCTCAAACACCAAGTACAAAAGAAAGGGGGAGCAAATGATTGGTATAAAAATCTAACTTTCTCTACATTTTTTCTGCTATTACCAGTTATTAAGCCTCTTAGAATTTTGAGCATACTGTCTATACTCTAAAATTTTTTTTAAGCCCTTTCAAAGAAAACTCCTTCATTAAGGGGGAGAAATTTCCTTATCTCGACTATGACTCCACCATTTTCATTCCAAATTTGCATACCTTTTTTATTGATTAAGAAAAAGGGGGAGAACTACTTATGAAAAATATATTGAAACAGGGAAGAAAACTGAAAATTTGAAGTACTGGAACTTTGAAGTCTCATACTTCTCATACTTATTAATCCTCATGTTTCATGTTGAAATTAATTGCATATATTTTTAATGTTTTGTCATCATCAAAAAGGGGGAGATTGTTGAGTCAATGCCTTGATTTTGATGATAACAAAACATGGTTAAATGATCTAATAATTCTACTTAGTGTGCAGATGAATTATTAATTAGATCTTGACTTGAAGCTTATCATAATAGAGGATTTATGATGAAAAGCATGATGAAGTGATGTATTCTACAAAGCTGATATTATAAGAAGAAAAAGAAATCTCAAGTTGATGAAAATCCTAGATTGAAGATTGATAAGCATGAAAGAATAGCATATTCAACAATGGTGATTTTATAAGGAAATGAAGATGATGGATATCAAAGGAGAAGAATGAAAATGCTAAAAGTCTTGATTGAAAAGATTGAAGACTTTGAGGACTTGAAGATATCTTGCAAGAATGGAAAAAGAAGAGACCAACTCAAAAACATAAAAGCTTTCTTGAAAGATTTGAAGATGTCTTGAGGACATGGAAGGAATCACAAGACTTGGAAAGCTTTCTTGGAAGAGTTGTTGAAGTCCATGGAGAAGCCATGTTGATTGAAGAAATGAAGATTCTAAGTCATGGAAGCTCTGTTGAAGATCTTGAAGAAGAGTTGAATCAATGGATGAAGCTATGATGATGGAAGAGCTCTACAAGTGATGAAAATGAAGAAAATTCATCTTGAATGGATTGAAGATGTGCTTGGAGTCATCTAACCTTGAAGAAGTGTTTGCAAGCTTTAAAAAGCCTATTTAGATGAACCTTGAAGAGATTGGAAGCTTTGAAAAAGAATGAAGACAAGTTGCAAAAATATGAGTTTTTGGGAAAAGGGTCGACCCCTCAAGCAAGAAGAGTCGACTCATTCGAACAGAGCCTTGGAATTCTGCTGGAAGCTTAAAAGAGTCGACTCCTGGCCAAAAAGAGTCGACTCATTGCAACAGAGAACAAACAATTCTGCAGACTGCTGAAAAGCGTCGACTCCTGGGACAAAAGAGTCGACTCATTTGGACAGAAACTTGAAAAATCTGTTGAAATGCAAAAAGAGTCGACTCATTGTGAAAAGAGTCGACCCCTAGACCGTAACGGCTAGTTTTCTGACAGACGGTATGGGCAAAACTGCAACCAAATCTTCTCCCATATTTCTCCAACGGCTAGAATCGATCCATACCTATATATATGAGATACATACAGCTTCAAAGAAGAAGAGAAGAGTAATCATACCATTCATATCAAGTGCTTGAAGCTGAAAATCACCTGCACCTAACTGTCACATATTTTTGCTGAGTGTTTAAAGTTATCCATTGAGTTGTATTCATTCATATATTCACTAGGAGAGTCACTCTTTGTATAATCTTCATTCATTCTCGTTTGGGTGGGTTTGTAACCGTGTAAGTTTGAGTGTTCTTGGAAAAACACTTGTAAGTTTAAGAGAAGCTTGGACAAAATCTCTTGGGTTTTGAAAGCTTGAGAAGAAGCTTTTGTAAAGAGTGAGCTGGGCACTCGTGGCACAACCAGCAGCTGTGTAAGGAGTATTACATAGTGGAATTCCTTCGAAAGGATCGAAGAAGAGAGGACATAGGCAAGGTTGGCCGAACCTCTATAAATTTGGTGCACTTCTTTTCTGCCTCTGTTTTGTTTAATTGCTCACTATACATGTTTGCATAAATATATATATTGATATATACTCCACTTGTTTGATATATATATTTCGATTAATTGTTGTTAAAATACATAAACAAGTTTTAATTGAGATTCTTGTTAAAAATTCTATAAAACCCAATTCACCTCCCCCTCTTGGGTTGCCTACTTGGGCCAACAGAATGGTCTCCATGGAACCCTTTCTTGAGTGGTATCCCTATAATGACCATAAGAGCCCTAAACCCACTAGAGTGGTCTTCTACATCCCTAAAAGAGGCTTTTAACATAACCTTCTTCAAGAGAGGTTTTCAAGAACTCAATATCTTTGTTCTACACCAAAATGGCTTCTCAAACCACCATTTCCATTTTGATTTTCAAAAGATTGGGTTCGCCTAAGTTAGAGGTTGTCCCCATATAGCTCTCTTTTGAGTAGCTCCTCCATTTTGACCATATGAACCTTACTCCTGTTAGAACAAATTTTCATAGAAATGATCTTTCAAAATTCATAACTCTCTTAAGTTATTTTTCTAAAAATATGATCATGTGAAATGGCAAGGTTTCTTTTCATAAAACAGTGGTTTCTAAAACCTTACTTCAAGTTTCATGCATTAAACCACCTTTCCAGAACCACCTTCCAACCCTAAGTTAACTTAACTCTAGTTGTCTTATCTTAGGTTAATCTAACCCAAGTTAGTTAACTCTAGGTCAACCAAACCCTAGGTTAACCTAACCTTAGTTAGTTAACTCTAGGTCCCCTTAACCTTAGGTTAACCTAACCCTAGTTAGTTAACCCTAGTTCAATCCAACCCGAGGTTAACCTAACCCTAGTTAGTTAACCCTAGTTCAATCCAACCCGAGGTTAACCTAACCCTAGTTAATTAACCCTAGTTCAATCCAACCCTAGGTTAAACTAACCCTAGTTAGTTAACCCTAGTTCAATCCAACCCTAGGTTAGCCTAACTCTAGTTGGTTAACCCTAAGTCAATCCAACCCTGGTTCAACCTAACCCGAGTTAATTCCAAACTTCTTTCAAACCCTGTTTTCAATTACAAAAATCCTTTGCCCGACATGCATTCAAAAAGACCTTACTCTCTTGAGTTTTCAAAAATCAATTCATAAGTCTTTTCTAATTCTTCCATACCCTATTCCAAAATGTTTTCAAAAATTCTCTTAAACTTATTTTGACAAAAATGGCTAGATATTTACCATTTCCACAAGCTATTTTCAAAAGTGATTTCAAAGCTCACAACTCTAAGGAAATCTTAGCTCTCTCATGGTTAAGGTTTCCTTAGAGAAAGTGACAAATCAAGTGTAACCTTTTAAGGACCATATAGGGTGTCGAACCCTAAATGCTTTTCAAAAACCTTTTTCAAAAGTCTTTTGCAAAGATCACATTCTTGAAGTAACCCTAATCCTTCCATGGTTAGGATTGTTCAAGTATAAGTGAGATATTTAAAAAGGATTCTATAACCCTAAAGTTTTAAAAATAAAAGGGAAGTCTCTAGCCATTTTTCCAAACATGTTTTCAAAACTCATAGCCATGACTAATCTCTTAAAGGTGATAAAACATTAAACATACCTTTCATAAAGTATTCAAAAACTACTTTCAAAGCTTTTCGAATACAAGTTCACAAGAGCAATCCCAATCCAAACTCTACCTTCAAAGTTTTCAAAACAAGACTTCAAAACATTTTCAAAGCTCCCCTGAGTTATTTTAAAACTTCCTTGAGCTGTTTCAAAAACATTTCAAAACTCTTTTGAGTTAATTTCAAAAATATTTAAAATCATCTTCAAACCCGATTTCAAAAACACTTCAAACATTCCAAGTCTTATTTCAAAGGCATTTTTCTAAACTCTCAAGTTTACTTTTTCCAAAGATCTCAAAGTGTCTTCAAAACCTTTCAAAAACCTTAATGCATCTTCAAAGTTCCCAAAGGCACTAATGTGCCTATTTTTCCAAATGAAGACCCCAATGTGTCTTCCAATGGGCTTAAGTGCCTATTTTTTTTCGGGCCCTAGCCCGAATTACAAATGACTTATTCTTGCCAAATGAGATACGTAGGCAACCTTCAAATAGGTGCGGCCATAACTCTATTTGAAGTCAAATCCCCTTTTCAAAAATGTTGTAAAGTCTAAATTATTTTCAAAAACCTTTTTTCAAATTCGATCTTTGAAGTCTTTCAAAACTTGCATCATTACATCATTTCATATCAAAAGTGATGACCAATCCATTTTTTCAAATTTTAAAGTGGATATTAAGTGAATAGTAGTAACCGATTATTCAAATGAGAGAATCAAGGGTGATTAGATATGCAGGTACCGAAAGGGCAGGATAGAGTGATTATCTTAGGATGTCTTCCCTACACGTAACCAACCTCCAAACCTAAAATCACTATTTTCACAAGACCAAAATGGAGTTATTTTCAAAAAGGGTTTAAATTCTTCCAAAGGTTGCTAAACAACTGGTTTTCTTAAAATTCCTCTCAAGAGGAAGTTTTCAAACATTTTTCAAAAACCTAAGTTTAGTCCTCGGATTAGACTTAGCTTTTAGGTGACCTAGCACATCATTAATTATGTTAGGTGGGACTCCAAACTTTTTCAAAAGTCCTTGTTCAAATCAATTTCAAGTTCAAACCTAGTCGCACTCATCCTTCTAGGAGGATAAGTTCTAATGAGAGAGTATTGCGTGTTTCCCATATCTCGAGTGCAAAAACCGGGGCACGATAATATACTTGGATTTATCTATTGCAAAATTGATCTTAATTTTAACAAATTTAATATGATTTTGCTTGTAGGGTCAAAACATAATTTTTTTCGTGACATTAAGGTGTTTTGGTCTGATAATACTCAGGAATATTGTAACAATTCTTTTCTTGCCTTTCTTCATGTGCATGGGACCATTCCTCATTGTTCTTATTCTGGTACTTCACAACAAAATGGTCATGCTGAATGAAAACATCGTCATCTCCTTGATACTACTCGTGCTCTTCTTATCTATGCCTCTTGTTCGAAATGGTTTTGGGGTGAAGTTGCTCTTATTGTTGCTTACACTATTAACCATGTACCTTCGCTCCTCTTAGTAACCTTACTCTTTATGAGCGTCTGTATGGTACAAAGGTTATTGCTATTGGGATCCATTGTCCAAACATCTTGGTGTCTCTTGCCATGTTGTCTTTTAGGAACCTAAGATGTTTTTGTCCATGTCTTCATTTCATTTGTCCTCTTCTTCTTCCACTCCCTACTTCACTAATTCTACTATTGAGCTCTTTCCTGAGGATGCTGATCTACCTACTGTTAGGGAGTTATACTAAAAGACATGTTTTGTGTAATGGTTTTAGTATTTATTAATAAATTAGTTATTATATTTTCATGAGAATCTGTGTGAGTAATGCTTACATTGCATTATTTATTTAATGATTAAGCATGCGTGTCTCTTATTCTATATAGTAGATGATTTGGTGTGTAGAGTACGACTTACGCATGAAAGATCAGATCATCGATTCTTATAGAATATAAGTTTATCATTTACAGTCTTAAATGGAACTAGAAACACCATCAGTAGGTGTAAGCACCCCATTTTTGACCGCTCGGCAATTTACACTCCGTCCAGACTTGTGTTCAAGTCATTGTGGGCATATTCCAACTGAAACCAACTTTCTAAGTCCAAATCCCGTCTGTCCATGGCTTTGCGGGCCCGCCAGGCCCAAATAGAGGCAAAATGCCCTTAGGGGCATTATTCTCTCCAATTCTAATTCCAACCTCTCTCTCGAGACAGTTTATTCCTCGAGACGGTTCTACATCAGGCACGTCTTTTCGGAGACGGTAAGTCCCCTTTCCAATCCCTCTCTCAAGACAGTTTATTCCATGAGACGGTTCCAAATTAGGCACGTCTTTTCGAAGACGATAAGTCCCCTTTCCAATCCCTCTCTCGAGACAGTTTACTCCTCGAGACGGTTCCAAATCAGGCACGTCTTTTCGAAGATGATAAGTCCCCTTTCCAATCCCTCTATCGAGACAGTTTATTCCTCGAGACAGTTCCAAATCAGGTACGTCTTTTCAAAGATGATAAGTCCCCTTTCCAATCCCTCTCTCTCGATAGTTTATTCCTCGAGATGGTTCTAAATTAGGTACGTCTTTTCGGAGATAGTAAGTCCCCTTTCCAATCCCTCTCTCGAGACAGTTTATTCCTCGAGACGGTCCTAAATCAGGCACATCTTTTTGGAGACGATAAGACCCCTTTCCAATCCCACTCTCAAGACAGTTTATTCCTCGAGACGATCTAAGTAACGAAAATACTCGTAAATAGGTTGACATAGGGAATTGCCAACAAACCCCTGTGTCACGACGACTGCCGTCAGAGTGGCGGAAACACTCAAAACCCATGTCAACACCAGTACCTGCTAGCCCACTTTGGTGAAAAATGACCAAACTGCCCCTTGGGCCTTTTTCGAGACTTTTTGGTCAAGATGACCATTTTGCCCCTAGGCATCTGAACGCCCCGAGAACCACACCGGCTCTGGGTATCAAATCGGTAACCTTCTGAGATTACTTCTTATAGTATTCTCAACCTTCCTCTACCTTTCCGGATCATTCCGAGTTAGTTCCGGCCAACCTGGTGCAAAATGACCGTTTTGCCCTTGTAGGCCGATCACCTTTTCTGACCACACCGGCTTTGGGAATCAAACCGGCAACCTCTGGGAACATTCTGAATAATGTTCCAAATCTCGAGTCTTCTTCCGGGACAGTCCAAGTCTGTCCCGGTAGCTTTTCGGCCTAATTGACCGTTTTGCCCCTAAAGGCCTGGTCAACCCTTCCGACACATCCTATCTTCATTTTTCAAGTCAAATACCTCCGAGACACTATTTTAAGTGTTCCTGCTCTTTTCCAACCTTCCGAGTCATTCTCGGTCTTCCAAACTCCTTCCCGGACTTTCCGGAGTCACTTCTAGTGAAGTCAGGCTAAAAATTGCATGGTAGAGGCTAGGGTTTGTATATGGAGGCTATAGTTTGGAAAATCTAAAGGAAACTAGGGTTTGGAGAGGCTTCAAGCTCTGTATATCGAAGAGAAGGATTTTTGGACTGAGTTTGCAGACCCTTTTCACGCTTGAGGAGGCTCTATATTTATAGATAGAGGATTGGCTTGGCGCCTATTGCAGTGGTGCCAGGCAAACTTTGCTTCTGGCGCCACTAGGAGGCCAAATTTTGGCTTAGCCCCACTAGTAGTGGCACTAGCCACTTAAGAAAGTTTTAAGGTCGGCAAGCAATGTATCTTCAGAAAATTTCGGTGCTTGTACTAGTGACTACCATGCAATTTTTAGCCTAGCTTCACTACGAAGGACTTCGGAAGGTCCTAGAATGATTTAGAGGGCCGAAAATGGCCCAAAGGGTCGAAAAGGGACATAAACCCTTAGAATAGTGTCCTAAGGGGAACAGACTTGAACAATAATGTTAGGACGTGTTGGAAGGGTTGATGGGGCCATTAGGGGCAAAACAGTCAATCGGGTCAGAAAGCTGTCGAGATGGACTCGGAATATCCCGGAAGATGACTCAAGGCTTGGAAACATTACCTAGAATGTTTCAGGAGGCTACTGGTTTGATACCCAGAGCCGGTGTGGTTGGAAGAGGCGACCAGCCCACCAGGGACAAAACGGTCATTTTGTAGTAGGTTTGCTAGAATTGACTTGGAATGACCTAGAAATGTATTGAAAGGCGGGGGATACTATTAGAAGAATTCCAGAGGATACTATCAGAAGCATTACCGGTTTGATACCTAGAGTCAGTGTGGTTCCCGGGGCACTTGGATGCCTAGGGGCAAAATGGTCATTTTGACCAAAGGGTCTCGGAATTGGCCCGAAACTGCCTGGAAGGCACTTAAACATGCCGAATTGTCTTTGGGTGATCTTGGGAGGGTGGGCTTACCGTTTTGAGGACTTAGGTACTTTCTCAATAAACGTGCTAAAAAATGGCCCTAAGGGCAGTTTGGTTATTTTTCACTGGAGTGGGCTAGCAGGCACTAGTGTTGACCTGGGTTTTGAGTGTTTCTGCCACTTTGACGGCAGTCCCATGACACAGGGATTTGTTGGCAATTCCTTATATCGACTTGTTTACGAGTGTTTTTGCCACTCTAACGATTGCGATGTTTACGAGTACTTTCGCAACTTCGACGGTTCGCGATCATTCCAGAGACTGTCTAATCTTGGGAAGCTGCTAGGTGGACTTATTGCCTGAGGGATTAACTTTCTCGAAAGGCGTGCCGAATAACAGACATTTCTTCATTGGCGGGTTAGCAAGCGCCAAAGGTGAACCGTTCTATCATCTCAGGGACCTAGGGTCTAGTCCCGGTCGACGGGTGTGAAGTGACTTACTGTTCCGAAGACTTCTCTTAGAAAACATGCCAGATTGGATGGTCTTACCACCTTAAAGAATCAACTTTCTCAAAAGGCGTGCTGGATTTAATTGGAATTGGAATCGGACTTGAAATTGGATTTGAGATTAAAACGGGGACTTACTGTCTTCGAAAAGACAAGCCCATTGGAATTGGACCAAACAATGCCCCCAAGCAATGAATTGTCTGTTTTAAGTTTGAAAAACTGATTTAAATTGGAATATGTGCATATTAACTTGAACTCAAGTCTAGACAGACTGGAGACTGCCGAGCGAGCAAAAATGTGGTGCTTACAATAGTTAGCAAATATCAGTTGAACCCAAGGAGGGACCATTGGACTACGGTAAAGAATATAATTAAGTACCTGAAAATGACTAGGGATTATATGTTAGTTTTCTAGGCAGATAGTCTAGTACCCATTGGGTACACAGACTTAGATTTTCAGTCAGATACGGATTCTAGAAATTAACCTCGGGAAATGTGTTTACCTTAGGAGGTGGAGTCATTAGTTAGAGCAGTATCAAGCAATCATGTGTTGCTGATTCCACCATGGAGGCTAAATATATAACAGCGTCTAAGGCAGCCAAGAAGGCCGTTTGGCTCAAAAACTTTCTATTAGATCTAGGAGAGGTACCTTTAGTACAATTGCCTATTACACTTTATTGTGATAATAGCGGGGCGGTTGCTAACTCAAAGGAACTTAGGACCCACAAGAAGGCAAAAGTCATAGAGCGTAAGTATCACCTGATATAAGACATGGTGCACAGCGGTGATGTGGTGGTTACCAATATTGCACCAGCAGACAACCTAGAAGACCCTTTTACAAAGAGCTTACCAGCCAAGGCTTTTGATAGTCATTTAGAAGGGATGAGACTTAGATGCGTTACTACATGGCTTTGAGTCTAAGTGGGAGATTGTTAGGGATCTATACTAAAAGACATGCTTTGTGTAATAGCTTTTGTATTTATTAATAAATTACTTATTCCATCTTAATGAGAATCTGTGTGAACAATTTTTGCATTGGATTATTTATTTAATGATTATGCATGTGTGTCTCTTATTTTATATAGTAGATGATTTGGTGTGTAGAGTACGGCTTACATGTTAAAGATCAAATCATCAGTTCTTGTGGAATATAAGCTTATCGTTCACAATCTTAAATAGAACTGGACACACCATCAATAGGACTATAGCACAAGGTTTTAATAGGTCTGTCTTGACTATGGGAAACAATCTAGTTCTAGCTCCTTGCACTTGTACACTTTGTGTGTATTGAACAGGACCATGTTGAGGTAATTATTTTTATACTGATTATAGAAAATAATTAATACTTTATGATTATTATAAGTGCTAATGATCTTAATCCTAATATAATAAATAGACACGTGCATGTAGTGTTTATTGTTTTGACTCAAAGAAGAGTGAGATTCTTTGTGGGTCAATAAACTCAGCGAGTCGGACAATAACATTACATGTATGGTGAATATTAATTATTGATGGAATCCACATCCCAATATAAGAATTGATGATACTCCCTTAAGGAAGCTTATAAGTTTTGATTATGTCAAACTATAAGCACCCCATTTTTTCCCGCTCAGTAATCTCCGGCCTGACTCAACTCCCTTTTAAAACTCTATAGGCGCATTAGAGCCCAAACTAACCTTTAGACCTCTGTCTATTCAAGTCAACAGTTTCTCGAGCCCTCCGGGCCCACTAGAAGCCCAATAACCAAATGCCCCCAAGCATCATCCAATCTGATCCAATCTGATCCAATCCGACACATCTCCCTTAAGATGATAAGTCCATCCAATTTGAATCCAATCTAATCAACCAATCACCTCCCAGGCCCATTGGGCCCAATCAAGGCCTATTAACCTTTATGGGCCCCCACTCCAAGCGCGTCTTGAGAAAGTTTCAAATCTCTAAAGACGGTAAATCCACCCTTCCAAAGTGTTCCTAGGTAGTTAGGCGTACTCCACAAGCTATCCTGTCCAATCTCAGTCCCATTCCAGTTAACTCTGATCAAAATGACCGTTTTACCTCTAGATGCCCAGCATAGTACAAATTCCATCGGACAACGAAAAACTCTTCCAAGACCATCCTCGAATAGCCCGGCATGCTTAACATGCCACTCCAACCCATTCTAACCTTTTTTAACCAATCCTAATCGAAATGACCGTTTTACCCCTAGCAACTTGAATGCGCCGCAAAACTACACCGGCCTTGGGTATTGAATGGTGTGTCTCATCATACACCCCTGTTTAACCCAAGGTGAACCTCACAACTCTAAACATTCCTGACTCAAAGAAAGTCCCCTAGAGCGTCTCACAGATACTCCATTAGGGTTGTCTTTTCCCACGATTCCCTAGCTATAACGCATTGTCAAACTGCCACTTTTAGTAACCCTTGCAGCGTCTCACAAATGCTCTGCTAATATTGGCCTTTTCTCCAATTCCCTAGTTATAACGCACTGTCAAACAATTTAAGAAATGTGTAAATTAGAAAATTCCCAAAAGTATTTTCAGAGCACTTTCCATCGGTACGGTCCGATCAGAGAGATCGCTTCACGAAGGCCTCGATCATATAGCCCATAAACGGCTACTGTTGAACACTCGCAGGGAGTATCACAGTCGCTCTGCAAAAATGTGTTTTCGTGCACACTTCTCGAGACAATATCACACTTCTCGACATTCGCAGGGCGTATCACAGTACTGGCGCATGTAGCATATGCGCTAGGGCAAAATTTGCTCAGGCACATGTACTATATGCGCTAGGCCCCTCTAGCTTTGCTTATAAATATAGGTCTCCCCCTTTACATATTCTAAAATCGAAATTGATAATAAAGCTCTGTTAAAACTACTCCAGAATCTTGAATTCCTATATACATGCCACACTTTAAACACTTATGCTAGATTCCATCTCCCCCTAACCCATACACTACACTTATATAGCCTTCAATGCCATAGAATACCTCATTACAACCCTTTTCAAGCCTCTTCAAGGCTATTCAAGCTCAAGTCAAAGCATTCATGGAGCTCTTTACATGAGCTCCATGAAGGCAAAAGGTAGACTTCTCTTTATATTATTGCAATCACCACTCCTTTCTTCTCCCTCCTAGCCTACTTAGGCTATTGTCGATTCTAACCCCCATCTTCAACCCCCTTTCTTATATGCTTGAAACAAGGGAGCTTTTAGTTCATGCCTAGAGGAAAATTTGTGAGGCCCACTATGTAAGGAACTTCCCACAAACCTACTTTAAGATGGTGTGGCCTTAGATGCTATGTGGTGAAGCCTCAAGCCTTGTATGATTTCATGATCCTTTTGCATATAATTATTTTGTTCATGTTTACATGCTTGGCTTTGTTTTCATTTTTCCAAAACTTTCACTATCCCTATTTCTATGACATTCTCAAGCTCCATATTCAAATATTTTCATAAACATGGTTCTAGAGTTGGTTCCTTGAAGCCTAAGTAAAACCCTCAATTTTTACACCTTAAAAAACTCTCTTTAAGTCCCTTGACTTCATTTTACAACCCTACATTTCATTGCTTTTCAAAATTGCATTAAAATGGCTTCCAAACCCTCTTTTTCTATGTTGAATTTCAAGGGCTTTACTCTCTTGAATTTTATGGTTCAAATGGTCTCTTGGAACCCCCTCTTGAGTGGTCTCCCCATTATCTTGACCATATGAACCCTAGTTCATTAGAGTTGGCTCTATTCTCTTTAAAATTGTTTTCAAAACAATTCCCTTCAAAAAGAGTTTTTAAAATTGCGCTCTTTTCAATTTGCATAAAATCATTTCCCTAAATCATTATTTTCACCTTGATTTTTAGAAGTTTTGCTCTCTTGAATATTGTGGTTGAAATGGTCCCATGGAGTGGTTTCCTTCAAATCAACCACATGAACCCTTATTCTTTAGAGTAGTCTTCAATTTGTTAAAAGGGATTTTTTTCAAAATCTCCTTTCCAAAACCAAATTTATAGGATCATTTTCTTTAATATTCACGTCTTCAAAACTATCTTTTCAATGCTGATTTTCACAAGTTTGCTATCTTGAGTTTGTGGGCAAAATGGTTCCAAAGCAACCCTCTCTTGAGTGGTTTCCAAATATCAACCATTGAACCCCAACACTCACTTGAGTGGCTTTCATAAAAAAGGTTTCCAAAACATAATTTCAAATTTCTTGCATAGAACCATCTTTCCCAAACCACTATGTCAAAACCCTAGTCCAAAACCACTCTCCAAGACCACCTTCCAACCCTAGATTAACTTGACCCTAATTTTCCAACGTTAGTTCAATTATACTCTAGGTTAACCTAACCTTAGTTAGTTAACCCTAAGTCACCTTAACCCTAGGTTAACCTAATCTTAGTTAGTTAACTCTACGTCAACTTAACCCTACGTTAACCTAACCTTAGTTAGTTAACCCTAGGTCACTTTATCCCTAGGTTGACCTAACCTTAGTTAGTTAACCCTAGGTTACCTTAACCATAGGTTAACCTAATCTGAGTTAGTTAACCATAGGTCAACCCAACCTAGGTTAGTAGGCTTCAAGGTGCCAATTCAAAGACCCCCTTTCAAATAATCCTTCAACTCAAAAATTTCCTACTCTCTTGAGATTTTAAAAAAATCAAACCCAAAATCTTTTCAAATATCCCCACACTCTATCTTAAAAAATGTCTCCAAGAAGTTCTCTTAAACTTGTTTCTACTAAAATGGCTAGAAACTTAACGTTTTCCAATAACTATTTCAAAAAGTATTTTCAAGAATTCACAATCCTATGGTGTCCTCAACCATTATGGTAAGGGATCCCAGGGGAAGGTGATACACTACATATAACTTTCAAGGTTGTCCACATTAGGGTTTCAAAACCCTAAATGTTTTCAAAAATGATTTTCAAATATCACATTCTTGAAGCAACCCTAACCATTCTATGGTTAGGATTGATCAAGTACAAGTGAGAAATTCAAGAAGGGTTCTATAACCCCAAAGTTTCAAAAAGCAAAGAGAAGTCTCTGGCGCCCTTTTCAAAAATGTTTCAAAAAGTCATAGCCTTAAAGGAGTTTAACTATTCATTAACTAACCTCTCAAAGGTGATGAAATGTTTAACATGCTTTTCATATGGTACATGAAAGTTATTTTCAAAAATCATTTCCAGACAAGTTCATAGGAGCTCTTATGACTCCAAGTCCAATTTCCAAGTCCATAATCAAGTTTCCAAAACTTTCCAATCCCTCTTGAGTTATGTTCAAAAACATTTCAAAACACTCAAACATCTGATTTCAAATCAAAATTCTCAAGTCCTCTTTTCTCAAAGACCACAAAGTGTCTTCCAACCATTCCAAAGACCTTAAAGCGTCTTCAAACATTCTGAAGGTCCTAATGCACCTATTTTCCATTGGGCTCTTACCTGAACTACGAATGACCTAATTTTTGCCAAATGAGATTCGTAAGCAACCTAAAATGGTGTGGTCATAACCTTCATTTCAACCCAGGTTCCCTTTTCAGAAGTTTCTATCAATTTAATATTCCTATTTCAAAACCTTCTTTTTTTAAATATTTTTTCCAAAACTTGCATCATGCATCATTCATCCAAAAAGTAATGACCAAATCCCGTTTTCAAAACTCTGAAAAGGATATCAAGTGGATAATAGTAACTTGTTATTCTAGTAAGCGGACAAGGGTGACTAGGCATGCAGGTACCAAAAGGGTGGGGTAGCGTGATGATCTTAGGATATCTTCTCTACCTGTAGCCAACCCTCGGACCATATATTTTTGTTTTTAAAAGACCAAAATGGAGTTATTTTCAAAAAGGGCATAAAACTTTTCAAAAGTTGCAAAACAACTTATTTTCGTAAAAAACCTCTCTTGAGGAAGTTTTCCAAAACCTTTTGCTAAAAACCTAAGTGTAAATCTTCGGATATACTTGGTTTTAGGTGACCTAACTCACCTTAATCTAGTTAGGTGGCGACTCCTATTTTTCTAAAAAAGCCCCTAGTTAAATCAATTATAAGTTCAAACCTAGTTGCACTCGTCCTTCTAAGAGGATGAGTTCTAATGACAGAGTTTCGTGCTTTTTCTCGAGCCTAAAGGACTTGGCTAAAAACCAGGGTGCAATAGCTGGCGACTAATTAGACTACATAAGTGTAGTTTATGGCTGCTAAATGGCCTTTGATAGTTATAGATTAGAGCTAATTATACTTTTTCACTTTATATTGCATTTAACCTTGTATTCCACCTCATTTCAGGTATTTGAAGCTAAGGAAGTCATTTTAGAGTTAAAGAAGTGATCCGAGCTACGACTATGGCTCGTCGAGGACTGTCCCCAGGGCTTTGTCTTGAAAATGTGCAAGTTTCTACTTGTAAATCAGAATGGGATGAATGATACGCCATTGAAAAGCTCTTTCAAAGTTACATATGTTTGCTTCTAATGTGCGTTGGCAAATTCTAACTCCAAAGGCTTCAAACAAGTCAATTTCTAAATGAGGGAAAAATAGGATTACCATTCGAACCCCAAGGAGGCCGTTTGAATGGCCAAAAGAAAAGAAGCCCAAAATTTTGCCTACCGTTCGAATAGTGGAAGGGACAGTTTGAACGGCCCGAGAGCATGCATCCGAGAAATTGCCTACCATTCGAATGCCCCTTCCAGCCGTTCGAACGATGAAGAACCCGGCTACGGGCATTCGAACGCCCTCCAGCCGTTCGAACGGCAAGGCCAATTTTTGTCAGATTGTAGGGTTCCATTGTAATCTGTATAAATACAAACTTTCATTTCATTTTCAAGATATCAGAGTATAGGGGCAGCAATAATTAGGGTTTTTGCAAGTTTTGCATTTATTTACTTATATTTGTTAAATTATTGCTTAGTTGTAATTCTAATCTCTTAAACACTAGTTTCAATACATGTTCTTCCATTTCCTTACATTAAATTTGTGATTTTAGTTTTTTTCTTGACATTAAATTCATATTTTCAGTATTTCTTTAATTATTTCAAAGTTATTCCATAGATAGATATGAGTAGCTAACTTTCCCATTCTTTGAATTAATTGTGAAGACCCATTGGAGGTCTTGGATGAACAAAGAGGATAGATTTCGGGTTTTCAAGCTAAATCTCTATTTTTATTGTTCTTCGTGTTCTTCGTACTAGAAAACATTGAAAACTTTGACAATTGATTATGTTTGGTAACGTTTGTGTGTGAGTCTATACTCAGTATATGCGCTGCACGAATCGATGGTATTCGTTCTCGATTCTAAAAACACAATTTATTCTAGAAGTTGAATTTCTAAAGAACACCTCATTTTTATCGATAGAATTTCCGAATCCGAGACTCACGACGTAGTCGAAGGATTTGAGTTATAAAATCCCTCCTCTGGAATTCCAAGAAAAACAATCGGTTGGATCAATTAATCCCAAAACTTTGTCACATTAAGTTAAAATCAAACTTGGTTCAAGTGTTTTACATTTGTTTGTAGCTAGTTTGGATCACCAAACCTTTTCCAAAACAATCAAATTTTTCATTTTCATTTTAAGAAGCAATTTGTTCGAATTTGGTGAGTGATTGAAAGGGTAGTTCTAGTTCTTTTGGTCATTGTGCATGCTCAGCTCCTAGTTGGACGATCTTGTACTCCAAGTTATACTACTCTGCTGGCCTTTTCTTGGGTTTATCTCGAGTGCACGTGTGGCAAGAGTCAAGTTTTGGCGCCGTTGCCAAAGAACCTTGCTTTTGCGCAAGTGACTGCAAGAGGCATGCTAGAACACGGACCTTAGTGAATGCAAAGTTCAGCGGATTGTTTCACCATCAACCTACAACCACAGAGGAATCATCGGCTAAGGCTATTCGGTAACTTCATTCCACCATTTTTGTTTTGTTGTGTTAGAATTTTAGGATGTTTATTTTTATTTTTTTGTCTTTTTAGGTGTCTAGGCATTTTTATAGTTGAGAGGTGGAACTAGAGGCAGTTGTGCTATGTGTTAATTGTTTATTGGTGGTTTTGCCTTGTATGTGGAGATTGGAGGGTCGGTTGGGTTGCATTTGAATTTCTTGTGGGCTACGGAGTTGACATTTATGTGGAGATTAGAGGATAAGAAGGAATTGATTTGACTTCATTGATGTGTACATTACATTTGTATGTCCCAATTCTTTAAAGATCACACGCATCGTCTTTGTAGAGTCTCGCCTTTACGTAATCTCCCACCAGGTTATTTGACTCCATCACCTACTCGTTTTCATCTAACAGACTTACCTCGATTTTCTTTGGTTGATTCACGACCCACACCCATGGAAAACATAGATGATCCACCATTGGGATACATCCCGGGGGATGGAAATAATGGACATAATGGGCACAATGGCTGAAACAATGTCCATGAATAGGAAGGTAACGTAGGGGAAGCCGAGGCACAAAAACGTACTATGAGGGATTACATGAATCCCTTAAGACAAACACCAACATCTGCCATAGTACTTCCTGCACACCAAACCACTTTAAATCTGAAACCAAGAATGCTACAAGCCATGCCCCAATTTCATGGCTATGATTCAAAGCAACCGTACACTCACATCAAAGATTTTGAGGATGCATGCTCCATTTTCCAAGATAACACATGTCCTCGGGAGGTTTTACTCTTATAACTCTTCCTATTCACTCTAAAGGACAGGGCTAAAACGTTGTTCAATTCACTAAGGTCCATGTCCATACATTCATGGCACACACTTCAAGGGGAGTTCTTGAAAAAGTTCTTCCCTGAAAATCGCACTGAGGCACTACGACATGCCATCTCTCAATTTGCACTAAATAGTACTGAGACTTTCTTCCAATGTTGGGAAAGGTTCAAGGACCTACTATTTGCATGTCCACATCACGGTTTCCCGAAATGACACATTATAAACACGTTCTATTCTTCGTTGGCTCCTCAATTGAAGATGCTTGTAGAATCAATATAAGCAGGAACCTATCCAAATAAAAACCACATGAGGGTGCCATGCCCAGATTTTTCGCCCTTGAGGAATACACACACAAGTGGGAAAAATACTATACTCTCTCATTAGAACTCATCCTCCTAGAAGAATGAGTGCAAATACGTTTGAATTAAAAATTGATTTGAATAAAGGGCTTTCGAAAAACATTTAGAGTCACCACCTAACTTGATTAAGGTGAGTTAGGTCACCTAAAAACTAAGCACAATTCGAAGACTACACTTAGAGTTTTTGAAAACGATTTTGAAAATACTTCCTCAAGAGAGGGTTTTTAGGAAAACAGGTTGTTTGGCAACCTTTAGAAAATATTTAAGCTCTTTTTTTAAAATAACTCCATTTTAGTCTTTTGAAATCAGAGATTCTAGGTTTGGAGGTTGGTTATGTGTAAGGAAGACGCACTAAGCCATCACCCTACCCCGCCCTTACGATACATACATGTCTATTCACCCTAGATTCACCCATTAAATTCTTCGACTAATATATGTCCAAAACTATCCACTTTTAAAAAGAAATTTTAGAAAGGAATTGACATGATGCATGATATGCAAGTGCAAGAATTTGATTTGATTCTAAAAATAAATTTGAAAAGACTTGATTCGATTGTAAAAATAGATTTGATTTGAAATTGGAATGGATTTGAAAAGATAGATTTGATTTTGGAAAGGAAGTTTTAGAGATTGGAAATAGAGATTTGAAAATAGATTTTTGGAATTGGAAGTTTGAAGAAAGTTATGGAATTGGAAACTTAAAGAAGATTGTGGAATTGAAAATTTGAAAAAAAGTTATGACCACAACTGGGAGGGTTGCCTACGTATCCTTTTGGAGGAATCAGGTCAGTCGTTGTTCGAACAAGAGTCTGATAGAAAATAGAAGGCTTGATTTGAACCCAGAATAGAAGATTTGAAATTGAAATTTAAAATTAAAAAGATTGGACTTTGATTTGGAAAGATAGAACTTGGAAGAAAGATTTGGACTTGTTTTGAAAAGATTGAGATTTAAGAAACCTAGAGTTAGGAAAGATAGGATTTAGGAAAGACTTGAGGTTTAAGAAAGATTTGACTCGAATATTGGACTTGAAAGATTAGGGAAAGATTGGATTTAGGAAATATTCGAATTAAGGAAGTTTCAAAATAAGAAAGTGTCATTTTAGGTAAGTTCCGTTTTAGGAAAGTTTCATTTTAGGAAAGTTTCATTTGGAAAGTTTTGGTTTAGGAAAAATTTCAAATTAGGAAAGTTTCGATTTGGAAATATTTTGAAATAGGAAAGTTTAGAATTTAGAAAGTTTTGGATTTAGAAAGTTTTAAAATTTAGAAAGTTTAGGATTTGGAAAGATTTGAAATTTGAGTTTTAGAAATGCTTGAGATTAGGAAAGGTTTGAAAATTTAAAGTTTAAGTTTTTGAGACTTAAGGTTTAGGAAAGTACGAGACTAGGAAGGATTTCAATTAGGAAAGATTTGGATTTGGAAGGATTGAGATTCCTATTTCCTAAAACAAATGATTGGATTTTGTTTCTAAAAGAGGTGTTTTGATTTTATTTCCAAAAATGGAGGATTGTATCTAGTTCCCTAAATGAGATTGGATTTGGCATCTTAAAGGGAAGATTGGATTTGGCATGGATTTGGAATGGGAAGTTTTAGAAACCCTAGATTTGGAAATCTATAGTTTTGATGTAGAAAAATAGGTTTTGGAAACTTATGATTTAGATGTAAAAAAAATGAGATTTTAGAAACCTAGGTTTTAAGACAAGATTGGAAATCATGTTTTAGGAAAGAAAATTAGGGTTTCCTAATCGTTAGCTCTAGGGCTTGACTTAGGCTCTAAGGAAATAGATTTATGGAAAGTAGAATTTTTAGAAAGGAAAGGTTTTTGGAAAGAGATCTTAAAAATGAGTTTTTGGAAAGTGAATTTTGAAAAGAGAGTTTTTGAAAAACGATTTTTGGAAAGAGTCTTTGGAAAGCGAATTTCAAAAAGAGAGTTTTTGAAAAGAGTTTTTTGGAAAGAGTTCTTGAGAAGGAAACTTAGGAAGCATTTTTAGAAAGTGAATTTTAAAGAGAGCTTTTTTGGAAAGAAGCTTGAAAAGGAGTTTTGAAAAAATATATTTTTGAAGGGAGTTTATAAAAAATAATTTTTGGAAAGGAGATTGGAGAGAGTTTTTAGAAAGTATGTTGGAAAAGATATTTTG
This sequence comes from Euryodendron excelsum, assembly GCA_033060915.1. NCBI lineage: Eukaryota > Viridiplantae > Streptophyta > Magnoliopsida > Ericales > Pentaphylacaceae > Euryodendron > Euryodendron excelsum. The sequence goes on along the minus strand of CM065393.1, from coordinate 15,258,635 downwards.
AAGAAGATTTTAAAAGGAGGTTTTGGAGAGGATTTTTAAAAAAAAGAGATTTTGAAAGTAAGTTTGAAAAATAATTTGGAAATAGATGGAATATGGACTTTTACAAGCCTTTAAAAATATTACACATTCCTAAAACGATTCTAACCATAAGAAGACTAGAACCATTCTAGGATTGTGGTTTGAAAACAACAAGGATTTGAAAATATGAACCATGACAATCACTTTAAATGTAACACTTTTCTAAAGCAACCCTAGCCATGGAAAGGCTAGAATCACCTTAGGATTGTGATTTTGAAAACAAGTCTTGAAGAAGAAGATGTAGCGTATGTTTTGAAAACGGTTTTGATGCAAGTTTTCAAAACAAGTTGGAAAACGAATTTTGGAGGAATGCAAGATCATGATATGCACAATACAAGTTGGGGTCGTGAACATACGAGATTAAGGCTTCACCACATAATTAAGAGGGCTTAACCCATGTGGTCTCTGGTTAGACTAAAAGAAAGCCCCCAACACGATGACCTTCAATAGCCTAATCCTACACATGGACTTGGAAGTCCCTTGTTTCAAGCATGCAAGAAAGGGGGGGAAGAAGATGAGAGATTAAAATAGAAGAAAATCGAAGTGGGTTCGGAGAGAGAAGAGAGAGGGGGGAAGATGCGTAAACGTGAAGAAAGAGCCTACCTTGTGTCTTGTTTTATTCGCGTTGTTTTGCATGGTTTACCTTCTTTACTTCGATCTTCACTTTGGTTTGAATCGTTCTTCGACGGGCTTGTCTTGATCTTTGGGAGCTTAGGGTTGCAGCACTTCAAGTCTACAATGGAGGCTTTGGAGGCTAGTGTAAGAGTGTATAGGAGTGTATGTGAGTGTATGGGAGTGTATAGGAACTAAGGTTTGTGTATGGAGGCTAACTTTTAGAGTACCTAAAGAAGACTAGGATTTGGAGAGGCTACGAGCTTTGTGTATCAAAGAATAGGGTTTTTGGACTAAGTTTTTGGACCCTTTTCACGCTGGAAGAGGCTATGTATTTATAAAGAGAACATTGACCGGCGCCTGTTGCAGTGGCGCTAGGCAAAAGTTTACATTGGCGCCACTAGGAGTGGTGCCATGCCAAAATTGGGCTTGGTGCCACTACTAGTGGCGCCATCCACTTAGGAAAGTGTTAAGGTCAGTAAACAACATATGTTCAGAAGATTTAGGCGCCTGTACTAGTGACTACTATGCAATTTTTAGTTTGGCTTCACTAGGAGTGACTCTAGAAAGTTCGGGAATGATTTGAAAGGGCCAGCAATGGCCCGAAAGGCCAGAAAGGGACAAGAACCCTTAGAATAGTGTCTCGCAGGTAGTAAACTTGAAAAATGATGACATGATGTGTTGGAAGGGTTGACCGGGCCATTAGGGGCAAAACGGTAAACTGGACCGGAAAACTACTGGGATAGACTCGAAATGTCCCGGAAGAAGGCTTGATGTTTGGAAACATTACTTAGAATGTCCCAGGAGGATACCGATTTGATACGTATAGTCGGTATGGTCAGAAAAGGTGACCAACCCACTAAGGGCAAAATGGTCATTTCGCACTTGGTTTGCCGGAACTGATTGAGAGTGATCCAAAAAGATAATGGAAGGTCGAGAATACTATAAGAGGCATTCTCGGGAAACTATTGGTTTGATACCCAGAGCTGGTGTGGTTCCTGGGGCACTTGGATGCCCAGGGGCAACATGGTCATCTTAACCGGAATGTTTCAGAATTGGCTCGAAACTAACTATAAGGCACCTAATCATGCCGAATTATCTTTAAGACAATGTTGGAAGGGTGGACTTACCGTTCTGAGGACTTAGGTACTTTCTTGAGACACTTGCTGGAAATGGCCATAGGGGCAGTTTGGTCATTTTTCACCGAAATGGGCTAGCAGGCACCGGTGTCGACCTGGGTTTTGAGTGTTTCCGTCACTCTAACGGCAGTCCTGTGATATAGGGGTTTGCTGGAAATTCCCTATATCGACCTGTTTGCGAGTGTTTCCGCCTCTCTGACAGTTGCGAAGTTTACGAGTATTTCTATTACTCTAACGGGTCGCGATCATTCTAGAGACTGCCTAATCTCTGGAAGCTGCTAGGTGGACTTAGCGACTGAGGAATGAATTTTCTTAAAAGGCATGCTAAACGGACATTTCTGCATTGGCGGGCTTGTAGGCACCAAAGGTGGACTGTTCTACCATCTCGGGAACTTGGGGTCTTGTCCCGGTCGACGAGTTTGAAGGAACTTACTGTTCTGAAGAGTTCACTTGGAAACGTGCTGGATTGGATGGTCTTATCAGCTCAAGGAATCAACTTTCTTGAAAGGTGTGCTAGATTTAATTGGAATTGGAATTGGAATTGGAATTGGAAGGGGGACTTATCGTCTTCGAAAAGACATGCCCATTGGAATTGAACCAAATAATGCTCCCAAGGGCATTTTGGTCATTTTGCCTCTATTTGGGCCCAAAGGGCCTGTGAAGCGATTGATTGACAGGATTAGACTTGGAAAGTTGATTTAGATTAGAATATGTCGATATTGACTTGAATACAAGTCTGGATGGACTGGAGACTGCCGAGCGGGCAAAAATGGGGTGCTTACAACTGCCCCTCTTTTCTATCTTTACTTGTCAAAGACAGAAAACGATAGAGTAAGAGTCTCATGTTGACCATGAGGTAGTCGGAGGGATAGACTTTTGAAATTTTTGAAAACGAGAGTTTGGAAATGGATATTTGGCCCAAAAGGCCTTTGAAATCTAGTTTTGGTGGGAAAAAGGACAAAACTGCCCAAAAATTGGAACTGCCGCCATTAGCAGTGCCGCCTTTGGTAGATTTGGCTTGGCACCATTGCTAGTGGCACCAGGCTTGGGTTCAAAACCAACAAACTACTGGTTCAACATTCTCACAGAAGTTGAAGAGGTTTTGGAAAACCAAGAGTCTTCGTGAGGAAACCGACTTGGACATTGAAGAAGCGCCTCTTAGGGACCACTGAGGATTGTTGAAAGTAAACACCATCGCCGGAGAAGTCACCGAAAAGGAAGATTTCACCGGAGAACTCTAAGAGGTGAGTTTTTGATTTTATATTGATTTTGATGTGTAGAATTTCGTTTGGATCATGTGAATAGTGAAAATTGATGTTTCGATATGTTTTGAACACTGTGGTGAAGTTATTTTTACATTTCGGTGCCTATTTGATTGAATGTGAATGATTTTACATGTTTATGTAAAGGGGGTTTCTGCAATAATTGGGGGTTCGTCCCTACAGCTTTGGGTATTGGGTTTTTTGGCTAGATTTTTATACTGTGTGCTTTAGAAAAATGTGTTTAACAGCAATGTGAAGTTTTGTGATTTTTTGAAAACTTGGTGAATTTTTCATTTTTTGAAAAATAGAAAAATAGAAAAAATAGAGAAAATTGAGTAACTATTAGAGTTTAGTGTTTAAAAAAATGTAGGGATATTTTAGAAAACATTTGAAGTAATTTTGAGAAATTTTGAGATAACTTTGAAAATCATTAATTTGTTTGAAAAATAAAGCAAGTCTTTTGAAAATTTTGGAAATTTGAAATAAATGTGTACGGGTGTTGATGTTATGTGATTGTGACGTTGTGCGGTGCGCAGTTTGTGTGTTTGTGTTGATGTCGTGAGCGTGGTAGGTACCGTTTTGAAGTGGAACTCTGTCGAAATTTTTTCAAAATTAAGGAAAGAATTGGAAAAGTTTTGGAATAAAATCTTTTTGAAGCAGAAAAGGATAAAAAACCCTAGAGATTTAAAAAATCCAATTTGACTCAAAGTTGGAAAATCAAAATGTGTAAGAAATTCATTTTGACTTGGCAACAAAATTTTAAAATCAAAATGTGTAGGAAATTCATTTTTACTTAGAAGACTGGATTTTTGAAAAAAAATATTTTGGAATTTGACAGAAATTTTGGAACAGGAATTTTTTATCGAAACCTTGAAAATTTTTTAAGGAATAATTTTTGGAAAACCTGGGATATTTGTTGGAATAGACATAAGATTAGAAAAGCTCTAAGATGGGCTGAGGAACTTTGAGATTTGATTTCAAAGAATTTTAGACTATGGCTTATAGAATGGATTTTTGGGAAAAAAAAACATTTTAGAATTTCGAGAATTAATTTTGAACTGCAAGGGAATTAGAAAATCTTTTGAAAACGGATCTTCGGAGGAAAGTGATTTTTGAAAAATTTGGGGAAAATGATTAAGAAACCCTTTGAGAAGCTGAATTTAAGAAACCTTTTGAATCGGCTAGAGCAAGATCTACTAATAGCTGTGGCATTTGTTTTTTTATTTCTTTTAATCTTTGGTTATCATTATTACTATTTTTTTCTTCTACTTTTATTTCTTATTTGCACATATTGTATATTAACACCTCTTACTTTGGCTAACCTTTTCAGGATGGCAGACGCGGGCGACGACAGTTCTAAGAGGAGACGCCGCTCCGGGAAGGCGGCTCGAATAGATTCTGTTAGCAGTTTCAGTCAATCCAGGGGTAGTCGGCGATTTGTAGCACAGGCATCCTCTAGCCAGAGCGGCCGGGGGAGTAGGCGACCTGTCGACCCCTTTCCTCCAATTGGGCAAGCCTTTATGAGGAGATTGTTGCAGAGGAGGAGGTACCGGGTCTTGGCAATCAGGTGATTGGTTATGGGAGAGCCTCCAGCCAACACAGACAAACAAGCGCTGAGCTAGGCGACTTGGAGGTACCAGACATGCCACCGTTGGGGGATCTTGCCTATCATTCCAGTGTTTATTCTATACAACATTTACCCCTTCCGTGAGTACACATAACTTTCAGAGGAACTGTTCATCAAGTCTTTGTGACCATGCAATGGGCGGCTCCATCCTACCGTGCTTTCTTGGCTGAGATTGGGTTTGGGGGTTTCATGGGATTGCAGGCTAACCGCCTGAACCGACATCTGGTGCTGGCACTTATCAAGAGATGGTTTGGAGAGACTGAGACTTTCCATTTTGCTGGCTTTGAGCTGGGTCCCACCCCCTTGGACTGGGCTATCATCACTGGGCTTTCCGTTATCGGTCAGCGAATCACCTTGTAGTTAGTTAGCAGAGACAATGCGTGTATTCTGCTGGACTTACCCCCTCCCAAGTGTTCTGCCTTCCTAGTCTCCTGGCTCAGTCGGGATGACAGTACTTTTGCTGTTGAGCCACCACTTACCCGGTGAGACATCATGAGGCGACGACTTATTTTGCATATCATCTTCAGCTGCTTCTGTAACAACAACAAGTCGCTCGTGCCTTTTCGATTAGTGAGTATAGTAGTTGATCTTGGGGCTTTTTTTGAGTTGGATTGGGGGTCCTTCTCTTTTGGTTGTTTCCTTCGATCGATGCAAGTCCATACTTCCTCTCGTTGGGGTAGCATGACTAGTTTCTGGCCTTTTCTTGTCTGGTGGAGTTATGAGTAACTGCCTGTTCGTTACCCTACAGTTATCAACGGTGACCTTTATCCTCGTGCTTTGAGATGGGCTCGTGATCGGGTAACCCAGCGATCGAAGATCACTGACTTCGTGACGCTACGGGCGAACCTGGAGCTCATTGAGGTGAGGGATGTGACTTGGCGGCTCTTCCTTGGATCAATTCATTATGAGATGGTGCGGTACTTAGTCCTATTATCCTTGTCGAGGGCTTCTTTTCTCAGCGAGGATTCTTGGGAGTCCTACCTAGGAGATTGACATTGGCACCAGTTTCACGAGGAGTTCAGGTCAGCAGGAAATCTGCCGAAGTACATGTTTGGAGCCTTGTTGGAGGGGGTTCCCATTCCTTATCATGAATGCCAGTCGAGTGCTGATTTCTTACTTCTTCCAAATATCGACTACGCTGCACACTTCAGGGCTCATTCTGTGGGTGCCTTCACTCGATTTTAGGTAGTAGTCGGCGAATATGTTGTTGGCGAGAAGGTGGTTGACTTGTGGCGTTGTGTCAGGGGATACATGCCCTAAGCTGATTTAACTGCTGTGAGTGACCGGAGGGATCAGTACCAGATGGAGCGGGATCAGTACCAGGCAAAGGTGACTTCCTTGACAGCTCGGCTAACCCGGATGGGAGGTGGCGGGATATGTTGTCCTTTCCTTGCTTCTTCTTTTCGCTTTGCTGTTGGTTAATTATTCCTTTGCCCAGTTAATTTCGGTTGTGTCTTCTTCGTAGGATGCTGGTACTTCTAGTATCTATCCACCTCCTCTAATGCCAGATTTCGGAGATTTTGTTCCGGAGGATATCGATTTTGACCTTTGACAGATGCCTCTTGTGGAGACCCTAATCTTTTTCTGCCCCTATCCCTGAGATGTATTTACGTTAGAAAGCTTTATTCTTGTAGATTTTGCATAGAGATAAACATTTATGATCTAGCTAGTTAAGTGCATGGACAGGCAGAGATATTTATGATTTTGTACAGCTAAGCATATGATCAGATGCATAGATGATGATGCTGTATATTTATTTCATGAGTTGATATTAAATTATGCTGGTGACTTTTCTTTTTACAGGGAGTTATGTCCTATGTATGCGAAGCTCATGCCGATATTTTTGTTTTACCTTTTTTTTTTAAAAAAAATGTGTGCACATATTAGAAATATACTAGCTAACAAAATGACAAGGGGTGTTGTTGAACTTGTTATCTTCGAAATGGTAACCCTTTCCTTTTCGAGGGGCTGGCCTCTCCTTTGTCTCAACCCTACCTTGCCTGGATGATAGCACTTTGCACCCTTCTCAACTTTTTTACTGCCTCTGATTCTCTATTTCGGGGTTAGTGTATAGGATTAACGGGTTGAAACTCTCAACCCTCGGGGTTTTAGCAGCAGCTTACCTAACCTTTAACAGAGCGATAGATGGCAAATCTTTCAATCTGAGGAGACTTTGCTTTAGGACCGTAATGTAGGCTAGGTTATGGGGTTTTTGAAACAACGGGATATGTAGGCTCAAATTCGACATTACTTTCAGTAGGGTTTAGATCCATACCAACCTTGACTATTTTTCCTTTCCAGTAAGGTTAGCGTCTTTCTTTAGCTTCGGCAGCGTATTTAGCTCATTTAGATCAAGCAATCCATTTTTAATCAAAGTGGACTTTAGAAAGGTTGTAATGTAGGCCATGGTTTCGGGTTTTGCAAGAAAGGGGTAAATGCTCGAATCTATTATTTCTACTGGGCTTTTTTGTAACCTAGGATCACCTTTAAATTTCTTCCTTGCTCTTATTATATACTTCTCAAGGTGAAAATGCCTCTTTTCTTTCAACCTTTTAGTATGCTTTTTGAGATAAACATGACTCTCTTCTTTTTCGGCCTTCTTATTATACTTTTCAAGATGGCTCAATCATGATTTTTTTCAGGCCTTAGATAATTAATTTTTTTTTTAGCCTCTTGCCCCTTGGCAACCTTTTTCCTTCACTTTTTCCTTTTTATCTCTTTTCTCTCCTTTTATGAAACGAATAATTTTACAACCTTTTTTCTTAGCCCTTCTTTTTAGCAGTTCAATCTAACCCAATATGGGCGGTGATCCCTAGGCTGGGGTTTCCTTGAAAAAGATAAATGGCTTAACGGGTTTGCAAAGGGGTTGCTTTTGACTGTATAGGAAATGAAATGAGGGCCTCTCTTCACTTTGAACTAGATTGCTTGATCCATAGAGCCTTCAACCCTGCCCTAGCATGATAGAGGATGGATACTATTCCTAGAGTTCTAGACTATTGCCTGCCCCATTGTGGGGGGACGGTCTTGGATCGGGGTTAAAAAGGAATATTTCGCTCATGGTGAGGCACTAGGGGTTAAGCAAAGAGACCGTAAACACATTTGTTTCTTTTATATGGGGAAATGAAAAATGGCTCCTCTTCATCTCGATAATTTGGCCACACATCGCTTAGCTTTGGAGTCTTGTAAATGTTGCCCCTGGGTAGTTTGCTCACTTATCCCTATTCTCTTTCTCATTGGAAAGTTGATCAGCCGGCGAATGGTTAACTTATGCTATCACCCCTTCAAGTCAAATCATTCCATAAGATAAACCATGCCCCTTATGTAGAAAAAATTCACCATTCACAAGAAAAAATAAGATAACAGCAATGAATAAAGAGACTATCATTTGATTATTATTTTATGACAGGCATAGAGTTCTTAAGAATTATAGAAATGTAAACATCAATTTAATGACGTAACATAAAAAGGATACAAAGAAAGTGGGTGAAAACACCCCTATCTTGTACGCTTTCGAAGAGAACCCATTTCAATAAGGCCCTGGGACAATGCCTACATCTTCGATACTCCATTCGTGATTTGGGTCCTTGGCCAAGGTAAGACAGGCAAAGGCTTCTTCTAGAGCTCTGGACATGTTGACTTTGATGGCACGGTTGTCAGGCTCATTGGCCTCTTTTTTGTTCTATGCAGCATGTTCTTTTGTAAATAGGATGGCTAGTTCACCTCCTTCTAACTCGAACGGCTCCGTCTGTGCTTTTGATTCTTCTAGTTCCCAGCCCATGTCTTCATAGTTGTACTCGGTCGCGGGCCAAGGGTTCTCTAGTAAATGAAGTTCCGCCGCGGCATACTTCGGGCATAGAAACTCAACAACCATGTTTTCAATAAGCTTTTCTTTCAGAAACATTGGCTCCTCAACTGGCCAGTCAGAAGCATCAAGCACCTCATTAGGGTTATAGAGATAAATAGGGTATAATGGGAGTTCCTCATCCCAGTCATCCTCTTCATTGGTCTCGGTCTCCTAATCCACCTCATAATCTTTAGCCATGGGCCCATCGAACTCTTCCCCGCCTTTCATTTCTACTAATATCATATTGACGGTGTGGTCCGGCAAAGGGTTAGTGGTCACATTGGGAGTTGGAGCAGGTTTTACTAGTTGCAGATCAACAGTCTTGTTGTCTATCAGGTCCTGAATTTTGTGCTTAAGAGAGAAGCAGCTTTCGGTGTCATGCCCTTGGCCACCTAAATGGTATTCACAAGTGAGGGCGGCACTAAAGGTTAGGGGTAACGGGCTTGGCAATGGGCCGACAGGTATGGGCTTTAGGATATTGTTCTTCAGAAGATTGTGGTAGGCCTTGGTTTGGGTGCAGGCTAGGGCATCAAAGGTACAGATGCGTCGGGCAGGTCTATTAAAGTTAGGTCGTGCCCCAGCAGGGCCATAGTTAGGGGTTAGAACAAGCATGGTAAAAGTGGGTAAGGGCAAGATAGGGTGTGATTGTAGTGGTGGACGATATTGGGGTGGTCAGCCTGATAGGATGGCAGACACCTCGCTTTCCTTCTTGATTATTCCCCTTGTAGTAGCCATCTTCTTAGCTATGTTAGTAGAACTTTCTCTAGTCTTGGCGTAGGGGTCTACAATCCTCCCTGTCTTGAGACCATTTTCTATCATCTCCGCTTGCATGATAAGTTTAGAGAAGCTTTTCCCCACACTTGTACAGAGCTTCTCGTAGAATATACCTCGGAAAGTATGTACGAACAATTACACGTACTCCTTCTCTTCCAGTCGGGGATTGACTTGTGCAACGGCTTCTCTCCATCTCAAGGCATAGTTCTTGAAACCTTCTTTTTCGCCCTTGCTCATAGTCATCAGAGACCATTGGTCAAAGGTGAGGTCAATATTGTGACGGTACTGAGCTTTGAATGCGTTAACTAGCTCGATCCAAGTCGTGATCTTCCTTAGGTCCTGACGGGGTACTTAGAGGGTTAGGCCATTGACATGTCTCTTCACCCTTCACTCACTCAGAATCTACGGTTACTTTGTCTAGTTTTATCCACTTTTCAAAATTTTCCAAAGTTTCCAAAGAAAATCTTATTTTTCATAGCCATTTTCAAATAAGTGTCATCACTTGCATTCATTGCTTATGTTCATGCTCTTACAGTAACCATCCATTTTACCTTGCATTGAGTTTTTCGAAAAGTTACTAACTCCTTGCATTTTTCTTTGGTAGGTGGACCTTTGTTCACATTTTATTTCATGTCTTATTTATTGCCATGTATGTGAATGAATGAACAGGATGTGATGTGTGTTATTGGGTCCTTTCCTCCATTTTTAAAAATTCCACACACACTTGGTGCACTCACTTGCATTTGCATCTTGCATATATTACGTAGTTACTACCCTTCCAGATAGAAGGGGGAATAGTATATTGACTATGGGCGGATGTTGTGTTAGTTTCTCAGCCTACGGTCTCTTAATAGTTCCCCTGCTCGAACCACCAACCAAAAATGGAGTTCACCCTTTCGGGGGTGGATGCCAGAGGTTTGAAGGTTTGGGAGCCGAGCCTTTTTAGGAAGTATTAGTAAACCCTCAACCTCATGCTCATATAGCACCCTATGCATAGCCGAACCTCTACCGAATTTAGGACACGCGCGTCAATTTCAAAACCAAGGCGGAAAGGGCGACCGCTTTAGTTTCCGTTATATATATTCTGATTAATTCATGATGTCATGCTATTTAATTCTTGCCATTTTTATGTATATGCACCATAACTACTCATGCATTGGAATTCATTTCAATACAAGAGTTTCCAAAGTAACTCAAGTCACTGCATCTTTATGCATCTAATCAACCCTCAGAGAAAGGCCCAAAGACCTTCTCATTCAGACCTAGAGACCCTAAGGATTCAGGGCATGCATCAAAGTCATCTCATAAAGAGGGGCCCTAATCCTTTCGTTCTCATGGAGATAGGGCTGCCAAGAAGGCAAAGGGGCAATTCAAATCAAGGTCTCCCACCAACATCCTTCTAAGAAGGCGAATTCGAAGACTCAAGAGTAGTTTAGGATCCCTCGATATAAATAGGCGGAAGTCCAAAGGAAAATGTTCCCCTTCCCCATTTCAATGTATTTTTGAAAAATTCTATGTACAAAGAGAATTCATCTCAATAAAGCTGTCATTTTTGTCAAATGAATGAATGTATGAATGGATGAATGAACGGGCATATGGTATAGTATTGTATGCAAGGGTAACCCCTATCTCCGGACGTGAGCCAACACATCATGCTTAGTTCCCCTCAAAAGGCAGGGGCACCCTTAGGCCATGCATTGCATAAAATCTTTCTAAATCCAAAACCTAACATGTAATCCTATTGTTTTGTTTTTCTTTATTTTCTATTTTCCCCCCTCTCCATCTCAACCAAAGACTAGCAATAGTTTCTGGTGAGACTGCTTGCATTTTAGATCACCATTGCTCCCAAAAAAGGAAAGAGAGGAACACAAGTGCCTCATGAACTCCGAATACTAGTAGCACAAATGACGAGTGAAGGCAATGCTCCCGATCTACAAAAACATATGGAAGACACCGCATGGATCCTTGCCATTAAACGAGGAAAACAGCCAATGCAAGAAGCAATGTATCCCATGGAGAATATGACCATTCCACCAACTGATCAAGCCATCAATCCAAGACAGATAGAGGGAAAATTGGGTGATATTTCTGTAACCTTGAAGGTCGTGGCTGACAAGTTACTGAAAATAGTCCAAGATGACAAAAAAGGATGGAACCCTGATGAAGCTTGGCCGGTCTCAGAGCAGCTATCCAAGGGCCTTCAAGAAATCCTCATCCCTAAAGGGAACACTCTCTGTTACGCCCAGATTTTTTGCACTCGGAGAATACTCACACAAGTGGAAAAAATGTTGTACTCTCTCGTTAGAACTCACCCTCCTAGAAGAATGAGTGCGACTAAGTTTGAATTAAAAATTGAATTGAATAAAGGGCTTTTAGAAAAGATTTGGAGTCGCCACCTAACTTGATTAAGGTGAGTTAGGTCACCTAAAAACTAAGAATAATCCAAAGACTACACTTAGGGTTTTTGGAAAACAATTTTGAAAATATCTCCTCAAGAGAAGGTTTTTTAGAAAAATAGGGTATTTGGCAACCTTTGGAAAATATTTAGCCATTTTTGAAAAATAACTCCGTTTTTGGTCTTTAAAATCAGTGATTCTAGGTTCGGAGGTTGGTTACGTGTAGGGAAGACGCACTAAGCCATCACCCTACCCCGCCCTTTTGGTACCTACATGTCAATCTACCCTAGATTCACCTATGAGAGTCTTTAACTAACTAATGGTTCAATCCTATTTACTTTTGAAAACAATGTTTAAAAATATGATGCATGATATGCAAGTGCAAGAAAAGAGAATTGAAGAATTGATTTGGAAAGAAATTGATTTGATTTGAAAAGAGATTTGAAATTGGAATTGAAAAGAGAATTGAAAAGAGTTATGGAATTGGAAACTTGAAAAATGTTGTGGAATTGGAGATTGGAAAGAAATTGTAGAAATAGAAATTGAAAGATGTTATGGAATTTGAGATTTGAAGAAGGTTGTGGAATTTGAAATTTGAAAGAAGTTGTGACCGCACTCATGTGATCGCACACATCAGGTCAGTCGTAGTTCGGACAAGAGTCCGATTGAAAATGGAAGAGTTGATTTGGAAAAGAGTTAAAATTGGAATTTGGATTGGAATTGGAAGATTGAACTTTGATTGGAAGATTTGAAAAGATTTGGTTTTTTGAAAGACTTGGTTTTAGGAAACCTAGAAAGACCAGAAACTTAGAAAAGAAGGATTGGATTTGACTTGGAAAGATTTTGGAGAAGAATTGACTTGAATACTTGGACTTGGAAGATTGAAGAAAAATTGGAATTAGGAAAGGTTCGAATTAAGAAAGTTTCGAAATTGGAAGTGTCATTTTTAGGAAAGTTTCATTTTAGAAAAGTTTCAAATTAAGAAAGTTTTGAATTAGGAAAGTTTTCAACTTAGGAAAGTTTTGAATTTGGAATGTTTCAACTTAGGAAAGTTTTGAAATAGGGAAGTTTTGAAAATTGGAAAGTTTTGAGTTTAGAAAATTTTGAATTTGGAAAGATTTCAAGTTTAGGAAAGTTTAAGATTTAGAAAGTTTAAGAGTTTTAGAAAATCTTGAGATTAAGAAAGGTTTGAGTTTAAGAAAGATTTGAAAACTTAGGTTTAAAAAGTTAAGATTTGAAAAGAGGGTATAATTAGGAAAGGGTTGAATGAGGGAAGATTTGAAAGTTGAGTTTTAAAATTTAGGAAAGATTCTTATGTTCAAGTTTTGGAAACTTAAGATTTAGGAAAGGGGAAGGTTAGGAAGGAGTTGAATTAGGAAAGATTTGGATTAGGAAGGGATTAGATTTTGTTTCTAAGAGAGAAGATTTGATTTTGTTTCCAAAAACGAAGGATTGGATCTAGTTTCCTAAACGGGAAGATGGGATTTGGTTTTCTAAAGGGAAGATTTGATTTGACATGGATTTGGAAGGGGTAGTTTTAGAAACCCTAGGTTTGGAAGACTATAGTTTTGACATAGAAAATAGGTTTTGGAAATATGTATAGTCTTGATGTAGAAAACAAGAGGTTTTGGAAACCTAGATTTGGGGCAAAGTTTGAAAATCATATTTTTGGGAAGAAAATTAGGGTTTTCTAATTGTGGGTTATAGGGCTTGACTTGTGCTCTAAGGAAAGAGTTTTTGGAAAATGTGTTTTTAGAAACAAGTTTTTGGAAGGAAATCTTAGAGAGGAGTTTCTAGAAGGAAGATTTTGGAAAGCATTTTTAGGAAAGTGAATTTTGGAAGGAGAGAGTTTTTGGAAAGATTTTTGGGGAGCGTTTTTAGAAAGTGAATTTTGGGGAGAGTGTTTTGAAAAGGAGTTGAAAAAGGGAGTTTTGAAAAATAAATTTTTGAAGGGAGTTTTTGAAAACAACTTTGGAAATGAGAGTTTTTAGAAAGCACATTGAAAGAGGAGATTTTAGGAAAAGAGATTTTTGAAAATAGAGTTTTTTAGAAAGTAGAAAACAACTCACTTTCCTAAAGCAATTCTAACCATAAGAGAGCTAGAACCACTTTAGGAAAGCGGTTTTGAAAAAAACAAGATTTGCAAATATGGACCATATTGGTCACTTTGAATGTAACACTTTCCTAAAGCAACCCTATCCATGGAAAAGCTAGAATCACCATAGGATTGTGATTTTGAAAACATGTTTTGAAAAAGGAGATTTTGATGCACTTTTGAAAACAAGTTCGAAAACGAGTTTGAAAACGATTTTTGGAAGATGCATGATCATGATATGCACAATGCAAATTTGGGGTCGTGAACATACAAGGCTAAGGCTTCACCACATAATCAAGGGGGCCGAACCCACGTGGTCTCCGGTTAGCCTAAAAGAAAGCCCCCGACATGGTGACCCTCCGACAGTCTAATCCTACACATGGACTGGGAATCCCCTTGTTTCAAGCATGCAAAGAAAGGGGGGAAAAGAGATGGGGGATTAAAATGGAAAAAACCCAAGTCGGTTAGGAGAGAGAAGAGAGAGGGGGGGAAGTGCGGAAATTTAAAGAGAGAGCCTACCGTATGTCTTGTTTATTTTACGCGCTTTGCTTGTCTTCGGTCTTCGTCTTGATATTCGTCTTCAATCTTCAAGAGTTGTCTTCAAGCTTTAGATTGTAGCTCTTCAAGCCTTCAAAGAAGGTTTGAAGGCTAGTGTATGGAGGTGTTTAGGAGTGTATATGAGGCTAGGGTTTAGTGTATGGTGGCTAGGGTTTGAAAAACCTAAAAAGCTAGGGTTTAGGGAGTGCGTGAGCTCTGTATATCGAATTGTATGATTTTTAGACTGAGTTTGCGGACCTCTTTCACGCTGGAAGAGGCTCTGTATTTATAGAGGTTGGACAATACTGGCACTTGTTGCAGTGGCGCCAGGCCAAACTTTACACTGGTGCCACTACGAGTGGCGCCAGGCCATTTTTTGGCTTAGCGCCACTACTAGTGGCGCCAACCAATTAGGAAATGTTTAAGGTCAGTAAGCAATGTATCTTTGACTAGATTTGGGCGCCTGTACTAGTGACTACCATGCAATTTTTAGCCTGACTTCACTAGGAGTGACTACGGAAAGTCCGGGAAGGATTTTGGAAGACCGAGGATGACTCGGAAGGCCAAAAAAGATCAGGAACACTTAGAATAGTGTCCCGGAGGTATTTGACTTGAAAAATGAGGACAAGATCTATCGGAAGGGTTGACTAGGCCGTTAGGGGCAAAATGGTGGATCGGGTTGGAAAGCTGTCAGGACAAACTCAGACTGTCTCAGAAGAAGACTTGAGATTTGGAAACATTATTCAGAATGTTCCCAAAGGTTGCCGGTTTGATACCCAGAGCCGGTGTGGTCAGAAAAGGCGACCGGCCATCCAAGGGCAAAACGGTCATTTCGCACCGGGTTTGCCGGAACTGACTCGGAACGATCCGGAAAGATAAAGAAAGGTTGAGAATACTATAAGAAGCATTCTCGGGAGGTTACCTGTTTGATACCCATAACCGGTGTGGTCGAAAAAGGCGACCGGCCCACTAGGGGCAAAACGGTCATTTCGCACCGGGTTTACTGGAATTGACTCGGAATGATCTGAAAAGGCAGAGGAAGGTTGAGAATACTATAAGAAGTAATCTCAGAAGGTTACCGGTTTGATACCCAGAGCCGGTGTGGTCCTCGGGGCGTTTGGATGCCTAAGGGCAGAATGGTCATCTTGATTGGAAAGTCTCAGAAAAGGCTTAAGGGGCAGTTTGGTCATTCTTCACCGAAGTGGGCTAGAGGCACTGGTGTTGACCTAGCTTTTGAGTGTTTCCACCACTCTGACGGCGGTCGTCGTGACACAGGGGTGTGTTGGCAATTCCCTATGTCGACCTGCTCACGAGTATTTCCACTACTCGAACGGTTGTGATGTTTGCGAGTATTTTCGCTACTCAGACCGTCTCAAGGAATAAACTACCTCGAGAGAGGGATTGGAAAGGGGACTTATCGTCTTCGAAAAGACGTGCCTGATTTAGGACCCTCTTGAAGAATAAACTATCTCGAGAGAGGGATTGGAAAGGGGACTTATCGTCTTCGAAAAGACGTGCCTAATTTAGGATCGTCTCGAGGAATAAACTGTCTCCAGAGAGGGATTGAAAAGGGGACTTATTGTCTCCGAAAAGACGTCCCTGATTTGGGACCGTCTCGAGGAATAAACTGTTTCGAGAAAGGGATTAGAAAGGGGACTTATTGTCTCCGAAAAGACGTGCCTGATTTGGAACCGTCTCGAGGAATAAACTGTTTCAAGAGAGGGATTGAAAAGGGGACTTACCGTCTCCGGAAAGACGTGCCTAATTGGAACCGTCTCAAGGAATAAACTGTCTCGAGAGAGGGATTGGAAAGGGGACTTACCGTCTTCAAAAAGATGTGCCTGATTAGAATAAGTTGACCGTCTCGAGGAATCAACTGTCTCGAGAGAGGGATTGGAAAGGGGACTTACCGTCTTTGGAAAGACGTGCTTGATTTGGAACCGTTTCAAGGAATAAATTGTCTCTAGAGAGGGATTGGAAAGGGGACTTACCATCTTCAAAAAGACGTGCCTGATTTGGGACCGTCTCGAGGAATAAACTATCTCGAGAGAGGGATTGCAAAGGGGACTTACCGTCTTCGGAAAGACGTGCCTAATTGAAACCGTCTCGAGGAATAAACTATCTTGAGAGAGGGATTGGAAAGAGGACTTACCGTCTTCGAAAAGACGTGCCTGAATTGGAACCATCTCGAGGAATAAACTGTCTCGAGAGAGAGATTGGAAAGGGGACTTACCGTCTTTGAAAAGATGTGCCTGATTTGGAACCGTCTTGAGGAATAAACTGTCTTGAGAGAGGGATTGGAAAGGGGACTTACCATCTTCGAAAAGACGTACCTGATTAGAACCATCTCGAGGAATAAACTGTCTTAAGAGAGGGGTTGGAAAGGGGACTTACCGTCTTCAGAAAGACGTGCCTGATTTGAAACCGTCTTGAGGAATGAACTGTCTCGAGAGAGAGATTGGAAAGGGGACTTACCGTCTTCAAAAAGACATGCCTGAATTGGAACCAACTCGAGGAATAAACTGTCTCGAGAGAGGGATTGGAAAGGGGACTTACCGTCTTCGAAAAGACGTGCCTGATTTGGAACCATCTCAAGGAATAAACTGTTTCGAAAGAGGGATTGGAAAGGGGACTTTCCGTCTTCGAAAAGACATGCCTGAATTGGAACCGTCTCGAAGAATAAACTATCTCAAGAGAGTGATTGGAAAGGGGACTTACCATCTTTGAATAGACGTGCCTGAATTGGAACCGTCTCGAGGAATAAATTATCGAGAGAGAGGGATTGGAAATGGGACTTACCGTCTTCGAAAAGACGTGCCTGATTTGGAATAGATTTACCATCTTGAGGAATCAACTATCTCGAGAGAGGGGTTGGAGTTGGAATTGGAAAGAACAATGCCCCTAAGGGCATTTTGGTCATTTTGCCTCTATTCGGGCCTGGCGGGCACACGAAGCGATGGACAGACGGGATTTGGATTTAGAAAGTTGATTTCGATTGGAATATACCCACAATGACTTGAACACAAGTCTGGACGGAGTGTAGACTGCCGAGCGGTCAAAAATGGGGTGCTTACACTCTCCCAGTCAAAGTTCAAACGGTTAACCTTCTTGAGACCACAGCAACAGAACCTTTTCTAATTATCCAGCTTATGTAGACCAATCTAATCCTAACCACTGAAGCCTTGCCCCACCCTAAGTACTTCCGTATCATTCTCAACCCCTGCCAAGAGCCAGAAGTCCCTGAGCCCATGGTTGCAATGGCCGGGTTCGTCCCACACACAAACCCTCGACGAGCCATGAGGCCCCTACCTCCCATATATGCTCCCGCACCTCCAAGTATTCCTCTATCACCCGTCACCTTACCTATCCTCCTCAAAATGGAAAAATCAGAACCCATTTCCTTGCCAATACCCGAAAAAACAACCTTACCATTACTATCCCAATCGCCTGTCACCGACTTGCATAAGGTGCCTTGGAACTACCCCCCAACTCCTACCCAGCCCATAGAGGAGTCCATTGTAGAAATTGGAGGAATGACTAGGTCAGGTCGATGTTACACTTCAGAAGAGATAGAAAGAAGAAGAAAAAGGAAAGACAAGGAAGGAGAATGTTCCAATCCTTTGACATAACATGAAATCTTTGAGTTTGCCAAAGCACTGAAGAAGAACGACTATGATGTGATGGAGTAGCTCAAGAAAACCCCTTCCAACATCTCCAAGTCAGGACTGCTCGTCACGTCTGAAACTCATCGCAATGCCTTGCTTAAGGTTCTTAAAGAAGCCCACGTGCCAGACAGTTTTTCCCCCGAAAATCTGCAAAATATGGTATGACTCATTATGGCACTAAATGTCATCACTTTTATTGATGATGAGATCTCGCAGAAGGAACTGGACATACACAGGCCCTACATGTGATAGTCAAAACTAAAAGGATGATTGTATCAAGGGTACTAATGGATAATGGATTAGCTCCAAATGTTTGCCTATACTCAACCATGGAAAGACTCGGGATGGACCAATCTCACCTAAGCCACAATAGCATTATCATACGGGCCTTTAACGGGTCCAGCAGAGAAACAATGAGGGAAATTGAGATACTTATTGAGATAGGGCCTATCACCTTCGCTATCAAATTCCAAGTCCGGCAAATACCTTCGGCCTATAACATATTGCTTGGATGGCCCTGGATTCATTCAGCAGGGGTAGTACCATCCAGTCTCCATCAGAAGGTCAAATTCATAATCAAGGCTAAGCTGATTTCTATCTGCGCTGAAAAGGAGTTTGCAATTTACAAAACCGAGGCTGTTCCTTACACCAAATTGGCTGCCCTATCCTGTTTCCAGTGCCTAAAGTATTTCACCGCAATACATGAGGGGAATATGGTTGAACCAAAGTATTCAAACAACGCACAGATGATCGCTCGCTATTTTTGGAAGAACGGATATCAGCCATGCAAAGGACTACGGAAAATATTGCTAGGGATTCTCGAAATTCCAAACATACCATCCTAGAAGTATACTTTCGGCCTAGGATACAAGCCGACAAGGAAGGAAATTAAGGGCCAGGCCCAGAAAAGAAAATGGCAAAGGATTGCACAAGGAAAGGGAGAAGAAGAAGAGATGACACGCCAACTCAAAGAGCTTTGCTTGACGGAAGATAACAACAATCTTAAGAGGGGAAAAAAGGAGGCTGGCAGCCGAGCCAATTTATTTCAAGAAGCCTTGATGATAGATGTGCCTCCACCCTCAGACATGGGAGTACCAAAAAATAGCACAATCAAGCTTGCTCTTCCCAAAGAGAACCTCGATAACTAGGACAGTGAAAACCTCCGTCGTGCGTGCAAGTTTCGGTATAAGCTTGCCGGGGCATTCCACGTGTCTCTAACCCTCTAAAGCTTTGTCATCTGTTTATCTTTCTATTGTTGTTTCAAGTTTCAATCAACAGCTGTAGTGAAAATATCCATATATAAAAAAGATTACTTCCCTGTTTTGAATGATTCTCCTTGTTGTTTTTAATCAGGAACCCACATATCCAACGTCACGGCCAATTAATCGAAAGAATGATTATTTTGGCTGATTACGATTTTGAAACTGAATTTGACTACCAGCGCTTGGGAATTGAACATGATGTAAACAATATTGATGAAGTCTCGGAGGAGATTTTGGAGCAGTTAGAGAAGCATGACAATTGCAAAACCCCTAATATTGAAGAGACACAAACAGTTAATTTTGGCAGCAAGGAGTCTCCTAAAGAAGTAAAGATTGGGACCGGACTGGATCTTTGGCAACCCCAAGAAATGCTGGAGTTACAGGCCGCCTATATTAATGTCTTTGCGTGATCCTATAAAGATATGCCAGGATTGGATGAGTCTATTGTCGAGCACCGACTACCCTTGGATCTGTAGAGCAAGCCTATAAAGCAAAAGCTCCGAAGGCTCAAACCTGAGTGGAGCTTGAAAGTCAAGGAGGAGGTGGTTAAGCAATTTTATGCTGGGTTCCTACAAGTGGTCGAATATCCCCAATAGTTGGCCATTATTGTTCCGGCTCTAAAAAAGGATGGGAAGGTTCGGATGTGCATCGATTTTTGAGATCTCAACAAAGTAAGCCCAAAGGATGACTTCCCTTTACCTCATATAGATATCCTGGTAGATAATACTGCAAGCCATGAGATGTTCTTTTTTTATAGATGGGTTTTCAGGATACAACTAGATCAAGATAACCTGCGAGAATTACAAAAAGATGGCTTTCATCACCCCATGGGGAGTGTATTGTTACAAGGTAATGCCCTTTGGACTAAAGAATGCCAGGGCAACCTATTAAAAAGCCATGGTCACTCTCTTTCGCGATATGATACACAAAGAAGTGGAGGTCTACATGGATGATGTGATAATCAAGTCAGGAGCCCAAGAGGACCATTTGATCAATCTACAGAAGGTGTTCGATTGGCTCCGCAAGTATCAACTTAAGCTCAACCCTGGCAAGTGTACTTTCGGTGTCTCCTTCGGAAAACTATTGGGGTTCATTGTCAGTAAGAGAAGGATAAAAGTAGATCCTGTCAAGATTAAGTCAATCACTAAAATGCCACCCCCAAAGGGGGAAACTGAAATAAGATCCTTTTTAGGCAAATTGAACTTTATTAGCAGATTCGTTTCTCAAATGACCCACCTCTGTGAACCAATTTTCAAATTACTCAAAAAAGATGCCCCTAAGGAATGGAATGAGGACTGTCAACAGGTTTTTGAAAAAATCAAGGAGAACCTCTTGAAGCCCCCGATCCTGGTACTGCCGACTCCAGGGAAACCCCTCATAATGTACTTAACAGTTCTTAAAACTTCAATGGGATGTGTTCTGGGTTAGCATGATAAAACTAGGAGATGGGAGTAAGCCATCTATTATCTCAGCAAAAAGGTTTTGCCCTATGAGGTCAAGTACACTATGCTGGAGAAAACTTGTTGCGCTTTGGCGTGGGCATCTCATCAACTTAGACATTACATGCTGCATCACACCACATTCCTCATATCTCAGATGGACCCAATCAAGTACTTGTTCGAAAAACCCACTCTTTCCAACAAGGAAGCTAGATGGCATATGATTTTGGCTGATAAGGGACAAGTCATAGCGGATTACCTAGCAGAAAACCCTATCATAGAGTATTAACCTATAAAGCCTAGTTTTCCCGATGAGGATATCTTATACACTGAATCTGTGGCCAAAAAGCAAGAAGACCCGGGATGGAAAATGTATTTTGACAGTGCTTCAAACAAAAAGGGAGCTAAAATTGGGGCAGTCATAGTGTCCGAAAAAGGCAATCATTATCCCATTGTATCCAAACTAAGATTTGATCTTTGCACCAATAAAATCACTGAGTACAAAGCCTGCATCCTGCGATTGAGATTAACAATAGAGATGAAGATTAAGGAATTGATGCTATTCAAGGATTCCGATCTAGTGATTCAGCACACCAAGGAGGTGTATCAGACCAAGGCCGACAAACTTTCCCTGTACCATCAGCAAATCAAGGACCTTTGTCAAAGGTTTCAGAAAATAGATTTCTACCATATTCCCCAGACCGAAAACAGTTTTGCTAATGCCTTGGCTACCTTGGCTGCAGCTATTAAAGTGGATGATGGTTCTGAAATCCCTGCCCTCCAAATCTTTGTTCGAGACACTCCGTCTCACAGCCGCAACACCTTCACCGAGCCGGATGGGCGGCGATCTCAAAAGATATATGCAAATTGGAGAATTCCATGCTCAAGCTATACAGAGCGATAAGAAGATGATCCGGAGGATGGCGGCCCAATATGTTCTAGTTGGAAATGAGATCTTCAAAAGATCCCCCTTAGGGACTCTAAAGTGCGTTGATGCAACGGAAGTAGGGGAAATCATGAGCAAAGTCCATGAGGGGACTTGTGGGCCCCACATAAATGGCCATACCCTTTCTAAAAAGATTCTCAGGACGGGATACTATTGGACCACCATGGAAACAGACTGCGTTCGGTATGTCCTTTGAAGCCACAAATGTCAAATACACGGGAATATGATCAAAACCCCACCTGTCACGCTACAACCAATGACGGCCCCATGACCTTTTTCTATGTGGGTGACGGATATGATCGACCCAATCTCCCCAAAAGCCTTCAATGGACACTGGTTCATCTTGGTTGCTATCGATTATTTCACAAAGTAGGTCAAACCCGCATCCTATGCACATGTCACCAAGAAGGTAGCGAACAAATTCATCAAGAACCATATTATCTGCCGATATGGAGTTTCGGAATCCCTCATCACTGATAATGCTACCAACCTGAATAATGACTTGATGACCCAGTTGTGTCAAAGCTTCAAAATCAGCCACCGGAATTCAGTGGGCTATCAGCCACAGATGAACGGGGCAGTAGAAGCCACCAACAAAAATATCAAGAAAATCCTCCAAAAGATGATTGACCACTACAAAGATTGGCATGAGAAGCTCCCTTTTGCACTCATGGCCTACCGAACCACAATGAAGGTCTCTACCTACACAACCTCTTATGAGTTGGTCTACGGCAATGAAGCTGTGCTCCCTGTCGAGATAGAAGTCCCTTCTATGAGGGTACTAATGGAGACGCAACTAGAAGAGGCAGAATGGGTCAAAGACCGACATGCACAACTGTGCCTGTTGGATGAAAAACGGCTAGGCGCTGTTTACCACGCGCAATACTATAAAAGGAGGTTAGCCAAGGCATTTCATAAGAAAGTGAGACCCTGAAGTTTCCAGGCTGGGGATTTAGTGCTAAAAAATATCATTTCTAACCAAGAAGAAGTTGGAGGAAAGTTTGCCCCAAACTGTGAGGGGCCTTTTATAGTAAAAAAGGTCCTGACAGGAGGAGCACTCATATGGGCAAAGATGGATGGCTAAGAGTTTGCCAAACCATTAAATTCAAACGCAGTCAAGCGTTACTTTATATAAATCAGAAGTTCTTATTTTCTTTTTAGCAACAAGGAAGTCTGCCGCAATGAAGAGAGGCCTGTGAACTTTTGTTAAAAGAGAAAATGTGTGTGTTCCCTTCCTTAGTCATCAAAATTCTTGCGAAAGAACTCATGAAGACTAGAAAGTTTAAATTGATATGTTAAGAGGCCATCAATTCATTTCACCCCATGCGTCATATCCCTTGCTATAACCCATTTTGAACTAGTTATATTTCTTCAACAAACCAGAACTGGTGATCACCGCCCACAATGGGTGATAGTAAATTTCAAAAGAAAATGAGAAAATTAGAATATGAGAAGAAAGAAAGCTTCGTCATACATTTGAAAAAGGAAGAGATAATGCAGTATTCAAAACAACAGACGGAATGATGAGGTGCCCCGGGAACTCAACAGGCAATGCAAATAGCAATGCTGGGGTAAAAACAAAAGATACAATGAACTCTATATGGGTAAAAGTTTGCTTAAAAAGAAAAAAAAAAAAAAAGGGAATGATGAAAGAGTGATCACCGGTCTATAACAAACCTAAAAGAAGTGCAACACTTTGAGCCTTTTGTACCATTCTTTTCAAAGCCCCATCACCTAGCCTCATTACCACCTAACTTAAAAAGACCTCCTTGATCAATGAAAACCGTCTAATCTAAACTAAGTTCGACACAAGAAAGATCATGATTTTTGAATAAGGATAAATATACGAATACCAAAGTTTCTACCCCAACAAGCATGTCCTCCCTTAATTATAGAGGAATTGCGGTAAGCACCCTATTTTTGACCGCTCAGTAGTCTACACTCCGTCTAGACTTGTTTTCAAGTCATTGTGAGCATATTCCTATCGAAACCAATTCTCTAGGTCCAAATTCCGTCTTTCCATCGCTTCGCGGGCCTGTCAGGCCCAAATAGAGGCAAAATGACCAAAATGCCCTTAGGGGGGCATTGTTCTTTCTTATTCCAATTCCAATCCCTCTCTTGAGACAGTTTATTCCTCGAGATGGTTCGAGTAGCAAAACTACTCACAAAACCGTTAGAGTGGCGAAAACACTCACAATCCAGGCACGTCTCTTCGGTGACGGTAAGACCCCTTTCCAATCCCACTCTCGAGACAGTTTATTCCTCGAGACGGTTCCAATCCAGGCACGACTCTTCAGAGACGGTAAGACCCCTTTCCAATCCCTCTCTCGAGACAGTTTATTCCTCGAGACGGTTCCAATCCAGGCACGTCTCCTCGGAGACGGTAAGACCCCTTTCCAATCCCACTCTCGAGACAGTTTATTCCTCGAGACGGTCCGAGTAGTGAAACTACTCACAAAACCGTTAGAGTAGCGGAAATACTCACAAAACCGTTAGAGTAGCGGAAACACTCACAAAACCGTTAAAGTAGCGGAAATACTCACAAAACCGTTAGAGTAGCGGAAATACTCAACCGTTAGAGTAGCGAAAATACTCACAAAACCGTTAGAGTAGCGGAAATACTCAACCGTTAGAGTAGCGGAAATACTCACAAAACCGTTAGAGTAGCGGAAATACTCACAAATAGGTCGATATAGGGAATTGGCAACAAATCCCTGTGTCACGACGACCGCCGTTAGAGTGGCGGAAACACTCAAAACCCAGGTCAACACCCGTGTCTGTTAGCTCACTTCGATGAAAAATGACCAGACTACCCTTAGGACCTTTTCCGAGACTTTCCGGTCAAAATGACCATTTTGCCCCTAAGCATCCAAATGCCCCGGGAACCACACCAGCTCTGGGTATCAAACCGGTAACCTCCTGAGACTACTTTTTATAGTATTCTCAATCTTCCTTTACCTTTCTAGATCATTTCGAGTCAGTTCCGGCCAACCCGGTATAAAATGACCATTTTGCCCCTAGAGGGCCGGTCTCCTTCTTCGACCACACCGGCTCTGGGTATCAAACCAGTAATGTCTCGAGAATACTTTTTATAGTGTTCTCAACCTTCCTTTACCTTTCCGAACGATTCCGAGTCAGTTTCGGCAAACCCGGAACAAAATGACCATTTTGCCCCTGGTGGGCCGGTCTCCTTTTCTGACCACGCCAGCTCTGGGAATCAAACCGGCAACCTCCGGGAACATTCTGAATAATGTTTCCAGATCCCAAGTCTTCTTCCAGGACAATCCGAGTCTGTCCCGGCAGTTTTCCGATCCGAGTGACCGTTTTGCCCCTAAAGGCCCAGTCAACCTTTCCGACACATCTTATCCTCACTCTTCAAGTCAAATACCTCCAAGACACTATTTTAAGTGTTCCTGCTTCTTTCCGGCCTTCCGGGTCATTCCCGGCTCCTCCAAATCATTCCCAGACTTTCCGAAGTCACTCCTAGTGAAGCCAGGCTAAAAATTGCATGGTAGTTACTAGTACAGGCGCCCAAATCTAGTCAAAGATACGTTGCTTACCGACCTTAAACCTTTCCTAATTGGCTGGCACCACTAGTAGTGGCGCCAAGCCAAAAAATGGCCTGGCGCCACAGCAACAGGCGCCAGGTTTGTCCAACTTCTATAAATACAGAGCCTCATTCAACATGAAAGGGGTCTGCAAACTTGACCTAAAAATCCTATATTTCGATATACAGAGCTCGAGCACCTCCAAAACCCTAGCCTCCCTAGGTTTTCCCAAACCCTAGCCACTATACACAAACCCTAGCCTCCTATACACTCATACACTCCCCCATACACTCATACACTAGCCTTCAACCATCCTTTGAAGACTTGAAGAGCTGCCATCCAAAGCTTGAAGACAACTCTTGAAGGTTGAAGGTGAAGATCAAGACAAAGACCGAAGACTGAAGACAGCGCGGCGCGCAAAATAAAGAAGACATACGGTAGGTTTTCTCTTTCATTTTTTGCACTTCCCCCCTCTCTCTTCTCTCTCCAACCCACTTGGGTTTTCTCTATTTTAATCCCCCATCTCTTTCCCCCCTTTCTTTGCATGCTTGAAACAAGGGGATTTCCAGTCCATGTGTAGGATTGGGCTATTGGAGAGTCACCGTGTCGGGGGCTTTCTTCTAGTCTAACCAAAGACCACGTGGGTTCGGCCCCCTTGATTATGTGGTGAAGCCTTAACCTTGTATGTTCACGACCCCAAATTGCATTGTGCATATCATAGTCTTGCATCTTCTAAAAACCGTTTTCAAAGTTGTTTTTCAAAACGTTTTCAAACTTGTTTTCAAAATTGCATCAAAATCCCTTTTTCAAAAACATGTTTTCAAAACCACAATTCTAGGGTGATTCTAGCCTTCCCATGGCTAGGGTTGCTTTAGGAAAGTGTTACATTGAAAGTGACCTCTTTGGTCTACATTTTCAAATCTTATTATTTTCCAAAATCACTTTCTTAAAGTGGTTCTAGCCCCCTTATGGTTAGAATTGCTTTAGGAAAGTGAGACATTTTCATACTTTCCAAAAAACTCTCTCTTCAAAGATCTCTTCCTAAAAATTTCTTTTTCAACATACTTTCCTAAAACTCTCCTCTTCAAAATTGTTTTCAAAAACTCCTTCCCAAAATCTGTTTTTCAAAACTCTCTTTTTCAACTCCTCTCCAAAATCTTTTCATCAAAATCCACTTTCGAAAAACATTCCCCACAACTCTTTCCAAAAACTCTCTTCCCAAAATTTTTCTTCTAGAAACTCTCCTCTAGGATCTTCTTTCCAAAATCTATGTTTCTAAAAATGCACTTTTCAAAACTCCTTCTCTTTAAAATCTTTTTCCAAAAACTGCTCTTCAAATTTACTTTCCAAAAGCTCCTCCCTAGGATTTCCCTTCTAGAAAACCTTCGTTTCCAAAAACGCACTTTCCAAAAACTCTTTCCTTAGAGCCCAAGTCAAGCCCTAGAACCCACCATTAGGAAACCCTAATTTTCTTTCCAAAAACATGGTTTTCAAACTTTGCCCCAAACCTAGGTTTCCAAAACCTCTTGTTTTCACATCCAAACTATCCATGTTTCCAAAACCTCTTTTCTACGTTAAAATTCCACACCTTCAAATCTAGGGTTTCTAGAATCTCCCTTTCCAAATCCTTGCCAAATCAAATCTCCCCGTTTAGGAAACCAAATCCAATCCTCCGTTTTTTGAAACGAAATCAAACCTTCCCTTTTAGAAACCAAATCCAATCCCTTCCTAATCTAACTCTTTCCTAATTCAAATCCTTCCTAAACTTCCACTTTCCTAAATCTTAAGTTTCCAAAAACTTGAACATAAAAATCTTTTCTAATTCAACCCTTTCTTAATTCTACCCTCTTTTCAAATCTTAACTTTTCAAACTTAAGTTTTCAAACCTTTCCTAAATTCAAGCCTTTCCTAATTTCAAGACTTTTGAAAATTCAAACTCTAAAACTTTCTAAATCCTAAACTTTCTAAATTTCAAATCTTTCTAAAATCAAAACTTTCTAAAATTGAAACTTTCTCAAGTTAAATCTTTCTAAACTTCTAAACTTTCTAAATTCTAAACTTTCCAAAACTTCAAAATCTTTTCAAATCTAAAACTTTTCTAAACTCAAAACTTTCTTAATTCAAGACTTTCTTAAGTTGAAACTTTTCTTACTTCAAACATTTCCTAAACTGAAAACTTTCCTTTTTCAAAACTTTCCTAAAACGAAACTTTCTTATTTTCAAAACTTTCTTGTTTTCAAAGCTTTCCAAATTCAAAACTTCCCTTTTTCAAAACATTACAAAATTCAAAACTTTCTTAACTTAAAAATTTCCTAATTTGAAAACTTTCCTAATTCTAAAACTTTCCTAAATCAGGCCTTTCCTAAATTAAATCTTTCCTAAATCCAATCTTCCCTAATTTCCTAAACCTTCCAAGTTAAGTCAAATGTTTTCTAAGTCTCTTCTCTTTCCTAAGTCTAGATTTCCTAAACCTCCATCTTTCTACAACCAAGTCTTTCCAAAATCAATCTTTCCAAAGCAAGTCTAATCTTCTCAAATTCAATCTCCTCTTCTAATCCCAAATCAAATCCAGTTTTCAATTCAATCTCTTTCTTCTAATCCAATTTCTCTCTTCAAATCAATCTCTTTTCAATCGGACTCCGGTCCAAACTACGACTGACCTGATTCCCCCAAAGGGATACGTAGGCAACCTTCATAGGTGCAGTTACAATACTTTTCAAAATTTCAATTCCACCCTCATGGGTGCGGTCTCCACATTTTTCAAATCCCAAATTCCAATCTACTTTCAAAGTTCCAATTTCAAAATTTCTATTTTCAAATTTCTACTTTCAATTTTTAAACTTTCCAATTTCAATTCCATCTTTTCAAATCAAATTAATTTCAAATCAATCTTTTTCCAAATCTATTTTTCAATTCTCTTCTATTGCACTTGCATATGATGCATCATGTTAGTTTCTTTTTAAACATTGTTTTTCTAAAGTGGATAGGATTGGCTAATAGTTAGTTAAAGACTCTCATAGGTGAATCTAGGGTAGATTGACATGTAGGTACCGAAAGGGCGGGGTAGGGTGATAGCTTAGTGCGTCTTCCCTACACGTAACCAACCTCCGAATTTAGAATCACTGTTTTCAAAAACCAAACAGAGTTATTTTTCAAAAAAGGGCTAAATGTTTTCCAAAGGTTGCCAAACAACCTGTTTTCTTAAAAAACCCTCTCTTGAGGAGATATTTTCAAAATTGTTTTCTAAAAACCCTAAGTGTGGTCTTCGGATTATTCTTAGTTTTTAGGTGACCTAACTCACCTTAATCAAGTTAGGTGGTGACTCCGAATCTTTTTCAAAAGCCCTTTATTCAAACCAGTTTTTCAATTCAAACCTAGTCGCACTCATTCTTTTAGGAGGGTGAGTTCTAACGAGAGAGTACAGCATTTTTCCCGCTTGTTTGAGTTTTTGTCGAGTGCGAAAAATCTGGGCACGATAGTTGGCGACTTCGTAGGGGAAACTTAAAGGGTTAGGCCATTAGTCATGTCTCTTTACCCTTTACCCATGTAGAGTCTTCAATTAACTTGGTTCAATCCTATTCACTTTAAATTTTCAAAACTATATTTCCAAAATTGTTTTGAAAAACAAACATGCATTTATTCATATTATCTTGTGTTATGTTTGTCATCCACATACTGACACTTGCATCTTTGTTTTGTAGGTGCGCTTTATGTTTAAATTTTATTAACTATTTTGCATGAATGTGATGTACAGGATGAATGGGAGTTGTTGGGCCCTTTCCTCCACTTTTAAAAATCACACACACACTGCATGTGCACTTGCATTCTGCATACTTGCATACCCTGATATGTTCTTTCTAGTTAGAAAGGGGGAACGGTATATTGGTTGTGGGCAAGATGCTGTGTCAGTTTCTTCGCCTACGGCCTCTTGATGGTTACCCCGCTTGGATCACCAACCGATCATGGCACCACCTCGGGGAGTGGGCCTAGGTTTGAAGATCCGGGACCAAGCCTTTTTAGGACGCATTAGTCAACCCTCAACCTCATACTCATATAGACACCATGCATAGCCGAACCTCTGCCGGATTTAGGACACGAGCATCGTTTTCAAAATCACGGAGGAAAGGGCGACTGCTCTTACTTTCATTTATACCTGTTTATTTATGCTATTATAATGACTATATTTATACTGTTATAATGCCTGTCTAACTGCTCATGCATGCATGTTTACTTCAATTGTACCTTCTCTCTTTATACTTTTTGCATATTCATGTTCATACATTCAATATTCCATGTCAAGACAATAGTTCCAAGTAACTCAAGTCACTGCATTCTCATGCATATGATCAACCCATTGAGAGTGACACCAACATCACTCTCCCTTGCATTAAGCCTACTCAAACCCTAAGGGTTCCCGCGTAACCCTAAGGACTCATTGCATGCATCTCGATTCATTCCATAAGAGGGGCCCCAATCCCTCTTTGCTCACAGAGATAGGATTGCCAAGAAGACAAGGGGTAATCAATCAACAAGGTCTCTCAGCGACCTCCTTGACATCAAATCCAAGGAAGGCAAATCCGAAGACTCAAGAGTAGTTTAGGGTTTCCCTTTGTAAACTTAGATAGGTGGAAGTCCAAAGGAAAATGTTCCCCCTCCCCCTATTAAAATGTATTTCAATTCTTTTGTATCTTAAACCCAAAATTTAATGTATGAATGAATGCATGAATGGCTGAAGGTTCTCACCTGACGGTAAAGTGTCTGCATACAGGGGCAAACCCCCTATCTCCAAAAGTGAGCCAATACATCATGTTTAGTCTCCCTCTCAAACAGGGGCAACCCTAGGACATGCATTGCATAAAGTTCTCTAAAAACCAAAAACTAACTTGTGACTTGGGTTTTTGTCTTTTTCTTTTTTCTTTTTATTTCTATTTACAGAAGTCACCTTGCACTGAGTCAACATTGCTCCCAAGAAAGTGCAACATCCACCTAGGGATCCTATTATCACTCGGCACAAAGCATTACTGATGGCTGCTAACCCTGAAGAATCCTCTCAAGTCTCTCGAGAGGAAGTTAATGAAATGAGGGCTAAGATGGATGAGATGCTCAAACTCATTCAAACTCTGGCCATGAAGGATGCTACTGCGGTCCCGTCATCATCAATGACTTCATCTAAAGACCTTGAAGCCGCTAATCCGAGGATCTTGCTTCAGTCTGACAATGCTGGGAAAACTAAAGAAGATGCCAAAAGGGTCAATACTGAAGAAGAGGACACCATATTGCTTTCACCCGTCACAAAGAAGGCCCCTCTAGACCCTCTCAGTCTGAAAATCCAACGATTGGAGGATTCATTGCGAAGTCTCCATGGCCATGAAGCTTACGGATTCACTTTCTATGATGAGCTCTGTTTCTTCCCTGACCACCCGAGGCTTGCTAAGTTTAAGATGCCTGACTTCCAGAAGTACGACGGTATCGGTAACCCTGTTGCTCATCTTCGTCTATATGCTGGAGCGTTTATTGGACATGGCAACGACCCAAAGCTCCTCATGCAGTTATTCCAACACAGCCTCACAGGGTCGGCTCTGCAATGGTTTGCTCGTCTGGACTTAAGGAAGATCACAACGTGGATGGAGCTAGTCAACGCGTTCAAAGCCCAATACCGTCACAACATCGCCCTCACTTCTGATCGATGGTTCTTGATGACAATGAGTAAGGGTGAGAATGAGAGCTTTAAAAGCCTATGCCCTGAGATAGAGGGAGGCCGCTGCACAAGTAAACCCCCCGCTAGAAGAGAAGGAGTATGTACAACTGTTTGTACATACTTTTCTAGGTATATTCTATGAGAAACTCTACACAAGCGTGGGAAAAAGCTTTTCCGAGCTCATCATGCAGGGAAAGAAGATAGAAAATGGCCTCAAGACAAGAAGAATTACAGATCCCTATGCCAAGACTGGAGAAAATACTGCCAACATGGCCAAGAAGGTGGCTACTGTAAGGGGCATGATCAGGAAGGAAAATGAAGTGTCTGCTATTCTGCCTAGCCAACCACTTCAACACCGACCTCCGCTCCAATCACCCCAGGTGCTGCCCTTACCCACCTTGACCATGCCTGCTCCAACCCCGAACTATGGTCCCGTTGGGGCACGACCCAACTTCAATAAACTTGCTCAACGTACCCGTACCTTCGACGCCTTAGCCTGCACCCAAACTGAGGCGTACCATAGCCTTTTGAAAAACAACATCTTGAAGCCTGTACCTGCTCGCCCGTTGCCAAGCCCTCTGCCTCCGACCTTTAACGCCACTCTTACATGTGAATATCATTCAGGTGCCCAGGGGCATGACACCGAAAGCTGCTTTGCTCTCAAGCACAAGATCCAAGACCTGATCGATAATAAGACTATTGATCTGCAGCCAGTAAAACCTGCTCCCACTCCCAATGTGACTGCTAACCCTCTGCCAGATCACACCGTCAATATGATACTAGTAGAAATGGAGGGCGAGGGAGTGTTTGACGAGCCTAAGGCCGAGGACTATGAGGACGATTGGGAGACCGAGGAAGAAGATGGTTGGGAGGAGGATCTCCCACTATACCTAATCTGTCTCCATAACCCTGATGAAGCGCCAGATGCTTCCGACTGGCCCATTGAGGAGCCGATGGTCTTGGAAGATGAGACTACTGAAAACATGGTTGCTGATGGGTGGGGTGATGAATTTCTACACCCGAAGTATGCCGCAGCTGAAAGTCACTTGCTGGAAAACCTTTGGCCCGTAACTGAGTACAACTATGAAGACATGGGATGGGGACTAGAAGAGTCAAGAGAACGAGCAGAGCCATTCGAATTGGAAAGGGGTGAACTAGTCACCTTGTTTACAGAAGAACCCCCAGCAAAGAACAAGAAGGAGGCTGACAACCGCATCAACAGTGCCAACATCTTTGGAGCTCTAAGGGAAACCTTTGCTTGTCTCGCCTTGGCAGAGGATCCGAGTCGCGAATGGAGCATAAAAAATGTGGGAATTGTCCCAAAGCCGTACTAAAAAGGGGTTCTTTGCACAAGCGTACATGAGAGGGGTGTTTTCACCCACTTTCTTTCTATCCCTTCACTTTCTAGCTTTAAATTAATGTCTACGTTTTCTTATTGCTTAAGAACTTGATGCTTTTCGTAATAATAATGATCAAATAATAGTCTTTTATTCCATTATGGTTGTCTTGTCGTCCCTTGGAAATAGTGACTACTTTCTACGCAAGGGGCATGGTTTGTCTTATGGAATGATCCAACTTGAAGGGATGATAGCATGAGTTAACCACTCGCCAAGTGATCTGTCGTCCACAGAGAGAGAGATTAAGCATGAGTGAGGATACTACCCAAAGACAGCACTTGCAAGACTCTGAGGCTAAGCAATGTGTGGCCAGTTTATCAAGAGAAAGAGGAGCCATCTTTCATTCCCCCACATATAAAGAATAAATAACTAAATAAATGAACAAATGTGCTCATATTCCCTTTGCTTAACCCCTAGTGCCTCGCGGAAAGCAAAAATTTTCTTTGTTAACCCTGATCCAAGACTGTCCTCCTCACACTGGGGCAGTCAATAGTTGAGAACTCTAGGAGTAGTGTCCACCTCTATCATCCTAGGGTAGTGTTGAAAGCTCTATGGATCAAGCAATCTAATTCAAAGTGAAGAGAGGCCTTCATTTCATTTCCCATACAGTCAAAAGTAACCCCTTGCCAAACCCGTTGAGCCACTTATCCTTTCTTAACAAAACCCCAACCTAGGGATCACCGCCCACACTGGGTATATTGAACTACCAAGGAAAAGGTTTAAGGGGAAAGGGTTAAAGAATCGTTTCGTTTCATAAAAGAAAAGAAAAGAAGTAAAGAGAAAAAAAGCAAAAGAAAGGAGTTGCCAAGGGGCAAGGAAAAAAAAAATCCTTTAAGGAAAGGCCTGAAGAAAATTATGATTGAGTTATTTTCAAAAGCATAATGAGAAGATCAAATGAGAAGAAAGTCATGCTTATCTCAAAAAGTCTATAGAAGGGGTGACAGAAAAAAGATTATCTTCACCCTGAGAAATATATGGTCAAAAGCAAGAAGGAAATTTAGAGGTGATCTTAGGTTACAAGGAAACCCAGTAGGTACAATAGGTTTGAGCCTTTACTCTTTCTTGCAAAACCCTGAAACCATGGCCTACATTACAACCCTATTAAAGTCCCCTCTGATTGAAAACAGATTGCTTGATCTAAATGAGTTAGATACGCTGCCAAAGCTACAAAAAAAAAAAAAGATGCTAATCCTACTGAAGAACGGTTAAGGACAGTTTGGATCTAAACCTTGCTGAAAACAACATTGAATTTGAGCCTACATATCCCGTTGTTTCTAAAACCCCATAACCTAGCCTACATTACGGTCCTAAATAAAGTCTTCTCTGATTGAAATGATTGGCCATTTATCACTCTGCCAACGGTCAGGTAAGTTGTTGCTAAGACCCCGAGAGTCGAGAGTCTCAGCCCAATAACCCTATACACTAACCCTAAGACAAAGAGTTGGGGGCGATCAAGAGGTTGAGTAAAATACGAAATGCTATCATCCCATCGAGGTAAGGTTGAGCCAGAAGAGAGGCTAAACCTCCAAAGAGGAGGGAGTTACCATTCCCAAGGCTGCAAGTCTAACAGCACCCTGTGTCATTCTATTAACATATTTCTAACTTGTGCATATGTTTAAAAAAAAAAAAGAAACAAAAAATCAGCATGGTCTTTGCACACATAGGATATAACTCCCTAGAAATAGAAGTCACCAACATCAACTCATGGAATAAATATCTAACGTCATCATACATCACATGCATCTGATCATATGCCTAGCTGTAAAGATCATGAATGTGTCTGTCTACCCGTGCATCTAAGTGCCATAAACATCTATCCTTATACAAAACTATGCAAAATAAAACTGCCTAACATCAATACATCTCAGGAAAAAGGGGCAAAAGAGGATCAGAATCTCTATAAGGTGCATCTCTCACAAGTCGAAGTCAATATCATCTGGATCAAAATCCCTGAAGCCTGGCATCGGAGGAGGAGGATAACTACTCAAAGCACCGCCATCCTACAAGGAAGATACACCCAAAATCAGTTGCATACAAAAGGAACTAAGCAACAGCAGAGCAATAAGGAGCAAAGAGAGAATAACTTACCCCCCCACCACCCATCTGAGATAACCGAGTTGTCAGGGAAGCTACCTCGGCCTGGTACTGGTCTCACTCCATCTGGTACTGGTCTCTCTGGTCTCTCACAGCAGTAAACTCGGCCTGGGGCACATATCCTCCAGCACGGCCCCACAAGTCAACCACCTCCTGGCCAACAGCGTACCCGTCGACTACTACCTCAAACTGGGTGAATGCACCAACCGAATGAGCCCCAAAGTGTGTAGCATAATCCGTATCCGGAGGAAGCAAGAACTCAGCACCTGGCTGGCACTCCTGGTAGGGGATAGGCACTCCTGCCACTAGGGCTCCAAACATATACTCTGGTGGAGCTCTTGTTGATTGGAACTCGTGAAACTGCCGCCAATGCCGCTCTCCAAGATAGGACTCCCAAGTATCATCACTGAGAAAAGCAGCTCTCGATAAGGACAACGGGACCAGGTACCAGACTGTCTCGTAATGGACTGATCCAATGAAGGGCCGCCAGGTCACATCCCTCACCTCAATCAACTCCAGGTTAGCCCGGAGCATCACGAAGTCAGTAATCTCTGATTGCTGGGCTACCCGGTCATGAGCCCACCTCAAAGCACGAGGATAGAGATCATCCTCAACAACTGCAGGGCGACGCACCGACAGGTACTCATAACTCCACCAGACAAGGAAGGGCCAAAAGCTAGTCATGCTACCCCAATGAGAAGAAGTCCGAACCCGCATCGATCGAAGAAAGCAGCCAAAAGAAAAGGACCTCCAGTCCAACTCAGACAAAGCTCCCAGAACGGCTACTATACTCACCAAACGACATGGCATGAGTGAATTGTTGTTGTTGTAGAAGCAGCTAAAGATGATGTACAACACAAGTCGCCATCTCATGATGTCCCACCGGGCAGGCGACGGCTCAGCAGCAAAAGTACGCTCACCCTCACTAATCCAAGAGACTGGGAAGGCAGAACACTCAGGCTGAGGCAAGTCCAACAACAAACAGGCCTCGTCCCTGCTGACCGGGTGCAGAGTGATCTGCCGGCCGACAAAGGAGAGTCCTGTAATAATCGCCCAATTTAAAGGAGTAGTGTCGCACCCAGATTTTTCGCACTCGAGGAATACTCACCCAAGCGGGAAAATGTTGTACTCTCTCGTTAGAACTCACCCTCCTAGAAGAATGAGTGCGACTAAGTTTGAATTGAAAATTTGGTTTGAATAAAGGGCTTTTGAAAAAGAGTCGGAGTCGCCACCAAACTTGATTAAGATGAGTTAGGTCACCTAAAAACTAAGCATAATCCAAAAACTACACTTAGGGTTTTTGAAAAACGATTTGAAAATATCTCCTCAAGAGAGGGTTTTTAAGAAAAACAGGTTGTTTGGCAACCTTTGGAAAACATTTAGCCCTTTTTGAAAAATAACTCGTTTTGGTCTTTGAAATCAACGATTCTAGGTTTGGAGGTTGGTTACGTGTAGGGAAGATGCACTAAGCTATCACCCTACCCCGCCCTTTCGGTACCTACGTGTCAATCTACCCTAGATTCACCTATGAGAGTCCTTAACTAACTATGGTTCAATCCTATCCATTTTAGAAAAACAATGTTTGAAAAATATAATGCATGATATGCAAGTGCAATATAAAAGAATTGAAAAATAGATTTGGAAAAAGAGATTGATTTGATTTGAAAATAGATTTGAAAAGATGGAATTGAAATTGGAAAGTTTGAAAATTTGAAAATAGAAAGTTGAAAATGGAAAGTTTGAAAGTAGATGGGAATTTGAGATTTGAAAAGATTTTGAAAACCACACCCATGAGGGTGGAATTAAAAGTTTGAAAAGTATTGTGACCGCACTTATGAAGGTTGCCTACGTATCCCTTTGGGGGAATCAGGTCAGTCGTAGTTCGGACTGGAGTCCGATTGAAAATAGAAGAGTTGATTTAAAGAAGGAGATTAAATTGGAAATTTAATTTTGTTTGAGATTAGAAGAGGAGATTTGAGATTGAAATTGAAAAGATTGGATTTACTTTGGAAAGATTGATTTTGGAAAGACTTGGTTTTGGGAAGAAGGAGGTTTAGGAAACCTAGACTTGAGATTAAGAAAGATTGGATTGGAATGTTGGATTTGGAAACTTGGAATTTAGGAAAGATTTCGATTAGGAAAGTTTCGAATTATGAAAATGTCATTTTTAAAAAGTTTCGAAATTAGGAAAGTTTTAGGTTTAGGAAAGTTTTGAAATTAGGAAAGTTTCATTTTTAGAAAGTTTTGGAATTAGGAAAGGTTAGAATTAGGAAAGTTTTGAATTAAGAAAGTTTTGAATTTTGGAATGTTTGGAAAAGGAAAGTTTTGAATTTGGGAAAGTTTTGAAAATAAGGAAGTTTTAAAAATAAGAAAGTTTTGTTTTAGGAAAGGTTTGAAAAAGAAAAGTCTTCAGTTTAAGAAATGTTTGAATTAAGAAAAGTTTCAACTTAAGAAAGTCTTGAATTAAGAAAGTTTTGAATTTAGAAAAGTTTTAGATTTGAAAAGATTTGAAGTTTAAGAAAGTTTAGAATTTAGAAAGTTTTTAGGTTTAGAAAGATTTAACTTAAGAAAGTTTCAAATTTAGAAAGTTTTAAATTTGGAAAGATTTGAAATTTAGAAAGTTTAAGATTTAGGAAGTTTTAAAGTTTTAGAAAATCTTGAGATTAGGAAAGGTTTGAGTTTAAAAAAGATTTGAAAGCTTGGATTTGAAAAAGATTTTGAAAAGGGGTAGAATTAGGAAAGGGTTGAATTAGGAAAGATTTGAAAGTTGAGTTTTAAAATTTAGGAAAGATTTTTATGTTCAAGTTTTGGAAACTTAAGATTTAAGAAAGTGGAAGGTTAGGAAGGATTTGAATTAGGAAGAGATTGGATTTTGAAATTTAAAGAAAAATTTAGAGTTTAGGTTTAGGAAACTTATGGTTTAGGAAGGTAGGAAATTAGGAAGGTTTGGATTAGGAAGGGATTGGATTTAATTTCTAAAAGAAAAGATTTAATTTTGTTTCAAAAAACGGAGGACGGGATCTAGTTTCCTAAATGGGGAGATTTGATTCGGTTTCCTAAAGGGAAGATAGGATTTGGCAAGGATTTGGAAAGGGAGACTCTAGAAACCCTAGGTTTGAAAAATTATAGTTTTGACGTAGAAAAGAGGTTTTGGAAACATGTATAGTTTGGATGTGAAAACAAGAGATTTTGGAAACCTAGGTTTGGGGCAAAGTTTGAAAACCATGTTTTTTGAAAGAAAATTAGGGTTTCTTAATTGTGGGTTCTAGGGAAAGAGTTTTTAGAAAGTGTGTTTTTAGAAACGTAGATTTTCTAGAAGGGAATCCTAGGAAGGAATTTTTGGAAAGTGTGTTTGAAGAGGGAGTTTTTGGAAGGAAAATCCTAGAGGGGAATTTCTAGGAGGAAGATTTTGGAAAGAGAGTTTTTTGGAAAGATTTTTTGGAGAGAGTTTTTCTAGAAAGGTTTTTGGTTAAAGATTGTTGAAGAGAGTTTTTGGAAAGATCTTTGGGGAAGGTTTTTAGACAGTGGATTTTGGGGAAAGGATTTTGGAAAGGAGTTGAAAAAGGGAGTTTTGAAAAATAGATTTTGGAAGGGAGTTTTTGAAAACCATTTTGGAGAGGAGAGTTTTAGGAAAGTATGTTGAAAAAGAGATTTTTAGGAAGAGATTTTTGAAGAGAGAGTTTTTTGAAAAGTATGAAAACGTCTCACTTTCCTAAAGCGATTCTAGCCATAAGAGGGCTAGAACCACTTTAAGAAAGTGGTTTTGAAAATAATAAGATTTGAAAATATAGACCAAAAAGGTCATTTTTAATGTAACACTTTCCTAAAGCAACCCTAGCCATGGAAAGGCTAGAATCACCCTAGAATCGTAGTTTTGAAAACAAGTTTTTGAAAAAGAGATTTTGATGCAATTTTGAAAACAAGTTTGAAAACAATTTGAAAAACAACTTTGAAAACGGTTTTTGGAAGATACAAGACTATGATATGCACAATGCAATTTGGGGTCGTGAACATACAAGGTTAAGGCTTCACCACATAATCAAGGGGGCCGGACCCACGTGGTCTTTGGTTAGACTAGAAGAAAGCCCCCGACACGGTGACTCTCCCATAGCCCAATCCTACACATGGACCGAGAATCCCCTTGTTTCAAGCATGCAAAGAAAGGGGGGGAAAAGAGATGGGGGATTAAAATAAAGAAAACCCAAGTGGGTTGGAGAGAGAAGAGAGAGGGGGGGAAGTGCAGAAAATTAAAGAGAAAACCTACCGTATGTCTTCTTTATTTTGCGTGCCACGCTGTCTTCGGTCTTCGGTCTTTGTCTTGATCTTCACCTTCAGCCTTCAAGAGTTGTGTTCAAGCTTTGGATGGCAGTTCTTCAAGTCTTCGGAGAAGGGTTGAAGGCTAGTGTATGAGTGTATGGGGGAGTGTATGAGTGTATAGGAGACTAGGGTTTGTGTATAGTGGCTAGGGTTTGGGAAAACCTAGGGAGGCTAGGGTTTTGGAGGTGCTCGAGCTCTGTATATCGAAATATAGGATTTTTAGGTTAAGTTTGCAAACCCTTTTCACGTTGAACGAGGCTCTGTATTTATAGAGGGAAGACAAACCTGGCGCTTGTTGGAGTGGCGCCAGGCCAAATTCTACACTAGCACCACTAGGAGTGGCGCTAGGCCATTTTTTGGCCTTGCGCCACTACTAGTGGCGCCAGCCAATTAGGAAAGATTTAAGGTCGGCAAGCAACGTATCTTTGACTAGATTTGGGCGCCTGTACTAGTGACTACCATGCAATTTTTAGCCTTGCTTCACTAGGAGTGACTCCGGAAAGTCCAGGAATGATTTGGAGGAGCCAGGAATGACCTGGAAGGCCAGAAAGGAGCAAGAACACTTAAAATAGTGTCTTGGAGATATTTGACTTAAAAAATGAAGATTGGATGTGTCGGAAAGGTCGACCGAGCCGTTAGGGGCAAAACGGTCAATCGGACTAAAAAAGTGTCGGGGCGAACTCAGATTGTCCCGAAAAAAGATTTGGGATCTGGAAACATTATTTAGAATGTTCCCAGAGGTTGCCGGTTTGATTCCCAGAGCCGGCATGGTCAGAAAAGGAGACCGGCCCACTAGGGGCAAAACGGTCATTTTATACTGGGTTTGCCGGAACTAACTCGGAATGGTCTGGAAAGGTAAAGAAAGGTTGAGAATACTATAAAAAGTATTCTCGGGACATTACCGGTTTGATACTCAAAGCCGGTATGGTCGAACAAAGAGACCGGCCCTCCAGGGGCAAAATGGTCATTTTGTACTGGGTTGCCCGGAACTGACTCGGAATGATCCGGAAAGGTAAAGGAAGGTTGAGAATACTATAAAAAGTATTCTCAGGAGGTTACCGGTTTGATACCCAGAGCCAGTGTGGTTCCCGGGGCGTTCGGATGCCTAGGGGCAAAATGGTCATCTTGACCGAAACGTTTCGGAAAAGGTCCTAAGGGTAGTCTGGTCATTTTTCACCGAAGTGAGCTAATAGACACAGGTGTTGACCTAGGTTTTGAGTGTCTCTGCCACTTTAACGGTGTGAGTATTTCCGCTACTCGGACGGGGTTGATGATTTGTCAGTATTTCCGCTACTCGGACGGGGTTGAGTATTTCCGCTACTCGGACGGGGTTGTGAGTATTTCCGCTACTCTAACGGGGTTATTAGTATTTCCGCTACTCTAACGGTTCTGTGAGTATTTTCGCTACTCTAACGGTTCTGTGAGTAGTTTTGCTACTCAGACCGTCTCGAGGAATAAACGGCCTCGAGAGAGGGATTGGAAAGGGGTCTTACCGTCTTCAAAAAGACGTGCCTGGATTGTGAGTGTTTCCGCCACTCTAACGGTTTTGTGAGTAGTTTTGCTACTCGGACCGTCTCGAGAAATAAACTGTCTCGAGATAGGGATTGGAATTGGAATAAGAAAGGACAATGCCCCTAAGGGCATTTTGGTCATTTTGCCTCTATTTGGGCCTGACAGGCCCGCGAAGTGATGGAAAGACGGAATTTGGACCTAGAGGATTGATTTCGATTGGAATATGTCCACAATGACTTGAAACCAAGTCTGGACAGAGTGTAGACTGCCGAGCGGTCAAAAATGGGGTGCTTACAAGTAGGGCCTAACTCGAAGCCGACAAAATGGAAGGTCCCAGTCTCCCCGAACCACCTCTCAACAAGTGCCAGTACCAAATGCCGGTTCAGGCGGTTAGCCTGTAATCCCATAAAGGCGCCAAACCCGATCTCTGTTAAGAAAGCGCGGTATGATGGGGCAGCCTGCTGCATGGTCACAAAAACCTGATGAACAGCCCCTCGGAAAGCTGTATGTGCCCGCGGAGGTGGCAAATGCTGTCTGGAGTATACACTAGGATGATAGGCCAGATCCCCGAGTGGTGGTACATCTGGTATCTGCAGATCTCCCAAGTCGGCGTCTGTCTGCCTATGCCTGGAAGAAGCTCTCCCATAGCCGGTCACCTGATCCCCAAGGCCCGGTACCTCCTCCTCGGCATCAATCTCCTCGGCAAAAGCCTACTCAACCGGAGGAAAAGGGTCGACAGGTAGTCTTCTCCCTTGCCCGCTCTGGCTGGATGAGGATTGTTCAGTAGATCGTCGACTACCTCTAGACCGACTAGAGCCGCCAGCAGAATCTGTCCGAGCCGCCTTCCTCGAGCGGCGCCTCCTGTCAGAACCGTCATCACCTGCATCTGCCATCCTGAAAAGGTAAGCCAAGGTAAGTGATGTTAATATACTACCCATGCAGTTTAAATAACAGTAAAATAAAATAAACAACTAACACAAACAAGAAACAAAAAAAAAAAAAAAAAAAAAAAAAAACTTCGAATGAAAAGTCAAAACAAAATTCCTACATGCATCTTGATTTTGCAACTTCAAATCACATTTCAAGGGTTCTCTGTCGTTTTCCTTCAAAAAAAAAAAAAAGATTTTATTTTTAGAACTTTAATAAACTCTTTCCATAATTTCTAAAAATTTCGGCAGAGTCCCATTTAAGAATGTCCCCTACAACGCCCATGACATCAACACAAAATGCAAAAGGTGCACTCTCCAATAATCACATAACAATGGCACCCGTGCACACTTTTCAATTTTTCAAAATATTCAAAACTCATGTTTCGTTTTTCAAATAAATCAACGGTTTTCAATCATCTCCCAAATTTTTTTTTCAAAATCACCTCAAATGTTTTCAAAAATATTCCAACATTTTTCCAAATTTCAAACTTAAAAAATTTCATCAATTTCTTGAATTTCCTAATTTTTTCTAATTTTCTAAATATTTTTTTATTTTTCAAAAAATCAAAAATTCACCGAGTTTTCAAAAAATCACGAAATTTTATATGGTTGTCAAACACATTTTTCTAAGGCATATTACATGAAAACATGGCCAGAAAACCCAATACCCATGCTTATAGGAACAAATTTCCTATTCCTGCAGAAAACCCCCTTCACAGATTTACATATAATCACTCAAATTCAATTAAACAACCATCAAAATGCAAAAACAACATCACCAAAGTGTTCAAAACATATCAAAACATTAATTTCCACTATTCACATGATTCAAACGAAGTTCTACACATCAAGATCAACAAAATTTAAAAACTCACCTTTTAGAAGTTCTACGGCAAAATCTTCTCCTCCAGCGACTTTTCCGGCGATGTGGTCTCCTTCCAGCAATCACCCGTGGTCCCCAAGGAGTGCTCCTTCAATTCCAAGACGGATTCCTCGCAATGCCTCACAAATTTGCGAAAACTCTCTAAAATCCCGTAAGCGTTTGAACCAGAATTTTCTGGTTTTAACTTCAAAACTGGCGCCACTAGCAGGGGCGCCAGGCAATTTTTGCCCAAGGCACCACTGCTAGTGGCGCCAGTTATAAATTCTGGGCAGTTTTGCCCTTTTTCCCGCCAAAACTCGTTTCGAAGGCCTTTTTGGCCCGTTATCCGTTTTCGACCCCTGTTGTCGAAGGATTTCCAGTGTCCGTCCCTCCGACTGCCTCGCGGTCAACATGGGACACTTACTCTTATCGTTTTCTGTCTTCGACAAGCAAAGACAGAAAAAGATAGGTAGCTGTAAGCACCCCATTTTTGACCGCTCGGCAGTCTGCACTCCGTCTAGACTTGTTTTCAAGTCATTGTGAGCATATTCCTATCAAAACCAATTCTCTAGGTCCAAATTCCGTCTTTCCATCGCTTTGCGGGCCCGTCAAGCCCAAATAGAGGCAAAATGACCAAAATGCCCTTAGGGGGGCATTGTTGGAATTGGAATTCTTATTCCAATTCCAATCCCTCTCTCGAGACAGTTTATTCCTCGAGATGGTCCGAGTAGCAAAACTACTCACAAAACCGTTAGAGTGGCGGAAACACTCACAATCCAGGCACGTCTCTTCGCTGACGGTAAGACCCCTTTCCAATCCCACTCTCGAGACAGTTTATTCCTCGAGACGGTTCCAATCCAGGCACGGCTCTTCGGAGATGGTAAGACCCCTTTCTAATCCCTCTCTCGAGACAGTTTATTCCTCGAGACGGTTCCAATCCAGGCACGTCTCCTCGGAGACGGTAAGACCTCTTTCCAATTCCACTCTCGAGACAGTTTATTCCTCGAGACGGTCCGAGTAGCGAAACTACTCATAAAACCGTTAGAGTAGCAGAAATACTCACAAAACTGTTAGAGTAGCGGAAATACTCACAAAACCGTTAGAGTAGCGGAAATACTCACAAAATCGTTAGAGTAGCGGAAATACTCAACCGTTAGAGTAGCAGAAATACTCACAAAACCGTTAGAGTAGCAGAAATACTCACAAATAGGTCGATATAGGGAATTGGCAACAAATCCCTGTGTCACGACGACTGCCGTTAGAGTGGCGGAAACACTCAAAACCCAGGTCAACACCCGTGTCTGTTAGCTCACTTCGGTGAAAAATGACCAGACTACCCTTAGGACCTTTTCCGAGACTTTCCGGTCAAGATGATCTTTTTGCCCCTAAGCATCTGAATGCCCCGGGAACCACACCGGCTCTGGGTATCGAATCGGTAACCTCCTGAGACTACTTTTTATAGTATTCTCAATCTTCCTTTACCTTTCCGGATCATTCCGAGTCAGTTCCAGCCAACCCGGTACAAAATGACTGTTTTGCCCCTAGAGGGCTGGTCTCCTTCTTCGACCACACCGGCTCTAGGTATCAAACCAGTAACCTCTTGAGACTACTTTTTATAGTATTCTCAATCTTCCTTTACCTTTCCGGATCATTTCGAGTCAGTTCTGGCCAACTCGGTACAAAATGAACGTTTTGCCCCTGGAGGGCCGGTCTCCTTCTTCGACCACACTGGCTCTGGGTATCAAACCGGTAATGTCCCGAGAATACTTTTTATAGTGTTCTCAACCTTCCTTTACCTTTCCAGACCATTCCGAGTCAGCTCCGGCAAACCCGGTACAAAATGATTGTTTTGCCCCTAGTGGGCCAGTCTCCTTTTCCGACCACACCGGCTCTGGGAATCAAACCGGAAACCTCCGGGAACATTCTGAATAATGTTTCCAAATCCCAAGTCTTCTTCTGGGACAATCCGAGTCTGTCCCGGCAGTTTCCCGATCCGAGTGACCGTTTTGCCCCTAAAGGCCCGGTCAACCTTTCCGACACATCTTATCCTCACTTTTCAAGTCAAATACCTCCAGGACACTATTTTAAGTGTTCCTGCTTCTTTCCGGCCTTCCGGGTCATTCCCGGCTCCTCCAAATCATTCCCGAACTTTCCGAAGTCACTCCTAGTGAAGGCAGGCTAAAAATTGCATGGTAGTCACTAGTACAGGCGCCCAAATCTAGTCAAAGATACGTTGCTTGCCGACCTTAAACCTTTCCTAATTGGCTGAGCCAAAAAAGGGTCTGGCGCCACTCCTAGTGGCGCCAGTGTAAAGTTTGCCCTGGCGTTACTCCAACAGGCGCTAGGTTTGTCCAACTTCTATAAATACAGAGCCTCATTCAACGTGAAAGGGGTCTGCAAACTTGACCTAAAAATCCTATATTTCGATATACAGAGCTCGAGCACCTCTAAAACCCTAGCCTCCCTAGGTTTTCCCAAACCCTAGCCACTATACACAAACCCTAGCCTCCTATACACTCATACACTCCCCCATACACTCATACACTAGCCTTCAACCATCCTTTGAAGACTTGAAGAGCTGCCATCCAAAGCTTGAAGACAACTCTTGAAGGTTGAAGGTGAAGATCAAGACAAAGACCGAAGACTGAAGACAGCGCGGCGCACAAAATAAAGAAGACATACGGTAGGTTTTCTCTTTCATTTTTTGCACTTCCCCCCTCTCTCTTCTCTCTCCAACCCACTTGGGTTTTCTCTATTTTAATCCCCCATCTCTTTCCCCCCTTTCTTTGCATGCTTGAAACAAGGGGATTTCCAGTCCATGTGTAGGATTGGGCTATTGGAGAGTCACCGTGTCGGAGGTTTTCTTCTAGTCTAACCAAAGACCACGTGGGTCCAGCCCCCT
This sequence comes from Euryodendron excelsum, assembly GCA_033060915.1. Taxonomy (NCBI): domain Eukaryota; kingdom Viridiplantae; phylum Streptophyta; class Magnoliopsida; order Ericales; family Pentaphylacaceae; genus Euryodendron; species Euryodendron excelsum. The sequence continues at coordinate 15,213,700 of CM065393.1, read as the reverse complement.
TAATTATGTGGTGAAGCCTTAACCTTATATGTTCACGACCCCAAATTGCATTGTGCATATCATAGTCTTACATCTTCCAAAAACCGTTTTCAAAATTGTTTTTCAAAACGTTTTCAAACTTGTTTTCAAAATTGCATCAAAATCTCTTTTTCAAAAACAAGATTTCAAAACCACGATTCTAGGGTGATTCTAGCCTTCGCATGGCTAGGGTTGCTTTAGGAAAGTGTTACATTAAAAGTGACCTTTTTGGTCTACATTTTCAAATCTTATTGTTTTCCAAAACCACTTTCTTAAAGTGGTTCTAGCCCCATTATGTTTAGAATTGCTTTAGGAAAGTGAGACATTTTCATACTTTTCAAAAAACTCTCTCTTCAAAGATCTTTTCCTAAAAATTTCTTTTTCAACATACTTTCCTAAAACGCTCCTCTTCAAAATTGTTTTCAAAAACTCCTTCCCAAAATCTGTTTTTCAAAACTCTCTTTTTCAACTCCTCTCCAAAATCTTTTCTTCAAAATCCACTTTCTAAAAACGTTCCCCACAACTCTTTCCAAAAACTCTCTTCCCAAAATTTTTCTTCTAGAAACTCTCTTCTAGGATCTTCTTTCCAAAATCTACGTTTCTAAAAATGCACTTTCCAAAACTCCTTCTCTTTAAAATCTTTTTCCAAAAACTCTCTCTTCAAATTCACTTTCCAAAAGCTCCTCCCTAGGATTTCCCTTCTAGAAAACCTTCGTTTCCAAAAACGCACTTTCCAAAAACTCTTTCCTTAGAGCCCAAGTCAAGCCCTAGAACCCACCATTAGAAAACCCTAATTTTCTTTTTAAAAACATGGTTTTCAAACTTTGCCCCAAACCTAGGTTTCCAAAACCTCTTGTTTTCACATCCAAACTATACATGTTTCCAAAACCTCTTTTCTACATTAAAATTCCACACCTTTAAAGCTAGGGTTTCTAGAATATCCCTTTCCAAATCCTTGCCAAATCAAATCTCCCCATTTAGAAAACCAAATCCAATCCTCCATTTTTTGAAACGAAATCAAACCTTCCCTTTCAGAAACCAAATCCAATCCCTTCCTAATCCAACTCTTTCCTAATTCAAATCCTTCCTAAACTTCCACTTTCCTAAATCTTAAGTTTCCAAAAACTTGAACATAAAAATCTTTCCTAATTCAACCCTTTCCTAATTCTACCCTCTTTTCAAATCTTAACTTTTCAAACCTTTCCTAAATTCAAGCCTTTCCTAATTTCAAGACTTTCTAAAATTCAAACTCTAAAACTTTCTAAATCCTAAACTTTCTAAATTTCAAATCTTTCTAAAATCAAAACTTTCTAAATTTGAAACTTTCTCAAGTTAAATCTTTCTAAACTTCCAAACTTTCTAAATTCTAAACTTTCCAAAAGTTCAAAAATCTTTTCAAATCTAAAACTTTTCTAAACTCAAAACTTTCTTAATTCAAGACTTTCTTAAGTTGAAACTTTTCTTACTTCAAACATTTCCTAAGCTGAAAACTTTCCTTTTTCAAACCTTTCCTAAAACAAAACTTTCTTATTTTCAAAACTTTGTTGTTTTCAAAGCTTTCCAAATTCAAAACTTCCCCTTTTCAAAACATTACAAAATTCAAAACTTTCTTAACTTAAAAATTTCCTAATTTGAAAACTTTCCTAATTCTAAAACTTTCCTAAATCAGGCCTTTCCTAATTCAAACATTTCCTAAATCCAATCTTCCCTAATTTCCTAAACCTTTCAAGTCAAGTCAAATGTTTTCTAAGTCTCTTATCTTTCCTAAGTTTAGGTTTCCTAAACCTCCATCTTTCTACAACTAAGTCTTTCCAAAATCAATCTTTCTAAAGCAAGTCTAATCTTCTCAAATTCAATCTCCTCTTCTAATCCCAAATCAAATCCAGTTTTCAATTCAATCTCTTTCTTCTAATCCAATTTCTCTCTTCAAATCAATCTCTTTTCAATCGGGCTCTGGTCCGAACTACGACTGACCTGATTCCCCCAAAGGGATACGTAGGCAACCTTCATAGGTGCGGTCACAATACTTTTCAAATTTTCAATTCCACCCTTGTGGGTGCGGTCTCCACATTTTTCAAATCCCAAATTCCAATCTACTTTCAAAGTTTCAATTTCAAAATTTCTATTTTTAAATTTCTACTTTCAATTTTCAAACTTTCCAATTTCAATCTCATCTTTTCAAATCAAATTAATTTCAAATCAATCTTTTTCCAAATCTATTTTTCAATTCTCTTCTATTGCACTTGCATATCATGCATCATGTTAGTTTCTTTTTAAACATTGTCTTTCTAAAGTGGATAGGATTGGCTAATAGTTAGTTAAAGACTCCCATAGGTGAATCTAGGGTAGATTGACATGTAGGTACCGAAAGGGCGGGGTAGGGTGATAGCTTAGTGCCTCTTCCCTACACGTAACCAACCTCCAAATTTAGAATCACTGTTTTCAAAGACCAAACGGAGTTATTTTTCAAAAAAGGGCTAAATGTTTTCCAAAGGTTGCCAAACAACCTGTTTTCTTAAAAAACCCTCTCTTGAGAAGATATTTTCAAAATTGTTTTCTAAAAACCCTAAGTGTAGTCTTCGGATTATTCTTAGTTTTTAGGTGACCTAACTCACCTTAATCAAGTTAGGTGGAGACTCCGAATCTTTTTCAAAAGCCCTTTATTCAAACCAGTTTTTCAATTCAAACCTAGTCGCACACATTCTTATAGGAGGGCGAGTTCTAACGAGAGAGTACAACATTTTTCCCGCTTGTGTGAGTATTCCTCGAGTGCGAAAAATTTGGGCGCGACAATTGCGTGTTGCTCAAAAAAAAAAAAGAGAGAAAAAAATAGGGCATGACCCCAAGGGCACGGAAAAAACTCAAAAGAGCACTACGAGCAAAAAGATAGAGGCATGGCAAGATACAAACCTGTCAGTCTAGCGAAAACCCGCAAAAGAGCCGAGACGCAAAAATGACAGAGCCGGGATCGGTGAAAACGTGCAGAGGCCCCGATGACAAAAATGGCAAAAATAAAAATAAAAATTTCCCTTTTAAGGTTTATCTCAACCATCAGGTGGATTGTTCCTAGATCATGGTAGGAAAAGATAGGGAGAAATTGTGGTCGTCAGAAAAGGCATTCTCTCAAAATCAATGGGCCAAGAAGAATGAACAACGCAGGTCCCTATCAAGGACACCCTGAGGAGAATCCCATTCCAGGGAAGTAGTTCTTACCTTAAAATAGATATAATCCCTACTATAATACGTGTTAAACTAACAAACTGGTGCAAGAGTAGGCAGGTGATGACACATCCCGGAGGAAAGGTAGAATCCATTACAACAAAATCATGATAATCAAGCTAATATAAGCATATCTACAAATGCAAGGAATCCTAAAAGAAAACCAAACATCCTGAATCACAGTACAAAGGGAAAAGGAAGACAAAATGGAAGAATCTCATCAAGAACTAGGAACCACGATGTAACGGTCCACGTTCCCATCTAATAAGTCCTCATCTAAGCCCCTAGTGGCAAGACTCACAGGACCAGAGCCAGCAAGTGAAGGACCAGCCTCGCTAAACGGCAGCATCACCAATCCCCCTCCCAAAGGGCCGGCACTGGTAGAGGCCCCAAAAGATGAAGTCGACAACTGGCCCAACCCATGACACTGACATCGATCAAGGAGGCGATCCCTCTCCTGTGAAAGGGTGTGTACCATATCCCTCAATAGAACTATGAACTCATCCCATGGGTCGCCCTCCACTGAAGAAATGGCGTCTCGGGACCCTCGAGGGCACCTAAGTCCCCAGGAAATGTCGGCCAAGGAGCAATCTCTTGGCATAGAAGCTGCCTCAAGCTGCCTCTCCAAATCACTCACTCACCCCTGTCGCGCCCAAATTTTTCGAGCCCGAGGAATACTCACCCAAGCGGGAAAAATGTTGTACTCTCTCGTTAGAACTCACCCTCCTAGAAGAATGAGTGCGACTAGGCTTACATTGAAAAATTGGTTTGAATAAAGGGCTTTTGGAAAAAGATTCGGAGTCGCCACCTAACTTGATTAAGGTGAGTTAGGTCACCTAAATACTAAGAATAATCCGAAGACTACACTTAAGGATTTTGGAAAAACGATTTTGGAAAACATCCTCAAGAGAGGGTTTTTTTAGGAAAACGGGTTATTTGGCAACCTTTGGAAAACATTTATCCCTTTTCGAAAAATAACTCCTTTTGGTCATTGAAATCAATGATTCTAGGTTCGGAGGTTGGTTACGTGTAGGGAATACGCACTAAGCTATCACCCTACCCCGCTCTTTCGGTACCAACATGTCAATCCACCCTAGATTCACCTATGAGAGTCTTTAATTAACATATGTTCAACCCTATTCACTTTAGAAAAACAATGTTTAGAAAAACATGATGCATAATATGCAAGTGCAAAATGAGAGACTTGAAAAATAGATTTGAAAAGAGATAGAATTGAAATTGAAAAGTTTGAAAATTTGGAAATAGAAATTTGGAAATTGAAATTTTGAAATTGAAATTTTGAAAATAGATTAGAATTTGAGATTTGGAAAGATTTTGGAAACCGCACCCATGAGGGTGGAATTGAAAGTTTGAAAGGTGTTGTGACCGCACCTATGAAGGTTGCCTACGTATTCCTTTGGGGGAATCAGGTCAGTCGTAGTTCGGACCGAAGTCCGATTGAAAAGAGATTTATTTGAAAAGAGAAATTGGATTGGAAGAAAGAGATTGAATTGAAAATTGGATTCGATTTGAGATTAGAAGAGGAGATTGGAAATTGAAATTGAGAAGATTAGACTTTGATTTGGAAAGATTGATTTTGAAAAGACTTGGTTTTGGAAAGATGGAGGTTTAGGAAACCTAGACTTAAGAAAGATGAGACTTAGGAAAGACTCAAGAGTTTAAGAAAGATTGGATTTAGGAAAGGTTTGGATTAGGAAAGGTTCGATTTAGGAAAGTGTCATTTTTGGAAAGTTTCGAAATTAGGAAAGTTTTTATTTTAGGAAAGTTTTGAAAATCGAAAAGTTTTAAATTTAGAAATGTTTTGAAAAAGGGAAGTTTTGAATTTGGAAAGCTTTGAAAACAACGAAGTTTTGAAAATAAGAAAGTTTCGTTTTAGGAAAGGTTTGAAAAAGGAAAGTTTTCAGTTTAGGAAATGTTTGAATTAAGAAAGTTTTGAGTTTAGAAAAGCCTTAGATTTAGAAAGATGTTGAAGTTTTGGAAAGTTTAGAATTTAGAAAAATTTGCTTTTAGAAATATTTAATTTAAGAAACTTTTGAATCTAGGAAGCTTAGAATTTTGGAAAGATTTGAAATTTAGAAAGTTTAGGATTTAGAAAGTTTTAGAGTTTGAATTTTAGAAAGTCTTGAAATTAGGAAAGGCTTGAATTTAGGAAAGGTTTTGAAAACTTGAATTTGGAAAGTTAAGATTTAGAAAGGGGGTTAAATTAGGAAAGGGTTGAATTTTAGAATTTTAGGAAAGAATTTTATATTCAAGTTTTGGAAACTTAAGGTTTAGGAAAGTGGAAGTTTGGGAAGGATTTGAATTAGGAAAGAGTTGGATTTTGAAAGGGATTGGATTTGGTCTCTAAAAGAAAAGATTTGATTTTGTTTCCAAAAACGGAGGATGGGATCTAGTTTCCTAAACGGGGAGATTTGATTCGGTTTCCTAAAAGGAAGATAAGATTTAGCAAGGATTTGGAAAAGGAGATTCTAGAAACCCTAGGTTTGGAAAATTATAGTTTCGACGTAGAAAATAGGTTTTGGAAACATGTATAGTTTGGATATGAAAACGAGAGATTTTGGAAACCTAGGTTTGGGGCAAGGTTTGAAAACCATGTTTTTGGAAAGAAAATTAGGGTTTCCTAATTGTGGGCTCTAAGGCTTGACTTGGGTTCTAAAGAAAGAGTTTTTGCAAAGTGAGTGAGTTTTTAGAAACGAAGGTTTTCTAGAAGGGAATCCTAGGGAGGGACTTTTGGAAAGTGAATTTGAAGAGGGAGTTTTTGGAAAAAGATTTTAAAGAGAAGGAGTTTTGGAAAGTGTGTTTTTAGAAATGTAGATTTTAGACGGAAAATCCTAGAGAGGAAATTTCTAGAAGGAAGATTTTGGAAAGAGAGTTTTTTTTTTTTTTTTAGAAAGGTTTTTGGAGAGAGTTTTTAGGAAGGTGAATCTAGGGAGTGTTTTTAGAAAATGAATTTTGAGGAAAAGATTTTGGAGAGGAGTTAAAAAAGAGAGTTTTGAAAAATAGATTTTGGAAGGGAGTTTTTGAAAACAATTTTGAAGAGGAGAGTTTTAGGAAAGTATGTTGAAAAAGAGATTTCCAGGAAGAGATTTTTGTAAAGAAGTGGTTTTAGAGGGTGTAAAAAAAAAAACATCTCACTTTCCTAAAGCGATTGTAACCATAAGAAGGTTAGAACCACTTTAGGAAAGCGATTTTTAAAAAAAACAATAAGATTTGAAAATATAGACCATGAAAGGTCACTTCTAATGTAACACTTTCCTAAAGCAACCCTAGCCATGGAAAGGCTAGAATCACCCTAGAATTGTGGTTTTGAAAACAAGTTCTTGAAAAGTGATTTTGATGCAATTTTGAAAACAAGTTTGAAAACGATTTGAAAAACAACTTTGAAAACGGTTTTTGGAAGATGCAAGACTATGATATGCACAATGCAATTTGGGGTCGTGAACATACAAGGCTAAGGCTTCACCACATAATCAAGGGGGCCGAACCCACGTGGTCTTTGGTTAGACTAGAAGAAAGCCTCTGACACGGTGACTCTCCAATAGTCCAATCCTACATATGGACCGGGAATCCCCTTGTTTCAAGCATGCAAAGAAAGGGGCGGGAAAGAGATGGGGGATTAAAATAGAGAAAACCCAAGTGGGTTAAGAGAGAGAAGAGAGAGGGGGGAAGTGCGGAAATTTAAATAGGGAACCTATCGTATGTCTTGTTTATTTTACGCGCCGTGCTATCTTCGGTCTTCGGTCTTCGTCTTCAATCTTCAAGAGTTGTCTTCAAGCTTTAGATGGCAATTCTTAAAGTCTTTGAAGGAGGGTTGAAGGCTAGTGTATAAGTGTATGGGGGTGTGTATGAGTGTATAGGAGACTAGGGTTTGTATAGGGTGGCTAGGGTTTGGAAAACCTAGGGAAGCTAGGGTTTTTGGAGGTGCTCGAGCTCTGTATATCGAATTATATGATTTTTAGGTTGAGTTTACAGATCCTCTTCACATTGAATGAGGCTCTGTATTTATAGAGGTTGGACAAACCTGGCGCCTGTTGCAGTGGCGCCTGTTGCAGTGGCGCCAGGGCAAAATTGCTCTTGGCGCCACTCCTAGTGGCGCTAGGCCAATTCTTGGCTTGGCGCCATTACTTGTGGCGCCAGCCAGTTAGGAAACTTTATAAGTCGGCAAGCAACGTATCTTTGACTAGATTTGGGCGCCTGTACTAGTGACTATCATGCAATCTTTAGCTTGGCTTCACTAGGAGTGACTCTGAAAAGTCCGAGAATGATTTGGAGGAGCCGGGAATTACCCGGAAGGCCAGAAAGGATCAGGAACACTTAAAATAGTGTCCTGGAGGTATTTGATTTGAAAAGTGAGGATAAGATGTGTCGGAAAGGTTGACCGGGCCCTCAGGGGCAAAACAGTCAATCAGACCGGGAAGCTGCCGGGGCGAACTCGGATTGTCCCGAAAGAAGACTTGGGATCTGGAAAGAATACTTAGAATGTTCCCAGAGGTTTTCGGATTGATTTCCAGAGCCGGCGTGGACGGAAAAGGAGACCGGCCCACCAAGGGCAAAACGGTTATTTTGTACCGGGTTTGCTGGAACTGACTCAGAATGATCCGGAAAGGTAAAGGAAGGTTGAGAACACTATAAAAAGTAGTCTCAGGAGGTTACCGGTTTGATACCCAGAGCCGGTGTGGTCGAGGAAGGAGACCGAACCTCTAGGGGCAAAATGGTCATTTTGTATCGGGTTGGCCGGAACTGACTCGGAATGATCCAAAAAGGTAAAAGAAGGTTGAGAATACTATAAAAAGTATTCTTGGGACATTACCGGTTTGATACGCAGAGCCGGTGTGGTTCCCAGGGCATTCAGATGCTTAGGGGTAAAATGGTCATCTTGACCGGAAAGTCTCGGAAAAGGTCCAAAGGACAGTTTGGTCATTTTTCACCAAAGTGGGCTAACAGACACTGGTGTTGATCTGGGTTTTGAGTGTTTCTGCCACTCTAACGACGGTCGTCGTGACATAGGGGTTTGTTGCCAATTCCCTATATCGACCTATTTGTGAGTATTTCCGTTACTCTAACGGTTTTGTGAGTAGTTTCGCTACTCGGACCATCTCGAGGAATAAACTGTCTCGAGAGTGGGATTGGAAAGGGGTCTTACCGTCTTCGAAGAGACGCGCCTGGATTGGAATCGTCTCGAGGAATAAACTGTCTCGAGAGTGGGATTGGAAAGGGGTCTTACCGTCTCCGAAGAGACGCGCCTGGATTGGAACTGTCTCGAGGAATAAACTGTCTCGAGAGTGGGATTGGAAAGGGGTCTTACCGTCTCCGAAGAGACACGCCTGGATTGGAACCGTCTCGAGGAATAAACTGTCTTGAGAGAGGGATTGGAAACGGAAAGGAAAGGACAATGCCCCTAAGGGCATTTTGGTCATTTTGCCTCTATTTGGGCCTGACAGGCCTGCAAAGCAATGGAAAGATGGAATTTGGACCTAGAGAATTGGTTTCGATTGGAATATGCCGCAACGACTTGAAAACAAGTCTGGACGGAGTGTAGACTGCCGAGCGGTCAAAAATGGGGTGCTTACAACTGCCCCTCTTTTTTTGTCTTTGCTTGTCAATGACAGAAAACGATAAGAGTAAGTATCCCATGTTGACCGCGAGGCAGTCGGAGGGACGGACACTGGAAATCTTTTGACAACGGGGGTCAAAAACGGATAATGGGCCAACAAGGCCTTCGAAAACGAGTTTTATCGGGAAAAAGGGCAAACTGCTCAGAATTTATAATTGGCGCCACTAGTAGTGGCGCCTTTGACAAAAAGGGACTAGTGCCTCTGCTAGTGGTGCCAGGCTTAAAGTTAAAACCAGGAAATTTTTAGTTTGAACAACCGCGGCACTTTGGATGGTTTTCACAAATTCATGAGGCATTGCGAGGAATCCATCTTGGAGATTGAAGGAGCACTCCTTGGGGACCATGGGTGATTGCCAGAAGGAGTCCACGTCGCCGGAAAAGTCGCCGGAAGAGAAGATTTCGCCGGAGAACTTCCAAAAGGTGAGTTTTCAAATTTTGTTGATTTTTATGTGTAGAACTTTGTTTGAATAATGTGAATAGTGGAAATTAATGTTTTGATATGTTTTGAACACTTTGGTGATGTTGTTTTTGCATTTTGATGGTTGCTTGATTGAATTTGAATGATTTTTCATGATTATGTGAAGAGGGCTTTCTGCAGGAATAGGAGATTTATTCCTACAGGCATGGGTATTGAGTTTTTTGGCTATGTTTTTGTGCAATGTGCCTTAGAAAAATGTGTTTAACAAATGTATGAAGTTTCGTGATTTTTTGAAAACTCAGTGAATTTTTTATTTTTTAACAAATAAAAAAATATTTACAAAATTAGAAAAAATTAGAAAATTCAAGAAATTGATGAAATTTTTGAAGTTCGAAATTTGGAAAAATGTAGGAATATTTTGAAAACATTTGAGGTGATTTTGAAAAATTTTGGAAGCCTTTTGAAAACCATTGATTTATTTGAAAAATAAAACATGAGTTTTGAAAATTTTGAAAAATTGAAAAGTGTGCACGGGTGCCATTGTTATGTGATTGTTGGAAAGTGCACATTTTGCATTTTGTGTTGATGTCATGGGCGTTGTAAGGGCTATTCTTAAACGGGACTCTGCAGAAATTTTTAGAAATTATGGAAAGAGTTGGTTAAAGTTTTAGAAATAACATCTTTTTTTGAAGGAAAAAGGCAGAGACCCCTTGAAACTTGGGTTAAAGTTGGAAAATCAAGATGTGCATGTAGGAAATTTGTTTTGACTTATCATTCGAAGTTTTTTTTTTTTTTTATTTGTTTTGTTTGTGTTAGTTGTTTATTCTATTTTACTATTATTTAAGATGCATGGATGGTATACTAACATCACCTACCTTGGCTTACCTTTTTAGGATGGCAGATGTAGGTGATGACGGTTCTGAGAGGAGGCGCCGCTCGGGGAAGGAGGCCCGGATAGATTCTACTGGCAGCTTTAGTCGATCTAGAGGTAGTCGACGATTTACCGGACGATCTTCATCTAGCCAGAGCGGGCAGGGGAGTAGACTACCTGTCGACCCTTTTCCTCTGGTTGAGCAGGCTTTTGCCGAGGAGATTGATGCCAAGGAGGAGGTACCGGGCCTTGGGGACCAAGTGACCGGCTATGGGAGAGCTTCTTCCAGGCATAGGCAGACAGATGCCGACTTAGGAGATCTGCAGATACTAGATGTCCCACCACTCGGGGATTTGGCCTATCATCCTAGTGTATACTCCAGACAGCATTTGCCACCTCCGTGGGTACATACAACTTTCCGAGGGGCTATTCATCATGTTTTTGTGACCATACAGTAGGCTGCCCCATCATACCGCTCCTTCTTGGCAAAGATCGGGTTTGGAGCCTTTATGGGATTACAAGCTAACCGCCTGAACCGACATTTGGTACTGACACTTGTTGAGAGGTGGTTCGAGGAGACTGGGACCTTCCATTTTGTCGGCTTCGTGTTAGGCCCTACTCCTTTAGATTGGGCGATTATTACAGGACTCTCCTTTGTCGGTCGGCGGATCACCCTGCACCCGATCAGCAAGGATGAGGCCTGTTTGCTATTGGACTTGCCCCAGCCTGAGCGTTCTGCCTTCCCAGTCTCTTGGATTAGTCATGGCAAGCGTACTTTTGCTACTGAGCCATCGCCTGCCAGGCGAGACATCATGAGACGGCGACTTGTGTTGTACATCATCTTTAGCTGCTTCTGCAACAACAACAAGTCACTCGTGCCGTGTCGTTTGGTGAGTATAGTAGCTGATTTGGGAGCTTTGTCTGAGTTGGACTGGGGGTCCTTTTCTTTTGGCTGCTTTCTTCGATCGATGCGGGTTCGGACTTCTTCTCGTTGGGGCAGTATGACTAGCTTTTGGCCCTTCCTTGTCTGGTGGAGTTACGAGTACCTGCCAGTGCGTCGCCCTATAGTTGTTGAGGATGATCTCTATCCTCGCGCTTTGAGGTGGGCTCGTGACCGGGTAGCCTAGCGATCGGAGATTACTGACTTTGTGACGCTCCGGGCTAACCTGGAGCTGATTGAGGCGAGGGATGTGACCTGGCGGCCCTTCATTGGATCAGTCCATTACGAGACAGTCCGGTACCTTGTCCCATTGTCCTTGTCGAGAGCTACTTTTCTCAATGATGACACTTGGGAGTCCTATCTTGGAGAGCGACACTACCGGCAGTTTCATGAGGAGTTCCGATCAGCAGGAGCTCCACCAGAGTATATGTTTGGAGCCCTGGTGGCTGGAGTGCCCAACCCCTACCAGGAGCGCCAGCTAGGTGCCGAGTTCTTGCTTCCTCCGGATACGGATTATGCTGTGCACTTTGGGGCTCATTCGGTTGGTGCCTTCACCCGGTTTGAGGTAGTAGTCGGCGGGTACGCTATTGGCCAGGAGGTGGTTGACCTGTGGCGCCATGCTAGAGGATATGTGCCCCAGGCCGAGTTTACTGCCGTGAGAGACCAGAGAGACCAGTACTAGATGGAGCGAGACCAATACCAGGCCGAGGTAGCTTCCCTGACGGCTCGGTTATCTCAGATGGGTGGTGGGGGGGGGGGGGGGGGGGATGTTATTCTTTCCTTGCTTCTTCTTGCTTGCCGTTGCTTAGTTCCTTTTATATATAGCTGATTTCGGTTCTATCTTCCTTGTAGGATGGCGGTGCTTCGAGTAGTTATCCTCCTCCTCCGATGCCGGGTTTCGGGGATTTTGATCCAGATGATATTGATTTTGACCTGTGATAGATGCCCCTTGTGGAGACTCTAATCCTCTTTTGCCCCTGGTCCCTGAGTTGTATTTATGTTAGACAGTTTTATTTTTGATATGTTGTACAAAATGAATATTTATGGTACTTAGATGCATGGATAGACAGATACATTTATGATCTTTACAACTAGGCATCTGATTAGATGCATGTGATGTGTGATGATGTTAGATATTTATTACATGAGTTGATGTTGGTGACTTCTATTTCTTCAGGGAGTTATATCCTATGTGTGCAGAGTCTATGCTGATTTTTTTTTTTTTTAACAAATGCACAGGTTAAAAATATGCTAATAGAATGACACAAGGTGCTGTTAGACTTGTAGCCTTGGGAATGGTAACTCCCTCCTCTTCGGGGATTTTAGCCTCTCTTCTGGCTCAATCCTACCTCGATCGGATGATAGCACTTCGCACCTTTCTCAACGTCTTGATCGCCTTCAACTTTCTATCTTAGGGTTAGTGTATAGGGTTATTGGGCTGAGACTCTCGACTCTCGGGGTTTTAGCAACAACTTACCTGACCTTTGGCAGAGCGATAAGTGGCCAGTCATTTCAATCCGAGAAGATTTTGTTTAGGACCGTAATGTGGGCTAGGTTATGGGGTTTTAGAAACAACGAGATATGTAGGCTCAAATTCAATGTTGTTTTCAACAAGGTTTAGATCCATACTGTCCTTAACCATTTTCCCAGTAGGATTAGCATCTTTTTTTTTTTTTTTTAGCTTTGGCAGCGTATTTAGCTCATTTAGATCAAGCAATCTGCTTTCAATCAGAGGGGATTTTAATATGGTTGTAAGGTAGGCCATGGTTTCAGGGTTTTGCAAGATAGGGTAAAGGCTCAAACCTATTGTACCTACTAGGTTTCCTTGTAACCTAGGATCACCTTTAAATTTCCTTCTTGCTTTTGATGATATACTTCTCAGGGTGACAATGACCTCGTTCTTTCACCCTTTCTATGTATTTCTTGAGATAAACATGACTTTCTTTTCTATGCCTTTGAAGTTAATTCAATCACGATTTTCTTCAGGCCTTTCTTTAGAATCAAGGTTTTCTTTCATCATTTTTTTTTTTTTTTGGCCTCTTGCCCCTTGGCAACTCCTTTCTTTTGCTTTTTCTTTCTATTTCTATTTCTTTTCTTTTCTTTTATGAAACGAAACAATTCTTTAAACCTTTTCCCTTGGTAGTTCAATATACCCAGTGTGGGCGGTGATCCCTAGGTTGGGGTTTTGTTAAGAAAGGATAAGTGGCTCAACGGGTTTGGCAAGGGGCTACTTTTGACTGTATGGGAAATGAAATGAGGGCCTCTCTTCACTTTGAATCAGATTGCTTGATCTATAGAGCTTTCAACACTATCCTAGCATGATAGAAGTGGACACCACTCCTAGAATTCTCAACTAATGTATGCCCCAGTGTGGGGAGGACAGTCTTGGATCAGGGTTGACAAAGAAAATTTTCACTTTCTGCGAGGCACTAGGGGTTAAGCAAAGAGAATACGAGCACATTTGTTCATTTATTTAGTTATTTATTCTTTATATGTGGGGAAATGAAAGATGGCTCCTCTTCATTTTGATAAACTGGCCACACATCGCTTAGCCTCAGAGTCTTGCAAGTGTCGCATTTGGGTAGTATCCTCACTCATCCTTATTCTCTCTCTGGAAAGCTGATCATTTGGCGAGTGGTTGACTCATGCTATCATCCCCTCAAGTTGGATCATTCCATAAGACAAACCATGCCCCTTGCGTAGAAAGTAGTCACTATTCCCAGGGAAGGCAAGACAACAACAATGGAATAAAAGACTATTATTTGATTATTATTATTACAAAAAGCATCAAGTTCTTAAGCAATAAGAAAATGTAGACATTAATTTAAAAACAAGAAGTAAAAGGGATAGAAAGAAAGTGGGTGAAAACACCCCTCTCTTGTATGCTTGTGCAAGGAACCCATTTCTAGTAAGGTCTTGGGACAATTCCCACATTTTTTATGCTCCATTTGCGACCCGGATCCTCGGCTAAGGGGAGCCAAGCAAAGGTTTCTCTTAGAGCTCCATAGACATTGACACTGTTGCTGCGGTTGTCAGTCTCCTTGTTCTGTGTAGCGGGTTTTTTTGTAAACAGGGTGACCAGCTCACCCCCTTCCAATTCGAATGGCTCTGCTTGTGCTCTTGGCTTCTCTATCCTCCAGCTCATTTCTTCATAGTTGTACTCATTTGTGGGCCAATGACTCTTTGGCAAATGACGTTTGGCTGCAACATATTTCGGATGTAGAAACTCAGCACCCCATCCATCAGCAACCATGTTTTCAGTAGTCTCATCTCCCAGGAACATCGGCTCCTCAATGGGCCAGTCGGAAGCATCTGGCACTTCATTAGGGTTATGGAGATAGATTGGGCATAATGGGAGATCCTCCTCCCAGTCATCTTCTTCCTCGGTCTCCCAATCATCCTCATAGTCCTCAGCCTCAGGCTCGTCAAACACTCCCTCGCCTTCCATCTCTACTAGTATCATATTGACGGTGTGATCTGGCAGAGGGTTAGCAGTCACATTGGGAGTGGGAGCAGGTTTTACTGGCTGCAGATCAATAGTCTTATTATCGATCAGGTCTTGGATCTTATGCTTGAGAGCAAAGCAGCTTTCGGTGTCATGCCTCTGGCCACCTGAATGATATTCACATGTAAGAGCGGCATTAAAGGTCGGGGGCAGAGGGCTTGGCAACGGGCGAGCAAGTACAGGCTTCAAGATGTTGTTTTTCAAAAGGCTATGGTACACCTCAGTTTGGGTGCAAGCTAAGGCGTCGAAGGTATGGGTACGTCAAGCAGGTCTATTAAAGTTGGGTCATGCCCCAGCAGGACCATAGTTTGAGGTTGGAGCAGGCATGGTCAAGGTGGGTAAGGGCAGGACCTGGGATGATTGGAGCGGAGGTTGGTATTGAGGTGGTTGGCTAGGCAGAATAGGAGACACTTCATTTTCCTTCCTGATCGGGCCCCTTGTAGTAGCCACCTTCTTGGCCATGTTGGCAGTATTTACTCTAGTCTTGGCATAGGGATCTGTAATTCTTCCTGTCTTGAGGCCATTTTCTATCATCTCTCCCTGTATGATGAGCTCGGAAAAGCTTTTTCCCACGCTTGTGCAGAGTTTCTCATAGAATATACCTTGAAAAGTATGTACAAACAGTTGTACATACTCCTTCTCCTCCAACGGGGGATTAACTTGTGCAACGGCCTCCCTCCATCTTAAGGCGTATGCTTTAAAGCTCTCCTTCTCACCCTTGCTCATCGTCATCAAAGACTAGCGATCGGAACTGAGATTGATGTTGTGACGGTATTAGGCTTTGAATGCATTGACTAGCTCCATCCAGGTGGTGATCTTCCTTAAGTCTAGACGAGCGAACCATTATAGAGCCGACCCCGTGAGGCTGTGTTGGAATAACTGCATAAGGAGTTTTGGGTCGTTGCCATGTCCACTAAGCACTCCAGCATATAGGTGAAGATGAGCAACGGGGTTACCGGTACCGTCGTACTTCTGAAAGTCAGGCATTTTAAACTTAGCAGGTCTCGGGTGGTCGGGGAAAAAAGAGAGCTCATCATAAGAAGTGAACCCGTAAGCATCATGGCCATGGAGACTTCGCAACGAATCTTCCAATCCTTGGATTTTCAGACTAAGAGGATCTAGAGAAACCTTCTTTGTGACGGGCGAAAGCAATATGGTCTCTTCTTCTTCAGTATTGACCCTTTTGGCATCTTCTTTAGTTTTCCCAGCATTGTCAGACTGAAGCAAGATCCTTGAATTAGCGGGCTCCGGGTCCTTGGATGAAGTCATAGATGATGACGGGACCGCAGTAGCATCCTTCATGGCCAGAGTTTGAATGAGTTTGAGCATCTCATCCATCTTAGCCCTCATTTCATTAACTTCCTCTCGAGAGACTTGAGAGGATTCTTCAGGGTTAGCAGCCATCAGTGATGCTTTGTGCCGAGTGATAATTGGATCCCTAGGTGGATGTTGCACTTTCTTGGGAGCAATGTTGACTCAGTGTAAGGCGATTTCTTGTATCTAGAAATCAAAAGAAAAAACAAAAAGACAAAAACACAAGTCACAAGTTAGTTTTTGGTTTTTAGAGAACTTTATGCAATGCATGTCCTAGGGTTGCCCCTGCTTGAGAGGGAGACTAAACATGATGTATTGGCTCACTTTTGGAGATAGGGGGTTTGCCCCTGTATGTAGACACTTTACTGTCAGGTGGGAACCTTCAATCATCGATGCATTCATTCATAAAATAAAGAACTACATTAAATTTTGGGTTTGAAATACAAAAGAATTGAAATACATCTTAATAAGGGGAGGGGGAACATTTTCCTTTGGACTTCCACCTATCTACTTTTACAAAGGGAAACCCTAAACTACTCTTGAGTCTTTGGATTCGCCTTCCTTGGATTTGATGTCGAGGAGGTCGCTAAGAGACCTTGTTGATTGATTGCCCCTTGTCTTCTTGGCAACCCTATCTCCGTGAGCATAGAGAGATTGGGGCCCCTCTTATGGAATGAATCGAGATGCATGCAATGAGTCCTTAGGGTTACGCGGGAACCCTTAGGGTTTGGGTAGGTTTAATGCAAGGGATAGTAACGTTGGTGTCACTCTCAATGGGTTGATCATATGCATGAGAATGCAGTGACGTGAGTTACTTGGAACTCTTGTCTTGACATGGGATATTGAATGCATGAACATGAATATGCAAAGAGTATAAGGAGAGAAGGTACAATTGAAGTAAACAAGCATGCATGAACAATTAGACAGGCATTAAAACAGTATAAATACAAGCATTATAACAGCAGGTATAAATGAAAGTAAGAGCAGTCGCCCTTTCCTTCGTGATTTTGAAAACGGTGCTCGTGTCCTAAATCCGGAAGAGGTTCGGCTATGCATGGTGTCTATATGAGTATGAGGTTGAGGGCTGACTAATGCGTCCTAAAAAAGCTCGGTCCCCGGATCTTCAAACCTAGGCCCACTCCCTGAGGTGGTGCCATGATCGGTTGGTGATCCGAGCGAGGGAACCATCAAGAGGCCGTAGGCGAAGAAACTGACACAGCATCTTGCCCACAACCAATATACCGTTCCCCCTTTCTAACTAGAAATGACATATTAGGGTATGCAAGTATGCAGAATGCAAGTGCACATGCAGTGTGTGTGTGATTTTTAAAAGTGGAGGAAAGATCCCAACAACTCCCATTCATCCTGTACATCACATTCTTGCAAAGCAGTTAGTAAAATTTAAGCAAAAAGTGCACCTACAAAACAAAGATGCAAGTGTTAGTTTGTGGATGACAAACATAATACAAGATAATATGAATAAATGCATGTTTTTTTTTTTTTAAATATTTTTGAAAATTTAGATTTGAAAATTTAAAGCGAATAAGATTGAACCAAGTTAATTGAAGACTCTACATGGGTAAAGGGTAAAGAGACATGACTAACGGCCTAACTCTCTAAGTGTCCCCAGTGGAGTCGCCAGCTGTCGCGCCCAGATTTTTCACGCCCGAGGAATACTCACCCAAGCGGGAAAAATGTTGTACTCTCTTGTTAGAACTCACCCTCCTAGAAGAATGAGTGCGACTAGGCTTAAATTGAAAAATTGGTTTGAATAAAGGGCTTTTGGAAAAAGATTCGGAGTCATCACCTAACTTGATTAAGATGAGTTAGGTCACCTAAAAACTAAGAATAATCCGAAGACTACACTTAAAGATTTTGGAAAAATGATTTTGGAAAACATCCTCAAGAGAGGGTTTTTTTAGGAAAACGGGTTGTTTGGCAACCTTTGGAAAACATTTAGCCCTTTTTGAAAAATAACTCCTTTTGGTCTTTGAAATCAGTGATTCTAGGTTCGGAGGTTGGTTACGTGTAGGGAAAACGCACTAAGCTATCACCCTACCTCGCCCTTTCGGTACCTACATGTCAATCTACCCTAGATTCACCTATGAGAGTCTTTAATTAACATATGTTCAACCCTATTCACTTTAGAAAAATAATGTTTAGAAAAACATGATGCATGATATGCAAGTGCAATATGAGAGACTTGAAAAATAGATTTGAAAAGAGATTTGAAGAAATAGAATTGAAATTGAAAAGTTTGAAAATTTAGAAATAGAAATTTGAAAATAGAAATTTTGAAATTGGAATTTTGAAAATAGATTGGAATTTGAGATTTGGAAAGATTTTGAAAACCGCACCCATGAGGATGGAATTGAAAGTTTGAAAAGTGTTGTGACCGCGCCTATGAAGGTTGCCTACGTATCCCTTTGGGGGAATCAGGTCAGTCGTAGTTCGGACCGGAGTCCGATTGAAAAGAGATTGATTTCAAGAGAGAAATTGGATTGGAAGAAAGAGATTGAATTGAAAATTGGATTCGATTTGAGATTAGAAGAGGAGATTGGAAATTGAAATTGAGAAGATTAGACTTTGATTTGGAAAGACTTGGTTTTGGAAAGATGGAGGTTTAGGAAACCTAGACTTAAGAAAGAGGAGACATAGGAAAGACTCAAGAGTTTAAGAAAGATTGGATTTAGGAAAGGTTCGGATTAGGAAAGGTTCGATTTAGGAAAGTGTCATTTTTGGAAAGTTTCGAAATTAGGAAAGTTTTTATTTTAGGAAAGTTTTGAAAATCGGAAAGTTTTGAATTTAGAAATGTTTTGACAAAGGGAAGTTTTGAATTTGGAAAGCTTTGAAAACAAGGAAGTTTTGAAAATAAGAAAGTTTTGTTTTAGGAAAGGTTTGAAAAAGGAAAGTTTTCAGTTTAGGAAATGTTTGAATTAAGAAAGTTTTGAGTTTAGAAAAGCCTTAGATTTAGAAAGATGTTGAAGTTTTGGAAAGTTTAGAATTTAGAAAAATTTGGGTTTAGAAAGATTTAACTTAAGAAAGTTTTGAATCTAGGAAGCTTAGAATTTTAGAAAGATTTGAAATTTAGAAAGTTTAGGATTTAGAAAGTTTTAGAGTTTGAATTTTAAAAAGTCTTGAAATTAGGAAAGGCTTGAATTTAGGAAAGGTTTTGAAAACTTGAATTTGGAAAGTTAAGATTTAGAAAGGGGGTTAAATTAGGAAAGGGTTGAATTTTAGAATTTTAGGAAAGAATTTTATGTTCAAGTTTTGGAAACTTAAGGTTTAGGAAAGTGGAAGTTTAGGAAGGATTTGAATTAGGAAATAGTTGGATTTTGAAAGGGATTGGATTTGGTCTCTAAAAGAAAAGATTTGATTTTGTTTCCTAGGTTTGGAAAATTATAGTTTCGACGTAGAAAATAGGTTTTTGGAACATGTATAGTTTGGATGTAAAAACGAGAGATTTTGGAAACCTAGGTTTGGGGCAAGGTTTGAAAACCATGTTTTTGGAAAGAAAATTAGGGTTTCCTAATTGTGGGCTCCAAGGCTTGACTTGGGCTCTAAGGAAAGAGTTTTTGGAAAGTGCGTTTTTAGAAACGAAGGTTTTCTAGAAGAGAACCCTAGGGAGGGACTTTTGGAAAGTGAATTTGAAGAGGGAGGTTTTGGAAAAAGATTTTAAAGAGAAGGAGTTTTGGAAAGTGTGTTTTTAGAAACGTAGATTTTAGAAGGAAAATCTTAGAGAGGAAATTTCTAGAAGGAAGATTTTGGGAAGAGAGTTTTTTTTCTAGAAAGGTTTTTGGAGAGAGTTTTTAGAAAGGTGAATCTAGGGAGTGTTTTTAGAAAATGAATTTTGAGGAAAAAATTTTTGGAGAGGAGTTGAAAAGGAGAGTTTTCAAAAATAGATTTTGGAATGGAGTTTTTGAAAACAATTTTGAAGAGGAAAGTTTTAAGAAAGTATGTTGAAAAGGAGACTTTCAGGAAGAAATTTTTGTAAAGAAGAGGTTTTAGAAGGTGTAAAAAAAAAAAACATCTCACTTTCCTAAAGCGATTGTAACCATAAGAAGGTTAGAACCACTTTAAGAAAGCGGTTTTTGAAAAAAACAATAAGATTTGAAAATATAGACCATGAAAGGTCACTTTTAATGTAACACTTTCCTAAAGCAACCCTAGCCATGGAAAGACTAGAATCACCCTAGAATTGTGGTTTTGAAAACAAGTTCTTGAAAAAGAGATTTTGATGCAATTTTGAAAACAAGTTTGAAAACGATTTAAAAAACTACTTTGAAAACGGTTTTTGGAAGATGCAAGACTATGATATGCACAATGCAATTTGGGGTCGTGAACGTACAAGGCTAAGGCTTCACCACATAATCAAGGGGCCGGACCCACGTGGTCTTTGGTTAGACTAGAAGAAAACCCCCAACACTGTGACTCTCCAATAGTCCAATCCTACACATGGACCGGGAATCCCCTTGTTTCAAGCATGCAAAGAAAGGGGGGGAAAGAGATGAAGGATTTAAATAAAGAAAACCCAAGTGGGTTAGGAGAGAGAAAAGAGAGGGGGGAAGTGTGGAAATTTAAATAGGGAACCTACCGTATGTCTTGTTTATTTTGCGCGCCGTGCTGTCTTCGGTCTTCAGTCTTCGTCTTGATCTTCGTCTTCAATCTTCAAGAGTTGCCTTCAAGCTTTAGATGGCAACTCTTCAAGTCTTTGAAGGAGGGTTGAAGGCTAGTGTATGAGTGTATGGGGGTGTGTATGACTGTATAGGAGACTAGGGTTTGTATAGGGTGGCTAGGGTTTGGAAAACCTAGGGAAGCTAGGGTTTTTGGAGGTGCTCGAGCTCTGTATATCAAATTATATGATTTTTAGGGTGAGTTTTCGGATCCCCTTCATGTTGAATGAGGCTCTGTATTTATAGAGGTTGGACAAACCTAGCGCCTATTGTAGTGGCGCTAGGGCAAAATTGCTCTTGGCGCCACTAGGAGTGGCGCCAGGCCAATTCTTGGCTTGGCGCCACTACTAGTGGCGCCAGCCAATTAGGAAACTTTATAAGTTGGCAAGCAACGTATCTTTGACTAGATTTGGGCACCTGTACTAGTGACTACCATGCAATCTTTAGCCTGGCTTCACTAGGAGTGACTCCGAAAAGTCTGGGAATGATTTGGAGGAGTCGGGAATTACCCGGAAGGCCGAAAAGGATCAAGAACACTTAAAATAGTGTCCTGGAGGTATTTGATTTGAAAAGTGAGGATAAGATGTGTCGGAAAGGTTGACCGAGCCCTTAGGGGCAAAACGGTCAATCAGACCGGGAAGCTGCCGTGGTGAACTCAGACTGTCTCGAAAGAAGACTTGGGATCTGGAAATATTATTTAGAATGTTCCCAGAGGTTGCCGGTTTTATTTCCAGAGCCGGTGTGGACGGAAAAGGAGACCGGCCCACTAGGGGCAAAACGGTCATTTTGTATCGGGTTTGCTAGAACTGACTCAGAATGATCCGAAAAGGTAAATGAACGTTGAGAACACTATAAAAAGTAGTCTCAGGAGGTTACTGGTTTGATACCCAGAGCCGGTGTGGTCGAAGAAGGAGACCGACCCTCTAGGGGCCAAACGGTCATTTTGTACCGGGTTGGCCGGAACTTACTCGGAATGATCCGGAAAGGTAAAAGAAGGTTGAGAATACTATAAAAATTATTCTCGGGACATTACTGGTTTGATACGCAGAGCTGGTGTGGTTCCCGGGGCATTCGGATGCTTAGGGGTAAAATGGTCATCTTGACCGGAAAGTCTCGGAAAAGGTCCAAAGGACAGTTTGGTCATTTTTCACCAAAGTGGGCTAACAGACACTGGTGTTGATCTGGGTTTTGAGTGTTTTTGCCACTCTAACGGCGGTCGTCGTGACACAGGGGTTTGTTGCCACTTCCCTATATCGACCTATTTGTGAGTATTTCCGCTACTCTAACGGTTTTGTGAGTAGTTTCGCTACTCAGACCGTCTCGAGGAATAAACTGTCTCGAGAGTGGGATTGGAAAGGGGTCTTACCGTCTCCGAAGAGACGTGCCTGGATTGGAACCGTCTCGAGGAATAAACTATCTCGAGAGTGGGATTGAAAAGGGGTCTTACCGTCTCTGAAGAGACGCGCCTGGATTGGAACCGTCTCGAGGAATAAACTGTCTCGAGAGTGGGATTGGAAAGGGGTCTTACCGTTGTAAGCACCCCATTTTTGACCGCTCGACAGTCTACACTCCGTCCAGACTTGTTTTCAAGTCATTTTGGCATATTCCTATCGAATCCAATTCTCTAGTTTCAAATTCCATCTTTCCATCGCTTCGTGGGCCTGTCAGGCCCAAACAGAGGCAAAATGACCAAAATGCCTTTAGGGGCATTATCCTTTCTTATTCCAATTCCAATCTCCCTCTCGAGACAGTTTATTCCTCGAGACGGTTCCAATCCAGGCACGTCTCTTCGGAGACGATAAGACCCCTTTCCAATCCCTCTCTCGAGACAGTTTATTCCTCGAGACGGTCCGAGTAGCAAAACTACTCACACAACCGTTAGAGTAGCGGAAATACTCAACCGTTAAAGTAGCGGAAGTACTCACGGAGCCGTCCGAGTAGCGGAAATACTCACAGAACCGTTAGAGTAGCGGAAATACTCATAGAACCGTTAGAGTAGCGGAAATACTCATAGAACCGTTAGAGTAGCGAAAATACTCACAGAACCGTTAGAGTAGCGGAAGTACTCACAGAATCGTTAGAGTAGCGGAAGTACTCACAGAACCGTTAGAGGAGCGGAAGTACTCTCAAATCGTCAACCCCGTCCGAGTAGCGAAAATACTCAACCCCGTCCGAGTGGCGGAAACACTCAAAACCCAGGTCAATACCCATGTCTGTTAGCTCACTTCGGTGAAAAATGACCAAATTACCCTTTGGACCTTTTCCGGTCAAGATGACCATTTTGCCCCTAGGCATCTGAACGCCCCGGGAACCACACCGGCTCTGGATATCAAACCGGTAACCTTCTGAGAATACTTTTTATAGTATTCTCAACCTTCCCTTCTCTTTCCGGATCATTCCGAGTCAGTTCCGGCCAACCCGGTACAAAATGATCGTTTTGCCCCTAGAGGGCCGGTCTCCTTCTTCGACCACACCGGCTCTGGGTATCAAACCGGTAATGTCCAGAGAATACTTTTTATAGTGTTCTCGACCTTCCTTTACCTTTCCGGACCATTCCGAGTCAGTTCCGGCAAACCCGGTACAAAATGACCGTTTTGCCCCTGGTGGACCGGTCTCCATTTCCGACCACGCTGGCCCTGGGAATCAAACCGGCAACCTCTGGGAACATTCTAAATAATGTTTCCAGATCCCAAGTCTTCTACCGGGACAGTTTGAGTCTGTCCCGGCAGTTTTCCGGTTCGATTGACCGTTTTACCCCTAAAGGCTCGGTCAACCTTTCCGACACATCCAATCCTCACTTTTCAAGTCAAATACCTCCAGGACACTATTTTAAGTGTTCCTGCTCATTTCTGGCTTTCTGGGTCACTCCCAACTCCTTCAAATCATTCCCGGACTTTCCGGAGTCACTCCTAGTGAAGCCAGGCTAAAATTTACATGGTAGTCACTAGTACAGGCGCCCAAATCTAGTCAAAGATACGTTGCTTGCCGACCTTAATTGTTTCCTAAATGGCTGGCGCCACTGCTAGTGGCGCCAAGCCAAAAAATGGCCTGGCGCCACTCCTAGTGGCGCCAGTATAAATTTTGCCCTGGCGCCACTACAACAGGCGCCAGGCTTGTCCAGCTTCTATAAATACAGAGCCTCGATCAACGTGAAAAGGGTCTGCAAACTTAACCTAAAAATCACACAATTCGATACACAGAGCTCGAGCACCTTCAAAAACCCTAGCCTCCCTAGGTTTTCCAAACCCTAGCCACTATACACAAACCCTAGCCTCCTATACACTCATAAACACCCCTATACACTCATACACTAGCCTTCAACCACTCTTTCAAGACTTGAAGAGCAGCCATTCAAAGCTTGAAGACAATCCTTGAAGACTGAAGAAGAAGATCAAGACGAAGATCGAAGATTGAAGACTGCACGGCGCGCAAATTAAAGAAGATACAAGGTAGGCTTTCTCTTTAATTTTCCGTACTTCCCCCCTCTCTCTTCTCTCTCCAACCCACTTGGGTTTTCTCTATTTTAATCCCCCATCTCTTTCCCCCCCTTTCTTTGCATGCTTGAAACAAGGGGATTCCCGGTCTATGTGTAGGATTGGACTATTGGAGAGTCACCGTGTCGGGGGCTTTCTTATAGTCTAACCAAAGACCACGTGGGTCCGGCCCCCTTGATTATGTGGTGAAACCTTAACCTTGTATGTTCACGACCCCAAATTGCATTGTGTATATCATAGTCTTGCATCTTCCAAAAACCGTTTTCAAACTCGTCTTCAAAACCGTTTTCAAACTTGTTTTTCAAAATTGCATCAAAATCTTCTTTTCAAAAACATGTTTTCAAAATCACAATCCTAGGGTGATTCTAACTTTTCCATGGCTAGGGTTGCTTTAGGAAAGTGTTACATTAAAAGGGACCGATACGGTCTATATTTTCAAAATCTTGTTGTTTTCAAAACCGCTTTCCTAAAGTGGTTCTAGCCTTCCTATGGTTAGAATTGCTTTAGGAAAGTGAGATGTTTTTACACCTTCTAAAAATTCTTTTTCCAAATCCCTCTTTCTAAAAATCTCTTTTTCAATATACTTTCCTAAAACTCTCCTCTTCAAAATTGTTTTCAAAAACTCCCTTCCAAAATCTATTTTTCAAAACCCCCTTTTTTCAACTCCTTTCCAAAATCTTTTCCTCAAAATTCACTTTCTAGAAACGCTCCCTAAAAATCTTTCCAAAAACTCTCTTCCCAAAATCTTCCTTCTAGAAATTTCCCCCAAGGGTCTTCCTTCCAAAATCTACGTTTCCAAAAACATGCTTTCCAAAAAACTTCTTCTCTCTAAAATCTCTTTCCAAAAACTCACTTTCCAAATTCACTTTCCGAAAATTCCTCCATAGGATTCCCTTCTAGAAAACCTTCATTTCCAAAAACACGTTTTCCAAAAAACTCTTTCCTTAGAGCCCCAAATCAAGCCCTAGAACCCACAATTAGGAAACCCTAATTTTCTTTCCAAAAACATTATTTTCAAACTTTGCCCCAAACCTAGGTTTCCAAAACCTCTAGTTTTCACATCCAAATTATTTATGTTTCCAAAACCTCTTTTCTACGTCAAAACCACAATTTTTCAAAACTAGGGTTTCTAGAATCTCCCTTTCCAAATCCTTGTCAAATCCTATCTTTCCTTTAGGAAACTGAATCAAATCTCCCCGTTTAGGAAACTAGATCCTATCCTCCGTTTTTGGAAACAAAATCAAATCTTTTCTTTTAGAAACTAAATCCAATCCCCTCCTAATCCCAAACCTTTCCTAATTCAATTCCTTCCTAAACCATAAGTTTCCTAAACCCAAACTTTAAACCTTTTCTTAAATTTCAAAATCCAACTCTTTCCTAATCCAAATCCTTCCTAAACTTTCACTTTCCTAAATCTTAAGTTTCCAAAACTTGAACATAAAAATCTTACCTAAACTTTAAAACTCAACTTTCAAATCTTTCCTAACTCAACCCCCCTTTTCAAATCTTAACCCTCCAAATTCAAGTTTTCAAACTCTTCCTAAACTCAAGCTTTTCCTAATTTCAAGATTTTCTAAAACTCTAAAACTTTCTAAATCCTAAACTTTCTAAATTTCAAATCTTTCTAAAATTCTAAGCTTCCTAAATTCAAAACTTTCTAAATTTGAAACTTTTTTAAGTTGAATCTTTCTAAACCTAAAACTTTCTAAATTCTAAACTCTCTTAAACTTCAAATCTTTCCAAATCTAAGACTTTTCTAAACTCAAAACTTTCCTAATTTAAGACTTTCTTAAGTTGAAACTTTCTTAATTCAAACACTTCCTAAGTTGAAAACTTTCCGAAAACGAAACCTTCCTAAAACGGACCTTTCCTAATTCGAATATTTTCTAAAATTCAATCTTTCTAAATCTTCCAAATCCAACATTCCAATCCAGTCTTTCTTAATCTCAAGTCTTTCCTAAGTCTCTTCTCTTTCCTAAGTCTAGGTTTCCTAAACCTCCATCTTTCCAAAACCAAGTCTTTCCGAAATCAATCTCTTCAAATCAAAGTCCAATCTGTTCAATTTCAATATCCAATCTCCTCTTCTAATCTCAAATCAAATCCAATTTTCAATTCAATCTCTTTTCAAATCAAACCTTCTATTTTCAATCGGACTCCGGTCCGAACTACGACTGACCTGATTCCCCCAAAGGGATACGTAGGCAACCTTCATAGGTGCGGTCACAATATTTTTCAAACTTTCAATTCCACCCTCATGGGTGTGGTTTCCAAAATCTTTCCAAATCTCAAATTCTAATCTATTTTCAAATTTTCAATTTCAAAATTTCTATTTTCAAATTTTTACTTTCAATTTTCAAAATTTTCAATTTCAATTCCATTTCTTCAAATCTATTTTCAAATCAAATTAATTTCAAATCAATCTCTTTCCAAATCTATTTTTCAATTCTCTTCTATTGCACTTGCATATCATGCATCATGTTAGTTTCATTTTAAACATTGTTTTTCTAAAAATGGATAGGATTGAACTATAGTTAGTTAAAGACTCTCATAGGTAAATCTAGAGTAGATTGACATGTAGGTACCGAAAGGGCGGGGTAGGGTGATAGCTTAGTGTGTCTTCCCTACACGTAACCAACCTCTGAACCTAGGATCACTGATTTCAAAGACCAAAAGGAGTCATTTTTCAAAAAAGGGCTAAATGTTTTCCAAAGGTTGTCAAACAACCTGTTTTCCTAAAAAACCCTCTCTTGAGGAGATATTTTCAAAATTGTTTTTTCAAAAACCCTAAGTGTAGTCTTCGGACTATGCTTAGTTTTTAGGTGACCTAACTCACCTTAATCAAGTTAGGTGGCGACTCCGAATCTTTTTCAAAAGCCCTTTATTCAAACTTATTTTCAATTCAAACCTAGTCGCACTCATTCTTTTAGGAGGGTGAGTTCTAACGAGAGAGTACAGCATTTTTCCCGCTTGGGTGAGTATTCCTTGAGTGCGAAAAATCTGGGCGCGACAACCGTCTTCGAATAGACATGCCTGGATTGGAACCGTCTCGAGGAATAAATTGTCTCGAGAGAGGGATTGGAAACGAAAAGGAAAGGACAATGCCCCTAAGGGCATTTTGGTCATTTTGCCTCTATTTGGGCCTGACAGGCCTGCGAAGCGATGGAAAGACGAAATTTGGACCTAGAGAATTGGTTTCGATTGGAATATGCCCGCAATGACTTGAAAACAAGTCTGGACGGAGTGTAGAGTTCCGAGCGGTCAAAAATGGGGTGCTTACAACCCCCTGCTAGCCCCTAGCTGAGTTTTCAACTCACTCACTCGAGCACGATAAAGTCTCCGTTGGCACCTTGCCCTGATGATAGCAATGGCCAAAAGATTGGCATACCCTATTGGAGGTAAGGGGGACTCTGAGAGAGGATTCCTGACTACGGCGTCCCCTAGAACATACATCTGAAACCATCAGTCGTAATCAGTAGTAATTGTCAGGATGTCGTGCCCAGATGTTTCACACTCGAGGAATACACACAAGCGAGAAAAATATTGTACTCTCTCGTTAGAACTCACCCTCCTAGAATAATGAGTGCGACTAGGTTTGAATTGAAAATTGGTTTGAATAAAGGGCTTTTGGAAAAGATTTGGAGTCGCCACCTAACTTGATTAAGGTGAGTTAGGTCACTTAAAAACTAAGCGCAATCCGAACACTACACTTAGGGTTTTTGAAAACGATTTTGAAAATACTACCTTAAGAGAGGGTTTTTAAGAAAACAGGTTATTTAGCATCCTTTAGAAAATATTAAGCCCTTTTTTGAAAAATAAACTCCATTTTGGTCTTTCAAAAACAGTGATCTAGGTTTGGAGGTTGGTTACGTGTAGGGAATATCTATTAAGCCATCATCATACCCCGCCCTTGCGGTACGTACATGTTTATTTACTCTAGATTCGCCTATGAGAGTCTTCAACTAACAAATATCCAATTCTATCCACTTTAGAAAAAGAATGTTTAAAAAGAACAATGCATGATGTGTAAATGCAAGAAAAAGAGAATTGAAAAATGAATTTGGAAAGAAATTGATTTGATTTAAAAAGAAATTTGAAAAGATAGATTTGAAATTGGAAAGAAAGTTTTAGAGATTGAAAATAGAGATTTGAAAACAAAAATTTGGAATTAGAAAGATTGAAAACTTGAAGAAGATTGCAGGATTGGAAATTGGAAAAAAGTTGTGACCGCACCCATGAGGGCTGCCTACGTATCTTTTTTGAGGAATCAGGTCAGTCGTAGTTCAGACAAAAGTCTGATAGATGATAGAAGATTTGATTTGAAATAGGAGTTGAATTGGAATTTGGATTTGATTTGAATTTAGAATAAAAAATTAAAATTTGAAATGGAAGAGATTGGACTTTGATTTAGAAAGATAGATATTTAGGGAAATGATTTGGACTTGAGATTAAGAAAGATTTAACTCAAATGTTGGACTTGGAAGATTAAGAAAGGATTGAATTTAGGAAAGATTCGAATTGGGAAAGTTTCAAAATAGGAAGTTTCATTTTTAGGAAAGTTTCATTTTAGGAAAGTTTCGAATTAGGAAATGTTCAAATTAGGAAAGTTTTCGAAATAGGAAAGTTTAGAATTTAAGAAAGATTTGAAAGTTTGGAAAGTTTAGAATTTAGGAAGTTTAGGATTTAAAAAGTTTTAGATTTGGAAATATTTGAAGTTTAAAAAGCTTGAAAGTTTAGAAAGATTCACAGTTTGAGTTTTAGAAATTCTTAAAATTAGGAAAGGTTTGAGTTCAAGAAAGATTTGAAGATTTATATTTGGAAAGTTACGATTTGGAAAGGTATGGAATTAGGAAATGGTTGAATTAGGAAAGATTTAAAGATTTAGATTCGAAACCTAAGGTTTAAGAAGATATGAGATGAGGAAAGAGTGAATTAGGAAAGGTTTAGACTAGGAAGGATTGAGATTCCTATTTCTTAAAACAAGGGATTGGATTTTGTTTCTAAAAGAGAGGGTTTGATTTTGTTTCCAAAAACGGAAGATAGGATCTAGTTTCCTAAGTGGAACATTGAATTTGGTTTCCTAAAAGGAATATTGGATTTGGCATGAATTTGGAAAGATGGAGTTTTGAAAATTCTAGTTTTGAGAGGACTATAGTTTTGACATAGAAAAGAGATTTTGGAAATATATATAGTTTTGATGTAAAAAACAAGAGGTCTTGGAAACCTAGGTTTTCAGGCCAAAATAAGGAATTGGAAACTATGTTTTTGGGGAGAAAAATTAGGGTTTCCTAATTGTTGGCTCTAGGGCTTGACTTGGACTCTAAGAAAAGAGATTTTGGAAAGTGAGTTTTTAGAAAGGGAGATTTTTGAAAGAAAATCCTAGAGAGGAGTTTTTAAAAAGTGAATTTGAAAAGAGAGTTTTTGGAAGGAGATTTTTGGAAGGAGATTATTGGAAAGTTTTTAGAAAAGAGATTTAGGGAGAGAGTTTTCTAAGAAGGAAACCTAGGGAGTATTTTTGAAAAGTATGTTGAAAAAGAGATTTTTAGAGGGAGAGATTTGAAAAGAGATTTTTTAGAATGTTTATGAAAATATCTCACTTTCCTAAAGCGATTCTAACCATAAAAAGGCTAGCACCACTTTAGGATAGTGGTTTTGAAAATAACAAGATTTGAAAATATGGACCATATTGGTCACTTTAAATGTAACACTTTCCTAAAGCAACCCTAGCTATGAAAAGGCTAGAATCACCTTAGGATTGTGATTTTGGAAACAAGTTTTGAAAAAGAAGATTTTGATGCAAGTTTTAAAAACGATTTTAATGCAAGTTTTGAAAACAAGTTTGAAACGAAATTTAGAGAAATGCAAGATCATGATATGCACAATGCAAGTTGGGGTCGTGAACATACAAGGTTAAAGGCTTCACCACATAATCAAAGGAGCCGAACCCACGTGGTCTTCGGTTAGACTAAAAGAAAGCCCCCGACACGGTGACCCTCCAATAGCCTAATCCTACACATGGATTGGGAAATCCTTTGTTTCAAGCATGCAAGGAGGGGGGGGGGGAGAAGAAGATGGAGGATTAAAATAGAAGAAAACTCAAGTGGTTTAGGAGAGAGAACAGAGGGGGAAGATTGTTAAACTTAAAGAGAAAGCCTATCTTGTGTCTTGTTTATTTTGTTTTACTTTGCACGCTTTATTTTTCTTATTTTGCTTCGATCTTCGCTTCAGTCTTCGTCTTGATCTTCGAGAGCTTATCTTCAGTCTTCAAAGCTTCGTAGTTGCAGCAATCCAAGTCTTCGATGGAGGCTTTGGAGGCTAGTGTATGAGTGTATGTGAACGTATAAGAGGCTAGTATGGAGCTAGGGTTTGGAAAACCTAAAGAAGCTAGGCTTTAGGGAGGCTACGAGCTCTGTATATCGAAGAATAGAGTTTTTAGACTGAGTTTGTAGACCTCTTTCATGCTGGAGAAGGATCCGTATTTATAGAGAGAAGGATGACCTGGCGCCTGTTGTAGTGGCGCTAGGCAAAAAAACCTTCTGATGCCACTAAGAGTGATGCCATGCCAAATATTGGCTTAGTGCCACTACTAGTGGCGCTAGCCAGTTAGGAAAGTTTTAAGGTCGGCAAGCAACGTATCTTGAGAAGATTTGTACGCCTATACTAGTGACTACCATGCAATTTTTAGCCTAGCTTCACCAGGAGTGACTTCGAAAGATCCGAGAAGCATTTAAGGGACCGGGAATGGCCCGGAAGGCTAAAAAAGGGCAAGAACCCTTAGAATATGGTCCCGGAGGTAATGGACTTCAAAAAGGATGACAAGATGTGTTGGAAGGGTTGACCGGGCCATTAAGGGCAAAACAGTCAACCGGGCCGAAGAGCTGCTGGGACGGACTCAGAATGTCCCAGAAGAAGACTTGATATTTGGAAACATTATTTAGAATGTTCCAGGAGGCTATCGGTTTGATATCTAGAGCCGGTGTGGCTAGAAAAAGGCAACCGACCCACCAAGGGCAAAACAGTCATTTTACACTAGGTTTACCGAAACTGACTCGGAATGATCCGGAAAGATAAAGGAAGGTCAAGAATACTATAAAAAGCATTCTCAGGAGGTTACCGGTTTAATACCCAGAGCCGGTGTGGTCCCTGGGGTGTTCGGATGTCTAGGGGCAAAATAGTCATCTTGACCAAAAAGTCTTAGAATTGGCCCGAAACTGACTAGAAGGCACCTAATCATGCCGGATTGCTATTAAGAGAGTCTTGGAAGGGTGGACTTACCATTCTGAGGACCTAGGTGTGTTCTCGAGAAACATGCCAAAAATGGCCCTAGGGGTAGTTTGGTCATTTTTCACCAAAGTGGGCTAGCAAACACTGGTGTTGACCTGGGTTTTGAGTGTTTCCGCCACTCTGATGGTGGTCCCATGATACAGGGATTTTTTGGCAATTCCCTATATCGATCTGTTTACGGGTATTTCTACTACTCTAACGGTTGCGATGTTTGCGAGTACTTCCGCTACTCTACGGTTCGTGATCATTCTTGAGACGGCCTGATCTCGGGAAGCTGCTGAAGGGACTTAGCACTTGAGAAGTCAACTTTCTCAGAAGGCATGCCGAAATGGATATTTCTGCATTAGCGGGCTAGCAGGTGCCAAAGATGGACCGTTCTACCATCTTGAGGACTTGGGGTCTCGTCCTAGTTGACAGGTTTGAAGGGACTTACCATTCTGAAGAAATTTTTTTCAAAAAACGTGTCGGATCGGATAGACTTACCATCTCGAGGAACCAACTTTCTCGAGAGAGGGATTGAAATTGGACTTGGAAAAAGGGACTTACCATCTTCGAAAAGACATGCCTATTAGAATTGAAAAGGGAACTTATCATCTTCAGAAAGACGTGCCTAATGGAATTGGAAAGGAGACTTACCATCTTCGGAAAGACGTGCCTGATTTGAAATTGGACCGACCAATGCCCCCAAGGGCATTTTGGTCATTTCGCTTTTATTTGGGCCTGGTGGGCCCGCGAAGTGATGAATTGACGGGATTAGACTTAGAAAAGTTTATTTAGATTGGGAATATGTCCACATTGACTTGAATACAAGTCTGGACGGACTGTAGACTGTCGAGCGGTCAAAAATAGGGTGCTTACACGGGACAAAAGAAAATGGACCATCTGAGCTGTCATGTGCCACCAAAGTCTGCCACAACCCTGTCAACTTAGTCACTACACCTCTTAGTACCTCGTCGCCAAAGTAAGTCTGATACCCTGTCACTATGGCAGTGTACGGGATGTCCTGTGTCTGACCCAACTGAAGGAGAACTCGAATGCCGAATAAGGGTGCAACACCCCTTAAGCCAACCAAGGGGATGAAAACCTAACCAGAAGTTCATACTCGCAATGAATCAACATTACATAAACCCACATACCACTGAATAAAATTGGATCTCCTCGTTTCAAAAGAATGCCATCCATGTCATATAAGAATTGGGGCAGTCTGCACCGTCAATGATTTCCTGTTGAAACCTCACCAAGGTACAGATAGGGTCAACCTTTGGATACCATATGTGACAGGCAATGCGGTGAAAGAATAGATGCTCGAGAGCCCACAACCGAAAAAGGGGCCGAGACCCCCTAAAGAAAGTATCCTCCCCACTCTGGAACTGAGAGAAGCTCACATACATCTCACCCACAACTAACGGAGCATAAAAATACCCCTGTCAGATTGATAACAACAACGAACAGAGTCTACCATCCACCCGACCATCTCCTTGAGGAAACACCAGAAGACTCAGTAAGATCAGGGCAAGCGCGTTAATCCGGGCAATGGGCCACTCCGTAGAACTATGCCAAACACCAGGATGAGTGGCCTGACCAGTGTAAAACTCAAAATGATCCAGTAAAATTCCCACCTCGAGTATCGAAAAAGCGGGATGAGAGTCTAAATCCAGAATTTGGCACTTGAGTCCCAACTAATCGAAAATGACAGACATAAAGCCCTGGGGAAAGTCTGGGCCCACAATACCCTCCTGACCGCTTCTTAAACCAGGCAAATGCCCACACTCATGAAAAGTTGGCGTCATCTCAAAATCGCTAAACTGAAACAAACATAGCTCAAGGCACCAGAAGGCAGTAGAGGCCTCGACCAAGCTCAGTACCAGTCACATGGAGAGAAGTGATCCTAGATACCCAAAAGCCCTATAAAAGATTCGCCATTCCTCCTCAGTTAGCTGTTGTACCAAGCTCTAAGTCGAGACGTGACGACAGCGCCCTCCTCAACTCTCAATCCGGAAGTAGTAAAAGATTGTCCCCATGCAGCGTTGCCGTTCCTAGCAGAACCGCCCCTACTGTTGCTACCCTATCTGAGCTCTATTCATGTCGCCTCTTGTCAAAACTGTCACCACCAACCTTCGACATCCTGAAAAAGTAACTACATGCAAGAATTGATCAGTTACCCAAATATGTATAAAAAGTAAAAAGATAAATATGTCAACAAAAAGAAAAAAAAAAAGACACAAAGAAAAAGAAGAAAAAAAAAGAGAGAGAAAAAAAAACAAG
This sequence comes from Euryodendron excelsum, assembly GCA_033060915.1. Lineage (NCBI taxonomy): Eukaryota > Viridiplantae > Streptophyta > Magnoliopsida > Ericales > Pentaphylacaceae > Euryodendron > Euryodendron excelsum. The sequence continues at coordinate 15,180,067 of CM065393.1, read as the reverse complement.
CAAAAAAAAAAAAAAGAAAGAAAGGAAAAAAAAAGAGAAGAAAGAAAAGAAAAAGAAGAAGAGGGTGGACTAAGGTCCCATCCATTTCGCTTTCTAATCCTCATACCGGTTTCCTCGGCTTTCTTCCTCAAAAGCCTTGTGTCAAAGTTTTTAACGGCTTTTCAAGCTTTTTCGCTCAAAAAGTTTGGTTTCTAAAGTTCAAACTGGTTTCTCGGACTTTCCCCTCAAAAGCCCTACTTCAAAGTTTTCGATGATTTTTCAAGCTGTTTCCTCAAAAAGTTTGTTTCTAATTTCCAAATCAGTTTCTCGAGCTCTCCTTTCAAAAGCCCCGCTTCAAAGTTTTCAATGGGTTTTGAGCTTTTTCCCCTCAAAAAGTCTCATGTCAAAATTTTTAAAATGGTTTCTCGAGCTTTCCCCCTTAAAAGCCCTGTTTCAAAGTTCTTAATGGTTTTCCAAGCTTTTTCCTCAAAAAGTTTGTTTCCAACTTTCAAACCTGTTTCTTGGGCTTTCTCCTCAAAAGCCTTGTTTCTAAATGTTTTCTAACTGTTTTCCGGGCCTTTTCCCTCAAAAAGTCTCATGTCAAAATTTCAAAGCCGGTTTCTCAGGCTTTCCCCTCAAAAGTCCTGTTTTAAAGTTTTTAGTGGTTTTCCAAGCTTTTTCCTCCAAAAGTTTGTTTCCAAATTTCAAATTGGTTTCTTGGGCTTTCTCCTCACAAGCCCTGTTTCTAAATATTTTCTAATGGTTTTTCGGGCCTTTTCCCCTCCAAAAGTCTCATTTCAAAATTTCAAAGCGGTTTCCCGGGCTTTCTCCTTAAAAATCCCTGTTCCAAAGGTTTTCTACAATTTTTCTAAAATTGGTCTTTTCGGGTTTTCTCCTTCAAAAACCCTACTCCTAAAAGGTTTCTAAAACTTCAGTTTCTCTAGGCTTTCTCCTTCAAAAGCCCTAATTCTCAAAAGAATTGCTTCTTTGAAAAATTTTAAAGTCAAGTGTTAAAATTTTTCGAAATTTCGACAAGGTTTCGCCTTAGAAAGTCACTACCCGAAAATTCAACAAGCCACAAGCACAGCAGGGGACATCTCAAATCTTCAATCACATCAGTCAAAACAATCCCATCCTCCACTGTACACATCCCTTTCTCAAACCTTTTTTTTTACAAGCCAATTTCTTTGATTTGCCAAATTTTTTTATTTCATTTTTCTTTTTGAAAATGTCACAAAAACTCCAAAAACATTCGAGCATATCACCACATTTTTTTGAAAATGTCCCATAATTTTTCAACCTTCAACAAGATCCATTTTCTGATTTTTCTCAATTTTTCCTATTTTTTGTAATTTTCAAAAATTCAAAAATTTAAAATTTTTCAGAAAATTGCAAAACTTCATACAGTTGTTCTACATATTTTTCTAAGGTTCCCGGTACAAAAATCACACACAAACACGGAATGCCTAGGCATGTAGAGGTGATTTTTCTAACTCTACAAGAAACTCATTTTCATAAACATGCAAAATCGCTCCAAACACACTCAAATCTTCACCAAATCGCAAAAACAATCTGCCCATTGTGTTCTAAACGTCCTAACACATAGATTGGCACTAATCATTTGCAAAAAATGGAAATATACGCATCAAAATCAACAAAATCTATAGAAAACTAACATTTGGGTTCTCCGGCGGAAAAGAAGCTTTCCGGCAAGAATGCAGCAACAATAACGATCTTCGGCAAACACCCGATGTCACCCGACACTCCTCTAGCAATCCTTGGTCGAAATCCCTCGTAAATCTCTTAGAGCAACTCTTAAACCGAACTCCAAGCTTAAAACATGCACTAAAGTCTAGAAACTGCTCTGGTTTAAAACCCCACGGGCTGGCGCGTATAGCAGATGCGCTAGTAGGAAATTCCAACTGGCACATGTGCTACATGCCCCAAGGTAAAAATACGTCATCAGCTTCCTGCCCAATACCAATTTTCAATTCCTCGAGAGTCAAAAATCATTTTTAAGACTTTTCAAAGGCCAAAAATCAGGCTTTCAGAAATTTATTTTCAAAAATCAAGTAGGCAACTTGAATCTCGATCAAAATTTTCAAAACGTAAGACTTTTCAAGTTTCAAAATCTTCCAAACTAGCGACCCACAAGGGGTCCCGGAACATTTCAAAATTACCAGCTTATCGTCCCTCCGATCGCCTCACAACCAAAAAGGGATTCTTACTTTATTATTTTTCTACCTTTGACAAGCCAAGAAAGAAAAATAGGGCAGTTGTAAGCACCCATTTTTGCCTGCTCGGCAATCTCCAGCCCCTACCAGACACAGTTCTCAAATATCACAACACATGCAGCCCAAGACAGGCCTTTCGAACTCCATTCTAGTCAATTAGTCACTTCCCGGGCCCACAAAGCCCAACTGAAGTCATAAAAATTACTTCAGGCAGCTTTCCGAGACCGGGCGGTCTCGGGAACCAACACCATCCAAGTAGCTTCTCGAGATCGGGCGATGTCGGGGACCAATACCTTATCAAATTTTAGACGATTCACTTCTGGCATCTACTACCCTGCCAATGTAGAATGTCCATAATTTGGTAGTTCTTCGAGACTAGGCGTTCTCGGAGACCAACACCACCCTCACAGGTAGCTTTCTGAGACTAGGCATTCTCAAAAACCAAGATCACCCTACAGGTAGTTCTCTGAGACTAGGCGGTCTTAGGGACCAACACCACATAGGTAGCTTTCCTAGACCGGGCGGTTTAGGGAACCAACACCTAGGTCACACCGGTGCCTGCTAGCCTGATTCAGTGAAAAATGACCAAACCTACTCCTTGGGCCTCCAAACACGCTTTGAGAAAGCTCAAAGTCCCTCAAAATGGTAAGTCCACCCTTCTTAAATGGTGTTAAGCCCTTAGGCATCCTCCGCACACCATTTGGTTCAATTTCGGTCCCATTCTGGCTAACTCCAGTCGAAACGACCATTTTGCCCCTAAATGCCCCAGCACTACACAAACCCCACCGAACGGTAAAAGACTCTCTTGAAACCATCCCTGAACGACCCGACAGGTTTAACATAACACTCCGATCCATTCCTGACCATTTTTAACCAAAACTGGCCAAACTGACCATTTCGCCATAGATAACCCGAACGCGCCCCAAAACAACACTGGTCTTAGGATATTGAACGGCAGGTCTTGTCACATACTTCTATTTAACTTAAGAAGGACCTTACAATGCTCAACACCCACGACTCAACAAAAGTTCCCCGAAGCGTCTCGCAAATGCTCCGCCAAAATTGTCTTTTCTCCCGATTCCCTAGTTATAACGTACCGTCAAATGACTTAAGAAATACGTAAATCAGGGAATCCCCGAAAGTTTATTCATAGATCTTTCCATCGATACGGCTCAATTGGAGAGAGCACTTCCTGAAGCTCTTCATCGCATGGCACGAATGCTGCCACTTTCAACGACCCCTGGAGCATCTTATAGACACTCCACTAAGATTGACCGTTTTCTCCAATTCCCTAATTAAAACACACCATCAAACGACTTGAGAAATGTGTAAATTAGGAAATTTCTAAAAGTATTTCTAGAGTACTTTTCATCGGTACGGTTCGATTGGAGAGATCGTTTCCCGAAGGCCTCGATCACATTGCACAAAAATAGCTACTTTTGAAACCCTATGAAACGTATCATAAACGCTTTGTAAAAATACAATTTCATGCACATTTCCCAAGATGATATCTCACACTTCTGGACATCGTTCAAACTTTTTGAAAATATGAAAGTTCACGAGAAACCCTGGGAGAACACCGTGGATGCAATCAATTCCTCTGAAACCTTCCCGATTGGCTCAATTATCGAGGCAAAGTTTAAACGAACACTCCTGGTGTCAGAACATATGCCACATGTGCCCAGTTTTTTATCATATCGGCAAAAGTTTGATCAACCATCAAGATTTAGCCAGTACAATGGGTACCACATGGCATTCTAGCAATGGAATAATATTAGCGCATGTGCTACATGCGCTAGGGCAAAGTTTGGCCAGGTGCATGTAGCACATGCGCTAGGTCTCTCCCGGGTTACCTATAAATTCTGGCCTCCCTTTTTGCATATTCCAGAACCTAAAATTGATGCAAAGCTCCGCTGAAACTGCTCCAAAACCTCGAATTTCTATACATCCCACTCCTCCAACACTTAGGCTAGATTCCACCTCCCCCTAACCCATACACTTCACCTATATAGCCCTACACACTATAGAACTCCACCTTCCAACCCCTCAAGCACACTTAAAGCTCTCATAGCTCACATCCACGCACCCATAGAAGATTGCAAGTGTATTGAAGGCAAAAGGTGGTATTCCTTTTACGTTTTTGTCTTCCCCCACTCTTCTCTTCTCCCTCCTAGCCTACTTAGGCTATTCTCTATTTTAATCCCCATCTTCAACCCCCCTTTCTTGCATGCTTGAAGCAAGATGGCTCTCAGATCATGCCTAGAAGAAAGTTAGTGAGAGCCACCGTGTAGGGGGATCTCTCACCAGCTTATTTTAAGATGATATGTGTCGCGCCTAGATTTTTCGCGCCCGAGGAATACTTACCCAAGCGGCAAAAATGCTGTACTCTCTCGTTAGAACTCACCCTCCTAGAAGAATGAGTGCGACTAGGTTTGAATTGAAAAATTGGTTTGAATAAAGGGCTTTTGAAAAAGATTCGGAGTCGCCACCTAACTTGATTAAGGTGAGTAAGGTCACCTAAAAACTAAGAATAATCTGAAGACTATACTTAGGGATTTTGGAAAAACGATTTTGGAAAACATCCTCAAGAGAGGGTTTTTTTAAGGAAAACGGGTTGTTTGGCAACCTTTGGAAAATATTTAGCCCTTTTTAAAAAATAACTCCTTTTGGTCTTTGAAATCAGTGATTCTAGGTTCGGAGGTTGGTTACGTGTAGGGAAGACGCACTAAGCTATCACCCTACCCCGCCCTTTTGGTACCTACATGTCAATCTACCCTAGATTCACCTATGAGAGTCTTTAATTAACATATGTTCAACCCTATTCACTTTAGAAAAACAATGTTTAGAAAAACATGATGCATGATATGCAAGTGCAAAATGATAGACTTGAAAAATAGATTTGAAAAGAGATTTGAACAAACAGAATTGAAATTGAAAGTTTGAAAATTTGGAAATAGAAATTTGAAAATAGAAATTTTGAAATTGGAATTTTGAAAATAGATTGGAATTTGAGATTTGGAAAGATTTTGGAAACCGCACCCATGAGGGTGGAATTGAAAGTTTGAAAAGTGTTGTGACCGCACCTATGAAGGTTTCCTACGTATCCCTTTGGGGGAATCAGGTCAGTTGTAGTTCGGACCGGAGTCCGATTGAAAAGAGATTGACTTGAAGAGAGAGATTGGATTGGAAGAAAGAGATTGAATTGAAAATTGGATTTGATTTGAGATTAGAAGAGGAGATTGGAAATTGAAATTGAGAAGATTGGACTTTGATTTGAAGAGATAGATTTGGACTTGTTTTGAAAAAGAGAAGGTTTAAGAAAACCTAAACTTAGGAAAGAGAAGAGACTTAGGAAAGATTTGACTCGGCTTGAAAGATTTGGAAAGATTAGATTTTAGGAGATGTTCGAATTAGGAAGTGTTCAAATTAGGAAAGTGTCATTTTTGGAAAGTTTTGAATTAGGAAAGTTCGGAACTTAAGAAAGTTTCAACTTAGGAAAGTTTTGAAAATTGGAATGTTTAGAATTTGGAAAGTTTTAGATTTAGAAAGTCTTAACTTAAGAAAGTTTTGAATTTTGAAAGATTAGAATTTTAGAAAGATTTGACATTTAGAAAGTTTAAGATTTTGAAAATTTTAGAGTTTTAGAAAATCTTAAGATTAGGAAAGGTTGAGTTTAGGAAAGATTTGAAAACTTGGATTTGGAAAGTTATGATTTGAAAAGGGGGTAGAATTAGGAAAGGGTTGAATTAGGAAAGATTTGAAAGTTGAGTTTTAAAACTTAGGAAAGATTTTTATGTTCAAATTTTAGAAACTTAAGATTTAGGAAAGTGGAAGTTTAGGAAGGAGTTGAATTAGGAAAGAGTTGGATTGGGAAGGGATTGGATTTTGTTTCGAAAAGAGAAGGTTTGATTTTGTTTCCAAAAACAAAGGATAGGATCTAGTTTCCTAAACGGGGAGATTTGATTTGGTTTCCTAAAGGGAAGATAGGATTTGACTAGGATTTGGAAAGAGAGATTCTAGAAACCATAGATTTGAAAAATTATAGTTTTGACATAGAAAATAAGTTTTGGAAACATGTATGGTTTTGATGTAGAAAACAAGAGGTTTTGGAAACCTAGGTTTGGGGCAAAGTTTGAAAACCATGTTTTTGGAAAGAAAATTAGGGTTTCCTAGTTGTGGGTTCTAGGGCTTAACTTGGGCTCTAAGGAAAGAGGATTTTGAAAAGTGCATTTTCGGAAACGAAGGTTTTTTAAGAGGGAAATCCTAGGGAGGAGTTTTTGGAAAGCAAATTTGAAGAGGGAGTCCTTGGAAAAAAAATTTAAAGAGAAGGAGTTTTGGAAAGTGTGTTTTTAGAAACGAAGATTTTAGAAGGAAAATCCTAGAGGAGAGTTTCTAGAAGGAAGATTTTGGAAAGAGAGTTTTTAAAAAGATTTTAGAGGAGCGTTTTTCTAGAAAAGAGACCTAGGGGACATTTTTGGAAAGTGGATTTTAGGAAGAGCATTTTGGAAAGGAATTGAAAAAGGAGGTTTTGAAAAGTAGGTTTTTGGAGGGAATTTTTGAAAACAATTTTGGAGAGGAATGTTTTAGGAAAGTATGTCGAAAAAGAGATTCTTAGGAAGAGGGATTTGGAAAAAGAGTTTTTAGAAGGTATAAAAACGTCTCACTTCCCTAAATCGATTCTAACCATAAGAGGGCTAGAACCACTTTAAGAAAGTGGTTTTGGAAAACAACAAGGGTTAAAAATATGGACCAAAAATATCACTTTTAATGTAACACTTTCCTAAAGCAACCCTAGCCATGGAAAGGCTAGAATCACCCTAGAATTGTGATTTTGAAAACAAGTTTTTGAAAAATAGATTTTGATGTAATTTTGAAGACAAGTTTGAAAACGATTTTGAAAACGAGTTTGAAAACGACTTTGGAAGATGCAAGACTATGATATGCACAATGCAATTTAGGGTCGTGAACATACAAGGCTAAGGCTTCACCACATAATCAAGGGGGCCGGACCCACGTGGTCTTTGGTTAGACTAGAAGAAAGCCCCCGACACGGTGACTCTCCAATAGCCCAATCCTACACATGGACCGGGAATCCTCTTGTTTCAAGCATGCAAAGAAAGGGAGTGGGGGGGGGGGGGAAGAGATGGGGGATTAAAATAGAGAAAACCCAAGTGGGTTAGGAGAGAGAAAAGAGAGGGGGGAAGTGTGAAAATTTAAATAGGGAGCCTACCGTATGTCTTGTTTATTTTGCGCGCCGTGCTGTCTTCGGTCTTCGTCTTGATCTTCACCTTCAGTCTTCAAGAGTTGTCTTTAAGCTTTAGATGGCAGCTCTTCAAGTCTTAGAAGGAGGGTTGAAGGCTAGCGTATGAGTGTATAGGGGAGTGTATAAGTGTATAGGAGGCTAGGGTTTGTGTAGGGTGGTTAGGGTTTGGAAAACCTAAGGTGGCTAGGGTTTAAGAGGTGCTCGAGCTCTGTATATCGAAATATATGATTTTTAGGTTGAGTTTGCGGATCCCTTTCACGTTGAATGAGGTTCTGTATTTATAGAGGTTGGACAACACTGGCGCTTGTTGCAGTGGCGTTAGGCCAAATTTTATACTGGCGCCACTAGGAGTGGCGCAAGGCCATTTTTTGGCTTGGCGCCACTACTAGTGGCGCCAGCCAATTAGAAAAGATTTAAGGTCGGCAAGCAACGTATCTTTGACTAGATTTGGGCACCTGTACTAGTGACTACCATGTAATTTTTAGCCTGGCTTCATTAGGAGTGACTCCGGAAAGTCCGGTAATGATTTGAAGGAGTCGGGAATGACCCGGAAGGCCAGAAAGGAGCAGGAACACTTAAAATAGTGTCCTGGAGGTATTTGATTTGAAAAGTGAGGATAAGATGTGTCGGAAAGGTTGACCGGGCCCTTAGGGGCAAAACGGTCAAACAGACCGGGAAGTTGCCGGGGCGAACTCGGACTATCCCGGAAGAAGACTTGGGATCTGGAAACATTATTTAGAATGTTCCCAGAGGTTGCCGGTTTAATTTCTAGAGCCGGCGTGGACGGAAAAGGAGACCGGCCCACCAGAGGCAAAACGATCATTTTGTACCGGGTTTGTCGGAACTGACTCAGAATGATCCGGAAAGGTAAAGGAAGGTTGAGAACACTATAAAAACTAGTCTCAGGAGTTTACCGGTTTGATACCCAGAGCCGGTGTGGTCGAAAAAAGAGACCGGCCCTCCAGGGGCAAAACAGTCATTCTGTACCGGGTTGGCCGGAACTGACTTGGAATGATCTAGAAAGGTAAAGTAAGGTTGAGAATACTATAAAAAGTATTCTTAGGACATTACCGGTTTGATACCCAGAGCCGGTGTGGTTCCCGGGGCGTTCGGATGCCTAGGGGCAAAATGGTCAGCTTGACCGAAAAGTCTCGGAAAAGGTCCGAAGGACAATTTGGTCATTTTTCACCAAAGTGGGTTAACAGACACTGGTGTTGACTTGGGTTTTGAGTGTTTCCACCACTCTAACGGTGGTCTTCGTGACACAGGGGTTTGTTGCCAATTCCCTATATCGACCTATTTGTGAGTATTTCCGCTACTCTAACGGTTTTGTGAGTAGTTTCGCTACTCGAACCGTCTCGAGGAATAAACTGTCTTGAGAGAGGGATTTGGAAAGGGGACTTATCGTTTCCGAAGAGACGTGCCTGGAATGGAACCGTCTCGAGGAATAAACTGTCTCGAAAGTGGGATTGGAAAGGGGTCTTACCGTCTCCGAAGAGACGTGCCTGGAGTGGAACCGTCTCGAGGAATAAACTGTCTTTAGAGTGGGATTGGAAAGGGGTCTTACCATCTTCGAAGAGACGTGCCTGGATTGGAACCATCTCGAGGAATAAACTGTCTCAAGAGTGGGATTGGAAAGGGGTCTTACCGTCTCTGAAGAGACGTGCCTGGATTGGAACTGTCTCAAGAGAGGGATTGGAAAGGGGTCTTATCGTCTCCGAAGAGACGTGCTTGGGTTGGAACCGTCTCGAGGAATAAACTGTCTCGAGAGTGGGATTGGAAAGGGGTCTTACCGTCTCCGAAGAGACGTGCCTGGATGGAACCGTCTCGAGGAATAAACTGTCTCGAGAGAAGGATTGGAAACGTAAAGGAAAGGACAATGCCCCCTAAGGGCATTTCGGTCACTTTGCCTCTATTTGGGCCTGACTGGCCCGCGAAGCGATGGAAAGACGGAATTTGGACCTAGAGAATTGGTTTCAATTGGAATATGCCTGCAATGACTTGAAAACAAGTATAGACGGAGTGTAGACTGCCGAGCGGTCAAAAATGGGGTGCTTACAATATGGCCTTGGAGCCCCTTGATTTTGTGGTGTAGCCTAAAGTCTTATATGTATTCATGACCCCCTTGGATATTACTACCTTGTTCATGTCTTATGTGCTTGGCTTCATTTCCATATTCATAACTATGTTTTACAAAACTTACATTGTTCTTATTTCCATGCCATTTTCAAGCTCAATGTTCCTTTCAAAATGGTTCTAAGAGTTGGTCCTTTGGAGTTTAGGATGAGACCTTAGAAATTATGCCTTCGAAAATCTCCCATTAACCACTAACCCACACCTTTGTATCTTTGCATTCCAACTTGCATAAAAATAGTTTTCAAATTCTCTAATTCCCAAGGTTTCTATTCTCTCAAGTTTAGTGGTTAAAATGGCCCCATGCAACCCTCTCTTGAGTGATCTCCCTTTTATATTGGCCGTAGGAGCTCTAAATTGTTAGAATAGTTCCCTTCTCTTTTATTCTTGCACAAAAGTGATTTTTAACCTCTTTGATTTCTAAGGTTTCTATTCTCTCAAGGTTGGTAGTTAGAATAGCCCCATGGAACCCTCTCTTGAGTGGTCTCCCTTTACATTGGCCATAGGAACCTTAATTTGTTAGAATGATTTCCTTTGGAAAATGGTTTTCAAAATCTTTTTCTCAAAAATGGCTTTTGAAGATTCATCCTCTCCATCTTTGCATCAAAAGTGGTTTTCCAAAGGTTGTCACTATTGTGTTGATTCTTGAAATTCATACTCTTGTCAATATAAAGATTATAATGGTCCTAAGGAAACCTTCTTTGGAATGGTTTTCAAACACCAATCATATAAACCATACTCTTGGCTAGAGTAAAATTTTCGTGGAAATAATCTTTAAAAAGGTTGTCTACGAAAGTCATTTGCATAACATGGTTTGTTTTTCAACACTCTTTCAAAAAATGCATGAAACCACCTTTTAAAACCATCTTCCAATTCAACCCTAGGTTAACTTGACCCTAGTTGTCTAACCCTAGGTTAACTTGACCCTAGTGGTCCAACCCTAGGCTAACCAAACCCTAGTTGCTTAACCCTAGGTCACCTTAACCCTAGCTTAACCTAACCCGAGTTAATTAACCTTAGGTCATCCTTAACCTTAGGCCAACCCAAACTAGGTTAGAATACTTTAAGGTTCCAACTCATGGACCCCTTTTAAATGATCTCTCAATTTAAAACTATTCTTATAACCCTTCTTTTTTCAAAACCTCCTACTCTCTTGAGATTTCAAAACCAACTCCATAACATTTTCAAATACTCCTACACTCTATCTTTAATTTATTTCCAAAAATATTTCAAGAACTCACAATCCTAAGGTGTCCCTACCCATTCTATGGTTAGGGATTCCAAAGGAATGTGATATATTAAGAACAACCTCTGAGGTTGTCCATATTGGAGTTCCAAAGGAGTAGGTGTTTTCAAAAACCCTTTTATAAACTTTTCAAAAACCAATCTACTAAAACACTCCAAAATAATACCTCCAAGGTTTTCAAAATAAGACTTTAAAATATTTTCAAAACTCTCTTGAGTTATTTGAAAAGCACTTCCAAAACTCCCGTGAGTTGTTCCAAATACATTTCAAAACATTTCAAAACCCCCTTTCGAAAGTTCCAAAGTTCTATTTCCAAAAACACTTCATTACCCGATTTCAAATCAAAACTCTTAAATTCTCTTTTTCCAAAGACCTCAAAGTGTCTTCACATCTCTCCAAAGACTTCAGTGTGTCTTCAAAATATTCCAAAGGCCCTAATGCACCTATTTTTCATCAGGCTATTACCCGTATTACGAATGACTTGATTCTTGCCAAATGCGATACGTTGGTCACCTAAAATGGTGTGGTCATAACTTCTATTTCAATCCCAATCCCCTTCTCAAACATTTCTACCAATTCAAAGTTTTTATCTAAAACCCCTTTAAAACTCCCTTGATTTCAAACTTCTTCTCACATCATGCATCATTCCTCCAAAAAGTGATGACTAAATCCTGTTTTCAAACTTCTAAAGTGGATATTAAGTGGATAATGGTAACCAGTTATTCTGGTGAGTGAATTAAGGGTGATTAGACATGTAGGTACCGAAAGGGCGAGGTAGGGTGATGATCTTAGGATATCTTCCCTACACGTAACCAACCCCCAGACCATAGATTTCTATTTTCGAAAGACTAAAATGAAGTTATTTTCAAAAAGGGCTTAAATCTTTCCAAAGGTTGCCAAACAACCTATTTTCTTAATAACCCTCTCTCAAGTGAGTCTTTCAAGACCTTTTAAAAAAAACCCTAAGTTTAATCTTCAGATTAATACTTAGTTTAGGTGGCCTAACTCACCTTAATCAAATTAGGTGACGACTCCTATTTTTCTAAAAAGCCCTTAATGAAACCAATTTCAAGTTTAAACCTAGTCGCACTCATCCTTTAGGAGGATGAGTTCTAATGATAGAGTTCCATATTTTCCTAAGCCAAAAGGACTTAGTGGTCCAAAAACTGGGCCGCGACAGCCTCCTAGCAGTAGCACACTTGAAGTCTATACCCTTTCAGCCTCTACCCAATCCCTTACCACCCAACTTCAACTCAGCAACAACATGCGAATATCATTCGGGTGGCCAAGGTCATGACAATGAGGAATTCTTCTCTCTGAGGCATAAAATTCAGGACTTAATTGACTCAAAAGTTATTGGCACACAAGAAGCCAACCCAACTCCTGTTACTCACTGCTCATTACTAGACCACACCATCAATTTCATCACAGGAGAAGAGACTAATTCAGACAATCCTAACAAAGGAAAGGATAGCATTGAGAAACTGCAAGTCATGGGGGGTAGTCGGGGCACCGCATCTGAAGTGGAAAAAGGAAAGAAAACAATGGTCCACCACTACAACATCACCACTAGCACACTAAATGCCGCAAACAACAATTTGATCAGTCTCGCGCAACCCAACAAGGCACCTGCCAAGTGGAGCTTGGAGAAGGTTCGAATAATCCCAAAGCCTACCTGAGGGGCTTATCAATTCAAAAGGACAAAGGGATATTTTTTGGATTCATCCACTTTCCTTCCTATCTTCTGCTTTTCCTATCCTTCATATCAATTCAAAAAGAAAAAGGGATGCTTATGCTTTCAATTAAGGCCATGCCATATAAAAAATAAAATAAAATAAAAATGAAGGAATCTAGTTCATTCTCTTTGACTCATACTCTTGTGGATAATGATTACTTTTAGGGATTCTTCCCCAATCTATAATAACTCGGTTTAAAGGATAGGATAGCATGGGCAACTCATTCAACGGAGATTAAAACATTTGAGAGAAAGATAGAGAGTGAAAGAGAGGAGAAAGATAGACTCAACAAAGAAATGCAGAGCTTATTGAAGAGGCGACACTTGAATGATATGCTATCTAAGTGATGGATAGCCGAGCTCTCAAAATGAAGAGAAACCATCGTTCAATCCTTCCAAAAGAAATAGACATCTCCTTTTGCTCAGCCTATTAGAGCTTTAAGTGATTTCCATTCAAGTATCCCCAAACCAAGAACCATCCCCCACAATGGGGTAAACACAAGACAATCGATCTAATAGAAGGTGTAGGAATTTATTGGCATAAAAACATCATCCTTTTAAGAATATTGTCTAAATTTCGTAAAAAAAGGTTTATGGACTAAGCAATTTAATCTGAAATTAAGAGAGGCCCTCAATATTCTGCTACCATATAGTTGGAGACAACCTCTCGCAAAGCCCACTTGAGCTGGTCACATCCTTTGAAAAAAATATATACCAACCTGATGATCACCACACACGTTGGGTTAAAGCAAAAACCATAAATGAGAACTAATGAGCAATGAAGATGATAATTCTCAAGAGGAAATGACATCGGCGACATCTCTAAGAACAAGCATAGCAACAGGTTTTTGGTGTAAGGAAGAGTCTCGGATGACACGTAAAAAAAAACAAAAACAAAAAAAAAGAGAAGATAATGTCATCCCAAAATAGGAATGAAAAAGTCGGCACCTCTAAAAGTCGACATAGGAACAAGTTTTTATGAAAAGTTTTAATCAGAAGGGATAAAAAAGTTCAAAAGAACAAAAAAGGTAAGAATGAAAGAAGGGAGAAGGAAATGGAAGCTAAAATTGCCAAAGGTGATCATGGGTTGTTTAGAACCCCATAAGTGATAAAGTTTAAGCCTTTATATCGCTTTGTTCATAAAAGAAAATTGCTTAGTCCAAATAAGCTTGAACAATACCAAGACAAGTAATTAAAAAAAAGAGAGAGAAAAGAGAGAAAGAGAGAAGAGTGACGAAAAGGAATGTGGAGGCAATCTCATGCTCCAAAGTGTGCTCAGATGGTTTTGGTTTAAACAACCCACTAAAAGAAAATCTTTGAGCCTAAATATCCCTTCATTTCTTACAATCCCTAAACTCGGCCTACATTACGGTCCTAAAAGAAGTCTTCTCAGATTGAGAGCCAATCTGTTATTGCTTTGCACAAGGCAGGCAAGTTGTCGTTCAAGCCATAGTGAAATATGAAGATCTAGGAGAAAAAACCAAGTGAGGACAGAAAATCCCCAAACAAAAACCCCATAGAAAGTAGGGATAAAATAAAAACAGACAACCCAAAAGGTCAAGATCCCATGAAAATGGTGCACATGCTATCACACCCCAATAAGAATGAGATAAAATCAAAAAGGCAAGATCCTGGGAGGGAAGCAGAATCTCGAGAGTATAGGCCCTGGGGCAATCCTAGAGAATTCTTCGTAAATAACCTATATTCATGCAATACTTGTCCATTCATAACATATATAACCTGTACATCCATTCAATTTCTGTGCAGTTCAATTTTGTTCATGCATTCATCAAAAAATATGACATACATTCAATTCCATCACTATGCATTTATCAACAAGTATGACATGCATTTATTTCAATTCATGTACAAACTATTTATGTTCATGCATTCATAAAAAAACTATGACATGCATCCAGAATTTCATCTCTACACATTCATAAAAAAGTACGACATGCATTCAATTCCAATTATGCATAAGCCTGTGCGTTCATCAAAAAGGATGACATGCATTCAATTCCAATTATGCATAAGTCTGTGTATTCATCAAAAAGTACGACATGCATTTATTTCAATCCCTGTGCAAACCTGTACATTCATTTATTCATATTCCTATATAATCTATGTATCCATCCATGTGTATCACATATATCTTTCTAATTTCCTGTGAAAACTTTAACAGCTTAATCAAACCTTTTCAAACAATGAAGACTGGAGCAACCCCCTACCCTTGACCTCCCCAATCAACCATGAATTGCCTAATCCAACCTTTTTTAAAAACACAGAGAATAGGGCAACGACCAACCCTCGACCACCCTAATTAATGTTAGTCTGACTCGACCTTTTCAAATTGAAAAAACTAGGGCAACATCCTACCCTACACCTCCCGTTCAATTGCAAACTAGTTAATCCATTTAGGGAAAATTGACCTAAAGATGTTTGACCTTCCAGATACCTCACCCCCCCCCCCCCCCCCCCCCCCCCCCCCAAAAAAAAAAAAAATCAAATTCAAGGCATTCAACCCCAAGGAAGCACATTAACCAGAATACTGCCATAACAGTTAAAGGTAAATGTTTGCAATCAACACACCAAAGGAACACTACTCTCCAAAGATCTCAATCCAAAAAGTAGCAAATGTCATCTTCTCCAACATTCAAGACATAAGAACTACAAGCAAATCCCTTCGAAAAAGTAGATTGAGTTTCCAAGCTTTCTCTAAAAAAGTAGATTGGGTTTCAAAGCTTCCTCCGAAAAAGCAGATTAGGCTTCAGAGCTTCCTCCAAAAAAATAGATTGAGTTTCCAAGCTTCTTCCAAAAAAAAAAAAAAAAAAGGGGGTTTTAGAGCTTCCTCCGAAAAAGCAGATTGAGTTTTTGAGCTTCCTCCAGAAAAGCATATTGGCTTTCCGATCTTCCTCTGGAAAAGCAGATTGGAGGTTTCTGAGCTTTCTCCGAAAAAGCAAACTGGGTTTCAGAGCTTCCTCCAAAAAAACAGATTGCATTTATGAGCTTCCTTTAAAAAAGAATATTGTGTTTTAGAGCTTCTTCCAAAAAAAAGAATATGTTTTCGAGCTTCTTCCGAAAAAGCAGATTAGGTTTTAGAACTTTCTCCAAAAAAGCAGATTGTTTCCAAGCTTCCTCCGAAAAAGCAAATTAGGTTTCTGAGCTTCCTCTTAAAAAGTAGATTGGGTTTCCGAGCTTCCTCCGAAAAAGCAGATTAGGTTTCAGAGCTTTCTTCAAAAAAGCAGATTGGGTTTCAGAGCTTCCTTTGAAAAAGCAGATTGGGTTTTCGATCTTTCTCTGTAAAAGCAAATTGGGTATTAGAGCTTCCTTTGAAAAGGAAATTGGATTTTCGTGCATCCTCCAAAAAAAAAAAGCAGATTGGGTTTTAGAGCTTCCTTTGAAAAAGTAAATCAGGTTTCCAAGCTTTTCCCTTCAAAAATAAATATCAACCTTGAACCTCCTCAGAGAAGCAACATTCCGTTAGACGAAGTGTCAATTCAAGAAGAATCAGTTTCCAAATATCAACCTTGGACCTCCCTAGAGGAGCCACATTCTGCCAGACGAAGCGTCAATTCAAGAAGAATCAGTTTTCAGACATCGACCTTGAACCTCCCAAAAGGAGTAATATTCTGCCAGACAGAGCATCAGTTTAAGAAGAATCAGTATCCAGACATTATCCCTAAAACTTCCCAGAGGAGTGCCATTCCACATGATAAAATGTTGGTACAAGATAACTTACACTCTAAAATCGTTCACCTCTGGTCCCTCCGATTACCTCGCAGTCAAAATGGGTTCCTTCCTTTATCATTTTCTGTCTTTGACAAGTAAAGACCAAAAAAGAGGGGTAGCTATAAGCACCCTATTTTTTCACGCTTAGCAATCTCCGACCTAACTAAATCCCTTTTAAAATTCCGTAGGCACATTCGAGCCCAAACCAACCTTCAGACCTCTGTCTAATCAAGTCAACTGCTTCTCGGGTCTGTAGGGCGCACTAGAAGCCCAATAACCAAAACGGCCTTGAGCATCGTCCAATTTGATCCAATCTGGCACATCTCCCTTAAGATGGTAAGTACATTCAATTTGAATCCAATCTAGCCTACCAATCACCTTCTAGGCCCATTGGGCCCAATCAAGGCCTAATCACCCTTATGGGCCCCCACTCTAGGTACGTCTTGAGAAAATTCAAAATCTCAAAAGACAATAAGTCCACCCTTCCAAAGTGTTCCTAGACAGTTAGGCGTACTCAACACGCCATCATATCCAATCCCAGTCGCATTCCGGTTAACTCCAGTGAAAATGACCGTTTTGCCCCTGGACGGACCAGCACAGTACAAATCTCATCAGACAGCAAAAAACTCTTCCACGACCATCCTCGAACAACCCGACATGCTTAACATACCACTCCAACCCATTTTGAACTTTTTCAACCAATCTCGGTCAAAATGACCGTTTTACACCTGGCAACCCGAATGCGCCCCTGAAACTACACCGACCCTGGATATTGAATGGCGGATCTCATCATACACCCCTGTTTAACCTAAGGTGAATCTCACAACTCTAATCATTCTCGACTCAACGAAAGTCCCTTGGAGCATCTTGCAGATGCTCCGTTAGGATTGTCTTTTCTCCCGATTCCCTGATTATAACTCACCTTCAAACAACTTGAGAAATGCATAAACCAAGGAATTCGCGAAAGCTCGTCCATAGGTCTTTCTATTGATATGGCTCAATCGGATGGATCGCTTCCCGAAGCCCCTCATCGCATAGCTAAAAAAACTGCCACTTTCAGTAAACCCTGGAGTGTCTCACAAGATTGGTTTTTTCTCCAATTCTTTGATTATTACGCACCCTCAAACAATTTGAGAAATGTGCAAATTAGGAAATTTTCCAAAGTATTTCTAGAGCATTTTCCAATGATAAGGTCCGATCAGAGAGATCGCTTCACGGAGGCCCTGATTATATGACCCACAAATGGCTGCTTTTAAACACCTGCAGAGCGTATCATAGACGTTACACAAAAATAGGCTTTCGTGCACACTTCCCAAGACGATATCTCACTTTTTTGAACACCTTTCAAGCTTTTTGAAAATTCAAAGTTCATGAGAAACACTAGGAGAACACCATGAATACAGCTGACTTTTCTGAATCTTTCCCCATGTGCACAATTATCGAGGTAAAATTTAAATGAACATTCCCTGCTGTAGAGCATATGTTACATGCACCCAAATTTTGATCAGATCCATCAAACTTTGCTTAGCCTTTGATATTTAGCTCATACAATGTATGCCACGTGGCATTCTACCAATGGAATAGTATTGGCGTATATAGAACATGCGCCAGGGCAAAATTTACCTAGACGCATGTACTACATGCACCAGGCCCCTCCATCTTTGCTTATAAATACAGGCCTCCCCCTTTGCATATTCTAGAATCGAAATTGATAGCGAAACTCTGCTAAAATTGCTCAAAGCCTCGATATCCTATATACATCCCATACTTCAAACAGTTACGCTAGATTCCATCTGCCCTTAACCCATACACTACACTTATATAGCCTTCAATGCCATAGAATACCTCATTCTAGCTCCTTTTAAGCCTCTTCAAGGCTATTTAAGCTCAAATCAAACCATCTATGGATGCTTGAAAGTGTTTGAAAGCAAAAGGTAGACTTTTCTTTGCATTTTTGCAGTCCACACTCCTCTATTCTCCCTCTAAGTCTACTTAGGCTATTCTCTATTTTAACCCCCATCTTCAACCCCCCTTTCTTGCATACTTAAAATAAAGAAGCTCTTAGTTCATGCCTAGAGGAAAGTTTGTGAGGGCCACCATGTAGAGAACTTCCCACAAACCTACTTTAAGATGGTATGGCCTTAAAATACCTTGCTATGTGGTGAAGCCTCTAGCTTTGTATGATTTCATGACCCTTTTGCATATAATTATCTTGTTCATGTTTTGCATGCTTGGCTTTGTTTTCATTTTCTCAAAACTTTCACTATCTCTATTTCTGTGGCCTTCTCAAGCTTCATATTTAAATGGTTTCCTAAAAATGGTTCTAAAGTTGGTTCCTTGAAGCCTAGGTCAAACCCTTAATTTTTACACCTTAGAAAACCCTCTTCAACTCCTTTGACTTTATTTTGCAACCCTATATTTGTAAGCGCCCCATTTTTGCCTGCTCAGTAGTCTCCAGTCTATCCAAACTTGAGTTCAAGTCAATATGGACATATTCCAATCTAAATCAGCTTTCCAAGCCTAATCCCATCAATCAACCGCTTTGCGGTCCTATTGGACCCAAATAAAGGCAAAATGATCAAAATGCCCTTAGTGGCATTACTCGGTCCAATTCCAGTGGGCACGTCTTTCTGAAAACGTTAAGTCCCCTGTTCAATCCAATTCCAGTCCAATTCCAATTCTAATTCCAATTAAATTCAGCACACCTATCGATAAAGTTGATTCCTCAAGGTGGTAAGTCCATCCTGTCCGGCACGTTTCCGAGTGAACTTTTCGGAATGGTAAGTCCCTTCAAACCCGTCGACCGGGATGAGACCCAAGTCCTCGAAATGGTAGAACGGTCCACCTTTGATGCCTGCTAGCCCGCCAACACAAAAATGTCCATTTTGGCACACCTTCCGAGAAAGTTGATTCTTCAGGCGCTAAGTCCACCTAGCAGTATCCCGAGATCAGGCAGTCTCTAGAATGATCGCGACCCCATTAGAGTAACGGAAGTACTCGTAAATATCACAACCGTCAGAGTGGCGGAAACATTCGCAAATAGGTCGATATAAGGAATTGTCGACAAACCCCTGTGTCACGGGACCGCCATCAGAGTGACAGAAACACTTAAAACTCATGTCAACACCAGTGTCTGCTAGCCCACTCCCGTGGAAAATGACCAAACTGCCCCTATGGCCATTTTTGGCATGTTTCTCGATAAAGTACCTAAGTCCTCAAAACGGTAAGTCTACCCTTCTAGGATTATCTTGAAGACAATTTGGCATGATTAGGTGCCTTCTAGTCAATTTCAAACCAATTCCGAGACATTCTGGTCAAGATGACCATTTTGCCTCTAGGCATCCGAGTGCCCCGGGAACCACACCGGCTCTAGGTATCAAACTGGTAATTTCCCAAGAATGATCCTTATAGTATTCTCAACCTTCCATTATCTTTTTGGATCATTCTGAGTCAGTTCCGGCGAACTTGGTATAAAATGACCGTTTTGCCCCTGGTGGGTCGGTATCCTTTTCCAACCATGCCAGCTGTAGGTATCAAACCAGTAACCTCCTGGAACATTCTAGTTAATGTTTCCAAGTTTCCAGTCTTCTTTCGGGATATTTCGAGTCCATCTCAGTAGCTTTCTGGCCCGATTGACCGTTTTGCCCCTAATGGCCTGATCAACCCCTCTGTCCCATCTTGACATCATTCTTCAAGTCTATTAACCTCGAGACACTGTTTTAGGGGTTTTTGTCCCTTTCCAGCCTTCCAGACCATTCCCGGCCCTTCAAATCATTTCTGGACCTTCCGGAGTCACTCCTAGTGAAGCCAAGCTAAAAATTATATGGTAATCACTAATACAGGCGCCCAAATCTTCTGAAGATACATTGCTTGCTGACCTTAAAACTTTTCTAAGTGGCTAGCACCACTAGTAGTGGTGCCAAGCCAAAATTTGGCCTGGTGCCACTCCTAGTGGCGCTAATGTAATATTTTGCCTGACACCACTGCAACAGGCACTAGGTCATTCCTCTCTCTATAAATGCAAAGCCTCTTCCAGCGTAAAAAAAAGGTCCACAAACTCAGTCTAAAAACTCTCCTCTTCGATACACAAAGCTCGTAGCCTCCTTAAACCCTAGTCTTCTTTAGGTTTTCCAAAACCCTAGCCCCTATACACAAACCCTACTTTACATACACTCACATACACCCTTATACACTCCTATACTAGCCTCCAAAGCCTCCATTAAAGACTTGAAGTGCTTCAACTCCGAAGCTCCCAAATATTATAACAAACTCTTAAAGATCAAGGCGAAGACCGAAGCAAAGCAAAAAGAACAAAGCGCATAAAACAAAGCGAATAAAGAAGATACAAGGTAGGCTCTCTATTTACGTTTACGCAATTCTCCCCTCTCTCATCTCTCTCCGAACCCACTTAGGTTTTCTTCTATTTGAATCCCCCATCTTCTTCCCCCCCCCCCCCCCCCCCCCCCCTTTCTTGCATACTTGAAACAAGGGATTTCCTAGTCCATATGTAGGATTAGGCTATTGGAAGTCACCGTGTCGGGGCTTTCTCTTAGTCTAATCGGACACCACGTGAGTTCGGCCCCCTTGATTATGTGGTGAAGCCTTTAACTTTATATGTTCACGACCCCAACTTGCATTGTGCATATCATGATATTGCATTCCTCCAAAATTTGTTTTCTAACTTGTTTTCAAAACATGCATCAAAATTGTTTTCAAAACTTGCATTAAAGTGTTCTTCTTCAAAACTTATTTTCAAAATCACAATCCTAAGGTGATTCTAGCCTTTCCATGGTTAGGGTTGCTTTAGGAAAGTGTTACATTTAAAGTGACTATTATGGTCCATATTTTCAAATTATTATTGTTTTCAAACCACAATCCTAGAATGGTTCTAATATTCTTGTGGTTAGAATCGTTTTAGGAAAATGAGATATTTTTAGAGACTCGTAAAAGTCCATATTCAAATTCCTCTCCAAAATCTCTTTTTAAACTTACTTTCTAAAACTTCTTTTTAAATCCTCTCCAAAATCTCTTTTTACGTTTACTTCTAAAATTTCTCTCCAATTTCCTTTCCAAAATTGCTTCCTAAAAATCTCCTTCATGAAACTTACTTTCCTAAAAACTTTTTTTTAAAAAAAACTCCTTCCCAAAAAGCTTTGTTCAAAATTCAATTTCTAAAAACACTCCCTAAGTTTCTTTCCTAAAAATCTCTTTCCCAAATACTCTTTCCAAAAATCTCTTTTCAAAATTCACTTTTCAAAATCTACTTTTTGAGATCTCCTTCCAAAAACCTTTTCCTTCCAAAAACCTCTCCTTTCCAAAAATCTCTTTTCTTAGAGTCCAAGTCAAACTCTAGAGCCAAAGATTAGGAAATCCTAATTTTTTTTTTCCTAAAACATGATTTTCAATCTTGCCTTAAAACCTAGGTTTCTAAAATCTCCGTTTCGACATCAGAATCATCAATTTCCAAAACCTATTTTTTACCCCAAAATCTAAAATTTCCAAAACTTCACCTTCCAAATCCAATCTCCCCACTTAGGAAATTAGATCCAATCCTCCGTTTTTAGAAACAAAATCAATTCATCTCTTTTTAGAAACGAAATTCAATCTTTTGCATTAGGAAATAGGAATCCCAATCTTCCCAATCCGAACTTTTCCTAATCCACTCCTTCCTAATCTCATACTTTCCTAAATCTTAGGTTTCCAAAACTTAAACTTTCAAATCTTTTCTTAAACTTTAAGTTTCTTAATCTTTCCTAATTCCAATCTTCTCTAATTCCATACATTTCCAAATTTCAACTTTCCAAATCTAAATCTTCAAATCTTTCTTAAACTCAAACTTCGAATCTTTCTAAAATTCTAAACTTTCTAAATTTCAAAACTTTCTAAAGTCAAAACTTTCTAAATTTAAAATTTTCTTAAGTTAAAACTTTCTAAAATCAAACTTCCCAATTTCAAATTCAAAACTTCCCTAATTCAAAACTTCCCTAAAACGAAACTTCTCTTATTTCAAAACCTTTTCTAAAATCAAACTTTCCAATTTCGAAACTTTCTTAATTCAAAACTTTCCTAAATTGAAACTTTCCTAAAATGAAACCTTCCTAAAATGGAACTTCCCTATTTTGAATCTTTCCTAATTTGAACCTTTACTAAATCTCCATCTTTCCAAAGTAAGTCCAATCATTCTTAAACCTCAAGTCTTTCCTAAATCCCATCTTTCCTAAGTCCAAGTTTTTCAAAACTCTATCTTTCCAAATCTAGTCTAAGTGCTCTTTCAAGGGTGAAATCCTCTTTCAAGTTCAATTCTAGGTTTAAGTTCAATCCTGATTTCCTAATCTTCCAATTTCGAATTCCAACTCAATCTCTCTTTCCAATCAAAATCTTCAATTTTCTGTCGGACTCTTATTCGAACTACGACTGACCTGATTCCTTAAAAAGGATACATATGTAACCCTCATGGGTGCGGTCATAACCTTTTTCAAGCTTCTATTTCCACAATCTTTTCAAAATTTCCATTCCAAAAATCTATTTTCAAATATTCAATTTTAATTTCCAAAACTTTCTTTCTAATTTCAAACTTCAATTCTTTTTTTCAAATCTGTTCTCGAATTCAAATCTTTCTATTGTACTTGCGTATCATGTATCATATTAAATTTCTTTTCAAAATTTTTTTTAAAGTGGATAATTTTGGACATATATTAATTGAAGACTTTAATAGGTGAATCTAGAGTAATAGACATGTAGGTATCGCAAGGCCGGGATATGGTGATAGCTTAGTGCGTCTTCCCTACATGTAACCAACCTCCGAATTTAGGATCATTATTTTCGAAAGACCAAAATAAAGTTATTTTCAAAAAAGAGCTTAAATATTTTCTAAAGGTTGCCAAACAACTTGTTTTCGTAAAAACCCTCTCTTGAGGAGGTATTTTCAAAATAGTTTTCAAAAACCCTAAGTATAGTCTTCGAATTGTGCTTAGTTTTTAGGTGACCTAACTCACCTTAATCAAGTTAGGTGGCAACTCCAAATTGTTTTCCAAAATCCCTTATTTAAAATCAATTTTCAATTCAAACCTAGTCGTACTCATTCTTCTAGGAAGATAAGTGTCGCGCCCAGATTTTTCGCACTTGAGAAATACTCACCCAAGCGGGAAAAATGATGTACTCTCTCGTTAGAACTTCCCCTTTTAGAAGAATGAGTGCGACTAGGTTTGAATTGAAAATTGGTTTGAATAAAGGGCTTTTAGAAAAGATTTGGAGTCACCACCTAACTTGATTACGGTGAGTTAGGTCACCTAAAAACTAAGCATAATTCGAAGACTACACTTAGGGTTTTTGAAAAACGACTTGAAAATATCTCCTCAAGAGAGGGTTTTTAAGAAAAACAGGTTGTTTGGCAACCTTTGGAAAACATTTAGCCCTTTTTGAAAAATAACTCCGTTTTGGTCTTTGAAATCAGTGATCCTAAGTTCGGAGGTTGGTTACGTGTAGAGAAGACGCACTAAGCTGTCACCCTACCCCGCCTTTTTGGTACCTACATGTCAATGCACCCTAGATTCACCTATGAGAGTCTTTAATTAACATATGTTCAACTCTATTCACTTTGAAAAACAATGTTTATAAACTAACATGATGCATGATATGCAAGTGCAAAATAAGAGAATTGAAAAATAGATTTGGAAAGAGATTGATTTGATTTGAAAATAGATTTAAAGAGATGGAATTGAAATTGGAAAGTTTGAAAATTTGGAAATAGAAATTTAAAAATAGAAATTTGAAACTGGAATTTTAGATTTGAAAAGATTTTGAAAATCGTACCCATGAGGGTGGAATTGAAAGTTTAAAAAATATTGTGACCGCACCTATGAAGGTTGCCTACCTATCCCTTTGGGAGATTCAGGTCAGTCGTAGTTTGGACCGGAGTCCGATTGAAAATAGAAGGTTTGATTTGAAAAGAGATTGAATTAAAAATTGGATTTGATTTGAGATTAGAAGAGGAGAATGGAAATTGAAATTGAGAGGATTGGACTTTGATTTGAAGAGATAGATTTTGGAAAAACTTGGTTTTAGGAAACCTAGACTTCGGAAAGATAGGAGACCTAGGAAAGACTTGAGATTAAGAAAGATCAGATTGGAATATTGGATTTGGAAAGATCTTGAAAGATTTGGAAACTTGGAATTTAGGAAAAATTTAGATTAGGAAAGTTTCGAATTAGGAAAGTGTCATTTTTTGAAAAGTTTCGAGACTAGGAAAGTTTTAGGTTTAGGAAAGTTTTGAAATTAGGAAAGTTTTAGGTTTAGGAAAGTTTTGAAATTAGAAAAGTTTCATTTTTGGAAAGTTTTGGAATTAGGAAAGGTTAGAATTAGGAAAGTTTTGAATTAAGAAAGTTTTGAATTTAAAAAAACCTTAGATTTAGGAAGATGTTGAAGTTTAAGAAAGTTTAGAATTTAGAAAGATTTAGGTTTAGAAAGATTTAACTTAAGAAAGTTTTGAATTTAGGAAACTTTGGATTTGAAAATATTTGAAATTTGGAAAGTTTACGATTTAGAAAGTTTTAGAGTTTAGAAAGATTTAAGATTTTAGAAAGTTTTAGAGTTTTAGAAAATCTTGACATTAAGAAAGGTTTGAATTTAGGAAAGATTTAAAAGCTTGAATTTGGAAAATTAAGATTTGGAAAGGGGGTTGAATTAGGAAAGATTTTTATGTTCAAGTTTTTGGAAACTTAGGGTTTAGGAAAGTGGAAGTTTAGGAAGGATTTGAATTAGGAAAGATTTGGATTTGGGAGGGATTGGATTTGATTTTGTTTCCAAAAACGGAGGATTGGGTCTAATTTCCTAAACGGGAAGATTTGATTTGGTTTCCTAAAGAGAAGATAGGATTTGGCAAGGATTTGGAAAGGAAAATTCTAGAAACCCTAGTTTTAGAAGTGTAGAATTTTAACGTAGAAAATGGGTTTTGGAAACATGTATAGTTTTGATGTAGAAAACAAGAAGTTTTGGAAACCTAGGTTTGGGGCAAAGTTTGAAAACCATGTTTTTGGGAAGAAAATTTAGGGTTTCCTAATTGTGGGTTCTAGGGCTTGGCTTGGGCTCTAAGGAAAAGGGATTTTAGAAAGTGCGTTTTTGGAAATGAAGGTTTTCTAGAAGGGAATCCTGGGGAGGAACTTTTGGAAAGTGAATTTGAAGAGGGAGTTTTTGAAAAAAGATTTTAAAGAGAACGAGTTTTGGAAAGTGCGTTTTTAGAAACGTAGATTTGGGAAAGAAGATCGTAGAGGAGAGTTTCTAGAAGGAAAATTTTGGAAAAGAGAGTTTTTGGAAAGATTTTTAGGTAGCGTTTTTGGAAAGTGAATTTTTAAGAGAGAGAGTTTTGGAAAGGAGTTGAAAAAAAAAGGGTTTTGAAAAATAGATTTTGGAGGGGAGTTTTTGAAAACAATTTTGGAGAGAAGAGTTTTAGGAAAGTATGTTGGAAAAGAGATTTTTTAGGAAGAGATTTTTGAAGAGAGAGAGTTTTTGGAAAGTATAAAAACATCTCACTTTCCTAAAGCGATTCTAGCCATAAGAGGACTAGAACCACTTCAAGAAAATGGTTTTGAAAACAAGGTTTGAAAATATAGACTAAAAGGTCACTTTTAATATAACACTTTCCTAAAGCAACCCTAGCCATGGAAAAGCTAGAATCACCCTAGAATTGTGGTTT
Organism: Euryodendron excelsum; assembly: GCA_033060915.1. Classification (NCBI taxonomy): domain Eukaryota; kingdom Viridiplantae; phylum Streptophyta; class Magnoliopsida; order Ericales; family Pentaphylacaceae; genus Euryodendron; species Euryodendron excelsum. Next base: position 15,154,057 of record CM065393.1, on the reverse strand, counting down.
TGAAAACAAGTTTTTGAAAAAGGGGTTTTGATGCAATTTTGAAAACAAGTTTGAAAACGATTTTGAAAATAACTTTGAAAATGAATTTTGGAAGATGTAAGATTATGATATGCACAATGCAATTTGGGGTCGTGAACATACAAGGTTAAGACTTCACCACATAATCAAGGGGGCCGGACCCACGTGGTCTTTGGTTAGACTAGAAGAAAGGCCCCGACACGGTGACTCTCCAATAGCCCAATCCTACACATGGACCACAAATCCCCTTGTTTCAAGCATGCAAAAAAAGGGGGGGAAAGAGATGGGGGATAAAAATAGAGAAAACCCAAGTGGATTGGAGAGAGAAGAGAGAGGGGGGAAGTGCAGAAAATTAAAGAGAAAACCTACCGTATGTCTTCTTTATTTTGCGCGCCGCGCTATCTTCGGTCTTCGGTCTTTGTCTTGATCTTCACCTTCAGCCTTCAAGAGTTGTCTTCAAGCTTTGGATGGCAGCTCTTCAAGTCTTCAAAGGATGGTTGAAGGCTAGTGTATGAGTGTATGGGGGAGTGTATGAGTGCATAGGAGACTAGGGTTTGTGTATAGTGGCTAGGGTTTGGGAAAACCTAGGGAGGCTAGGGTTTTTGGAGGTGTTCGAGCTCTGTATATTGAAATATAGGATTTTTAGGTTAAGTTTGCAGACCCTTTTCACGTTGAATGAGGCTCAGTATTTATAGAAGGAGGACAAACCTGGCGCCTGTTGCAGTGGCGCCAGGACAAACTTGACACTGGCGCCACTAGGAGTGGCGCTAGGCCATTTCTTGGCTTGGCGCCACTACTAGTGGCCAATTAGGAAAGGTTTAAGGTCGGCAAGCAATGTATCTTTGACTAGATTTGGGCGCTTGTACTAGTGATTACCATGTAATTTTTAGCCTGGCTTCACTAGGAGTGACTCCGGAAAGTCCGGGAATGATTTGAAGGAGCTGGGAATGACCCGGAAGGTCGGAAAGGAGAAGGAACACTCAAAATAGTGTCCTGGAGGTATTTGACTTGAAAAATGAAGATAAGGTGGGTCGGAAAGGTTGACCGGGCCTTTAGGGGCAAAACGGTTAATCGGACCAGAAAACTGCCGGGACAGACTCGGATTGTCCTGGAAGAAGACTTAGGATCTGAAAACATTATTCAGAATGTTCCCGGAGGTTTCCGGTTTGATTCCCAGAGCCGGCATGGTCGGAAAAGGTGACCGGCCCACCAAAGGCAAAATAGTCATTTTGTACCGGGTTTACCGGAACTGACTCGGAATGGTCCGGAAAGGTAAAGAAAGGTCGAGAACACTATAAAAAGTATTCTCGGGACATTACCGGTTTGATACCCAGAGCCGGTGTGGTCGAAGAAGGAGACCGGCCCTCTAGGGGCAAAACGGTCATTTTGTACCGGGTTGGTCGGAACTGACTCGGAATGATCCAGAAAGGTAAAGGAAGATTGAGAATACTATAAAAATTATGCTTGGGACATTACCGATTTGATATCCAGAGCCGGTGTGGTCGAAGAAGGAGACCGGCCCTCTAGGGGCAAAACAGTCATTTTATACCGGGTTTGCCAGAACTAACTCGGAATGGTCCGGAAAGGTAAAGAAAGGTCGAGAATACTATAAAAAGTAGTCTCAGGGGGTTACCAGTTTGATACCTAGAGCCGGTGTGGTTCCTGGGACATTCGGATGCTTAGGGGCAAAAATGGTCATCTTGACCGGAAAGTCTCGGAAAAGGTCCTAAGGGTAGTCTGGTCATTTTTCACTGAAGTGAGCTAACAGACACGGCTGTTGACCTGGGTTTTGAGTGTTTCCGCCACTCTAACGGCGGTCATCGTGACACAGGGATTTGTTGCCAATTCCCTATATCGACCTATTCGTGAGTATTTCCGCTACTCTAACAGTTTTGTGAGTATTACCGCTACTCTAACGGTTTTGTGAGTATTTCCGCTACTCTAACAGTTGAGTATTTCCGCTACTCGGACGGGGTTGATGAATTGGGAGTATTTCCGCTACTCGGACGGGGTTGATGATTTGTGAGTATTTCCGCTACTCTAACGGTTTTGTGAGTATTTCCGCTACTCTAATGGTTGAGTATTTCCGCTACTCGGACGGGGTTGATGAATTGGGAGTATTTCCGCTACTCGGACGGGGTTGATGATTTGTGAGTATTTCCGCTACTCTAACGGTTTGGTGAGTAGTTTCGCTACTCGGACCGTCTCGAGGAATAAACTGTCTCGAGAGAGGGATTGGAAAGGGGTCTTACCGTCTCCGAAGAGACGTGCCTGGATTGTGAGTGTTTCCACCACTCTAACGGTTTTGTGAGTAGTTTTGCTACTCGGACCATCTCGAGGAATAAACTGTCTTGAGAGAGGGATTGGAAAGGGGTCTTACCGTCTCCGAAGAGACGTGCCTGGATTGTGAGTGTTTCTGCCACTTTAACGGTTTTGTGAGTAGTTTTGCTACTCAGACCGTCTCGAGGAATAAACTGTCTCGAGAGAGGGATTGGAATTGGAATAAGAAAGGACAATGCCCCTATGGGCATTTTGGTCATTTTGCCTCTATTTGGGCCTGACAGGCCCGCGAAGCGATGGAAAGATGGAATTTGGACCTAGAGAATGGGTTTCGATTGGAATATGTCCGTAACGACTTGAAAACAAGTCCGGACGAAGTGTAGACTGCCGAGCGGTCAAAAATGGGGTGCTTACAGCTGCCCCTCTTTTTCTGTCTTTGCTTGTCAAAGACAGAAAACGATAAGAGTAAGAGTCCCATGTTGACCGCGAGGCAGTCGGAGGGACGGACACTAGAAATCTTTCGACAACGAGGGTCGAAAATGGATAACGGGCCAAAAAGGCCTTCGAAAACGAATTTTGGCGGGAAAAGGGCAAAACTGCCTAGAATTTATAACTGGCGCCACTAGTAGTGACGCCTTTGGCAAAAAGAAACTGGCGCCAGGCTTAAAGTTAAAACTAGAAAATTTCTGGTTCGAACACCCATGGGATTTGAAGAGTTTTTTGCAAATTTGTGAGGCATTGCGAGGAATCCGTCTTGGACATTGAAGGAGCACTCCTTGGGGACCACGGGTGATTGCCGGAGGGAGTCCACGTCGACGGAAAAGTCGCCGGAAGTGAAGATTTCATCGGAGAACTTCCAAAAGGTGAGTTTTCAAATTTTGTTGATTTTAATGTGTAGAACTTCGTTTGAATCATGTGAATAGTGGAAATTGATGTTTTGATATGTTTTGAACACTGTGGTGATGTTGTTTTTGCATTTTGATGGTTGTTTGATTGAATTTGAGTGATTATATGCAAATGTGTGAAGGGGCTTTTCTACAGGAATAGGAAATTTGTTCCTATAAGCATGGATATTGGGTTTTCTGGCCATGTTTTTGTGCAATATGCCTTAGAAAAATGTGTTTGACAACCGTATGAAGTTTCGTGATTTTTTGAAAACTCGGTGAATTTTTGATTTTTTTGAAAAATAGAAAAATATTTAGAAAATTAGAAAAAATTAGAAAATTCAAGAAATTGATGAAATTTTTAAAGTTTGAAATTTGGAAAAAGACTGGAATATTTTTGAAACATTTGAGGTGATTTTGAAAAATTTCAGAAGATGTTTGAAAACCATTGATTTATTTGAAAAAATAAAACATGTGTTTTGAAAATTTTAAAAAATTGAAAAGTGTGCACGGGTGCCATTGTCATGTGATTGTGACGTTGGAAGGTGCACGTTTTGTACTTTGTGTTGATGTCATGGGTGTTGTAGGGGCCATTTTTAAACGGGACTCTGCTGAAATTTTTAGAAATTATGGAAAGAGTTGGTTAAAATCTTAGAAATAAAATCTTTTTGAAGGGAAATGGCAGAGAACCTTTGAGATGTGATTTGGAGTTGGAAAACCAAGATGTGTGAAAATTTTGTTTTTGATTTGTTATTCAAAATCCTTTATTTGTTTTGTGTTATTTGTTTGTTTTATTTTACTGTTATTTAAACTGCATGGATGGTATATTAATATCACTTACCTTGGCTTACCTTTTTAGGATGGCAGATGGAGTTTTGAGTCGGCTAAGAGCCTGGCACAGTAGTTACCCTCCGGATGAGCAGGATATCTTTCGTCGGTCCTTTGGTCGAGTGGCCTCGCTTTTATCAGTGCAGCTTATTTCCAGACTCATGGAGGCAGTGATCCCTTTCTGGCAGCCAGACTTGTCTCTTTTCCGCTTTGGGGAGTGTGAGCTTACCCCTACTCCTCATGAGTATGGGTTCCTTCTTGGTTTCCGAGATGTTTCTGCTGACATTGTGGGACCCCTCTTCCCGGATGGTTGTATTACAGCGGTTTCGTCCCAACTCGGATTTAGACTCGCAGTTCTTTCATCTTCTTCTTTGCCCCAGTTTCCCTATGTCCCAGTAGAGTTCCTCTTTTCCCGTTTTGAGTTTCCTACGGGTATGCGAGTTCATTCAGGTGAGTGGCATACCTCCCAGGATTGGGCTATTTCTCGTATGGTTGCCTTAGCCTTGCTTCTGCTGAACTTATTGGTGTTCCCCCGAGAAGATAATTTAGTGGACTGTCGACTCTGTGCACCGCTAGCCTTGATCCGTAAGGGGCATTCCTATGCTCCTATGATTGTAGGGGAGACCTTCGTGAGTCTTACGAGATTCCAGCAAACCCTTGACGCTCGTTTTCGCGGATGCGCTACTCTCTTCCAGCTCTGGGCGATTGGTCATTTGTTTGTTACACCTTTATTTCAGCACACGTGGTATCCTGAGCTCGATCATGTATATTCCCTAGCGAGATCTCAGGGTGTCATGGCAGATGAGGGGAGATTTCCGCAGACCGCTGCATCCTGGGCTGACTATCTTCAGAGCATGAGGTTAGGCACAGTCAAGTGGTATTCAGGGCTGGTTGGTAGATATTGCTTAAGAGTTCGGCCTTCTGGGAGAGCTTTCATGCCCCTAGCAGGCCTGCGGGGCATTGCCCCTTTCTTCGGGATTCGGGTTCTACGACAGCTTGGTAGGAGTCAGGATATCCCTTTTCTAGCTTTTGCAACTGAGTTTACTCTTGTCTTTGAGGCGTCGATTCCTAGAGTATTGGTGGAGAAAGTTATGGATATATGAAGATCTTTGCTTCCTCATGTTGATGATGATGGTCCCTCTGCTTAATATGATCACTTTATTGGGGGAATGCTCCTGAAAGAAAGTAACCGACTCTAAAGGTTTAACAAAGGTTATATATATGCATTTTGATTGGATAGAAAATGAAATAAGGGCCCCTCGTCATCTTGGAATTAGATTGTTTAGTCCATAGAGCTTTAACCTTAAAACACTACCTTATTGATTAATGGAAAATGAGGAGAGTAAGTTTCATTGCTTCTTCACAGAAACTAAAGGTCTAGCTTTCGGAATCACATGTAGTAGTGTTTGACAGCATCTGAATTCAATGGGCTAGGAAATTCTTGGCCATCCATTTCCTTTTTTATTTTTTTGGCTATTTTTTGCTACTAGTGCCCCTGAGGGTTTTCACCAGTCCCAACTCTGTCATTTTTGCACCAAGGCGCCTTTGTAGGTTTTCGCTAGGGTCAAAAATTTTGTGTCTTGCCACATCCCTACCTTTTTACCTACGGCGCCCTTTCGGGTTTTCACCGCATCCTCGGGAAGCGCTTAACTTTTCTCTCTTCTTTCTCTCTCTTTCCTCAGCTTGGTCTCAGGTTTCTGTTGAGAAGCTCCTAAACGCTACTTGCCCCATTCTCCAGCCCATGGCATATTTAGTAAGCTCATTTAGGGAGAAATTGAAATGCCTGTTGAGATAGGACCAGTAACCTTCACGATTAAATTTCAAGGTTTACACATTCCGGCTGTCTATAACTTGCTGTTAGGAAGGCCCTGGATTCATTCGGCAGGAGCGGTTCCTTCTAGTCTTCATCAGAAAGTCAAGTTCATCGTGGGCTCCAAGCTAATCGCTATTTTCGCTGAACAAGAGCTCGTCGTATACAAAGCTGACATCATTGCATCGGACACTGAACTGCCCTCTTGTTTTCAATCATGTGAATATATCACTGTCATGCAGAAGGAAGATCAAGTGAAGCCAAATTATTCCAAGAACTCTCAGATGGTAGTACGGTACTTTAAAGAAAATGGTTTCTATCCGGGTAAAGGCTTAGGGAAATGTTTACAAGAAAGACCAGAAATCGTAGAAATACCGTCAGCTGAACCCACCTTTGGGTTGGGATATGAACCCACGAAAAGAGAAAGAATAGAAGCAGCACAGAAGAATAGGGCTGATAAGAAAGCTGTCATGGAGCTCTCGGACCAATTCAAGCAGTTAGACATGGGAAAAGGAACACCTGCATTAAGTAATAAGAAGAGAAAAGTCCAAGGAGAAGCGCCCGTCATGACGATCAGCATCGGAATAACCCAAGATGGATCCATTCGAGCAATGTTGCAAGGCGAAAAGTTGCATAATTGGGCCAGCCAAGACATCATCCGTGCTCGCAAGTTTCGGTACAAAGCCTGTTAAAGCGAGACCCTGGAGCAACTGATTCGCCATAAACTTTGTCCTTTTAAATTTATTTGTCTTAACTTTTTAAAAGCAAGTTATCAATGAATAAAATAATATCCCTTTCTTGTTTGATTTATTGTACACTATTTTCCATGCTAGGGACCCTTGCATCCGATATCCTACGTAGCTAATCCAGGGAATGCCAATCTTGATGAATGCTGACTTGAACACCGAGTTTGATTACCAACAACTGGGGATTGAAGAAGATATAAATTTTATAGAGGAGGTGCCAGAGGAAATTCGAGAACAAATAGAAAGACATGAGAATCATAATACCCCAAATATTGAGGAAACGAAAACTGTTAATTTGGAAAATGAAGGGGATTCGAAGGAGCTTAGAATCGGTACGGGCCTAGATCAATGGCAGCGCAAAGAGTTATTGGAACTTTTGCGTGCATACTTTGATGTTTTTGCATGGTCCTATCAAGACATGCCCGGACTAGATGAATCCATTGTTGAACATAAACTACCTTTGGACCCGCAGATGAAGCCCTTTAAGCAAAAGCTAAGAAGATTGAAACCCGAATGGAGCCTGAAGATCAAGGAGGAGGTGATTAAACAATTCCAGGCAGGGTTTCTGCAAGTGGTAGAGTATCCTCAATGGCTGGCTAATATTGTCCCGGTACCCAAGAAAGATGGCAAGGTGCGGATGTGCATTGACTTTCGGGACCTCAACAGGGCCAGTCCAAAGGACGATTTTCCTCTTCCCCACATAGACTTGCTTGTTGACAACACGGCCGATCATGAAATGTTTTCCTTCATGGACGGTTTTTCGGGCTATAATCAGATCAAGCTGGCTGAAGAAGATCAGGAGAAGACTGCTTTCATTACCCCCTGGGGAGTATACTGTTATAAGGTCATGCCATTCGGTCCTCGCAACGCAGGGGCAACTTATCAAAAAGCCATGGTAACTTTATTCCATGACATGATGCATCAGGAAGTAGAGATCTATGTGGATGACATGATCGTCAAGTCCAAGCAACGGGAGGACCACTTGTTCAACTTGCGGAAGGTGTTTGATCGCCTCCGTAGATATCAACTTAAGCTAAATCCGGCCAAATGCATGTTCGGAGTATCTTCAGGGAAATTGTTGGGATTTATAGTCAATGAAAAGGGGATAGAGGTTGATCCTGCCAAGGTGAAGTCCATTGTTGAAATGCCTACACCTAAAGGGAAAAAGGAGGTTCGGTCTTTTCTAGGAAAGTTGAACTTTATTAGCAGGTTCATCGCCCAAATGACCCACCTGTGCAAACCTATTTTCAAGCTCCTTAAGAAAGACGTTCCAAAGGAGTGGGATTATAACTGTCAAATGGTGTTTGAGAAATCCTCGGGGCGTCCTTTGCTGATGTACATGACAGTGTTAGATACTTCTATGGGATGCGTTCTGGGGCAACATGATGAAACGGGGAGAAAAGAGTAAGCCATTTACTACCTCAGTAAGAAATTTCTGCCATATGAAGCGAAGTATTCCGATCTCGAGAAAACCTACTGCGCATTAGCTTGGGCAGCTCACAGGCTTCGACACTACATGCTCTATCATACCACCTTCCTCATCTCTCAAATGGATCCCCTCAAGTATATATTCGAGAAACCAACCCTATCCAGCAGAATTGCTCGATGGCACATGATCCTGTCAGAATTCGACATTGTGTTCACTACCTGTAAAGCAGTCAAGGGGCAGGTGATAGTTGATTATCTGGCTGAGAACCCCATTGATGATTATCAATCCATGGAGCCCCAATTTCCTGATGAAAATATACTATGCGTTGATGGTACGTCTGAAGAGCAAGAACTAGCCGGGTGGCAGATGTTTTTCGACTGCACTGCTAATAAAAGGGGAGCTGGCATTGGGGCAGTAGTAGTGTCAAGAACCGGCAGTCATTATCCCATTGTAGTTAAGCTACAACTTAAACTTTGTACTACTAACATCGCCGAATATGAGGCTTGCATCCTGGGGTTAAGATTGGCACTAGAAATGAGGATTGATGAATTGGTTGTTCTTGGTGATTCAGATTTGGTCATTCAGCAATCCAAGGACGTGTATCAAACTCGAGATGCCAAACTCTCCCCGTATCATCAACAGGTTAAGGACTTGTGTCAGCTATTCAAAAGCGTGGATTTTCGTCATATGCCCCGAACAAAGAACAGCTTCGCCGATGCCTTGGCTACATTGGCTGCAGCAATCAAGGTCGACAGTGGCACTGAAATGCCCCCTCTACAGATCTTCACCAGGGATGTCCCCTCTTATTGTCTGCATACAACTATTGAACCTCACGAGAAACCGTGGTTTTATGACATCCAGAGGTGAAAAAAAAAACAAAAAAAAGCCCTTGAAGTACTACTGTCCGCACAAATATTGGTATTAACGTTAATAGCAAAAAAATAAAAAAATAAAATAAATAAAATAAAAAAAGAAAATAAAAAAAAAAGGGGCGTGCAATGAGATACCCAAGGAAAGATGGAAATACGCAGGAAAAGTGCCATTGAACCAAAAACTATCAAAGGTGATCACTAGTAGAATGGTAGGCTTGAGCCTTTTCTTTTTTTTCCGAAAGTAAACACCAACACCATAACCCCTAAAAGTCCTATCAGATTGGAGTTAAATTGGCTTCCCTCCGAGATCCATCAAAGGCACGGATGATCATACCACTATTTTTCAAATAAGTTTGGTCCATTCCCAGCTTTTCCAGAGTAGAATACGGGCACACGTTTAATGCCGACCCATTATCTATCAATACTTTGGCCACCATTCTTCCTTTTGTTCTTACAGCGATATGTAAAGCCCGAGTATGACTTGTTCCATCAACCGGAATCTCGTCATCAAAGAAAGTGATGATGTTTGGGGCCATAATGAGACTGACCATGTCATATAGATTGTTTGGCGTGAAACTCTCGGGCACATGAGCATCCTTGAGGATCTTTATTAAAGCATTCCGGTGCACCTCAGAAGTGAGCAGCAAACCCAACATCGAAATATGGGCTGGGGCTTTCCTAAGCTGTTCCATGATATCGTAATCGACCTTTCCTAAAGCTTTGGTGAATTTTGACATCTTCTGATCTGTTGGCTGGTTGGAGCACTCTCCTTCTTTGTCCTTACCCTTCCTTTTTTTTTCCACTTCAACAGAGGTATAAAGGCGCCCTGACCGAGTCATTCCCTCTATTTCTGTTACGGGCTCTCCGATGCCCTTATCAGGTGGGTAATTCTATGGGACGTTATGAAGACTAGGTATTGGTGTTTGGGTTATGGTGGGAAGAGTTATCCTTGGGTTTACGGGCAAAGGGATTGCTACAGCTGAAGGGTTGGTGAGGACGGGTAGAGTGGTGGGCACATTTGGCTTCTTTGGCAAGACTAAAGATAGTTTAGGTTGTGTGTTTCCTTGGTTGTTGGTTTGAGGTTCAGGTCGAGCCATAGCGATCATGGGTTCAGGTTCGAACAACGTATTAAGGATAAGGGGATAAGGGGAAGGGTCTAGTAAGGCTCCTATGGTTAAGTCCATGCCAGGGAGATAAGATTGCGTGCTTAGGACGGAAGGATTTTGGTATTCGGGCTCCTCTAAGGCAGGAATTTTTCCTTCTGAGATTGTGGTAAGTGTGTTGCACAGGGGGTCCCCGCTTGCATTCCTGCTTCCCAATGGTATGTTTTCCTGAAGCTTGTAACCCATGGCCTTCACTATTATAGAGGAAGTTGGACTAGTATTCATTACCTATAACAATGACGACAACAGTTACAAATTAGAGTTTGGTTCCTGGAGAAATCTATGCAATGCATGTCCTAGGGTACCCCTCTTAAAGAGGGAAACTAGTCATGATGTATTGGCTCACTTTTGGAGATAGGGGGTTTGCCCCTGTATGCAGACATCTTACCTGTCAGGTAGGAAACTTCAACCATTCATGCATTCATTCATAAAAATAAAGAAGTACATTAAATTTTGGATTTAAGATACAAAAGAAATGAAATACATTTTAATAGGGGGAGGGGGAACATTTTCCTTTGGACTTCCACCTATTTACTTTTACAAAGGGAGATCCTAAACTACTCTTAAGTCTTCGGATTCGCCTTCCTTGGATTTGATGTCGAAGAGGTCGCTGAGAGACCTTGTTGATTGATTGCCCCATGTCTTCTTGGCAACCCTATCTCCGTGAGCATAGAAGGATTGGGGCCCCTCTTATGGGATGAATCAAGATGCATGCAATGAGTCCTTAGGGTTACACGGGAACCCTTAGGGTTTGGGTAGGTTCAATGCAAGGAAGAGTGACGTTGGTGTCACTCTCAATGGGTTGATCATATGCATGAGAATGCAGTGACTTGAGTTACTTGGAACTCTTGTTTGGACATGGGATATTGAATGCATGAACATGAATATGCAAAAAGTATAAAGAGAGAAGGTACAACTGAAATAATCAGGCATTATAATAGTATAAATACAAGCATTATAACAGTAGGTATAAATGAAAGTAAGAGCAGTCGCCCTTTCCTCTGTGATTTTGAAAATGGTGCTCGTGTCCTAAATCCGGTAAAGGTTCGGCTATGCATGGTGTCTATATGAGTATGAGGTTGAGGGTTGACTAATGCGTCCTAAAAAGGCTCGGTCCCCAGATCTTCAAACCTAGGCCCACTCCCCGAGGTGGTGCCATGATCGGTTGGTGATCCGAGCGGGGGAACCATCAAGAGGTCGTAGGCGAAGAAACTGACATAGCATCTTGCCCACAACCAATATACCGTTCCCCCTTTCTAACTAGAAAGGACATATCAGGGTATGCAAGTATGCAGAATGCAAGTGCACATGCAGTGTGTGTGTGATTTTTAAAAGTGGAGGAAAGGGCCCAACAACTCCCATTCATCCTGTACATTACATTCATGCAAAGCAGTTAATAAAACTTAAGCAAAAAGCGCACCTACAAAACAAAGATGCAAGTGTTAGTATGCGGATGACAAACATAATACAAGATAATATGAATAAATGCATGTTTTTTGAAAATAATTTTGAAAAATTGGTTTTGAAAATTTAAAGTGAATAGGATTGAACCAAGTTAATTGAAGACTCTAAATAGGTAAAGGGTAAAGAGACATGACTAACGGCCTAACCCTCTAAGTGTCCCCAGTGGAGTCGCCAGCTGTCGCGCCCAGATTTTTCGCACTCGAGGAATACTCACCCAAGCGGGAAAAATGCTGTACTCTCTCGTTAGAACTCACCCTCCTAGAAGAATGAGTGCGACTAGGTTTGAATTGAAAATTGGTTTGAATAAAGGGCTTTTAGAAAAGATTTGGAGTCACCACCTAACTTGATTAAGGTGAGTTAGGTCACCTAAAAACTAAGCATAATCCGAAGACTACACTTAGGGTTTTTGGAAAACGATTTGAAAATATCTCCTCAAGAGAGGGTTTTTAAGAAAAACAAGTTGTTTGGCAACCTTTGGAAAACATTTAGCCCTTTTTGAAAAATAACTCCGTTTTGGTCTTTGAAATCAGTGATCCTAAGTTCAAAGGTTGGTTACGTGTAGGGAAGACGCACTAAGCTATCACCCTACCCTGCCCTTTCGGTACCTACATGTCAATGTACCCTAGATTCACCTATGAGAGTCTTTAATTAACATATGTTCAACTCTATTCACTTTGAAAAACAATGTTTATAAACTAACATGATGCATGATATGCAAGTGCAAAATAAGAGAATTGAAAAATAGATTTGGAAAGAGATTGATTTGATTTGAGAATAGATTTAAAGAGATGGAATTGAAGTTGGAAAGTTTGAAAATTTGGAAATAGAAATTTGGAAATAGAAATTTGAAATTGAAATTTTAGATTTGAAAAGATTTTGAAAACCGTACCCATGAGGGTGGAATTGAAAGTTTGAAAAATATTGTGACCGCACCTATGAAGATTGCCTACGTAACATACAAGGTTAAGGAATCACCATATAATCAAGGGGGTCGGACCCACGTGGTCTTTGGTTAGACTAGAAGAAAGCCCCCGACACAGTGACTCTCCAATAGCCCAATCCTACACATGGACCGGGAATCCCCTTGTTTCAAGCATGCAAAGAAAGGGGGGGAAAGAGATGGGGGATAAAAATAGAGAAAACCCAAGTGGGTTGGAGAGAGAAGAGAGAGGGGAGAAGTGCAGAAAATTAAAGAGAAAACCTACCGTATGTCTTCTTTATTTTGCACGCCGCGCTGTCTTCGGTCTTCGGTCTTTATCTTGATCTTCACCTTCAGCCTTCAAGAGTTGTCTTCAAACTTTGGATGACAGCTCTTCAAGTCTTCAAAGGATGGTTGAAGGCTAGTGTATGAGTGTATGGGGAAGTGTACGAGTATATAGGAGACTAGGGTTTGTGTATAGTGGCTAGGGTTTGGGAAAACCTAGGGAGGCTAGGGTTTTTGGAGGTGCTCGAGCTCTGTATATTGAAATATAGGATTTTTAGGTTAAGTTTGTAGACCCTTTTTACGTTGAATGAGGCTCTGTATTTATAAAACGAGGACAAACCTGGCGCCTGTTGCAGTGGCGCCAGGGCAAACTTTACACTGGCGCCACTAGGAGTGGCGCCAGGCCATTTCTTGGCTTGGCGCCACTACTAGTGGCGCCAGCCAATTAGGAAAGGTTTAAGGTCGGCAAGCAACGTATCTTTGACTAGATTTGGGCACCTGTACTAGTGATTACCATGTAATTTTTAGCCTGGCTTCACTAGGAGTGACTCCGGAAAGTCCGGGAATGATTTGTAGGAGCCGGGAATGACCCGGAAGGCCGGAAAGGAGCAGGAACACTCAAAATAGTGTCCTGGAGGTATTTGACTTGAAAAATGAAGATAAGGTGGATCAGAAAGGTTGACCGGGTCTTTAGGGGCAAAACGGTCAATCAGACCGGAAAACTACCAGGACAGACTTGGATTGTCCTGGAAGAAGACTTAGGATCTGAAAACATTATTCAGAATGTTCCCGGAGGTTGCCGGTTTGATTCCCAGAGCCGGCGTGGTCGGAAAAGGAGACCGGCCCACCAGGGGCAAAACGGTCATTTTGTACTAGGTTTGCCGGAACTGAATCGGAATGGTCCGGAAAGGTAAAGAAAGGTCAAGAACACTATAAAAAGTATTCTCGGGACATTACCGGTTTGATACCCGGAGCCGGTGTGGTCGAAGAAGGAGACCGGCCCTCCAAGGGCAAAACGGTCATTTTGTACCGGGTTGGTCGGAACTGACTCGGAATGATCCGGAAAGGTAAAGAAAGATTTAGAATACTATAAAAAGTATTCTTGGGACATTACCGGTTTGATACCCAGAGCCGGTGTGGTCGAAGAAGGAGACCGGCCCTCCAAGGGCAAAACGGTCATTTTGTACCGGGTTTGCCGGAACTGACTCGGAATGGTCCGGAAAGGTAAAGAAAGGTCAAGAATACTATAAAAAGTAGTCTCATGGGGTTACCGGTTTGATACCCAGAGTCGGTGTGGTTCCCGGGGCATTCGGATGCTTAGGGGCAAAATGGTCATCTTGACCAAAAAGTCTCGGAAAAAGGTCCTAAGGGTAGTCTGGTCATTTTTCACCGAAGTGAGCTAACAGAGATGGGTGTTAACCTGGGTTTTGAGTGTTTCCGCCACTCTAATGACGGTCGTCGTGACACAGGGATTTGTTGCCAATTCCCTATATCGACCTATTCGTGAGTATTTCCGCTACTCTAACGGTTTTGTGAGTATTTCCGCTACTCTAACGGTTGAGTATTTCTGCTACTCGAACGGGGTTGATGATTTGGGAGTATTTCTGCTACTCGGACGGGGTTGATGATTTGTGAGTATTTCTGCTACTCTAACGATTTAGTGAGTAGTTTCGCTACTCGGACCATCTCGAGGAATAAACTGTCTCGAGAGAAGGATTGGAAATGGGTCTTACCGTCTCCGAAGAGACGTGCCTGGATTGTGAGTGTTTCCGCCACTCTAACGGTTTTCTGAGTAGTTTTGCTACTCGGACCGTCTCGAGGAATAAACTGTCTCGAGAGAGAGATTAGAAAGGGGTCTTACCGTCTCCGAAAAGACGTGCCTGGATTGTGAGTGTTTCTGCCACTCTAACGGTTTTGTGAGTAGTTTTGCTACTCGGACCGTCTCGAGGAATAAACTGTCTCGAGAGAGGGATTGGAAAGGGGTCTTACCGTCTACGAAGAGACGTGCCTGGATTATAAGTGTTTCCGCCACTCTAACGGTTTTGTGAGTACTTCTGCTACTCTAACGGTTTTGTGAGTAATTTTGCTACTTTGACTGTCTCGAGGAATAAACTGTCTCGAGAGAGGGATTGGAATTGGAATAAGAAAGGACAATGCCCCTAAGGGCATTTTGGTCATTTTGCCTCTATTTGGGCCTGACAGGCCCGCGAAGCGATGGAAAGATGGAATTTGGACCTAGAGAATGGGTTTCGATTGGAATATGTCCCAACGACTTGAAAACAAGTCCGGACGGAGTGTAGACTGCCGAGCGGTTAAAAATGGGGTGCTTACAATGAGTTCTAACGAAAGAGTATAGTATTTTTCCCGCTTGTATGTGTATTCCTCGAGCGCGACAAATCTAGGCGATATAATATTTCATTACTTTTAAAAATTGTATTAAAATGGCTTTCAAACCCTTTTATCCTATATTAATTTTTAAGGGTTGTACTCTCTTGAATTTTATGGTTGAAATGGTCCTTTAAAACCCTCTATTCAAAGGTCTGCCCATTATCTTGACCATATGAACCCTAGTTTATTAGAGTTGGCTCTATTCTTTTTAAAATTGTTTTTAAAACAATTCCTTTTAAAAAGGGTTTTCAAAATTGCACTCTCTTCAACTTGTGTAAAATCATTTCCCTAAACCATTATTTTCACCTTGATTTTTGGAAGTTTTGTTCTCTTGAATATTGTGGTTGGAATGGTCCCATGGAGTCCTCTTTGGAGTGATTTCCTTCAAATCAACCACATGAACCCTTATTCTTTAGAGTGGTCTTCAACTTGTTAAAAGTGATTTTTCAAAACCTCCTTTCCAAAACCAATTTTCAAATGATCATTCTCTTTAATATTCAAGTCTTCAAAACTATATTTTCAATGTTGATTTTTACAAGTTTGCTCTATTGAGTTTGTAGGGGAAATGGTTCCAAAGCAACCCTCTCTTGAGTGGTTTCCAACTATCAACCATCGGACTCCAACACTCACTTAAGTGACTTTCATAAAAGGGTTTCCAAAACATACTTTCAAATTTTATGCATAGAACCATCTTTCCCAAACCACTATGTCAAAACCCTAGTCCAAAACCACCTCCCAACCCTAAGTTAACTTGACCATAGTTGTCCAACCTTAGTTCAACCATATCCTAGGTTAACCAAACATTAGTTAATTAACCCTAAGTCACCTTAACCCTAGGTTAACCTAACCTTAGTTGGCTAATCCTAAGTCACCTTAACCCTAGGTTGACCTAACTTTAGTTACTTAACCTTAGGTCACCTTAACCCTAGGTTAACCTAACCTGAGTTAGTTAACCGTAGGTTAACCCAACCTAAGTTAGTAGGCTTCAAGGTGCCAATTCAAAGACCCCTTTTTAAATAATCCTTCAACTCAAAAATTCATACTCTCTTGAGATTTCAAAAAATCAAACCCAAAATATTTTCAAATATCCTCACACTCTATCTTTAAAAATGTCTTCAAGAAGTTTTCTTAAACCTGTCTCAACTAAAATGACTAGATACTTAATGTTTTCCAAAAACTATTTTAAAAAATATTTTCAGGAACTCACAGCACTAGGGTGTCCCCAACCCTTTATGGTAAGAGATTCTAAGGGAAGGTGATGTACTAAATACAACCTTTAAGGTTGTCCATATTAGGGTTCCAAAATCCTAAGTATTTTCAAAAGCTCTTTTCAAAAATGATTTCCAAATATCACATTATTAAAGCAACCCTAACCCTTCCATGATTAGGATTGGTCAAGTACAAGTGAGAAATTCAAGAAGGGTTCTATAACCCCGAAGTTTTAAAAAACCAAAGAGAAGTCTCTAGCCCCTTTTTTTAGAAATGTTTCAAAAAGTCATAGCCTTAAAGGAGTTTAGCTATTCATTAACTAACCTCTCAAAGGTGATGAAATATTCAACATGCTTTTCATAAGGTACATGAAAGCTATTTTTAAAAATCATTTCAAGACAAGTTCATAGGAGCTCTTGTGACTCTAAGTCCAATTTCCAAGTCCATAATCAGTTTCCAAAACTTTCAAAACTCTCTTGAGTTATGTTAAAAAATATTTCAAAACACTCCAACATCCGATTTCAAATCAAAATTCTCAAGTCCTCTTTTCTCAAAGACCACAAAGTTTTTTCGAACATTTTCAAAGACCTCAAAGTATCTTCAAACATTTCAAAGGCCTTAATGTGCCTATTTTCCATCGGGCTCCTACCCGAACTATGAATGACCTGATTCTCGCCAAATGAGATATGTAGGCAACGTAAAATGGTGCAATCATAACCTTCATTTCAACCCAGGTTCCCTTTTCAAAAGTTTCTATCAATTCAAGATTCCAATTTCAAATCCCTTCAAAACCTTATTTTTTCAAACATTTTCCCCAAAACTTGCTTCATGCATCATTCATCCAAAAAGTGATGACCAAACCCCATTTTCAAAACTTTAAAGTGGATATCAAGTGGATAATAGTAACCGGTTATTTTAGTGAGTGGACAAGGGTGATTAGGCATGTAGGTACCGAAAGGGCGGGGTAAGGTGATGATCTTAGGATATCTTCCCTACACGTAACCAACCCCCGGACCATAGATATCTATTTTCAAAAGACCAAAATCAAGTTATTTTTAAAAAGGGTTTAAAACTTTTTAAAAGTCACAAAACAACTTATTTTCTTAAAAACTCTCTCTTGAAGAAGTTTTCTAAAACCTTTTTCTAAAATCGTAAGTGTAATTTTCGAATTATACTTAGTTTTAGGTGACCTAACTTACCTTAATCTAGTTAAGTGGTGACTCCTATTTTTCTAAAAAAACCCTTAGTTAAATCAATTCTAAGTTTAAACCTAGTCGCATTCGTTTTTTTAGGAGGATGAGTTCTAATGACAGAGTTCTGTACTTTTTCTTGAGCTG
This sequence comes from Euryodendron excelsum, assembly GCA_033060915.1. Taxonomy (NCBI): domain Eukaryota; kingdom Viridiplantae; phylum Streptophyta; class Magnoliopsida; order Ericales; family Pentaphylacaceae; genus Euryodendron; species Euryodendron excelsum. The sequence goes on along the minus strand of CM065393.1, from coordinate 15,136,425 downwards.
AAAGGACTTGGTTAAAAATCGGGGTGCGACACAAACCCTGTAGGTGGATTATGAATCCGACATATCAAATAAGTTCAGTGGAAAGTCTCAAGTAATTAAACAAGTCTATTAAATATAATTGTTAGTAATTTAATTTAATAGACGGGTATTTATAATATTAATGTGATGAGATAAATAAGCAATTAATAATATGGAGTTCAAAATATAATTCCTAGTATGATAGGGAGTGAAATCATAATTCATTAGTAGTATAAATTATAATTTACGTAAATAAGGATTAATCCTAGCTAGATTAGGAATCCTTATTTGCGTAAGAAGTCCTAGTTATACTAATCCTATTGTCCCTGCTGTAACCTCTATATATACGTACTCTAAGAGTAACTAGGGTGACACTTGCTCATCATTCAGAGATACTTGTTTTTGTGAGGAAGAGAAACCCTAGCAGCTGTGAACCCACTCTTTCTGGAGTATGGAGTATACGAGGGATACAATAGAAGTCTGAAGGTTGAGTTCGAGCAATTGATTCATGATTGTCATTGTTGCTTGCTGTACGAGATCAAAGCAAAAGGATTTTAAAGTTCATATCTGTTGCTATTCAGAATCAAATCAGAAAGATCTTAAAGGTATGATTTTAATCACGTATATTAGTCTCTGCTAATAAGATCAGATTTTTTGGTATTATGCATATGCACTATAGCCGAGTCATAAAAAATTTAGCAATCCTCAGCACCTATTAAACGTCCTGTTATAGTCTATCTAGAGGAGTCCCCGTTGGCTGATCCTACTCCTTATGGTAGCTCTTCCTTGTCTGATCTATCTCTACCCTCTTCTTTTGATGAGCCCACTAGTAGATGTTCTACTTGGGTAAGGGAGATTCCTACTCAACTTTGTGGTTATCACTATTTCTCCATTATTCTTACTCAACATGAGCCTTGCTCCTATCGCGAGGCTAGTTCTAACCCTCTTTGGTAGCAAGCTATAGATGTTAAATTGCAAGCCCTTACCAAGACTCACACTTGGGACTTGGCTGATCTTCCTCCTGGAAAATTTGTGATTATGTGTTGATGGGTCTATAAGGTTAAGACTCGTTCTGATGGGTTTGTGCAGCATTACAAAGCCCGTCTGTTTGTCACAGGCTTCACTCAAGAGTATGGCATTGATTATGAGGAAACTTTTGCTCTTGTTACCTGTTTTACTTCTATTCAGACTCTTATTGCCATTGCTGTTGTTCGTCAATGGCCTTTGTATTAAATAGATGTCAAGAATGCTTTCCTCAATGGTGATCTCTCTGAGGAAGTCTATATGCAGCCTCATCCTAGTTCTTCTCACTCTACACATCAGGTCTGCAAGCTTCGCCATGCTCCATATCATCTCAAGCAAGCTCCTCGTGCCTGGTATGCCAAATTCAATTCCACCATCAGTGAGCTTGACTTCTCTTCTAGTGATTGCGATTCTGCTCTTTTTGTTCGCAAGACTACAGGTGGCACTGTTCTCCTCCTTCTCTATATGGATGATATGATCCTCACTGGTGATGATGTTCATGGTATTTCTAAGCTCAAAGACTTTCTTAATAGGCAGTTTGAGATGAAAGATCTTGGTCCTCTCAGTTACTTTCTTGGTCTTGAGATATCCTCTGCTTCTACTGGTTATTCTTTCTGTCAGGCCAAGTATGCCTCAGACTTTCTTACTAGTGCTGGCCTCACTAATAGTAAGACTGTTTCCACGCCTCTGGAAGCTAATGTGTGTCTTACTCCTTTTGATGGTGAGCCTCTATCTGATGTTACTCTCTATCGACAACTCGTTGGTAGTCTTATTTACCTTATTATTACTCGCCCTGACATTGGCCATGCTGTTCACCTTGTTAGTCAGTTATTGTCTTCACCTCGCTCCACTCACTATGCTGCAGTTCTTCGTATTCTTCGTTATATCAAGGGTACCCTATTTCATGGTATACATTACTCTCGTCACTCTTCTATACAATTTCATGCTTATTCTAATGCTGATTGGGCTGGTGACCCTACTAATCATCGTTCTACCACTGCGTTATGCTTATTTCTTGGTGATTCTCTTATTTGTTGGCGTAGTAAGAAGCAGACCCTCAATGCTCACTCTAGCACTGAGGGCGAATATCCTGGTGGTTGCTTTAAGACATAGGTGTCACTCATTCTGGTGCTACTGTTTTTCATTGTGACAATCGCAGTGTTATTATGATTGCTCATTGTGACAATCGCAGTGTTATTATAATTGTTCACAATGATGTGTTTCATGATCGCACTAAGCACATTAAGAATGACTATCACTTTATTCGTCAACATGTCGTGTGTGGCACTATTCACTTTCTCCCTATGACATCTCCTGACCAGATTGTTGATATCTTCACCAAGTCTCATCCCCCAAGACGGTTTCATGATCTAGTTTCCAAACTTAATTTGGTCTTCACATTACCACCTTAAGTTTACGGGGAGCTGTTAACATATATTCTATATATGTTAGTATATATTATACATATATTAGATTGATTCTTTATTTCCTTAATTTACGCTTTCCTAGTTTATAGGTTTCTTGTATAGCATTCCTTATAGTCCTATATGTAGTGTAGATGTCTTCCATTGTAATTCATTTAGTTTAATATAATTTTGTTCTATTTTGATCTTTTTTTGAGTTTTGAAATTTTGTTTCCATATAAAATTGAATATGAAACTAAAATAATTATGTTTTCACATTGATCATTTTGAAAATTGAAAAATTAAAAATTAAAAGACCAAAAACGAGAACTAAAGTAACAATACCAAACAAGTGTACTACTTTCAACTTTATCTTCTAGCCACCTAAGAACCCAACATGCATTGCTTAGCACAATGATTTATCTTATTCAAAGAATGCGGTGATTTCTTTTAATAACAATGATTGCGGCACTACATAATGGAATGAATAAGACAACATGCAAGTTATTCTTGGAGGTGATATATTCATATGAGAATAATTGACTAACTTAAATTTCCAGAGTTCTCCTCTTTTTGACCTATGTAATGCTATAAATGAAATTAATCTACAAATACATAATTAAAATTTTAATTTACATGAGGTAATGTGATACAAAATGAATATCACAAATGGCCCAAGGAATTAAACTCATTGCTTTGGCTACAAGTTTCCAATAACTTTTGCTCCAAGGTTCCTTTGGCTCTAAGTTTCCAATGACTTTGGCTCGAAATTTCCTTTCGTTATATAAACAAATGTGAGGGCTTTTCCCCAAATCACTTTTTTAATCAATAATATTGAGAGTATTCTCGTATTCCTTCTGACTTTGTTATTCTGTGTGAATTAACCTAATTGATGTCTTATTCTGGTATTCTGTGTGAATCAACAGATTAAAGAAAAGTTGGCTTCCGGGTATTCATGCGCGAATCAATGAATCATAGCCTATTTATCCCTTTATTCTATACACTTCCTACATCAGCTAGTATCAGAGTGTGACTACATTCTTGCAATCATGCCATTAAGAAAGGTTCATGATGTGGACGAGATCTTCTACAAAAGGATGCAACCACAAATTAAGACTTTGACTCAATAAGTTGCTACCCTTACGATCATTATGCAACAAGAACAACCACAACGACCCTCACACCCATATTCTGTGGATGAGGAGGAAACTATGAGTGAAGAAAAAGAAATATTTGATAATAGAGGTATCAATAATTTTGTAGAGCATAATTCTATACATTGGAATTCACCTCCTATCTTTGATGATTTGTCAGATGATGGTGATGTGTTTGATAATGATTGTTATCGCGCCCCGATTTTTCGCATTCGAGGAATACACACACAAGCGGGAAAAATACTGTACTCTCTCGTTAGAACTCATCCTCCTAGAAGAATGAGTGCAACTAGGCTTGAATTGAAAATTGATTTGAATACAGGGCTTTTGGAAAAAGTTTTGAGTCGCCACCTAACTTAATTAAGGTGAGTTAGGTCACCTAAAAACTAAGCACAATCCGAAGACTACACTTAGGGTTTTTGAAAACGATTTTGGAAATACTTCCTCAAGAGAGAGTTTTTAGGAAAACAAGTTGTTTGGCAACTTTTGAAAAATATGTAAGCCCTTTTTCGAAAATAACTCCGTTTTTGGTCTATCGAAAATAGTGATCCTAGGTTCGGAGGTTGGTTACGTGTAGGGAAGACGTACTAAGCCATCACCCTACCCCGCCTTTGCGGTACCTACATGTCTATTTACCCTAGATTCACCTATGAGAGTCTTCAACTAACAAATGTCCAATCGTATCCACTTTAGAAAAAGAATGTTTAAAAAGACATGATGCATGATATGTAAATGCAATAGAAAGAGAGAGTTTAGAAAATAGACTTGGAAAGAAATTGATTTGATTTAAAAGAGATTTGAAAAGATAGAATTGATTTTTGAAAGAAGAGTTTTAGAGATTGGAAATAGAGGCTTAGAAATAGAAACTTGGAAGTGGAAATTCAAAATAGATTATGGAATTAGAGATTTGAAAAAGGTTGTGATTGCACCCATAAGGGTTGCCTACGTATCCTTTTTGAGAAATCAGGTCAGTCGTAGTTCGGATAAGAATTCGATAGAAAATAGAAGGTATGATTGGAAGAAGAAACTGAATTGGAATTTGGATTGAAAGATTGAGAGATTAAACTTTGATTGGAAGATTTGAAAAGATTTGATTTTAGAAAGCTTGGTTTTAGGAAACCTAGATTTAAGAAAGACTTGAGACTTAGGAAAAATTTGACTCGAGTGTTGGACTTGAAAGATTAGGAAAGATTGGATTTAGGAAGAGTTCGAATTAGGAAAAGTTCGAATTAGGAAAGTTTTGAAAATAAGAAAGGTTTCTTTTTAGGAAAAAGGAATGTTTTGGAAATAGGAAAGTTTTGAAATGGGGAAGTTTTGAAAGTAAGAAAGTTTTGAGTTTAGAAAGTTCTAGATTTGGAAAGATTTGAAGTTTTGAATTTGAAAAGTTGAAATTTGGAAAGGGGTGAAATTAGAAAAGGGTTGAAATTAGGAAAGGGTTGAATTAGGAAAGATTTAGAAGCTTAATATTTAAGGAAAGATTTGAAAGTTTTGGGAAACTTATGGTTTAGAAAGGTATGAGATTAGAAAAGAGTGAATTAGGAAAGGTTTAGACTACAAAGGATTGAGATTCCTATTTCCTAAAAAAAGGGATTGGATTTTGTTTCTAAAAAGAGATGTTTTGATTTTGTTTCCAAAAATAGAGGATAAGAACTAGTTTCCTAAATCGGAGATTGGATTCGGTTTCCTAAAGGGAAGATTAGATTTGGCATGGATTTGGAAAGGGAAGTCTTAAAAACCCTAGATTTGGAAGATTATAGTTTTGATGTAGAAAATAGGTTTTTGAAGTATATATAATTTTGATGTAAAAAAACAAGAGGTTTTGGAAACCTAGGTTTTAAAGCCAAAATAAGGGATTGGAAATCATACTTTTGGGAAGGAAAATTAGGGTTTCCTAATTGTTGACTTTAGAGCTTGACTTGGGCTCTAAGAAAAGAAATTTTGGAAAGTGATTTTTTTGAAAAGGGAGATTTTTGGAAGGAAATCCTAGAGAGGAGTTTCTAGAAGGAAGATTTTGGAAGGAGCTTTTAGAGAGGAGTTTTTATAAAGGGAATTTGAGAGGAGTTTTAGAAAGAAGACTTTGGAAGAAGCTTTTAGGAAAGAGTTTTTACGAAAGAGATTTAGGGAGAGAGTTTTCTAAGAAAGAAACCTAGGGAGTGTTTTTAGGAAAGGAATTTAAAAAGAAGTTTTGAAAATAGATTTTTGGAGGGGGCTTTTAGAAAATAATTTTGGAAAGAAATTTAAAGAGAGTTTATGGAAAGCACGTTGGAAAAGAGATTTTTAGGACGAGATTTTTGAGAAGAAATTTTTTAGAAAGTATATAAAATATCTCACTTTCCTAAAGCGATTCTAACTATAAGAAAGTTAGAAACATTTTAAGATAGTGGTTTTGAAAACAACAATGTTTGGAAAATATGGACCATATTGGTCACTTTAATTGTAACACTTTCCTAAAGCAACCCTAGCCATGGAAAGGCTAGAATCATCTTAGGATTGCGATTTTGAAAATAAGTTTTGAAAAAGAAGATTTTGATGCAAGTTTGAAAATGATGTTAATGCAAGTTTTGAAAACGAGTTCGAAAACAAATTTTGAAAGAATGTAAGATCATGATATGCACAATGGAAGTTGGGGTCGTGAACATACAAGGTTAAGACTTCACCACATAATCAAGAACGCCGAACCCACGTGGTCTCAGGTTAGACTAAAAGAAAGCCCCCGACACGGTAACTCTTCAATAGCCTAATCCTACATATGGATTGGGAAATCCCTTGTTTCAAGCATGCAAAAACACCCCCCGGGGGGGGGGGGGAGGGGGGTAAAAAGATGGGGGATTAAAATAAAAAAAAACCTAAGTGGGTTCGGAGGGACAAGAGAGAGGAAAGATGCATAAACTTAAAGAGAAAGTCTACCTTGTGTCTTGTTTATTTTGCTTTATTTTGCACACTTTGCTTTTCTTGCTTTGTTTCGGTGTTCGCTTCAGTCTTCGTCTTGATGTTCGAGAACTTCAATTTGCAGTACTTCAAGTCTTCAATGGATGCCTTGGAGGCTAGTGTATGAGTGTATGCGAGTGTATATAAGTGTATAGTAGGCTAAAGTTTGTGTATGGAGGCTAGGGTTTAGAGAACCTAAAGAGGCTAGGGTTTAGGGAGGTTTCGAGCTCTGTATATCGAAGAATAAGGTTTTTAGACTAAGTTTGCGGACCTTTTTCACACTGGAGGAGGCTCTGTATTTGTAGAGAGAGGATAGACTTAGCGCTTGTTGCAGTGGCACTAGGCCAAACTTTACATTGGCACCACTAGGAGTGGCGTCAGGCCATTTTTTGTCTTAGTGCCGCTATTAGTGGCACCAGCCACTTAGGAAAGTTTTTAAGGTAGGCAAGCAATGTATCTTGAGAAGATTTGGGCGCATGTACTAGTGACTACTATGCAATTTTTAGCCTGACTTCACTAGGAGTGGCTCCGGAAGGTTCGGGAAGGATTTAAGGAATCGAGAATTGCCGAAAGGCCAGAAAAGGGACAGGAACTCTTAGAATAGAGTCCCAGAGGTAATGGACTTGAAAAAGGATGACAAGATTTGTCGGAAGGGTTGAACGGGCCATTAGAGGCAAAACAGTCAACTGGATTGAAAAGCTACCGGGACGGACTCGGAATGTCCCGAAAGAAGACTCGAGGTTTGAGAACATTAATTAGAATATTCTCAAAGGTTACCGGTTTGATACCCAAAGATGGTGTGGTCGGAAAAGGCGACTGGCTCACCAAGGGAAAAACAGTCATTTCGCACCGGGTTCGCCGAAATTGACTCGGAATGATCCAGAAAGATAATGGAAGGTCAGGAATACTATATAAAGCATTTCCAGGAGGTTACTAATTTGATACCCAGAGCCGATGTGGTCCCCGGAGCATTCAGATGCCTAGAGGCAAAATAGTCATCTTGACCAGAAAGTCTCGAAATTGGCCCGAAACTTACTAGAAGGCACCTAATGATGCCGGATTACTTTTAAGACAATCTTGGAAGGGGTGGACTTACCATTCTGAGGACTTAGGTGTGTTCTCGATAAACGTATTGAAAAATGGCCCTAGAAGCAATTTGGTCATTTTTCACCGAAGTGGGCTAGCAAGCACTGGTGTTGACCTGGGTTTTGAGTGTTTCCGCCACTCTGACAACGGTCTCGTGATACAAGGGTTTGTTGAAAATTCCCTATATCGACCCGTTTGCGAGTATTTCTACTACTCTGACGGTTGCGATGTTTGCAAGTACTTCCGCTACTCTAACGGTTCGCAATCATTCTCGAGATTGCCTGATCTTGGGAAGCTACTAAAGGGACTTAGCGCCTAAGAAGTCAACTTTCTCGAAAGGCATGCCGAAAAGGACATTTTTGCATTGGCGGGCTAGCAGGCGCCAAAGGTGGACCGTTCTACCATCTAGAAGACTTGGGGTCTCGTCCTGGTTGACAAGTTTGAGGGGACTTACCATTCCGAAGATACTTTCTTTGGAAAACATGCCGGATTGGATAAACTTACTGTCTCGAGGAATCAATTTTCTCGAGAGAGGGATTGGAATTGGAATTGAAAAAGGGGACTTACCGTATTTGGGAAGACGTTCCTATTTGATTGAAAAGGGACTTACCGTCTTTGAGAAGACGTGTCTATTGGGATTGGAAAGGGGACTTACCGTCTTCGGTGCCTATTGGAATTGGAAAGACGACTTACCATCTTCAGAAAGACGTGCCTGTTGGAATTGGAAAGGGGACTTACCGTCTTCGGAAAGACGTGCCTGATTTGGAATTGGACCGAACAATGCCCCTAAGGGCATTTTGGTCATTTTGCTTCTATTTGGGCTTGGTGGGCCCATGAAGCGATGGATAGACGGAATTAGGACTAGAAAGTTGATTTAACTAAAAAATATGTCTACATTGACTTGAATACAAGTTTCGATGAACTGTAGACCGTCGAGTGGTCAAAAATGGGGTGCTTACAATTGTTTATCAACATCAATAACCACTCTAAATCCAGTTGTTGATTGGAACAAGCCACCAATTTTTTTATGGAAAGTCATCCATTGTAGAAGAAGCATCCATTGAAGAAGTACTATCTAATGAAGAAGAAATTAAGGAGGACTGCACAAAGTTATTTTTGGAAAAAGACATACTTGGAGTTGATTTTCATGAATACTTTCAAGTAAATCATCATTATGAAGATCTATTCTACTTTAAGAGTTGCAACTTATCTTCTTCAAGGTTCATCAAGAAGCTAATTATGAATTATTTTATTTTGACCCAAAGGACTAACTAGATGGAAGTTGTAACACAGGTTGGAAAGTTTAAAGTGTTTCTTCGGAATACAAACTTGAAATTCAAGTTCAACGACAGAGCTACTTACATCATCATTAAAATTCGAGGGCAAATACTCTAACCTGAGGAGAATAATGCATAATGAATATCACAAACGGTCCAAGGAATCAAACTCATTACTTTGGCTATAAGCTTCCAATAACTTTGGCTCCAAGTTTTCAATAACTTTAGCTCAAAGTTTCCTTTGGCTATATAAACAAATGCAAGGGCTTTATCCCAAATCAGTTTTTTGATTTATAATATTCTCGTATTCCTTCCGACTTTGTTATTTTGTGTGAATTATCCTAGTTGATGCCTTATTCTGGTATTTTGTGTGAATCAATAGATTATGAAGAGTCTAGTTTTCGGGTATTCTGTATGAATCAACAAATTCTAGTCTATTTACCCCTTTATTCTACATGCTTCCCTACATCATAATGCATTACATAATCTCAAGCCACTAAGATATGATTATACCACATGTTTTTTTACATAGCTTAATTACTATTAAAAGTAGGATATTGCTCAAATGATCAGTGACAGTCAAAGATTCTCAATGCCGTTCAATTCTACTTGAAAATAATTATTTTAATCTAGCATACTATGGCATAAAAATAAATGAAAAAAATGAAGTGACTCTTTCTGCTTTGGTGAAGCATATATGCAATGTTACTGTGCAAGGCTTTAAGGTGCGAACTTAGAAACCCCTAACTAGGTCTTGTCATAGGGAACATGCATGCATATACACAAATGAGGAGACAGAAAGGGATGTCAATCTTCATATGGTATTTGTTTTATTGCCAAAAAGAAATCGAAACAATGAAGGAATAGAATTTGGAAATGTATGTGCGCAATGGAAGAATCGATTCTCAAATAAAGAACTTCTCCCAGTCTCTTTCGGTTTTAAACCAGAATCAAATGCACCGGAACCATGTGAGCCAACTGGGGAAGCTGCATGGCAAACATATGTGCGCGACTTGCTCACGTGTGCATCCATGTCATCCTCAAAGATGTGTGATATTGGAGACGAAAATGCCTATAGCCACTTTTCAAGTGACATTTCCCCTCATAACATCTTAGGAGAAATTGATATATGTGGGAAAGAGAATAATTCTTCAAAGCCTCTTTATTTCAGATAATGCATGCATGGGGAATCGTTTGAAAAAATGTGCTTCTACGCATGCACTTACCAGTTCATACCTTTGAAACCCTACCCCACCCCACCAAAAAGAATGCAGAAAGTAAGGGGGAGCAAGCTAGCTACAATATCCAAATTTATTAAAATTTCTAGTTTGGAATCACAATTAAGTTTAGAATTTGAAGCTTCCATAGCATGCAAAGAGAACAGCCAGGGCCCCACCATGAGTTCTTAAGAACCTATATAAACCATCTCAACCCATCCACCAAAATCATCATTCCATCAGCTATTTCTTCTTACTGCTTATCACACTTAATAACTTTTACTTCATTACTGCATCTTCTTGAGGTAAGCCCCCTGCTGGTATCTCTCTCTCTCTCTCTCTCTCTCTCTCTCTCTCTGTGTTTGATTATTTCCTAGGCTTTGAGCACCTACTTTTTCACAGCCAGTACGAAAACCTTCAGTCCGGGTTGAAAACCCCTTCTTCAGGAATTTTTCCTCGTCTTCCAAGAGCCCTTTTTTGCTACAGAAGAACCTTAATATCAAAGGACTATAGATTATTGTATATATATACATATATCTATAAATGCTTCTTTCCATAGTGCAAGAAATTTGCAAGCATCTAACAGTGCAATTCTAATCTGCTGCTATTGTCTCCCAGTGTACACGCCAGTTACCCTATTTGTAGTAGCATGGAGAAGACTTTCTACTAAATTCTGCACAAGAATAGGATATACTATGTATATGTATGAACATATTTAGCTTCAGATATGATAGTGTGACCGCTTTGTACTTTCAGATATTGAGATAGACAAAATGAGCAGTATTCAAGGCGGAGACTGGATGTGCAGTTCATGCCAACACATGAACTTCAAAAAGCGGGACTCATGCCAACGATGCCGGTGCCCCAAGTTCGGAGATGGGGCTGATCATGTGTCGTCAATTGGAATTAACAGGACAGAAGGAGTCTTGGCCGGGGACTGGTACTGCAATGTCATTAACTGTGGAGCACACAATTACGCGAGCAGAGCAAGCTGCTATAGGTGTGGTGCATTGAAAGATGGCTATTGTGGCTATGGAGGAAGCGTGGCCGGCTTAGGCGGCCATGCAAGTGATGGCGGTGGCCTCCCAGGATGGAAAAGTGGGGATTGGATTTGTACTAGGTTAGTTCACATTTAGTTTTCCTGATTACAATGCTATTTCTGAGATTCGTGAAATGTCATTTCTATTTGGGTTTCTAATATATTATTTGAATGCATTTTGGATTGGACCAGATTTGGATGTGGTGTACAGAACTATGCTAGCAGAATGGAGTGCTTCAAATGCAAAACACCAAGAGACTTTGGTAAGAAACTATAGTCATTCTGGGTAATTGTTATCCAAATACTACTATTCTGATTTCACTTTCCTGAGATAATCGTCCCTTTCATTTTCAGATGGTGCAATCTAAAGAAAGAGAAGTAGTCGCTTGAACTATTATCCTATGTTCAGTGCACTTCAAGTCTGCCATCAACAGTTCCGTTCTTTCTTCAGTTTTCTGTTTTTTTTAGTCAAAACTGATTTTTTTTTTTCCCCTCCCTTCTTCCATTACCTGTTGAGTTGAATAATCTTCAGATTCATGACTGATGATTCATGGCAATGTATTTGCCATAAGATTTTCTAACTTTATTATAATGTGCAAAGGTGTTCTTACGTGAAGCTAATAAAATCGCTCCGTTTTTTCACTCTCTCTCTCTCTCTCTCTCTCTCTCTCTGTGATGATAGTAGTGCTTGACTAGATGATCTTAACTTGCGGAAACTATTTTGCAATGATGGTTAATAATCAAACTCCATTGCAATATTACACGCACTTATTTTTAAGAATATGTAGTAAATTTGTTTAACGTAGGCAGAAAGAGAGGATTTAGGAATTTGATTCCCACCATGTCTTACAAATAAATAAAATTAAATAAATAAATAGTAGCAGGATGCGTAGCAAAGTCACTATAGCAGGGCAAGTCAAACTTTCTCCATCAAGTGATCGTCAAAGGCTCAAACTTAAACGGGGCACTATATCATAGATCAATCAGTTTAATTAATTATTCGCATTGAATATGCTTTAGAATAAATAGATTCATTTCTAATGCATCATACATAACAACAAATTTTTTATTTTAATAAATATGCCAACCAATTAACAAGGGGCCGATTACCCTATTGTGTAGCCCTTTGACATTAAACCAAAAAGGCAAGGAGGTCCCGTGTTGTACAATAACAAATTCAAATGGTCGTTCGAGTCCGTATCCTGCAGAATACATCTCTTATTCTTACAAGTAGAAACTTCTTATTCTTATTACTAATTACATTAATATGATAATTTTACTAACCAATTTTATATTATTTTCTAAATTCTCAAAAACCTCGCTTCATAAAAAATAAACAATACAAAACAATCTATTTTTCAAAAAATATCATTGTTTTTATTTCTAAAAATATTAAAAAGCAATACGAAAAATTTATACAAACATAACCTAACACCATCAAAGATTCTCTTATAAGCCAACAAATCACATTCTTTTGATGATCATTGTATTCATTCGAATCTGAGGGTTCAGATTCATTATCGTCTAAGCACACAAAGTCCAAAATAGTACTGCATGTAGCTAGCATTTCTCCTAAGCCCCTATAAAAACCCTACCTATTCCCCTTCCATTGCACAGACTCTTCGCTTGAAACCCTACTTGCCCTCATCATCTCTCTAGACCTCTGTTCTTGTTTATATATTACTGTGTTTCATTAACTTTTACCTATACACGTTTTTATATATATGCGTGTGTGTGTGTGTGTTAAGAGTCATTTGCTTTGTGGTGATGTGCATAAACTTTTTAAGATCTTGATCAGTGTGAATAGATCTAATGAATAGTATAACGTTTTAGATGTTTCAGTGATTTCTGAGTGAAAATGTGGTTTAATTCACTTATTTACTCGTAAATCTCTGATCGTAAGTATACAAAGCTTGTTCATGGAAGATTATGTTGTACTATCATTCGCATTGCAGTCATTGACGTTGTTGCTTATGGATAGTCATTGCTGTTCGTTATTTAACGATTTTCGAAGTATGGGTTTACATTATGTAAGTTGATAATCTCAGTTTTACTCTATGTATGGGTTAGGTAATGGAAAACAGTCGCTTATTTGGTAGCTTTCATGGAGTTTGGGCATATTGGGATTTGGAGGGACCACACTCCTTTATATTATGTGGGTAGCCTTATTTCTCAGTTCTGATGTTAGTTTGTACTGCTAACCCCTAAAAAATTTATACACGTATATATATGTATGTATAGTTTGTACTAATCATCAATTAAACCATACATTATAGTCTGAGAATAGGGTTCCAAAGGTAAGATTGAGTTCAAGCTACTTATCCCTGCCTCTGTCAACAAATGATTCAGTCCCTGTCTCTACAAAGCCCCTCCCCAAGCAAAAAAACAAGTCAGAAAAGGAAAACCAAAGCATGTCTCTAAATACTCTAGAGACCATGAAGGGAAAAAAATCCCAGATCTCTGGTATATATCTAGAGATCTTATGATGTGTACTCTAGTAACTTTTTGGAATCATTTGAAGGGTTATGAGTTTGAGAATTGGATCTTTTTAAATTTACTTTTTTTTTTTTTTTTGTAAAAATAGTATATAAAATGGAAAGGTTGATGTGGGGTGTACTTGAGTGTAATCTGGTTTTTGTTGCAAAGTTTCCCTTGTATACAAGACTATTCAAATCTTCATCACCTGTTTTGAGACCTACCAATATGTAAATCAGCCCCACTCCAAGTTGTGAAATTCTATGGGTCAAGTGTTTTGTGAGCAAGATGTTCTATTTATGTGGAGTATCCTAATGCACCCTTAATGACCAAAGGAATTTCCCTGTCACATTTTTCACAATTGGACATAGCATTCATGTACTTTTTTGAATTTCCATGTGAGATTATGTCTCTGAGTGTTTAGTACTACCTATTGAACTGTAAGCTGCTTTTAATTACAAAAAAACTTGTTACTTTCAATTTTTATATGCTCATAACTTTGCCCTTTTAACAACAGTAGCATATTATCTTTATTCTGTTTGCGTTAGTAATGTTAGAATAAATTCAAAGTTCATTATAAGTTGATGTACAATAAATAGATTGAAATTCTGCTTCTTTTCTTGGAATCTCTATTTTGTCGATTATAAAACTTTATTGTTGTAGAATATTTTGAGCTTCATCTTTGATTCATTTTGTAAACAGTAGCAGAATTTCCGCTTGTGAATGTTGTCATGTAAATGATCTTGTTCAAATTTGAAGTTGCTTATGATAATGTGTTTAGGTGAGATGGTTAAAAGAAATAGTAATTTTGAACCATGGTAATATTGACCTCTAGAGTTAGTGTCCTAGTCCATGTCCAAGCCATATTGGTCAAAATTTGTGAGGGCAGCAAGAATTTATGTAGTAGATGTCACAAGGTGTACATTTTTGCAGCAATGTTCTGTATAGTCAGATCATTGCAAACACAACAGACTGGTGATAGAGAGCACGAGGCAAATAATTGAGATTGTTGGACAAAAGATTCATGCTATGACACTTGGAAACTAGTAAATGTTTTGAATGACTGGATTTACATTGGGCAAATTATTGAGATGTTTGGACAAATGAGTAGTGGTGATTTACAATCAATATAAGAGGGTCCTATGAAAGAAGGATAGAAGTTATACTTTGTATGGGCTTCATATGGTCCATGTAAATGATTGACTTGTACTCACAACAGTACTTGATTTCCCCTCCTCCCTCCCCTTTTCCTGTTTGGTCTGAAACTAGAGACATAGCTTGCACTACTGCTTGAACTACTGCTTCATCTTGAGGATCATTGATTATGTGTTGATTGGAGTTCTTTTCCTTTTTATTTTTATTTTTGTGGAAAGCTGTTTTATAAGTAACCTTTGGTGGCAAAATTTAACTACTATCGAAGATACTTTCCCTGTGCTTTTTGAGATGGCAATTGATTTTCAGCCCAACTACAGCTGAGGAGGGATTAACACCTTGGTGAGTGAATTGTGAGTGTAACTTAGAGTGGTTTTTGAATGTTAACTCAGCACTCAGAAATTCAGATAAGCCCATTATCTTGCCTTGCTCTTCTCTTCGTAAACCTCAGTTTAATTTGTTTGCGTACCTTGCGTTGTCAGTTGCATTTACCAACCTAAGTCCAAATCTGACACTTACATGCAAAATCTGACATAAATATTTTGCATTGTGCATTTACGTTCCTCCATTGCATTGAATCATTTTAAGCCCCTGTTTTAAGAGGTAAGCCATTATGTCATGCACATATTTGTAAGGTAAGAATGTGATATACACCAAGCTGAATGATGATTTCGATGAATCTGGTTTAATTGTGTGTTATCTTTTAACTGAACCAACAGAAGTGAGAAATAGCATCGGGCTTTTATAGCATGTAAATTCATTTGAAGCTCGATCCAGCTGGCTCTAGTTGAAAGCAAGAATTAGCCTTCACTTCTTTATATGGAAAAATTGAGAGCAACAATTAGCCTATTTCATGTTAGCTGTTGAAAACATTCCTCAAGTAACCTAAATTTTGATAGCTCGGTGTTACATGGCATTGGCTAGGCATGTTTGCATAAGTTTTTCTTGCATGTATACTTCTGTGGAATGTTACTTGATGATGATCTCCACAATAGAACCTGCTTTTTTTCATAATACATGGTGATTTTTGCATTAATATACTGCATACCTTTTTCTATATGTTTTTGAGTGGGATACAGAGCTTTCAATGGCCGAAGGAGGATCAGATAAGTATGTGCAGCCAGGATGGTACCAGTCCAAGTCGATAACAACGCAGGGAGATCAATCGGCTGTGCAACAATGGACTTTGAGAGCAAAGCATGAGGACAAGGGTGAAAGCTATGAACGCTTTACTGCAAAGGAAAAAGTGTCGAGTGGACAACAGTTTGTGGAGAGATCTACTGACCGAGTTGGTTTCAAGGATGAGTACCAGAGGAGCTCGACCATGAAGATTGGCGACAAGAGTGGCTATACTGAATACCACACCGAGCAGAAAGTTCAGAAGGTCAACTTTGGTAACAACAGCTACGACAGCGGCAAGGGTAGCCTCCCAAAGAACAAGTATTAGGGCTAGTTACTGTCATGTTCTGCCCTCTGCTTTCACTGGGAAATATGGATTTGCTGTCTCTTCTACCTTCACTAGGATATTTGGATTTGCCAGCTGACTTTTATCTAGGAACTTATGTGTGGTTATGTACTCGGTTGAAATACTCTGCTTACTGGCTAAGATACTTAAATGGTCTCTACATGACCATATATGTTAGTTTCAAATGCTAATGAAAACTTAGTGGTTGGACCTACGCTTTCTTTTGTGATTTCTGGAATCTGCTATTTGATGTCTTTGATGATCCTTTTATTTATTTTTTACAAAGAATATAAACAAGAATATATCTCTACATTCTCTATCTACCTAGGGGAAGGGGGATGACGGGGCTTGAATCCGGAAATATGATATGAGTAGCGGTTGCGACTGTCCCGACTAACTAGGACCACCCATTTGCTCAACCTTCAGACACACTTAAATTGGTATATATATATAACTCGAATACCTAATATTTTACTCAATCCTGGAAGTTTGCAACACAGGAAGTTTCAACTGTATTTGAAATATATTAGCAGAAATATGCAGATCAAAAGAACCGCAGTTTTCCAATATTGGGATCGTATTACTACTTAAAATGTATAAGTGCTCAAAGATGAACAAAACATCACAATTGCTGATGGGACTAAGCTTCAAAGCTAAGTCACACAAAGTGGGAGCGTGGGAGTATTGCGCAAGAGCGTTATTTGTCAAAAACATTAAGAATGAGACAGTTCACAGAGCGTGTACTGGGGTGTGGGCGTTATGGTGTGATTTTCCAATATTGCAATCGTGATACTACTTAAAATGTATAAGTGCTCAAATATGAAGAAAACATCACAACTGTTGATGGGACTAAGCTCCTGGGCTAAGTCACATAAAGCAGGAGTGTAGGAGTGTCATTGCGCGAGAGCGTCATTTGTCAAAAGAATCGAGAATGGGAGTGTCCACAGAGCTTGTACATAAATTTAAATAAATATTATATTTATATATTTATCTAATGCATTTGAGTAATTTTACTTTTCTATGATTCAATTCCATGTATGTGCATGTAAAAGTATCTAATTAATACAAAGAGAACGCTATAAACCGAGAAAATAGACAGAGATTTTCGGGTTGGACATCTATGGTCCAATGGTCAAAGTTCCCTACTTTCATAAAGTGGACATAGGTCCAATACTTGAGGTGCTCTAGTGGGGCGTGGGCGTTATGGTGTGATTTTCCAATATTGGCATCTTAATACTACTTAAAATGTACAAGTACTAAAAAATGAAGAAAATATCAAAACTGCTGATGCGATTAAGCTTCTGGGCTATGTCACACAAAGCGGGAGTGTGGGAGTGTCGTTGCACGAAAGCGTCGTTTGTCAAAAGCATTGAGAATGAGAGTGTCTACAGAGCGTGTACATATATTTAAACATACTTATATATTTATCTAATGCATTTGAGCAATTTTACTCTTCTATGATTCAATTCTATGTATGTGCATGTAAAAGTATCTAATTAATATAAAGAGAACGCTATAAACTGAGAAAATATAGAGAGATTTTCAGGTCAGACTTCTATGGTCCAATGGTCAAAGCTCCCAACTTCCTTAAAATGGTCATAGGTTCAATACTTGAGGCGCTCCAGTTGGGTGTGGGCATTATGGTGTGATTTTCCAATATTGGGATCCTATTACTACTTAAAATGTACAAGTACTCAAAGATGTAGAAAAAATCACAACTACTGATGGGATAAATCTCCTACGCTAAGTCACACAAAGCGAGAGTGTGAGAGTGTCGTTGCACGAGAGTGTCGTTTGTCAAAAGCATTGAGAATAAGAGTATCCATAGAGCGTATACATAAATTTAAATAAATATTACATTTATATATTTATTTAATACATTTGAGTAATTTTACTTTTCGATGATTCAATTCCATGTATGTGCATGCAAAACTATCTAATTAATACAAAGAGAACACTATAAACTCAAAAAATAGAGAGATTTTCAGGATGGACATCCATGGTCCAATGGTCAAAGTTCCCTACTTCCTTAAAGTGGTCAAAGGTCCAATACTGGAGGCGCTCTACTGGGGTGTGGGCGTTATGGTGTGATTTTCCAATATTGCAATCGTGATACTACTTAAAATGTATAAGTGCTCAAATATGAAGAAAACATCACAACTGTTGATGGGACTAAGCTCCTGGGCTAAGTCACATAAAGCAGGAGTGTAGGAGTGTCATTGCGCGAGAGCGTCGTTTGTCAAAAGAATCGAGAATGGGAGTGTCCACAGAGCTTGTACATAAATTTAAATAAATATTATATTTATATATTTATCTAATGCATTTGAGTAATTTTACTTTTCTATGATGCAATTCCATGTATGTGCATGTAAAATTATCTAATTAATACAAAGAGAATGCTATAGACTAAGAAACTACAGGGAGATTTTCAGGTTGGACATCTATGGTCCAATGGTCAAAGTTCTTTACTTCCTTAAAGTGGTCATAGGTACAATACTTGAGGCGCTCCAATGGGGTGTGGGCATTATGGTGTGAGTTTCCAAAATTAGGATCGTAATACTACTTAAAATGTACAAGTGTTTGTCGCGCTTTGATTTTTCACACTCAAGAAAACACGCAAATGAGAAAAACATAGTACTCTCTCATCATAACTCATTCTCTTAGAAGGACAAGTGCAACTATATTTGAATTGAAAATTGATTTAAATAAGGGCTTTTAAAAAAAGTTTTGAGTCATCACCTAACTTTGTTAAGGTGAGTTAGGTCAAAACTTAGTGCAATTCGAAAATTAAACTTACGATTTTTGAAAATGTTTTGGAAAACTTCCTCAAGAGAGGGTTTTTAGAGAAAACAGGTTGTTTAGCAACCTTTGAAAAGATTTAAGCCCTTTCTTGAAATAACTCTGTTTTTGATATTTGAAAACAGTGATTCTAGGTTCGAATGTTGATTACGTATAGGGAAGATGCACTAGGCTATCATCCTATCCCACCCTTGCGGTACCTACTCGTCTTTTTACTCTAGGTTAACTTATTTAGAATCTTCGATTATTCAATGTCCAATACTATCCACTTTGAAAAGAATTTTAGAAAGAAATTTGATATGATGTATGACTTGCAAGTACAAGAAAAATATTTGATTTTCAAAATAGATTTGAAGACAGGATTTGAAGTTTGAAAAAGATTGTGAAAATTGGAAATTTGAAAAAGATTATGGAATTGAAAACTTGAAGAAGGTTGTTGAAATTGAAAACTTAAAAAAGGTTGTGGAAATTGAAAACTGACGTATCCATTTGTTGGGAATCAGGTCAATTGTAGTTTGAGCTCGAGGTCCGATTGAAAATAGACACTTCGAGGTATTTGGAAAGTTTGATTTGAAAATATTTGATTTGAACTTTGATTGAAAGATTTGAAATTGATTTTGATTTGAAATCGAACTTGAGGATTTGAAATTGAGCTTTGATTTGAAATTGAACTTGAGGAGTGGAACTTGGACTTGTTTTGGAAAGATTGAGTTCAACTTTAAAATCATCTTGACTTAAATTAAAGTTTCAAAATCATCTTTATTTGAAAAAAAAGTCTTAGAAAAGAATTGAAACTTCCTAACTTAGGATTAGGGTTGGACTAGGGCTTAGACCTCCCAGGGTTTAAGTAACCTAGAATTAAAGCATGCAATTGAAATAAGAAACTTCGATTTAAACTTGAAAAGTTTGATTTTAGAAAGTTTTGAATTAGGAAAGTCGGATTTAAGAAAGACTAAGAAAGAATTTTATTTGATTTCAAGAAACACTTGACTAGAAAAGACTTATAAAGATCTGACTTTATTATTTGATTTAAAATAATTTAGAAAGTTAGAATTTGGAAAGCTTGAACTTAGGAAAGCTTTTGAATTAGGAAGGTTCCATTTTAGGAAATTTTTCATCTTATGAAAGAATTGATTTTGGAAAGATTTGAATTTAAAAAGATCCATTTTAGGAAAGTCTTAATTTAAAAAGGGTTTGAACTTAGAAATATTTGAAATTTGAAAATAAGATTTGAAAGTTTGAAATTAGGAAAGTTTTGAAATTAGGAGAGATTTGATAAGTTGAATTTTGAAAGTTGAGTTTAGTAAGCCTTGGAAGTTTGAAATTAAGAAAAGTTTGAAAGTTTGAATTTAAGAAAGATTCAAATTAGGAAAGATTAGAATTAACAAATATTTGATCTCTATTTCTTAAAGTGGAAGATTGAATTTTATTTCTAAAAATAGATGAGTTGATTTTGTTTCCAAAATTGGAGAATTTAATTTGGTTTCCTAAATTGGGAGATTTGATTTGCCATAGAATTGAAAAAGTTGAGTTTTGAAAATCTTGGTTTTGAAAATCTATGATTTGAGGCAAAATAGGAAATCATGATTTTAAGAAAGGAATTAGGGTTTCCTAATCATGGATTCTAGGGCTTGACTTGGACTTCAAGACAAAGAGTTTTTGGAAAGTAGATTTTTAAAACTATTTGGAAAGAGATTTATATATGGACGTTTGCAAGTCTCTTGAATATCTCACTTTTTTAAAACGATTCTAACAATAACAAGATTAGAACCATTGTAGGATTGTGATCTTGAAAACAAAATAAGGTTTGAAATATGGATCATAATGATCACAATGAATATAACACTTTCCTAAAACAACTTTAACTATAGAATGGCTAGAATCATCTTACAATTGTGGTTTTGATAAGATTCTGGTTTTTGAAAAGTAGATTTTTAAAGCTATTTGGAAAGATATTTATATATGGACTTTTGCAAGTCTCTTGAATATCTCACTTTTCTAAAACGGTTCTAACCATAACAAGATTAGAACCATTGTAGAGTTGTGATCTTGAAAACAAAATAAGGTTTGAAATATGGATCATAATGATCACATTAAATATAACACTTTCCTAAAATAATCATAACCATGGAATGGCTAAAATCACCCTAGGGGTGTGATTTTGAAAAGCAAGTTTGAAAGAAAGAGATTTGGAATACTAGTTTTGAAAAGAGAACTTTGATGCAAGTTTGAAAATAACTTTGAATGCAATTTTGAATGCAATGCATGAGAATGATAACTACAATGCAATAGGATCGTGAACATACAAGACTAGGCTTCACCATATAATCAAGGGGGCCGAACCTATACCATCAAAGGTGGAATTAGAAGAAAGTACCCAGCACGGTAACTTTCAACAATCCTTCCTAGGCATGAATTGGGGATTTCCTTATTTCAAGCATGCAAGAAAAGGAGGTAGAAGATGTGAATTAAATAGAAAAAAACCCAAGTGGGTTAGGAGAGAGAAGAGAGAGAGAGGGATTACATAAAAGTAAATAGAAAATCAACCTCGTATTCTTCTTGCTTTGATTGCTTGGTTAGCTTTGCTTTACTTGAACTTTGAGAGCTTTGAAGTTGTAGCACTTAAGTCTACAATGGATGTTTGGAGGCTTGCTTTTGAGTGTATAGAGGCTACGGTTTAAGTGTATGGAGGCTAGGGCATGAAGAGGCTTGAGAGAATTAAGGTTTGGAGAGACTTCGACCTTTGTTTTTAGAGAGACAGAGTTTCTGGACTGAGTTTGCAGACCCTTTTTACGTAAGGGGAGGGTCTGTATTTATACGCAGCTAAAATGACCTTGGCGCCTGTTACAATGGCTCTAGGGAAAAATTTACACTAGCTCCAGTAAGAGTAGCGCTAGGCCATTTACAGGCTTGCCGCCACTAGTAGTGGCACCAGTCACTTAGGAAAGTTTTAAGATGGCAAGAAACATATCTTTTGACTCTTAGGATGCAAGGAAAAAGATTTGGGCGCCTGTTCTAGTAACTACCATGCAATTTTTAGCTTGGCTCCATTAGGAGTGACTTCGGAAGGTATGGGAATAATTTAAAAGGCTGAGGATGGATAGGAAACCTTAAAAGAGTGTCTCGGAGGTAACGGACCTAAGAAACAGTGCCGGAATATTTAAAAAGGTTGGCAGGCCCACTAGTGGCAAAATGGTCGATTCAACCGAGAAAACACCGAAATGGACTCAGAGTGACCTGTGAGAAGGCTTGAAGGTTGGAAACACTATCAAAAGTGTTCTAAGAGATTGCTATTTTGATACCTAGAGCTAGTGTGGTTGGAAAAGGCAATCGGCTCATTAGGGGCAAAATGGTCATTTTGTACCGGGCTTACTGTAACAGGCACGGAATGATTTGAAAAGGTGTTGGAAGGTTGAGAATACTATTAAAAGCATTCTCGAAAGATAACTCGTTTGATACCTAGAGTCAGTATGGTTCTTGGAGGTGATCAGATGCCTAAAAGCAAAATGGTCATTTTGACTGGATGGTCTCAGAATTGATCCGGAACTAACTGGAAGGGACTTGGATATTTCGGATTGTCTTTGGGAGAATCTTGGAAGGGTGGACTTACCGCTTTGAGGACTTAGGTATTTTCTCGAAAAGCATGTCGGAAAGGCCTAAGGGGCAGTTTGGTCATTTTTCACTGAAGTGGGCTAGCAAGCACTGGTTTTGACCTGGGTTTTGAGTGTTTCTATCACTCAAACGATGTGTGATGAGTTAGTTTTTAAAGGTATCCCATCCTTCGCTAAACATGCCATGGCCAAGAGGCGTGTTCAGTCTTGTGACATAGGAGTTTGTTGGCATTCCCGACGTTGACCTGTTTGCGAGTGTTTTTGCCACTCTAACGGTTGTAATGCTTATGAGTGTTTTCGTCACTCTAACAGTGTGCAATTATTCTGGAGACTGCCTGATCTCAGGAAGCTACTAGATGGTTTTATCATCTGAAAGATCAACTTTCTCGAAAGACGTTCCAAATAACGAACATTCTACATTGGCAAGCTAGTAGGTGCTAGAAGTGAACCGTTTTTATCACCTCGGGGACTTGGGTTCCGTCCCGGTAGACAAGTTTGAAAGGATTTACGATTCCGAGGAGTTTTCTCGATAAACATGTTGGACTTGATGGACTTACCATCTAAGGGATTAACTTTATTGAAAGACGTGTCGGCTTAAGTTTGATTGGTTTGGACTGAAATTGGAATTGGAATTGAGTTTGAAATAGGGAGTTACCATCTTTAGGAAGACATGCTAACTGGAATTGGACCGAGCAATGCCATAAGGGCATTTTGGTTATTTTGCCTCTATTGGATCCAGCGGGCATGCAAAGCGATTGATTGATTGGATTAAGCCTGGAAGACTGGGTTGAACTTAAACGTGTTTGTGTCGGTTTGAATATGAGTCTGATTAGACTAGAGATTGTTGAACGGGCAAAAGTAGGGTGCTTACAGTGCTTGAAGATGAAGAAAACACCACAATTGCTGATGGGACTAAGCTCCTGGGCTAAGCCACACAAAGCGGGAGTGTGGGAGTGTCGTTCTACAAGAGCGTCATTTGTCAAACGCATTGAGAATGAGAGTATCCACAAAGCAAGTACACATATTTAAATAAATATTATATTTATATATTTATCTAATGCATTTGAGTAATTTTACTTTTCTATGATTCAATTCCATGTATGTGTATGTAAAAGTATCTAATTAATACAAGGAGAATGCTATAAATTGAGAAAATAAAGAGATATTTTCAGGTTGGACATCTATGGTCCAATGGTCAAAGTTCCCAACTTCATTAAAGTGGTCATAGGTCCAAGAATTGAGGCGCTCCAGTGGGGTGTGGGAGTTATGGTGTGATTTTTCAATATTGGGATTGTAATACTACTTAAAATGTGACTTTTGGGGGTGGTGGGGGTGGGGTGGTGGGTGGGTGGGGGGTGGGGTGGTGGTGGGGGGGTGTTTGGGGGTTGGGGTGGTTTGTTGGGGCGGGTGGGTTGGGGGGTGGGGGGGGGTTGGGTGGGTGGTGGTTGGTGGGTGGGTGGGGTGGGGGGTTTTGTGGGTTGTGGGGTGGCTGGTGGGGGGGGGGGGGGTTTTACCAATGCCCAAAGATGAAGAAAACATCATAACTGCTGGTGGGACTAAGCTCCTGGGGTAAGTCACACAAAGCGGCAGTGGGAGTGTCATTGCACGAGAGGGTTGTTTGTCAAAAGCAATGAGAATGAGAGTGTCCACAGAGCGTGTACATATATTTAAATAATTATTATATTTATATATTTATCTAAAGCAATCGAGTAATTTTACATTTGTAAGATTCAATTCCATGTGTGTGCACGTAAAAGTATCTAATTAATACAAAGAGAAGGGTATAAACTGGGAAAATAGAGAGAGATTTTCAGGTTGGCCATCCATGGTCCAATGGTCAAAGTTCCCTACTTCCTTAAAGTGGTTATAGGTTCAATACTTGTGGCGCTCCAGTGGGGTGTCAGCGTTTTAGTGTGATTTTCCAATATTGGGATCGTTATACTATTTAAAATGTACAAGTGCTCAAAGATAAAGAAAACATCACAACTGTTAATGTGACTCTGCTCTTGGGCTTAGTCACACAAAGCGGGGGTGTGGGAGTGTCATGGCACAAAAACGTCATTTGACAAAAGCATTGAGAATGAGAGTGTCCATAGAGCGTGTACATATATGTAAATAAATATTATATTTTTATATTTATCTAATGCAATTAAGTAATTTTACTTTTCTAGGATTCAATTCCATGTATGTGCATGTAAAAGTATCTAATTCATACAAAGAGAACGCTATAGACTGAGAAAATCGAGAGATTTTCGTATTGGACATCTATGGTCCAATGGTCAGAGTTTCCTACTTCCTTACACTGGTCATAGGTCCAATATTTGACGTGCTCCAATGGGGTGTGTGTGATATCCAGAGCCTCTATTTATTTATATTAATGAGAATGAGAGTGTCCAGAGAAGAAAGAGAGAATAGAAGAAGAGGAGAATAGGAGAGGGAAGATTGAAGGAAGAGAAAGCTTGGAGAGCCTCCAACCATGCCAAGAGAAGCCATTGGAGGACTTGGACAAGCTTGAAGAAAGGTAAGACGTCATCTCTCTACAAAATTCTATATGTGTTTTGTCGCGCTTCGGTTTTTGGGTTCAAGATCCTTTCGGCTCGGAGAAAAAAACACGAAACTCTATCATTAGAACTCATCCTCCTAGAAGAACAAGTGCAACTAGGTTAGAATTGAAAATTGATTTGATTAAGGGCCCTTTAGAAAAATAGGAGTCGTCACCTAACTTGATTAAGGTGAGTTAGGGCACCTAAAACTAAGTATAATTTGAAGATTAAACTTAGGATTTTTGAAAAAGCTTTTTTGAAAACACCTCCTTGAGAGAGGGTTTTTAAGAAAAATAGGTTGTTTGGCAACCTTTGAGAGTATTGAAACCCTTTTTGAAAAAAAACTCCATTTGGTCTTTCGAAAACAGAAATCTATGGTCCAGGGGTTGGTTACGTGTAGGGAAGTTATCCTAAAATCATCACCCTACCCTACCCTTTCAGTACCTATATGTCTAATCACCATTTGTTCACTCACTAGAATAACCGGTTACCGTTATTCACTTAATATCCACTTTAGAATTTTGAAAACAGGGTTTAGTCATTACTTTTAGGATGAATGATGCATGATACAAGTTTGAAGGAAAAGTATTTGAAAATGTGAAAGTTTTGAGGGATTTTGAAACAAGGACTTGAATTGATTAAGAGCTTTGAAAAAGGGGCTTGAGACAAAATAAGAATTATGACCGCACCATTTTAGGTTGTCTACATATCTCATTTGGTAAGAATCAGGTCATTTGTAGTTCGGGCAAGGGCCCGATGAAAAATAAGCACATTAGGGCTTTTTGAATATTTGAAGACGCTTTGAGGTCTTTGAAAAAGTGTGAAGACACTTTAAGGTCTTTGGAAAAAGAGACCTTGAGAGTTTTGATTTGGGATCGGATGTTGGAGTATTTTGAAATAGAACTTTGAAACTCTTGAAATGGAATTTTGAAGTGTTTTGAAATGTTTTTAGAACAAATCGAAGGAGTTTTGGAAGCGTTTTGGTAGAGTTTTGAAAATGTTTTGAGGTCTTATTTTGAAGATCTTGGATGTAGAGTTTGGGGTTGGAAACAAGCTTTTTTGAAAATAGTTTTTGAAAACACCTAGGGCTTTGAAACCCTAATATGGACAACCTTGGAGGTTGTTCTTGATATATCACTTTCCTTTGGAGTCCCTAACCATGAAAGGGGTAGGAACACCTTTGGGTTGTGAGTTTGTGAAACATTTTTGGAAATACCTTGAAGATGGAGTCTAGGAGTTTTTGAAAAGGTTATGGAGTTAGTTTTTGAAATCTTAAGAGAGTAGGAGGTTTTTTGAAAAATGGGTTATGAGCATTGTTTAAAATTGAAAGATAGCTTAAAAGGAGTTCAAGAATTGGAACCTTGATGTATACTAACCTAGGTTGGGTTGGCCTAACGTTAGGGGTGACCTATGGTTAATTAACTTTGGTTAGGTTAACACAGGGTTAAGATGACCTAGGGTTAAAGTGAACTAGGGTTAACTAACTTAGGTTTAGTTAACCTAGGGTTGGGTAATGGTGGTCAAGTTAACCTAAGGTTGAACAACTAGGGTCAAGTTAACCTAGGGTCGGTTAACTAAGGTCAAGTTAATATAGGGTTAAGGTGAACTAGGGTTAACTAACTTGGGTTTGGTTAACCTAGAATTGGATAACTAGGGTCAAGTTAACCTAGGGTTGAATAACTAGGGTCAAGTTAACTAGGGTTAAGGTGAACTAGAGTTAACTAACTTGGGTTTGGTTAACCTAGGGTTGGATTGGAAGATAGTCTTGAAATGTGGTTTAATGCATTTTGGAAAGAGTTTTGAAAAACAAATCATGTTATACAAAGGATTTTGGTAGACAACATTTTTGAAGATCATTTCCATGAAAATTTGACTCTAGTAAAGAGTATGGTTTGTATAGTTGGTGTTTGAAAATCATTCCAAAGAAGGTTTCCTTGAGACCATTATAACATTTATCTTGCCAAGAATATGGATTTCAAGAATCAACACAATGGTGACAACCTTTGGAAAACCACTTTTAATACAAAGATGGAGAGGATGGATCTTTGAAAACCATTATTAAGGAAAGGATTTTTGAAAACCATTTTTAAAGGGAATCGTTCCAACAAGTTAGGGTTCCTATGGCCAATATGAATGGGAGACCACTCAAGAGAGGGTTCCATAGGACCATTCCAACCACTAAACTTGAGAAAATAGAATCCTTAGAAATCAAAGAGAATAGAATTCTTTGGGCCTTTCTTTGGGGGTTGATTAGATGCATGAAGATGAAATGACTTGAGTTACTTTGGAAACTCTTGTCTTAAAATGAATTCCGATGCATGAGCAGTTGTGATGCATATACATAAAAATGGCAATAAGTAAACAACATAATAGCATGAATTAAACAGAATATATAAGGAAAAATAAAGTAGTCGCCCTTTCCTTCTTGGTTTTGAAATTAATGCGCGTGTCCTAGATCTGGCAGAGGTTTGGCTATGCATGGGGTGCGACATGAGCATGAGGTTAGGGGTTTACTAATGCTTCCTAAAAAGCTCGGTCCCCGAACATTCAAACCTCCGGCGTCCACCCCCGAAATGGTGAACTCCATCTTTGATTGGTGGTTCACGCGGGGAACTATCAAGAGACCGTAGGCTGAGAAATTGACACAGCATCCGCCCACAGCTAATATACTGTTCCCCTTTTCTATCTAAAAGGATAGTAACAAGGTTTATATATGCAAGATGCAAACGCAAGTGAGCGCACCAAGTGTGTGTGGAAATTTCAAAAATGGAGAAAACGGCCCAACAACACACATCACATCCTGTTCATTCATCACATTCATGGCAATAAATAAGATATAAAATAAAATGTGAACAAAGGTCCACCTACAAAAGAAAAATGCGAAGAGTTAGTAACTTTTGAAAAACTCAATGCAAGGTAAAATTGATAGTCAATGCAAGAGCATGAATGCAAGCAATGAATGCAAGTGATGACACTCATTTGAAAACTGTTTTGGAAAATAACATTTTCTTTGGAAACTGGGAAAAATTTGAAAAGTGGATAAAATTAGATAAAGTAACTGGAGATTCTGGGTGAGTGAATGGTGAAGCGACATGTCAATAGTCTAACCCTCTAAGTGTTCCCCAACGGAGTCACCAGCTGTCGTGCCCCGATTTTTGGGTCCAAGGTTCTTTCAGCTCGGAGACAAAAGCACGAAACTCTGTCATTTTAACTCATACTCCTAGAAGAACAAGTGCGACTAGGTTGGAATTAAAAATTGATTTGATTAAGGGCCTTTTAGAAAAATAGGAGTCGCCATCTAACTTGATTAAGGTGAGTTAGGGCACCTAAAACTAAGTATAATCCGAAGATTAAACTTAGGATTTTTGAAAAAGTTTTTTTGAAAACACCTTCTTGAGAGAAGGTTTTTAAGAAAAATAGGTTGTTTGGCAACCTTTGAGAGTATCGAAGCCCTTTTTGAAAAATAACTCCATTTGGTCTTTCGAAAACAGAAATCTATGGCCCGGGGGTTGGTTACGTATAGGGAAGATATCCTAAGATCATCACCCTAGCCTGCCATTTTAGTACCTACATGTCTAATCACCCTTTGTTCACTCACTAGAATAACCGGTTATCGTTATCCATTTAATATTCATGTTAGAATTTTGAAAACAGAGTTTAGTCATCACTTTAGGATAAATGATGCATGATGTAAGTTTGAAGGAAAAATGTTTGAAAACATGAAAGTTTTGAGGGATTTTGAAACAAGGATCTTGTATTGATTGAGAGCTTTGAAAAAGGGGCTTGAGATGAAATAAGAGTTATGACCGCACCATTTTAGGTTGCCTACGTATCTCATTTGGCAAGAATCATATCATTCATAGTTCAGGCAAGAGCCCGATGAAAAATAAGGGCATTATGGCCTTTTGAATATTTGAAGATGCTTTGAAGTCTTTGGAAAAGTTTGAAAACACTTTGAGGTCTTTGAAAAAGAGAAATTGAGAGTTTTGATTTGGGATTGGATGTTGAGAGTTTTGATTTGGGATTGGATGTTGGAGTGTTTTGAAATAGAACTTTGAAACTCTTGAAATGGGATTTTGAAGTGTTTTGAAATGTTTTTAGAATAAATCAAGAGAGTTTTGAAAGCATTTTGGAATAACTCAAGAGAGTTTTGAAAATGTTTTGAGGTCTTGTTTTGAAGATCTTGGATGTAGAGTTTGGGGTTAGAAACAAGCTTTTTTTAAAATGGTTTTTGAAAACACCTAGGGCTTTGGAACCCTAATATGGACAACCTTGGAGGTTGATCTTGATATATCACTTTTCTTTGAAGTCCCTGACCATGAAAGGGGTAGGGACACCTCTGGGTTGTGAGTTCTTGAAACATTTTTGGAAATACCTTGAAGATGGAGTCTAGGAGTTTTTAAAAAGGTTATGGAGTTAGTTTTTGAAATCTTAAGAGAGTAGGAGGTTTTTGGAAAAATGGGTTATAAGCATTGTTTAAAATTGAAAGATAGCTTAAAAGGAGTTCAAGAGTTGAAACCTTGAAGTATACTAACCTAGGTTGGGTTGGCCTAAGATTATGGATGACCTATGGTTAACTAATTTGGCTTAGGTTAACCTAGGGTTAAGTTGACCTAGGGTTAAAGTGAACTAGGGTTAACTAACTTGAGTTTGGTTAACCTAGGGTTGGATAACTAGGGTCAAGTTAACCTAAGGTTAAGGTGAACTAGGGTTAACTAACTTGGGTTTGGTTAACCTAGGATTGGATTGGAAAATAGTTTTGAAATGTGGTTTAATGCATTTTGGAAAGAGTTTTGAAAAACAAATCATGTTATGCAAAGGATTTTGGTAGACAACCTTTTTGAAGATCATTTCCATGAAAATTTAACTCTAGTCAAGAGTATGGTTTGTATGGTTGGTGTTTGAAAACCATTACAAAGAAGGTTTCCTTGGGACAATTATAACCTTTATCTTGCCAAGAGTATGGATTTCAAGAGTCAACACAATGGTGACAACCTTTGGAAAACCACTTTTAAATCAAAGATGGAGAGGATCGATCTTTGAAAACTATTATTGAGGAAAGGATTTTTGAAAACCATTTTTAAAGGGAATCGTTCCAACATGTTAGGGTTCCTATGGCCCATATGAAAGGGAGACCACTCAAGAGAGGGTTCCATAGGGCCATTCCAACCACTAAACTTGAGATAATAGAATCCTTAGAAATCAAAGAGTTTGAAAATCGTTTTTGTGCAAAAATAAAAGAAGAAGGGAACCATTCTAACAATTTAGGGCTCTTATAGCCAATATAAAAGGGAAACCACCCAAGAGAAGGTTTCATGGGGCCATTTCAACCACCAAACTTGAGAGAATAGAAACCTTGAGATTTAGAGAGTTTGAAGACCATTTCCATGCAAGTTTGAATGCAATGATGCAAAAGTGTGAGTAAAGAGGGTTAATGGGGATTTTCTAAGGCATGACTTCTTGGAATCTCATCCTAAGCTTTAAGGGAACAACTCTTAGAACCATTTTAAAAGGAATATGGCGCTTGGAAGTGACATGGAAATAAGAATAATGCAACCTTTGTAGAACATGATTATAAACATGAAAATGAAGCCAAGTACACAATACATGATTAAGATAGCAAAATGCAAGGAGGTTATGAATACATACAAGGCTTTAGGCTACACCATATAATCAAAGGGCTCCATGGCCATACCATCTTAAAGTTGGCTATTGAGAGATTCCCCTACATGGTGGCTCTCACTAACTTTCCTCTAGGCATGAACTAAGAGCCCTCTTGGCTTCAAGCATGTAAGAAAGGAGGGTTAAAGATGGAGATGAAAATAGAGAATAGCCTAAGTAGGCTAGGAGGGAGAAGAGAAGAGTGGGGGAATACAAAAATATAAAAGGAATACCACCTTTTGTCTTCAATACACTTGTAATCTTCTATGGATGCTTGGATGTGAGCTATGAGGGCTTCAAGTGTGCCTGAGGGGCTAGAAGGAGGAGTTTAATGGTGTATAGGACTATGTAAGTGAAGTGTATGGGCTAGAGGGAAGTGGAATCTAGCCTAAGTGTTGGAGGAGTGAAATGTATATAGAGATTCGAGGTTCTGGAGCAATTTCAGCAGAGTTTCGCATCAATTTTTGGTTCTTGAACATGCAAAGGGGGGTGGCTGTATTTATAGGCAACTTGGGAGGAAGCTAGCGCATATGCTACATGCGCCTGACTAAAATTGACCCTAGCACATGTAACACATGCGCTAGTACTGTTCCATTGCCAAAATGCCACATGGCACCCATTGTACTGGCTAAATCCTGACGGTTGATCCAACTTTCATCGATTTAATCAAAATTTGGGCGCATGTAGCATATGCTCTATTATTGGGAATGTTCGTTTAAACTTTGTCTCAATAATTGAGCCAATCAGGAAGGTTTCAGAGGAATCGGTTGCACCCACGATGTTCTCCTACGGTTTCTCGTGAACTTTGATGTTTTCGAGAAGTTGGAACGGTATTCGAAAATGGGAGATATCATCTTGGTAAATGTGCATAAAATTGCATCTCTACAGAGTGTCTGTGATACGCTCTATGGGAGTTCGAAAGTAATAGTTTTCATGTTGCGTGATCAAGGCCTTTTGGAAGCAATCTCCACGATCGAACTATACCGATGGTAAGTACTCTGGAAATACTTTCGGGAATTCCATGATTTACGCATTTCTCAAGTTGTTTGACAGTGCGTTATAATCAGGGAATTGGGGGCAAAGTCAACTTTGGCGGAGCATCTGCGAGACGCTCCAGGGGTAAGTAGCAGTCTTCAAGCCATACGATGAGGAGCTTTGGGGAGTGATCTATTCGTTTCGAGCCATATCGATGGAAAGACCTATGTAAGCACCCCATTTTTGCCCACTCGGCAGTCTGCAGTCTGTCCAGACTTGTATTCAAGTCAATATAGACATATTCTACGTCAACTAAATTTTTCAAGTCTAATTCTATCAATCAATCGCTTTGCGGGCCCTTTGGGCCCAAATAAAGGCAAAATGGCCAAAATGCCCTTGGGGGCATTGTTCGATCCAATTCCAATGGGCACATCTTCTCGAAGGCGGTAAGTCTCCTTTTTTGATCCAATTCAAATACCAATTTCAATTCCAATTAAATCTGGCACGTCCCTCGAGAAAGTTGATTCCTCGAGGTGGTACGTCCATCCAATCCGGCACATTTCCGAGATAGTTCTTCAAAATAGTAAGTCCCTTCAAACCTATCGACCGGGACGAGACCCCTAGTCCCCTAGATGGTAAAATGGTCCACCTTTGGCGCCTGCTAGCCCGCCAATGCAGAAATGTCCATTTTGGCACGCCTTTCGAGAAAGTTGATTCCTCAGGCGCTAAGTCCACCTAGAAGCTTCCAGAGATTAGGTAGTCTTTGGAATGATTGCAACCCGCTAGAGTAACGGAAATACTCGTAAATATCACAACTGCCAGAGTGGCGAAAACACTCGTAAATAGGTCGGTATAGGGAATTGCTAGCAAACCCCTATATCACGGGACTGCCGTCAGAGTGATGGAAACACTCAAAATCCAGGTCAACACCAGTACTTGCTAGCCTACTTCGGTGAAAAATGACCAAACTGCCCTTGGCCATTTTCGACACGTTTCTCGAGATAGTAACTAAGTCCTCAGAACGATAAGTCCACCCTTCCAAGATTGTCTTAAAGACAATCCGGCATGATTAGGTGCTTTCTAGTCAGTTTCGGGCCAATTCCGAGACTTTCCAATCAAGATGACCATTTTGCCCCTAGGCATCCGAGTGCCCCGGGAACCACACTGGCTCTGGGTATCAAACCGGTAACCTCCTGAGAATGCTTCTTATGGTATTACCAACCTTCCATTATCATTCTGAGTCAGTTTCGGCAAACCTAGTGTAAAATGACCATTTTGCCCCTGGCGGGCCGGTCTCCTTTTCTGACTCCACCGGCTCTAGGTATCAAATCGGTAACCTCTTGGGACATTCTAAGTAATGTTTCCAAATCTCGAGTCTTCTTCCGGGACATTCTGAGTCCATCTTGGTAGCTTTTCGGCCCGATTGACCATTTTTGCGCCTAATGGCCCGGTCAACTCTTCCAACACACCTTGTCACCATTTTTCAAGTCTACTACTCCTGTGACACTATTTTAAGGGTTCTTGTTCCTTTCCAGCCTTTTGGGCTATGTTCGGCCCATTCAAATCATTCTCGAACCTTCCGAAGTCACTCCTAGTGAAGGCAGGCTAAAAATTGCATGGTAGTCACTAGTACAGGCGCCCAAATCTTTTGAAAATACGTTGCTTGCTGATCTTAAAACTTTCCTAAGTGGCTGGCATCACTAGGAGAAATTTTTTCCTGGTGCCACTGCAACAGGTGCCAAGTCAATCCTCTCTCTATAAATACAGAGCCTCTTCCAACATGAAAAAGGTTCGTAAACTCAGTTTGAAAACCCTCCTCTTCAATATAAAGAGCTTGTAGCCTTTGCTAACCCTAGTATTCTTTAGGTTCTCCAAACCCTAGCCCCCATATACAAACCCTAGCTCTCATATACTCATACACTCATATACACTCAAACACTAGCCTTTAAAGCCTCCATTGAAGACTTGAAGTGCTGCAACCCGAAGCTCTCGAAGATCAAGACGAAGACTGAAGCGAAGACCAAAGCAAAGCAAGAAAAATAAAGCAAGCGAAACAAAGCAAATAAAAGAAGACACAATGTAGGCTTTATTTTTATGTTTACGCATCTTCCCCCTCTCTCTTCTCTCTCCTAACCCACTTAGGTTTTCTTCTATTTTCATCCCCCATCTTCTCCCCCCCCCCCCCCCCCCCCCCCTTCTTGCATGCTTTAAACAAGGGACTTCTTGATCCATATGTAGAATTAGGCTATTGAGAGTCACTATGTCGGGGGATTTCTTTTAGTCTAACCGGAGATCACATGGGTTCGGCCCCCTTGATGTGGTGAAGCCCTTAATCTTGTATGTTCACGACCCCAACTTGCATTGTGCATATTATGATCTTGCATTCCTCTAAAATTCATTTTCAAACTTGTTTTCAAAACTTGCATTAAATTTTCTTCTTCAAGACTTGTTTTTAAAACCACAATCCTAAGGTGATTCTAGTCTTTCCATGGCTAGGGTTGCTTTAAGAAAGTGTTACATTTAAAGTGACCAATATGGTCTATATTTTCAAAATCCTTGTTGTTTTCAAAACTGCTATCATAAAGTGGTTCTAGCCTTCTTATGGTTAGAATCGCTTTAGGGAAGTGAGATATTTTAATGAACTTTCCAAAACCTCTTTTCAAATCCCTTCCAAGATCTCTTTTTACATTATTTTCCAAAACCTCTTTTCCAATATATTTTCTAAAAAACTCTTTCCAATTTCCTTTCCGAAAATTGCTTTAAAAAACTTCCCTTCACAAAACTCACTTTCCTAAAAACTTTTTTCCAAAAAATTATCTTCAAAGTTTACTTTCTAAAAACGTTTCTTAAGTTTCCTTCTTAAAAAAATCTTCCCAAAATTCCTTTCCAAAAAGGCTCTTTCCAAAAGTTCGCTTTGCAAAAACTCCTTTTTAAGATCTCGTTCCAAAAACCTTTTCTTTCCAAAAATTCTACTTTCCAAATTCTCTTTTCTTAGAGCCTAAGTCAAGCCCTAGAGCCAACAATTAGGAAACCCTAATTTCTCTTTCCTAAAACATGATTTCCAATCTTGCCTTAAAACCTAAGTTTCCAAAATCTCCCTGTTTACATCAAAATCATAAGTTTTCAAAACCTATTTTCTACATCAAGATTATAGTCTTCCAAATCTAGGATTTCTAAAACTTCACCTTCCAAATCCATGTCAAATCCAATTTTCTGTTTGGGAAACCAAATCCAATCTCCCATTTTAGGAAACTAGATACAACCCTCCGTTTTTGGAAACAAAATCCAAATCTTTCCTAATTCAAATCCTTCCTAATCTCCTACTTTCCTATATCTTAAGTTTCTAGAACTTGAACTTTCAAATCTTTCCTTAAACTTTATGCTTTCAAATCTTCCCTAATTCCAACCTTCCTTAATTCCACGCCTTTCCAAATTTCAAATTTCCAAATCTAAATTTTTCAACCTTTCTTAAGCTCAAACCTTTCCTAAATTTGAAGAATTTCTAAAATTCTAAACTTTTTAAATTCTAAACTTTCCAAATTCCAAACTTTCTAAATTCAAAACTTTCTTAAGTTAAAACTCTCTAAATTCTAAATCTTTCTTAAATCAAACTTTTCCTAATTCGAAATCTTTCCTAAAATGAAACTTTTCTATTTTGAAACATTCCTAATTCGAACCTTTCCTAAATCTAATCTTTCACTAATCTTCCAAGTTCAACATTCGAGTAAAATCTTTCTCAATCTCAAGTCCTTCCTAAATCCTATCTTCCTAAGTCTAGGTTTTCTAAATCTCAATCTTTCCAAAACAAGTCCAAATCTTTCTTCCAAGTTCTACCTTTCCAAATCAAAGTCTAATCTTTCTAATTCCAGTTTCCAATATTCTATTCTAAGTTCAAATCAAATCTTTTCAATGTTAAACTTTTTAAAAATCTCAAAGTGTCTATTTTCAATCGGACTCTTGTCCGAACTACAACTGACCTGATTCCTCCAAAGGATTATGTAGGCAACCCTCCTAGGTATAGTCATAACTTTATTCCAATCTCCAATTCCATAACTCTTTTCAAATTTCAAATTTCATGATCTATTTTCAAACTTCTAATTCCATGATCTATTTCAAATTTCTATTCCCAAATCTTTATTTCCAATTTCTAAAACTCTTCTTTCAAAATTAAATTCTTCTTTTCATATCAAATTTAGTTCTTTTCAAATCAAATTTTATTCTTGCACTTGCATATCATGCATCATGTAAACTTCTTTTAAACTTTCTTTTCAAAGTGGATAGTTTTGGACATTTGTTAGTCAAATACTCTAATGGTTGAATCTAGGGTGAATAGACATATAGGTACCGCAAGGGTGGGGTAGGGTGATGGCTTAGTGCATTTCTCTACACGTAACCAATCTCCGAACCTAGATCACTGTTTTCGTAGGACCAAAATTAAGTTATTTTCAAAAAAGGGCTTAAATATTTTCTAAAGGTTGCCAAACAACCTATTTTCTTGAAAACCCTCTCTTGAGGAAGTATTTTCAAAATCATTTTCAAAAACTCTAAGTGTAGTCTTCAGATTGTGCTTAGTTTTAGGTGACCTAACTCACCTTAATCAAATTAAGTGGCAACTCCAAATTATTTTCCAAAAGCCCTTTATTCAAATCAAATTTTGAATTTAAACCTAGTCGCACTCATTCTTTTAGGAGGATGAGTTCTAACAAGAGAGTATAGTATTTTTTCCGCTTGTGTGCGTATTCTTCAAGTGCGAAAAATCTGGGTGCGACAACTTATGAACGAGCGTTTAGGAATTCCCTGGTTTACGTATTTCTCGAGTCATTTGATGGTGCTTTATAAACAAAGGAATCGGGAGAAAAGGAAATTCTGGCAAAGCGTCTACGAGACACCTTAGGGAACTTTTATCAAGTCGTGGGTGTTTAGTGTCGTAAGGTCCTCCTTAGATTAAACAAGGGTGCTTGATAAGACCCGCTGTTCAATATCCTAGGGCCAGTGTTGTTTTGGGGCGCGTTTGGGTTGTTAGGGGCAAAATGGTCATTTTGGCTAGTTTCGGTTGAAAATGGTTAGGAGTGGATCAGAATGTTATGTCAAACGTGTCGGGTCGTTCAAGGATGGTTTTAGGAGAGTCTTTTACTATTCGGTGGGGTTTATGCAGTGCTGGGGCGTTCAAGGACAAAATGGTCAGTTTGAACGGAGTTAGCCGGAACGGGACCAGAATTGGACCGAATGGCGTGCGGAGTATGCCTAACTGCTTAGTAACACTTTGGAAGGGTGGACTTACCATTTTGAGGGATTTTAAACTTTCTCAAAACGTGCCCGGAGGCCTAAGGGGCAGGTTTGGTCATTAGGCCTCTATTGGGCCCAATTGGCCCGAAAAGTAATTGATTAATTGGATAGGGGTTTGAAAGTTGATTTGGGCTTGAATGCGCTTACGAAGTTTTGAAGGAGAGTTCAGTCAGGCCGAAGATTGCTGAGCGGGCAAAAATAGGGTGCTTACATGTTTGTATTTATCTTGTTGGGTTGTTTTGGGGGACTTCCTTAAGTCCCAAATTGTCTAAACCTAGAGTATTGTAAGCCCCATTGGAATATTTAAGAGTTTAGGATTGAAATCCCCAATTTATGCAAGTAAGGGCTTGGGTTCCTAAAACCCTAGATCCCTTTGATTTACTTGTTGGCTTAGCTTCATTATGAGGTATTATAGTCTTCTTGGGTTAATCTTTGAATCTAAGAAGAATTGGTAGAGTTTGGATTGGAAATCTAAGGCTTGGAGAACCCATTTTCTTGAACAAAACATGCAGGG
Organism: Euryodendron excelsum; assembly: GCA_033060915.1. Lineage (NCBI taxonomy): Eukaryota > Viridiplantae > Streptophyta > Magnoliopsida > Ericales > Pentaphylacaceae > Euryodendron > Euryodendron excelsum. The sequence goes on along the minus strand of CM065393.1, from coordinate 15,098,799 downwards.
TTCGTCAGGACGGTGCGTATTAGCGTCCGGACAATCAATTTTGAAGCTTGGAGTAGCCACGGGTCGTCATAACACAACATTTTGCATCCTGACGATGGTGCTTTTGAGATATCAAGGCCTCAAGTTGTTAGGACGCAACATTTTGGGTCCTGACGATGGTATTTTTGGGGAAATGTCAGCCTTGGGTCAACGGGACACTCTTGCTGATGCTAATGTCTGACAACTCCAACACTGTTTAGTAAAATGGGTATAACTTTCTCTAGAAAATCAAGAATGACGCATCGTCTAAAGCATTAGAAAATAACTCATAAACCTTTGTATCTATACAAAGTGGGTACTCTAATTCATTATATATTGGGAGATATGGGATTTAAATTTGACCCAAAACTATGCCGAAAACCTTGTTTTTCCAAAGTATTACCCCATTTTTCGTGAGACCTAATTTCTTCATCCGAAATGTGTTTTTGACCCATGAACTATCAAATTAAAGGCTTTTAAGCCTATTTTCAAATGGAACTAGCCTATAGTGTGAACTCATCTTTGAGAGGTGGTTGGGACGTGATGAAGGAGTCGATGTTCCGGCTTTTATGTTTGAACCTCAACCTTTTTTGTCTTTGTTTTATGTTGGGGCATTGTCCTAGAGTTTAGCCTCGTTCTCTCATTATGAGAGTGAGGTGTTGATGAGTCAGGGTTGAGGGACTTATCTGCTTAGTCTCAGTTTACATGTTATTGCTTTGGCTTGGAATCTTGTATTGATGTTTCTATACTTCTATGTGCATTTTGTGTAGGGATACCTTGTTTAACACTTGTTCATTTGGATAGAGGTGAGTAACGATATGCCATGAGTAAAACTCTATTAATTTCTAAATATTTTAAGCTCAATTCTATATCATGTAATGTTTTTTATATATTTCAATGCATCAATGTTATATTCAATTACAAATGTCATATCTTAAATGCATGCACGTTATATTTATGTTATGAACTAAAACCCATGGATTATAATGTTTGAATGAAAGAGATGCTAAGTTTCCAATGTATGGTGCCAACTTGAGTCTTCTCATGGCAAGACCTTAATCTAGCCCGATAGTCCTATGATAGGGGATGTGAAATAAACTATCTATGTTGGGAGACGTCTTTGACCTAAAGAGCCTTTGCGTGACCTATAAGGTTACTATGGAGCCTAGCTCATATGTCGGGTTGTTGCACACTTATGTTTTAAAACAATAATCAAGATATGTTAAATGCTTATAATGAGTTATATACGTTGCATCTCGTCTCTATGATATGATGTTTCAAAACGATACAATGTTTAAATACGATGTTCATGCTCTTTATGCACAATTATTTACCTATTTATTTATACGTAGCTATAATTGCTAGCCCATGGTAATTTTATGCTCATACATCATTGTTATTCACTAAGCATTGGCTTACGTTTTCTCAAATGATTTTCTAGTAACCAATCCGGGAGGTCCTAAAGCGAGGCTATTTGTGGATTTTGCGCTACGGCCCACAGGCCTATGTTTTGTAAAATGTTTAAGGGCTAGACCCTACTGTTTCGTAATGATATAATGCTATAACTTTGTTGGACCTTGATTTGGTCCTTATGAATGTTATGTTTTGGATTAGGCATAGCTTTACCATATATGACACGTTTTATATTTCAAGTTATAAAAATTCTATTTTCGCAAATATGTGTCATTTTAAATGATTATGCACAGGTGATCAACCAGTTTATGTAATGGGGTCTCGGGTAGCCTTGCTACTGACTGGTCATGTATCCTAAATCCGTATAGACCGGCTTAGGGGGCATGACAATGTGGTATTAGAGCTATAGGTTGGCACCATAAGATCAAGTCATGTCTAGATAGACTTCAAGGTTTGACTTGAGTACGTGCTATTTGTATATATATATGTAAGCTACGTGTATAATGACATAACAAGGTGTAATACATGTAGTGCTATGTTGAATACTTAAAGTTTTGTTGTGTGCATATAGTTAACCATGCCGCTGAGAAGAGGTGGTCATAGAGGGGCCGAAGAGTCCGAAGGCCGAATTAGTCGCATTGAAAGGATCTTGGCTGGACTCGTCCAAGTGGTCTAAGATGCTCACAGCAACACCGCCAACACGCCAGAGCAGCCGGCCGCGTAGGCGCCGAGAGGAGAAGCTATAGCACGTACTACCATTAAGCAATTTCAGTAGTTGAAGCCCCCAACTTTTCAGGGGACTCCCGATCCAATGGCCATGGAGTCTTAGCTATTAGGATTCGAAAGAGTATTCGAGGTGTTGCATTGCACCAATAAACAGAAAGTGTCCTTTGCCACCTTTACATTCGAGGGAGCTGCACCTATTTAGTGGAATTTGAAGAAAGCAATGGAGCCACTATGGTTGTGGCCTAGGTTTCTGGAGGTTTTTACTGAAGAATACGTTCCTAATACTGTCAGGGACTAGAAGACTACAGAGTTCCTTCGGTTGACACAAGAAAATATGACCGTGGCGGAGTACAATGCCAAATTCATGAAGCTATCGCTATATGCCCCACATATTGTGTCATCGGAGACTTGCAAGGCGAGGAAGTTTGAGATAGGGTTGCGATGGAACATCCATAACAAGGTCGACATACTACGGCTAAGGACCCATCAAGAAGTGGTGCCGTGAGCAACGATCGCTGAAAGGGCAAATGATGAAATGTCTCAATACTAGGAGAAGAACAAGAAGAGATCGGGGAAGTGATCAAAGTAAGGGGCAAAGTTCAAAGCGGCAAAGTTCCGGATCTTCTAGTGGGAATTCGTCTACCTCACGGGAGAATACCTTTAATCGGGGAGACAACACGGCTAGTGAGACACCAATGTGCCCAAATTATCAGAAGAAGCATTAGGGTGTATGTCGTTTAGGAAGCAAGGCTTGTCTTGGGTGTAGCGGGTCACCAAGTGAAAGACTGTCCAAAGAAGAATAGAGTACAAGGATCTGGGGCATCAGCATCAGCATCAGCCTTAGTTCAGCAATCTATGACAAACAGGAGAGAGAATAAACCACGACAAGGCTGAGCTTTCGCACTTACACCGAGGAAACACCCTAGCTACCAACTCCATAGTGTCAGGTATACTCTCTATTTGTGGTCGACCTACACACATCCTTATTAATTCTGGTTTCACACACTCATTTGTTTCATATCTTTTTACTCAATACTTGTATACATCTCCAGTACCTCTTGATTATGCTTTGGTAATGTCATTGCCATCTGGGGATTCTGTGTCTTGTGATAGGATTTATAATTCTTGAGAAATTCTTGTTAACAATATGCCCATGTATGTAAACCTTATTCCCCTAGAAATGCACAACTTTGATGTTATATTAGAAATGGATTGGTTGTCCTCTCACCGTGCTATCATTGATTGTGAGCTTAAACGAGTCATGTTTCATTCTTCTATCCATTCAGGACTTGTATTTGAGGGAGTTGGTGTAGTGCCCCCTCCCTATCTCATTTCATCTATGCAAGCATGTCATTTAATTCAAAAAGAGCATCGTGCATTCTTGTGTAGCATTTTTGAAGGACATCCATGTCATCCAGTGTAAGCACCCCATTTTTAACCGCTCGGTAGTCTACACTCCGTCCAGACTTGTACTCAAGTCAATATGGACGTATTCCTATCGAAACCAACTTTCTAAGTCCCAAATCCCGTTTGTCCATCACTTCGCGGGCCCGCCAGGCCCAAATAGAGGCAAAATGACCAAAATGCCCTTAGGGGCATTGTTCTTTCCAATTCCAATTCCAACCCCTCTCTCGAGACAGTTGATTCCTCGAGATGGTAAATCTACTCCAATCAGGCACGTCTTTTCAAAGATGATAAGACCCCTTTTCAATCCCTCTCTCGAGATAGTTTATTCCTCGAGACGGTTCCAAATCAGGCATGTCTTTTCGAAGACGATAAGACCTCTTTCCAATCCCTCTCTCGAGACAGTTTATTCCTCGAGACGGTCCCAAATCACGCACGCCTTTCCAAAGATGATAAGACCCCTTTCCAATCTCTCTCTCGAGACAGTTTATTCCTTGAGACGGTTCCAAATTAGGCACGTCTTTCCGAAGACGATAAGACCCCTTTCTAATTCCAATCCCTCTCTTGAGACAGTTTATTCCTCGAGACGGTTTGGCACGTTAAAAAATCTCTTCGAACCGGTAAGTCCCTTTAAACCTGTCTTCCGGGACGAGACCCCAAGTCCCCTAGATGGTAGAACGGTCCACCTTTGGCGCCTGCTAGCCCGCCAATGTAGAAATGTCCGTTTAGGCACGCCTTCCGAGAAAATTGACTTCTCAAGCGCTAAGTCTCTTTAGCAGCTTTCCGAGATCAGGCAGTCTCAGGAATGATCGCGAACCATCAGAGTAGCGAAAATACTCGCAAACATCACAACCATCAGAGTAGCAGAAATACTCGCAAACAGGTCGATATAGGGAATTGCCAACAAACCCTTGCATCACGCGACCGCCGTCAGAGTGGCAGAAACACTCAAAACCCAGGTCAACATCGGTGCCTACTAGCCTACTTCGGTGAAAAATGACCAAACTGCCCCTTGGGCCTGTTCCAAGACTTTCCGGTCAAGATAACCATTTCGCCCCTAGACATCCGAATGCCTTGGGAACCACACTGGCTCTGGGTATCAAACCGGTAGCCTCCCAAGAATGCTTCTTATAGTATTCTCAACTTTTCTCTTTCTTTTCGGATCATTCCGAGTCAGTTCCGACAAACCCAGTGCGAAATGACCGTTTTGCCCCTAGTGGGCCGGTCTCCTCTTCCGACCACGCCGGCTCTGGGTATCAAACCGGTAACTTCCCACGAATGCTTTTTATAGTATTCTCAACCTCTCTTCATCCTTTCGGATCATTCCGAGTCAGTTCCGGTAAACCCGGTGTAAAATGACCATTTTGCCCCTGGTGGGCCGGTCACCTTTTCCGACCACACTGGCTCTGGGAATCAAACTGGAAACCTTTGGAAATATTCTGAATAATGTTTCCAAATCTCAAATCTTCTTCCAGGACAGCCCGAGTTCGTCCCGGTAGCTTTCCGGCCCGATTGACCGTTTTGCTCTTAAAGGCCCGGTCAACCCTTCTGACACATCTTATCCTCACTTTTCAAGTCAAATACCTATGGGATACTATTCTAAGTGTTCTTGCTCTTTTCCAACCTTCCGGGCCATTCTCGGTCCCTTAAATCATTCCTGGACTTTCCGAAGTCACTCCTAGTAAAGCCAGGCTAAAAATTGTATGGTAGTCACTAGTACAGGCGCCCAAATCTAGTCAAAGATACGTTGCTTGCCAACCTTAAACATTTCCTAAATGGCTGGCACCACTCCTAGTGGCGCCAATGTAAGTTTTGGCCTGGCGCCACTGTAACAAGCGCCTGTGCATTCCCCTCTCTATAAATACAAAGCCTCTTCCAACGTGAAAGAGGTCCGCAAACTCAGTCTAAAAATCCTAAAATTCGATATACAGAGCTTGAACACTCCCTAAACCCTAGCTTCCTTAGGTTTTCCAAACCCTAGCCACCATACACAAACCCTAGCCTTATATACACTCATACACACCCCTACACACTTATACACTAGCCTTCAACCCTCCTTGGAAGACTCGAAGAGCTGCAATCTAAAGTTTAAAGATTGAAGACAACTCTTGAGGATTGAAGACGAAGATCAAGACGAAGACCGAAAAAAAGCAAGGTGCGCAAAATAAACAAGACACAAGGTAGGTTTTTGTTTTACATTTCTGCACTTCCCCCTCTCTCTTCTCTCTCCTAACCCACTTGGGTTTTCTCTACTTTAATCTCCCATCTCTTTTCCCCCCTTTCTTTGCATGCTTGAAGCAAGGGGACTCCCGGTCCATGTGTAGGATTAGACTATCAGAGGGTCACCGTGTCAGGGGCTTTCCTGTAGGCTAACCGGAGACCACGTGGGTTCGGCCCCCTTGATTATGTGGTGAAGCCTTAACCTTGTATGTTTACGACCCCAAACTTGCATTGTTCATATCATGATCTTGCATCTTCCAAAAATCGTTTTTAAACTCGTTTTCAAAACTTGCATTAAACATGTTTTCAAAATTGCATCAAAATCTCTTTTTAAAAACATGTTTTCAAAACCACAATCCTAGGGTGATTCTAGCTTTTCCATGGCTAGGGTTACTTTGGGAAAATGTTACATTCAAAATGACCAACATGGTCCATATTTTCAAATCTTGTTGTTTTCAAAACCGCTTTCCTAAAGTGGTTCTAGCCCTCTTATGGTTAGAATTGCTTTAGGAAAGTGAGATGTTTTTACACCTTCTAAAAACTCTCTTTTCAAAAGTCTCTCTTTCTAAAACCCTCTTTTTCAACGTACTTTCTAAAAACTCTCCTTTCCAAAGTTGTTTTCAAAAACTCCCTCCAAAAATCTATTTTCCAAAACTTCTCTTTTTAAACTCCTTTCCAAAACACTCTCTTCAAGGTCCACTTTCCAAAAACGTTCCCTAGGTTTCCTTCTTAGAAAAACCTCTTCCTAAATCTCTTTCTTAAAAATCTCTTTCTAAAAAAATTCTTCACTAGGATCTCCTTTCCAAAATCCTCTCCCCAAAATCCACTTTCTAAAAACGCTTCCCAAAAATCTTTCCAAAAACACTCTCGAACAATCTTCTCCCAAAAAAATCCTTCCAAAAGCTCTCTCCAACAATCTTCTACCAAAATTCACCTTCCTAAAACTCTTTCCAAAATCTTCCCTCTAGAAACTCCTCTCTAGGATTTCCTTCCAAAAACTTGTTTCCAGAAACACACTTTCCAAAAAACCCTTTTTCTTGATGCCCAAGTCAAGCCCTAGAACCTACAATTAGAAAACCCTAATTTTCTTTCCAAAAACGTGGTTTTCAAACTTGCCTCAAAACCTAGGTTTCCAAAACCTCTTGTTTTCTATACCAAAACTATACACATTTCCAAAACCTCTTTTCTACGTCAAAAATATAGCCTTCCAAATTTAGGATTTCTAAAACTTTTCTTTCCAAATCCTTATCAAATCCAATATTCCCTTTAGGAAACCAAATCCAATCTTTCCATTTAGGAAACTAGATCCTATCCTCCGTTTTTGGAAACAAAATCAAACCTTCCCTTTTAAAAACAAAATCCAATCCCTTCCTAATCCAAATCTTTCCTAATTCAACTCCTTCCTAAACTTCTCCTTTCCTAAACCTTAAGTTTCTAAAACTTGAACATAAAAATCTTTCCTAAATTTTAAAACTCAACTTCCATATCTTTCCTAATTCAACTTTTTCCTAATTCTACCCTTTTCCAAATCTTAATTTTCCAAATCCAAGTTTTCAAACCTTTCCTAAACTCAACCTTTTCTAATCTCAAGATTTTCTAAAACTAAAACTCTAAAACTTTCTAAATCCTAAACTTTCTAAATTCGAAACTTTCAAACTCTAAAATTTTTTAAGTTCTAAACTTTCCTAAACTTCAAATCTTTCAAAATCTAAACCTTTCCTCATTCCAACATTTCTTAATTCCACATCCTTTCCAAACTTTAACTCCCAAATCTAGATTTTCAAATCTTTCTAAAACTTAAATTTTGAATCTTCCAAAAATTCTAGAAGTTTTCTAAATTCAAATCTTTCCTAATTTAAAATCTTTCTAAAAATTCTAAGCTTTCCAAATTCAAAACTTTCTTAACTTGAAACTTTTCAAATTCTAAACCTTTCTTAAACTAAACTTTCCTAATTCAAAACATTTCTAAATTCAACATTTTCCTATTTCAAAACCTTTTTTAAAACTAAACTTTCCAATTTTCAAAACTTTCCTATTTCAAAACATTCCAAATTCAAAACTTTCATAAGTTGAAACTTTCCTAATTCCAAAACTTTCCTAAGTCGAAAACTTTCCTAATTCCAAAACTTTCCTAAAATGACGCTTTCTTAATTCGAAACTTTCCTAATCAGAATCTTTCGTAAATTCCAAGTTTCCAAATCTTCCAAGATCTTTCCAAATCCAACATTCAAGTCCAACCTTCCTGAAACCTCAAATCTTTCCTAAATCCTATCTTTCCTAAGTCTAGGTTTCCTAAACCTTCGTCTTTCCAAAACAAGTCTAAATCTTTCTTACAAGTTCTATCTTTCCAAATCAAAATTCAACCTTCTCAATTTCAAAATTCTAAATTCCAATCTTCAATATTCTATTCTAAGTTCAAATCAAATCCAAATTCCAATTCAATCTCTTTCTTCTAATCAACTCTTCTATTTTCAATCGGACTCTTGTCCGAACTACGACTGACCTAATTCCTCCAAAAGGATACGTAGGCAACCCTCAGGGGTGCGGTCACAACTTCTTTCAAATTTCACATTCCACAAAATTTTTCAAATCTCAAATTCTACAACATTTTTCAAATTTCTATTTCTACAACTTCTTTCCAATCTCCAATCCTATAACATTTTTTTTAAGTTTCCAATTCCATAACTCTTTTCAAATCTCTTTTCAATTCCAATTTCAAATCTCTTCTAACATCGAATCAAATTCTTTTCCAATCTATTTCCAAATCAATTCTCTTTTTCTTGCACTTGCATATCATGCATCATGTTAATTTCTTTTTAAATATTCTTTTTCAAAATGGATAGGATTGAACAATAGTTAGTTAAAGACTCTCATAGGTGAATCTAGGGTAGATTGACATGTAGGTACCGAAAGAGCAGGGTAGGGTGATGGCTTAGTGCGTCTTCCCTACACGTAACCAACCTCTGAACCTAGAATCACCAATTTCAAAGACCAAAAAGGAGTTATTTTCAAAAAAGGGCTAAATATTTTCCAAAGGTTGCCAAACAACTTGTTTTCTTAAAAACCCTCTCTTGAGGAGATATTTTCAAAATCGTTTTCAAAAACCCTAAATGTAGTTTTCGGATTATGCTTAGTTTTTAGGTGACCTAACTCACCTTAATCAAGTTAGGTGGCGACTCCAAATCTTTTTCAAAAGCCCTTTATTCAAATCTATTTTCAATTTAAACCTAGTCGCACTCATTCTTCTATGAGGGTGAGTTCTAACGAGAAAGTACAGCATTTTTCCCGCTTGTGTGTGTATTTCTCGAGTGCGAAAAATCTGGGCGCGACATCCAGGAATTTCCCGATGTCTTCCTCGATGAGCTACCTAGTTCCATGGTGGATAGGGAGATTGAGTTCCACATTGACCTTAATCCGGGTACTAGACTCATTTCCAAAGCTCCTTACTGTATGTCCCGTTTAGAGTTGAAGGAGTTAAAGGTCCAACTCTAAGACTTATTATAAAAGGAATTCATTCGTCCTAATGTTTCACCTTGGGGTGCTCTGATGTTATTTGTTAAAAAGAAAGGTGGAACAATGAGATTATGCATTGACTACCGGGAATTGAACAAGGTCACCATTAAGAATAAGTATCCATTGCCGATGGTGGATGACTTGTTTGATCAGCTACAGGGGGCCCATGTATTTTCGAAGATCGACCTAAGGTTGGGTTATCATCAACTGAATGTGAGGGCAAGTGATGTGGAGAATACAGCATTTCGAACTAGATATGGTCATTATGAGTTTTTTAGTTATGCCGTTTAGAGTCATAAATGCACCTGCCGCATTTATGGATTTGATGAATCGGGTTTTTAAACCCTTTTCTCGATGATTTTGTAATTGTGTTTATTGATGACATCTTGATGTATTCTAAGAGTCTTGCAAATCATGAGCACCATTTGAGGATGGTTCTTCAAACTCTGCAAGACACCAAAGTGTGAATTTTGGTTGCCAAGTGTAGCATTTCTGGGACACATTATCAGTGTGGATGGAGTGTCCGTTGATCCTTCGAAGGTTGAAGCCCTTGTGAATTGGCCAAGACCGACGAATGAAACCAAATTCAGAAGTTTTATAGGCTTAGTTGGGTATTACCAAAGATTTGTGAAAGATTTCTCCATGATTGCAATTCCTCTAATACAGCTCACCCGGAAGAACACATCATTTGAATGGAATGAGAAGAGGGAACGAAGCTTCCAAGAATTGAAGACCCGATTGGTGTCCGTACCGATTCTAGGCTTACCTACAGGGATTGATGGCTTCTCCATCTATAGTGATGCTTCGCATAGAGGACTGGGGTGCATACTGATGCAACACGATAAGGTGATTGCATATGCCTCGAGACAGTTGAGACCACATGAGAAGAACTACCCAACCCATGACCTGGAATTAGCAACGGTGGTGTTTGCTTTGAAGATTTGGCACCACTATTTGTACGAAGTCACATGTGAGATCTTCACCGACCACAAGAGTTTGAAATACCTCTTCACACAGAAAGAGCTAAACATGAGGCAAAGAAGATGGCTCGAGTTGATCAAGGACTACGACATTCTTATTTAATACCATCTGGGCAAGGCCAATGTAGTGGCCGATGCCTTAAGCTGAAAGTCTATCACCAACCTAACGTGTCTTGTCACTTTTTAGCGGCCCTTGCTCCTTGACTTGGAAAGATCAGATATTGAAATTGTTGCACCAGGTACCAATATGATGCTTACCACCATGATCACCTAACCAACATTGATAGATGTTGTGAAGCAACGACAACCTGAAGATCCTTACTTGTGGAAGATCTACAAAGAGATGGGCACGAATCTGAAGCCTGACTTCACCTTGCATGATGGAGCTTTAAAGTTCAGAAGCCGATTGTGTGTTCCAAATATACCCGAGATTCGGAGGCATGTTTTGGAAGAAGCTCACAATACGAAATTCATTATGCATCCAAGAGGCACGAAGACGTATCGGGATTTGAAGGAGGCTTTTTGGTGGCTGGAAATGAAGAAGGAAATATCTGGGTTCGTATCACGATGCCCATAATGCCAACAGATCAAAGCATAACATCAAAGACTAGTGGGACTACTTCAACCTCTACCGATACCGGAATGAAAGTGGGAGCATATCACCTTGGATTTTATTGTAAGATTATCGAGATCACCACGGGGTTTTGATGCTATATGGGTTATTGTTGATTGCCTCACCAAGTCTGCACATTTCTTGCTAGTGAAGACTACGTACTCCTTATCCAAGCATGTGACCCTCTACATTGCGAAGATTGTTCGATTACACGATACGGCAGTTTCGATAGTGTCCGACCAAGACCCGAGATTTGTGTCAAAATTTTGGAAGAGTTTGAAAAGGGCTTTAGGCACTGAATTAAAGTCCAGCACGGCTTTTCAACCACAAACCGATGGGAAATTAGAAAGGACCATTTAGACCCTAGAAGATATGTTGCGGTTATGTGTTCTCTACTTTCAAGAAAGTTTGGAAGATCACCTACCATTAGTGGAGTTCACCTATAACAACAGTTTTCATGCAAGCATCAAAATGACACCTTATGAAGTGCTTTACGAGAGGAAGTATAGATCTCCAGTTTGTTCGGTTAAAGTCAGAGAGAGAAAGATTCTTAGGCCAGAGATTGTGCAACTAACCACCGACAAGATTAAGATAATTCAGCAACGACTACGAACTGCTCAAAGTAACCAAAAGAGTAATGCGAACGTGCAAGGATGGGACTTAAAGTTTGAAGAAGGGAGCCACGTGTTCTTGAAGGTATCCCTTTCCAAGGAGATAAATCACTTCAGCAAGAAGGGAAAGCTTAGTCTAAGGTACATCGGACCGTTTGAAGTTCTTAAACGGGTTGGACCCGTTACTTATCATATTGCTCTTCCTCCGAAACTTTCGCAAGTTCACAATGTCTTTCATGTTTCGATGCTATGAAGGTATGTTCATGACCCGACGCATGTGATTGATCACTATCCTTTAGCCGTGAATGAAGATTTAAGCGACGTGGAAAGACCGATTGAGATTCTCAATCATCATGACCAAGTTCTTAGGAACAAGGTCATTCATTTGGTACGAGTTTTGTGGTAGAACCACACTTGGGAGGAATCTACTTGGGAACGGGAAGACGAGATTCGAGAGCGTTATTACTTTTTGTTTGAATGATAGTTTGTAACAAGTTTGGGGACCAAACTTATGTAAGGGGGGAAGGATGTGATATCTCGAGCCTCTATTTATTTATATTAATGAGAATTTCTAGTATGTGCATTATTTAATGTTGATTATTGCCTCATTTGGGTCAAGAGTGACTAATGGGAGCTTGTGTTGTAACTTAAGCCTATAGGGTGAGACACATGGGATTATTCCCATGTGTATCATCTTATATACACTCATGCATATACACACACTCAAAACACACCCCACCAATCAGTTGAGAGAGAAGAGGAGAAGAGGAGAGAGAAGATTGAAGGAAGAGAAAGCTTGGAGAGCCTCCACCCAAGCCAAGAGAAGCCATTGGAGGCCTTGGGTAAGCTTAGAGAAAGGTAAGACTTCATCTCTCTACAAAATTGTATATGTGTTTGTAACTATCTTGTTGGGTTGTTTTGGGAGACTTCCTTGAGTCCCAAATTATCTAAACCTAGAGTATTGTAAGCCTCATTGGAAGATTTAAGAGTTTGGGATTGAAATTCCCAATTTATGCAAGTTAGGGCTTGGGTTCCTAAAACCCTAGATCCCTTTAATTTACTTGTTGGCTGAGCTTTATTTTGAGGTGTTGTAGTCTTCTTGGGTTAATTTTTGAATCTTAGAAGCATTGGTAGAGTTTAGTAGAGTTTGGGGTGATTTGGATTGGAAATCTAAGACTTAGAGAACCGATTTTCTCCAACAAAATATGCAGGGATCATTAGGACGGCGCGTATTAGCTTCCTGACGAACAATTTTGAAGCTTGGAGTAGCCACGGGTCGTTAAGACACAACATTTTGAGTCCTGACGATGGTGCTTTTGAGATATCAAGTCCTCAAGTCATTAGGATGCAACATTTTCCGTCCTAACGATGGTATTTTTGGGGAAATGTCAGTCTCAAGTCGCCAGGACGCTCTTGCTAGCGCTAGTGTTTTGACAGCTCCGATACTATATAGTAAAATAGACATAACTTTCTCTAGAAAACTCGGAATGACCACCGTCTGAAGTATTGAAAAACAGACTCATAGACCTTTGTATCCATATAAAGTGGGTACTCTAATTCATTATATATTGGGAGATATGGGATTTTAAATTTGATCCAAAACTATGCTGAAAACCTTATTCTTCCAAAGTATTACCCCATTTTTTGTCAAACCTAACTTCTTCATCCAAAATGTATTTTTGACCCATGACTAATCAAATTATAGGCCTTTAAGTCTATTTTTCAATGGAACTAGCCTAGATTGTGAACTGATCTTTGAGAGGTGGCTGGGACGTGATGAAGGAGTCGATGTTTTGGCTTTCATGTTCGAACCTTAACCTTTTTTGTCTTTGTTAACGCTGGGGCCTTGTCCTAAAGTTTAGCCTCATTTTCCCTTTGTGAGAGTGAGGTGTTGATGAGTCGGGGTTGAGGGACTTATCTATTTAGTCTCGGTTTACGTGTTATTACTTTTACTTTAATCTTGTATTGATGTTTTTATACTTCTATGTGCATTTTGTGTAGGGACACCTTGTTGAACACCCGTTCATTTGGATAGAGGTGAGTAACGATATGCCATGAGTAAAACTTTATTAATTTCTAAATATTTTAAGCTCAATTCTATATCATGCAATGTTTTTCGTATATTTCAATGCATCAATGTGATATTCAATTACAAATGTCATATCTTAAACGCATTCACATTATATTTATGTTATGAACTAAAACCCATGGATTATAATGTTTGAATGAAAGAGATGCTAAGTTTCCAATGTGTGGTGCCAACTCGAGTCTTCTCGTGGCAAGACCTTAATCTAGCCTGAGAGTCATACGATAGAGGATGTAAAATAAACTATCTATATTTGGAGATGTCCCTGGCCTAAAGAACCTTTACGTGACCTATAAGGTTACTATGGAGCCTAGCTCATATGTCAGGTTGTTGCACACTTATGTTTTAAAACTAGAATCAAGATATGTTAAATGCTTATGATGAGTAATATACGTTGCATCTCTTCTCTATAATATCATGTTTCGAAATGATACAATGTTTTAATACGATGTTCATGCTCTTTATGCACAAATGTTTACCTATTGATTTATACGTAGTTATAATTGTTAGTCCATGGTAATTTTATACTCATGCATCATTGTTATTCACTAAGCATTGGCTTATGTTTTGTCAAATGATTTTCAGGTAGCCAATCTGGGAGGCCCTAAAGCGAGGCCATTTGTGGATTTTGGGTTACGGCCCACGGGCCTATGTTTTGTAAAATGTTTGAGGGCTAGACCCTACTGTTTCATAATGATATAATGCTATAACTTTATTGGACCTTGATTTGGTCCTTATGAATGTTATGTTTTGGATTAGGCACAGCTCTACCATGTATGACATGTGTTATATTTCAAGTTATAAAAATTCTATTTTCGCAAATATGTGTCATTTTAAATGATTATGTACACGTGATCAACCAGTTTATGTAATGGGGTCTTGGGCAGCATTCCTACTAGCCGATCATGTATCCTAAATCTGTATAAGCCGGGTTAGGGGGCGTGACAGTGTGGGCATTATGCTGTGATTTTCCAATATTGGGATCGTAATACTACTGAAAATATACAAGTGCTCAAAGATGAAGAAAACATGACAACTGCTGATGGGACAAAGCTCCTAGGCTAAGTCACATAAAGCAGGAGTGTGGGAGTGTGATTAAGCGAGAGCATCAATTGTCAAAAGTATTGAGAATGAGTGTGTCCATAGAGTGTGTACATATATTTAGATAAATGTTATATTTATATATTTATCTAATGCATTTTAGTAATTTTACTTTTCTATGATTCAATTCCATGTATGTGCTTGTAAAAGTGTCTAATTAATACAAAGAGGACACTATGAACTGAGAAAATAAGGAGAGATTTTCAGGATGGGCATCTATAGTTCAATGGTCGAAGTTCCCTACTTCCTTAAAGTGGTTATAAGTCCAATACTTGTAGGGCTCTAGTGGGGGATAGGCGTTATTGTGTGATTTTCCAGTATTGGGATTATAATACTACCTAAAATGTACAAGCATTTGAAGATGAAGAAAACAACACAACTGCTGATGGGACTAAGCTCCTAGGCTATGTCACACTAAGTGGGAGTGTGGGATTGTCGTTACGCGAGAGTGTCGTTTGTCAAAAGCATTGAGAATGAGAGTGTTCACAGAGCGTGTATATATATTTAAATAAATATTATATTTTTATTTTTATCTAATGCATTTGAGTAATTTTACTTTTATGTGATCCAATTCCATGTATGTGCATATAAAAGTATCTAATTAATACAAAGAGAATGCTATAAACTGAGAAAATAGAGAGAAATCTTCCGGTTGGACATCTATGGTCCAATATTCAAAGTTCCCTACTTCCTTAAAGTGGTCATAGGTCCAATACTTGAGGTGCTCTAGTGAGAGGTGGGCGTTATGCTAGTTTTCATCACCATAAGCTCACCATATGGCAGCTTGCTAGTGGCCAATAACACAATCAGTGTGTAATTCGACAAAAGAAGAAAGGTTAATCACAAGGGACTGCTCGTGTTGATGGCAGCTTACTTTAAGCCTTTGGGGTAAAACTAAACAGTCAAGGTCAATTGGCTTCTCCAAAAGCTGCAAGCATAGTAGTACTGCTCCTTGACAATTTTCTTACAGCAATTCCAATGAAGAAACCTTAGATGATGACTTGCTAATGCCATCAGCTACATCTTGCTCCTCTAGCCACCTTCACAACTCGAACAACTTCTGTGGTTGCTGATGTTAATTAGTAATTATGTCATACATCAATATACAATATGTAAAAAGCATATGATCGCTAATTCAGATTATGTCCTTGCGAAATCAAAATTTATGGAGATTAGCATGCATTTTTTTCATTGTAAAGCACAAGTACAACAAAATGTTATCTTATGTTGAACAAATTCAAAGACAATAACAATGAAATATTGTTACACGTACTTTTGAAGTCATTTCTAATTCAGTTTTTATCTAATATGAATATGTTATTTGGATTTGGCCAGACATGGATTTGGTGCTCACAATTATGCTAGCAGGATGGAATGTTTCAAATATGGAAACACCAAAACACTTTAGTAAGCAAAATACAGTCATTAAGGTGTATTTGTATTTTGGTAGTAAAATTGGCTTACTAAATTATTGTTTGCATATGTTGCTTTACTTTCAGTTTCTTGAAGATAGTCATTCTTTCTATTTTCAAGTTGTTGATCCAAGGATTCAGAGAAGGAAATTACATGCATGTAGTAGAATCCTTATTCATGGCAGACAATTACATGTAGTAGATTCGTTAATTTAGTGCCCTTCAATTACCACCTCCTTTTCTTTTTATGTTTCATTTTTGTTTTTTCATTTTCCCTTTCATTTCCTATTAAAGTTTTAGATTCGCGATTATGACCATTTTCACAAGCCTAGCAATGTACTTGCCCTAAGAATCGTTTCAACTTTATTATATGGTGCAAGGTGTTGCTATATGGAGCTAATAAAATCCCTCCCCCAATTTAGTAATCTCTCTCTCTTTCTCTCTCTCTCTCTCTCTCTTTGGGTGTGCGCACATGCACGTGCATGTGTTGTATTTTTTGAGCGACAAAACTATCAAAAGCATTTCTCAAATAAACTCTGAAAGCACAATTATACCATTTCTCAAGTGTTTAATCTAAGTGCCTATAAAGCTCTAGTGGCTGGCAAGAACAAGATATTTGAGTTATGCGCTTGATTGGATTATTATATACTCATGGTGCTAGGTTCCCCAACTTTTAAAAATGACAATGCAATGATGGTCAACTCCTTTAGCAGATTTGTATGCAGTGGGCTAAATCGCTTCCAAAGAGGTTCAAAAATTGAGCCCCACAAGAGAACGGGTGTCGCGATTGAAGTATAAAATCTGGTGAGTACCGGAGTCGATTTCCTAGAGGATCAAGCCAAATATAGGCTATCAGCAATTAGAGAATGCTAAACTAACTTGAAATGAACACCAATTAGGTGAATTAAAGCAATATTTAAAAGCAATTAAAGAGGCTTATATACAATTGATTCAATCAACCAATTCACAACAAAAGTTTTAATAGAGGAATTTATAACTCAAATCAAGAATCATTCTATAGATCCTTGACTTGGAAGATTTAGACCATAAAGCCTTGAATTGATACTTAATTGAGTGTAGATTTGAAATCAATTGAAAGAATTATAGATTCAAACTATAGATTTGTGCAATCGCTACACCAATTATGAAATTGTGCATAGAAATTACCAAATTATGTTATGAATCTAAGTTTTCTTATAGATTCAAAACAATTATTATGAATTAGAGAAATCATAAGATAAATCATTGAAATCCTTGAACATTCTTAGTAGATCTTCACAATTGCATCCAAGTATAAAATTAGCTACTAGAATTCATGGTAGAAAGCATAGGAAAATGTAAATCTAAAATTGATTGAATAAAATTTTAGTGTTTGGTTACAAGGAAAGTGAAGGAAAGTGCAATAAAGTAAAGAAAAATAGAGTTTCTCTCTCTAAAACTACTCTTAATACAAAAGGCTATCTAAGTACAAAAATGAGAGAAATTTAAAAGCTGCCCTCAAACACGTCCAAAACAACCTTTTATAGTTACTACAAAAACAGAGATCTGTCACGCGAGCGTTGGGCGAGTGCTCAGCTAATGCTCCTAATTCACTTGGTGAAACCAACTCTCTGAAGTTAGCCTTCTTGAATCAAATGACTAAATTGGCTTGCAAAATGTAGTGATTGGTGCCTTTTTTTTTCGACTTCCGAGCACTAGGCGATCGCTTTGGCTGAGCGCTCGGTAAGTTGGGTGATCCCTTGGGAAAGCGCTTGATGATGCACGTTTTGGCCTTTTTTTTTTTTTACAATTAAGCTCCATTCCCTACAATTAGATCAAAAAGGCATGTTTAGGACAATCTAAGGATAAATTACTAATCTAATACCTAAACTAGAGCTAAAAATTCACTAATTAGGAGATTGAGATTATATTTTTGGAGTGTAATCATACCCCCCAACTTAGCTATTTGCTAGTCTCTAGCAAAATCCACAACTAAAGCAAGTATGTACATAAGATAATCTCCACTTTCGTAGGAGTTGCAGATGCATTTAGCCTATGCATCAAGCGTTTAAACCCCTAGATTACCCCTAGTGGACGAGTGATGTCTCACGAGGGCTTACAATGATGACACCCACAAAAACAACTCATAATCATCAATCAAAGACTAAGAACAATATAAGAATGAGGCATAGATATATCAAAGCAATTTCAACAATTCACCTTTAAAATCAATGTAAGCAAGATTATATCAATAAGGACACAAAAATGAGGTTCATGTGTGTGTGTGTGATAATCATGCAATATAGCTCAACTGTATCCACTCAAACATTCATACCCTTAAGAGCCTTGATCCAAATCCTCACTGGATATACACTCTAAAACAACTAAGCGCAAGGTTTCTCTCAATGGAAAGCTCTTAAAAAAAGACTAAATGCAATAATATGCAAGAGAGCAATCCAAATGTCAAAAACCACAATAATGGAAGTGTATCAATCTTGGCATGACTTCATAAAAGAATGCTTATAGCTTAGATATCAACTAATCATGAGGACAAGTAAGAGCTCAAATTCAAACAAGATCTCGAATGAAGTGCATGCTTTTAGATCATAAAGGACTTTGTAAGGGAAAGCCAATAGGGTTTCAAGGTAAGGTATAAGAAGGAAGGAAGACATATAAGAATACACTACATGGGTGATCAAGGCATGTAATGTCAATTAAGCAATTCTTCTATTTCTTTCCCAACTCTAACTTTCTAGCAAATTTCCTTACCTCTTTGAGGCTACAACCCTTTTTCTTGTTTCATTTTTTTCTTTTCCTTTCTTTTGATTTGTTTTCAATTCCATTGTCTCCTTCTTTTCTTTCACTTCTCTTTGCTATGCTTTTTGCATACCTTCACCATTTTTTACATTTGCACAACATAGCTCTGTTAACTCAAAGAATGTCCCAAGATGGGGCGTGAATTGGGTTATTTCAAAATTATCGTGGAACTTTATTATAAATAAAAATAAATTTCTCCTTAGATGGTGACCAACAATAAGTAATGCTGATGCAACTTAAGATTGTAGATGCACAAACATTCAGTAGTTAGCATACACACATTCAGCAGTAAGTAGAGAACCAATCATTACCTACATCCTATCTTTCTCAATCCCCTTGAAAGTATTCCACTATATAATCTTCTCCTTACATAGCTGCTAGCTTCTTCAAGTGCCTAGCTCATTAATACATTCAAGGATTTACACCAAATCCTTACCATCGAGAAGCTTCAATCCAAGCTCTCAATTTTACAAATGTGCTACCCAAGCTACACTCAAGCTCTCAAGGTTTACAATACCTTTTCGCAAGTAATGAGGTTACAATATAATGAGTATCATTATTAGAAGTGAAGATAATGAAAGTTACAGCTCAATGGTTTCTCCGAGAAGCTTCATGATGCTTTTAATGAATTGATATGAACATGGGGACCAAGGTTCTTCACTGGCCATGTGTAAGCACTCCATTTTTGACCGCTCGGCAGTCTACACTCCGTCCAGACTTGTTTTCAAGTCATTGTGGGCATATTTCAATCGAAACCATTTCTCTAGGTCCAAATTCCATCTTTCCATCGCTTCGCGGGCCTATCAGGCCCAAATAGAGGCAAAATGACCAAAATGCTCTTAGGGGCATTGTTTCTTTCCAATTCCCTTTCCAATCCCTCTCTCGAGACAGTTTATTCCTCGAGATGGTTCGAGTAGCGAAACTACTCACAAAACCGTTAGAGTAGCGAAAATACTCACAAAACCGTTAGAGTGGCGGAAACACTCACAATCCAGGCACGTCTCCTCGGAGACGGTAAGACCCCTTTCCAATCCCACTCTCGAGACAGTTTATTCCTCGAGACGGTTCCAATGCAGGCACGTCTCCTCGGAGACGGTAAGACCCCTTTCCAATCCCACTCTCGAGACAGTTTATTCCTCGAGACAGTTCCAATCCAGGCACGTCTCCTCGGAGACGGTAAGACCCCTTTCCAATCCTACTCTCGAGACAGTTTATTCTTCGAGACGGTTCCAATCCAAGCACGTCTCTTCGGAGACGGTAAGACCCCTTCCAGTCCCACTCTCGAGACAGTTTATTCCTCGGGACGGTCCGAGTAGCGAAACTACTCACAAAACCGTTAGAGTAGCGGAAATACTCACGAAACCGTTAGGGTAGCAGAAATACTCACGAAACCGTTAGGGTAGCGGAAATACTCACAAAACCGTTAGAGTAGCGGAAATACTCACGAATCATCAACCCCGTCCGAGTAGCGGAAATACTCACACCGTTAGAGTGGCGGAAACACTCAAAACCTAGGTCAACACCAGTGTCTGTTAGCCCACTTCGGTGAAAAATGACCAAACTACCCTTAGGACCTTTTCCGAGACTTTCCGGTCAAGATGACCATTTTGCCCCTAGGCATCCGAACGCCCCGGGAACCACACCAGCTATGGGTATCAAACCGGTAATGTCCCAAGAATACTTTTTATAGTATTCTCAACCTTCCTTTACCTTTCTGGACCATTCCGAGTCAATTCCGGCAAACCCGATACAAAATGACCGTTTTGCCCCTAGTGGGCCTGTCTCCTTTTCTGACCATGCCGGCTCTGGGAATCAAACCAACAACCTCTGGGAACATTCTAAATAATGTTTCCAGATCCCAAGTCTTTTTCTGGGACAATCCGAGTTCGCCCTGGCAGTTTCTTAGTCCAATTGACCGTTTTGCCCCTAAAGGCCCGGTCAACCTCTCCGACACATTTTGTCCTCACTTTTCAAGTCAAATACCTCCAGGACACTATTTTAAGTGTTCCTATTCCTTTCCGGACTTCTGGGTCATTCTCGGTTCCTCCAAATCATTCCCGGACTTTCCAGAGTCACTCCTAGTGAAGCCAGGCTAAAGATTGCATGGTAGTCACTAGTATAGGCGCCCAAATCTAGTCAAAGATACGTTGCTTGCTGACTTATAAAGTTTCCTAAGTGGGTGGTGCCACTAGTAGTGGCGCCAAGCCAAGAATTGGCCTGGCACCACTCCTAGTGGTGCCAAGAGAAGGTTTACCCTGGCGCCACTGCAACAGGCACCAGGTTTGTTCAACTTCTATAAATACAGAGCCTCATTCAACGTGAAAAGAGTCTGCAAACTTAACCTAAAAATCCTATATTTCGATATACAGAGCCTCCCTAGGTTTTCCCAAACCCTAGCCACTATACACTCATACACTAGCCTTCAACCATCCTTTGAAGACTTGAAGAGCTGCCATCCAAAGCTTGAAGACAACTCTTGAAGGCTGAAGGTGAAGATCAAGACGAAGACTGAAGACAGCGCGGCGCGCAAAATAAAGAAGACATACGGTAGGTTTTCTCTTTAATTTTTTGCACTTCCCCCCTCTCTCTTCTCTCTCCAACCCACTTGGGTTTTCTCTATTTTAATCCCCTATCTCTTTCCCCCCCCCCTTTCTTTGCATGCTTGAAACAAGGGGATTCCCGGTCCATGTGTAGGATTGGGCTATTGGAGAGTCACCGTGTCGGGGGCTTTCTTCTAGTCTAACCAAAGACCACGTGGGTCCGGCCCCCTTGATTATGTGGTGAAGCCTTAACCTTGTATGTTCATGACCCCAAATTGCATTGTGCATATCATAATCTTACATCTTCCAAAATTTGTTTTCAAAAATCGTTTTCAAAATCATTTTCAAACTTGTTTTCAAAATTGTATCAAAATCTCTTTTTCAAAAACTTGTTTTCAAAATCACAATTCTAGGGTGATTCTAGCCTTTTCATGGCTAGGGTTGCTTTAGGAAAGTGTTACATCAAAAGTGACCTTTTTGGTCTATATTTTCAAATCTTATTGTTTCTAAAACCACTTTCTTAAAGTGGTTCTAGCCTTCATATGGCTAGAATCACTTTAGGAAAGTGGGACATTTTCATACTTTCTAAAAACTCTCTTTTCAAAAAGTCTCTCTTCCTAAAAATCTCTTTTTCAACATACTTTCCTAAGACTCTTCTCTCCAAAAGTATTTTCTAAAAACTCCCTCCAAAATCTATTTTTCAAAACTCCCTTTTTCAACTCCTTTCCAAAATCCTCTTCCCAAAATCCACTTTCTAAAAACGTTCCCCAAAAATCTTTCCAAAAACTCTCTTTCCAAAATCTTCCTTCTAGAAGTTCCCCTCTAGGATTTTCCTTCTAAAATCTACGTTTCTAAAAACACACTTTCCAAAACTCCTTCTCTTTAAAATCTTTTTCCAAAAATTCCCTCTTCAAATTCACTTTCCAAAAACTCCTCCCTAGGATTCCCTTCTAGAAAACTTTCGTTTCTAAAAACGCACTTTCCAAAAACTCTTTCCTTAGAGCCCAAGGCAAGCCCTAGAACCCACTATTAGGAAATCCTAATTTTCTTTCCAAAAACATGGTTTTCAAACTTTGCCCCAAACCTAGGTTTCCAAAACCTCTAGTTTTCACATCCAAACTATACATGTTTCCAAAACCTCTTTTCTACATCAAAACTATAACTTTCCAAACCTAGGGTTTCTAGAATCTCGTTTTCCAAATTCTTGCTAAATCCTATCTTCTCTTTAGGAAACCGAATCAAATCTTCCCGTTTAGGAAGTTAGACCCAATCCTCCGTTTTTGGAAACAAAACCAAATCCAATCCCTCCCAAATCCAAATCTTTCCTAATTCAAATCCTTCCTAAACTTTCACTTTCCTAAACCTTAAGTTTCCAAAACTTGAACATAAAAATCTTTCCTAATTCAATCATTTCCTAATTCTACCTTCTTTTCAAATCTTAACTTTTCAAACCTAAGTTTTCAAACTCTTCCTAAATTCAAACCTTTCTTAATTTCAAGATTTTCTAAAACTCTAAAAACTTTCTAAAATCTTAAATCTTTCTAAACTCTAAAACTTTCTAAATCCTAAACTTTCCAAATTTCAAATCTTTTCAAATCCAAAGTTTCCTAAATTCAAAACTTTCTTAAGTTAAACTTTCAAGCTTTCTAAATTCTAAACTTTCCAAAACTTCAACATCTTTCCAAATCTAAGACTTTTCTAAACTCAGAGCTTTCTTAATTTAAAACTTTCTTAAGTCGAGGCTTTCTTAATTCAAACATTTCCTAAATTGAAAATTTTCCTTTTTCAAACCTTTCCCATAATGAAACTTTCTTATTTTCAAAATTTTCTTGTTTTCAAAACTTTCCAAAATCAAAACTTCCCTTTTTCAAACATTTCTAAATTCGAAACTCTCCTAATTTGAAAACTTTCCTAATTCAAAACTTTCCTAAACCTAAAAAATTCCAAAAATGAAACTTTCCAAAAATAACATTTTCCTAATTCGAAACTTTCCTAATCCAAATCTTTCCTAAATTCCAAGTTTCCAAATCTTTCCAAATCTTCCAAATCCACCATTCCAATCCAATCTTTCTTAATCTTAAGTCTAGGTTTCCTAAACCTCCTTCTTCCCAAAACCAAGTCTTTCCAAAATCAATATTTCCAAAACAAGTCCAATCTTCTCAATTTCAATTTTCAATCTCCTCTTCTAGTCTCAAATCAAATCCCATTTTCAATTCAATCTCTTTCTTCCAATCCAATTTCTCTCTTCAAATCAATCTCTTTTCAATCGAACTCCGGTCCGAACTATAACTGACCTGATTCCCCCAAAGGGATACGTAGGCAACCTCCATAGGTGCGGTCACAATACTTTTCAAACTTTCAATTCCGCCCTCATGGGTGTGGTTTTCAAAATCTTTTCAAATCTAAAATTTCAATTTCAAATATCTATTTTCAAATTTCTACTTTCAATTTTTGAACTTTCCAATTTCAATTCCATCTCTTCAAATCTATTTTCAAATCAAATCAATCTCTTTCTAAATATATTTTTCAATTCTCTTCTATTGCACTTGCATATCATGCATCACGTTAATTTCTTTTTAAACATTGTTTTTCTAAAATGGATAGGATTGAACTACAGTTAATTAAAGACTCTCATAGATGAATCTAGGATAGATTGACATGTAGGTACCGAAAGGGCGGGGTAAGGTGATAGCTTAGTACATCTTCCTTACACGTAACCAACCTCCGAACTTAGGATCACTGTTTTCGAAAGACCAAAAGGAGTTATTTATCTAAAAAGGGCCAAATGTTTTTCAAAGGTTGCCAAACAACCTGTTTTCTTAAAAGCCCTCTCTTGAGGAGATATTTTCACATCACTTTTCAAAAACCCTAAGTGTAGTTTTCAGATTATGCTTAGTTTTTAGGTGACCTAACTCACCTTAATCAAGTTAGGTGGCGACTCCGAATCTTTTTCAAAAGCCCTTTATTCAAATCAAATTTTCAATTCAAACCTCGTCACATTCATTCTTCTAGGAGGGTGAGTTCTAACGAGAGAGTACAACATTTTTTCCGCTTGGGTGAGTATTCCTCAAGTACAAAAAATCTGGGCGCGACACCATGGATGTTATTAATCACATTTATATTCAAGCCAAAATCCTTCTTCTGTAGGTGTCATCACTTTGATTGAGGTGCTGCAAATATTATTTTTGTCACAGACTTCACATGTGCCATTAATAGTGTCGACACTCTTATGAGGAGCTGACAAGATCTTCTATGGTACTCTACAATTCATGATTGCCCATAACTTTGAACAGGTTTTATTATACTAAGCTGCACACAAAGTTAAACACATTTGTTCATAATGACTAGGTTTTGTTATCATCAAAATCATCTATTAGCTATAAATATTAACCCTCGAGTCAACAACCTCCTCGTTATGTTTTTTCATCAGCTTCAATAGAATGAAGGTTTGTGCCTCCTCAACTAGAGATAAAAGTTATCTCATCAATAATCACATCTCAAGTACGATAACACATAAAAAGCGTAGAAAGACATGATTGCAAGGGGAACAAAAACAATAAGAATTATGTGGCTTAAAAGGATGAAAGATGGCCAAAAATCATTTCCTAAAGCATACATGAAATAGATCTTAAATGAATGTGAGTGTCAGTCATTGTAAGCACCCCATTTTTGCCCGTTTGGCAAACTCTGGCCCAACAAACTCACATTCAAACCGACACAAACACATTCAAGTCTAAACCAGCCTTTCAGACTCAATCCAATCAATCAATCGCTTCATGGGCCTGCCAAGCCCAACAGAGAAAAAATGACCAAAATACCTTTGGACCATTGCTTAGTCCAATTCCAATTGGCATGTCTTCCTATATACAGTAAGTTTCTATTTTCAATCACCTTAATTCCAGTTTCAATTCCATTCTAGACCAATCAAACTCAATCTAGCACATCTTTCGAGAAAACTGATCCCTCAAACGGTAAGTTCATCCAGTCAGGAACGTTTATCGAGAAAACTACTCAGAACGGTAAATCCCTTCAAATCTGTCGAATGGGACAGAACCTAAGTCCCTGAGATGGAAGAATGGTTCATTTCTAGCGCCTGCAAGCCTGCCAATGTAGAATGTTAGTTACCTGGCACATCTTTTGGAAAAGTTAATCTCCCAAATGATAAATCCATCTAGTAGCTTCTCGAGATCGGGCAGTCTCTGGAATGAATGTACATTATCAGAGTGACGAAAACACTCACAAACAATCGAAATTGTCAGAGTGGTGGAAACACTCGCAAACAGGTCGACATTGGAAATTGCCAACAAACCTCCTATGTCATAGGACTGACCTCGCCTCTTGGCCATGACACGTTTATTAAAAGACATGATACCTTTGAAAACCAACTCATCACACATTGTGAGAGTAACAGAAACACTCAAAACTTGGGTCAACACCAGTGCTTGCTAGCCCACTTTAGTGAAAAATGACCAAACTGTCGCTTAGGCCTTTTTCGGCGCACCTCTCGAGAAAATACCTAAGTCCTCAAAGTGGTAAGTCCACCATTCCAAGATTGTATCAAAGACAATCTGGCATGCTCAAATGCCTTTCAATTAGTTCCAGATCAATTCTGAGGCCATCTGGTGCAAAATGACCGTTTTGCCCCTAGTGGGTTGATTGTCTTTTCCAACCACACCGGCTTTGGGTATCAAACCGGTTACCTTCTGAGGATACGTCTAATAATATTCTCGACCATCTAGCACCTTTTAGGATCATTCTGAGTCTATTTCGGCAAGCCCGGTGCAAAATGACCGTTTTGCCCTTAGTCGGTCGGTCGGTCGCCTTTTCCAACCACACCAGCTTTGGGTATCAAATCGGTAACCCCTCAAAACACTCTCAATAGTGTTTCCAAACCTTCAAGCCTTCTCACGGGTCACTCCGAGTCCATTTCAGTGTTTTCCCGGTTCAATTGATAGTTTTGCTCCTGGCGGGCCGGTAAACCTTTTTAACTATTCTAGTAGTGCTTCTCAAGCTAGTTACCTCTAAGACACTCTCCCGAGGTTGTGAGTTTCGTTACTCGGAACCTTTCGGATCATTTCTAAATTTTTCGGAGTCACTCCTAGTGGAGCCAAGCCAAAAATTTCATGGTAGTCACTAGGACAGGCGCCCAAATCTTTTGCCTGCATCCCTAGGGTCGAAAGATACGTTTCTTGTTGCCTTAAAACTTTCCTAAATGGCTGGCACTGATAGCAGTGGCACCAAGCGGATAAATGACCTAATGCCACTCCTAGTGGCGCTAGTGAGAAATTTGTCCTAGCCCCACTACAATAGGCGCCAAGGTATTTTTCGTTGCCTATGAATACAAACCCTCCCTCTACGTGAAAAAGAATTTGCAAATTCAATTCAGAAGCTCTGTCTCTCAAAAATTAGAGCATGAAGTCTTCTCAAACCCTAATTCTCTCAAGGCACTTCAAGCCCTAGCCTCTATACACCTTAAACACTCAAACACAAGCCTCCAAACATCCATTGAAGACTCAAGTGCTGCAACTTCAAAGCTCTTAAGATTCAAGAAAAGCAAAGCAAACCAAGCAATCAAAGCAAGAAGAATATTGTTGCGCCCAAATTTTTCGCACTCAAGAAAAATACACACAAGTGGGAAAAATATGATACTCTCTCGTTAGAACTCATCCTCCTAGAAGGATGAGTGCAACTAGGTTTGAATTAGAAATTAATTTGATTAAGGGCTTTTGGAAAAAGATTTGGAGTTGCCACCTAACTTGATCAAGGTGAGTTAGGTCACCTAAAACTAAGTACAATCCAAAGATTACATTTAGGGTTTTTGAAAAGGTTTTGAAAACTTCCTCAAGAAAGGATTTTTAAGAAAATAGGTTGTTTGAAAACTTTGGAAATATTTAAGCCTTTTTTGGAAATAACTCCATTTTGGTCTTTGAAAACAGTGATCTAGGTTCGAAGGTTGGTTACGTGTAGGGAAGACGCACTGAGTCAACACCCGATCTCCCCCTTGCGGTACCTACATGTCTATTTACCCTAGATTCACTAATTTGGAATCTTTGATTAATAAATGTCTAATTATATCCACTTTAGAAAAGAATTTTGAAAAGAAGCTTAACATGATACATGGTATGCTATTGCAAGAATTTGATTTTGATTTTGAAAATTGATTTGAAAAGACTTGATTTGATTTTGGGAAATAGATTTGAAAGGACTTGATTTGATTTTGAGAAATAGATTTGAAAAGATAGATTTGATTTTTAAAAGAAGGTTTTAGAAATTGAAATTGGAGATTCGAAAATAGATTTTAGAAGTGGACACTTGAAATAGATCATGGAATTAGAAGTTTGGAAAAAGTTATGACTGCATCCATGAGGACTACCGACGGATCCCTTTTTGGGAATCAGGTCAATCGTAGTTCGGATAAGAGTTCGATTGAAAATAGACACTTTTAGATTTTTGAAAAAAAGGTTGACGTGAAAATATTTGATTCGAAAAGAGTTTGATTTGAACTTTGAATAGAATATTTAAAATTGAGTTTTGATTTGAAATTGAACCTAGACTTAGGATTAGACTTGAAAAAGGGGTTTTGATCTTTGAAAGAAAACTTGGACTAGATTTGGACAGATAGAGTTGAGTTTTGAAAATATTTTGAAGTTTGAAATTGGAAAACCATCTGGGTTTAGAAAAGAGTTTTAGAAAAGAGTTAAAACTTCATAACTTTAGGGTTAGGGTTGAACTAAGGTTTAGGTATCCTAGGGTTGAAGCAAACTAAGATTGGAACATGTAGTTGGTTTAGGAAGGTTTGATTTAGATTTGAAAAGTTTGATTTTAGAAAGTTGGATCTAGGAAAGGTTCAAACTAGGAAAGGTTCGAATTAGGAAAGTTGGATTTAAGGATTACTTGAAAAGAGATTTGACTTGATTTCAAAACACTTGACTTGGAATAATTTGAAAAGTTAGGGTTTGAGAAAAGATTAGACTTTGGAAAGCTTTGAATTAAGGAAGTTTCAAAATAGGAAAGTTTCATTTTAGGAAAGTGCCAAATTAGGAAAGTATCATTTTAGGAAAGTTTGAGCCCAGGAAAGTTTTGAATTTAGAAAAAGTTGAAAAGTTGAGATTTAGAAAGTTGAAATTTGGAAAGGTTTGAAATTAGGAAAGATTGGAGTTAGGAAAGGATTGAATTAAGAAAGATTTGATTCCTATTTCCTAAAGTTGAAATTTTGATTTTATTTCCAAAAGAGATGATTTGATATGGTTTCTAAAATTGAAGAATTTGATCTAATTTCCTAGTTTGAAAAATTGAATTTGACATAGAATTGGGAAGGTTGAGTTTTGGAAATCTAGGATTTGGAAACCTATAATTTAGAGTAGAAAAAGAGATTTTTAAAATCTATAATTTGAGGCAAAATTGGAAGTCATGTTTTTAGGAAAAAGAACTAGAGTTTCCTAACCGTGGAATCTAGGGTTTAACTTGGACTCTAAGAAAAATAGCTTTTGGAAAGAAGATCTTTTGAAGAAAGTTCTAGGTAGGAGACTTCAAGATAGTTTTTAGAAAGTGAATTTTTGATGAGAGTTTTTAGAAAGGAGTTTGAAAAGAGTTTTTGAAAAATAGATTTTCAAAAAGAGTTTTTGGAAATGAGTTTTTAGAAAGTATTTTGAAAAGTAATTTTGAAAGGGATTTGAATATGGACTTTTGAGATCTTTTGAACGTCTCACTTTCCTAAAATGATTCTAACCATAAAGAGGAACCATTCTAAGTTGGTGGTTTTGAAAACAACATGGATTTGAAATATGGACCAATATGATCACATTGAATATTACACCTTCCTAAAACAACCCTAACCATGAAATAACTAGAATCATCTTAAGATGGGGGTTTTTATGGAAAACAATTTAAGGTTTACACCCAAAATAAGAACCTTGATGATCACAGTGAATATAACACTTTCCTAAAACAACCCTAACCATGGATTGGCTAGAATCACTTTAAAATTGTGATTTTGAAAACATGTTTGAAAAAGAGATTTTGAATGCAAGTTTGATAGATGATTTTGATGCAAGTTTTGAAAATCACTTTTTGAAAACAAGTTTTAAAGGGATGAATGAACATGATATGCATAATGTAAGTAGGATCGTGAACATACAAGGTTAGCTTCACCACATAATCAAGGGGGCCAA
Source organism: Euryodendron excelsum (assembly GCA_033060915.1). Taxonomy (NCBI): domain Eukaryota; kingdom Viridiplantae; phylum Streptophyta; class Magnoliopsida; order Ericales; family Pentaphylacaceae; genus Euryodendron; species Euryodendron excelsum. The sequence goes on along the minus strand of CM065393.1, from coordinate 15,069,195 downwards.
ATCCACATGGTCTAAGGTTGGATTAGAAGAAAGCCCCTAACACGGTGACTCTCAACCATCCTTCCTACACATGAATCGGGGAAACCTGTGTTTCAAGCACGCAAGAAAGGAGGGAAGAAGATAGAGAATTAAAATAGAAGAAAACCCAAGTGGGTTAGGAGGAAGAAAAGAGAAGGGGGAAGTACGTAAACATAAAGAGAGAGCCTACCTTGTTTTCTTATTGTTTTACATGCCTTGCTTGCTTTGCCTTGCTTAATCCTTGAGAGCTTCCAAGTTATAGCACCTTAAGTCTTCAATGGAGGCTTTGGGGGTTTGTGTATGAATGTATGGAGTGTACAGAGGCGTTAGGGCTAAGTGTATGGAGGCTAGGGTTTGAAGAGGCCTAAGAGAGCTAGGGTTTGAAGAGAGCTCGAGGTTTGTTTGTAGAGAGAACGAGTTTCTAGAGTTAGATTACTGACCTTTTTCACGCAAGGGAAGGCTCTATATTTATAGATAAAAAAAATTGACATGGTGCCTATTGCAGTGGCGCTAGAGTGAATTTCCTCTTAGTGGCGCCAGCCACTGAGGAAAGTTTTAAGGTCAGCAAGCAACATATCTTTCAATCCTTGATACACAAGGCAAAAGATTTAGGTGCCTGTATTAGCAACTACCATGTAATTTTTGGCTTGACTTCACTAAGAGTGACTCCGGAAGGTCTCGGAATATTTTAAAAGGCCGATAATGCTCCAGAAAACCATCAGAATGGACTCGGAATGTCTCATGAGAGGACTTGAAGGTTGGAAACATTATTTAAAGTGTTCTTAAAGATTTTCGATTTGATACCCAGAGCCAGTATGGTTGAAAAAGGTGACTGGTCCATCAGGGACAAAATGGTCATTTTGCAACGAGTTTACCAGAATAGACTCAGAATGATCTAGAAAGGTGTTAGAATGATGGGAATAATATTAGAAGCACTCTCAGGAGATTACTGGTTTGATACCTAGAGCTAATGTAGTTTCCGGAGGCGCTCAGATTCCTAAGTGCAAAATGGTCATTTTGACCAAATGGTTTCGGAATTGGTCTGGAACCGTCTGGGAGGCACTTAAGCATGTTGGATCATCTTTGGGACAATCTTGGAAAGGTGGACTTACCACTTTGAGGACTTAGGTACTTTCTCGAGAAGCATGCCAGAAAGGCCCAAGGGGCAGTTTGGTCATTTTTCACGAGAGTGGACTAGCAGGCACTAGTGTTGACCCAAGTTTTGAGTGTTTCCATCACTCTAACGGTCTATGACGAGTTGGTTTCCAAAGGTATCTTGTCCTTTGGTAATTTAGTGCAAGAGGCGAATTCAGTCCCGTGAAATAAGGGTTTTGTTGGCAATTCCCAATGTCAACCTGTTTTCGAGTGTTTCCACCACTCTGAAGTTATGATGTTTGCGAGTGTTTCCACCACTCTGACGGTTCACATTCATTCCAGAGACAGCCTGATCTCGGGAAGCTGCTAGGTGAACTTATCGTTGAGGAATCAACTTTCTCAACAGACGTGTCAAATAATGGACATTCTTCATTGGCGGGCTAGCAGGCACCAAAGTTAGACTGTTCTATAATCTCAGGGACTTGGGTCTTGTCCTGATCAACGAGTTTGAAAAGACCTACCATTCCGAAGAGTTTTTTCAAAAAATGTACCGAATTGGATGGTCTTATAGCCTGAGAGATCAATTTTCTCAAAAAGTGTGCCGAATTTGATTTGAATTGAAATTGGACTTGAAATTGAATTTGAGATTGAAAAGGGGACTTACCGTCTCTAGGAAGACATACCAACTAGAATAGGACCGAGCAATGCCACGAGGGCATTTTGGTTATTTTGTCTCTGTTGGGCCCGGCAGGCCTGCGAAGCGATTGATTGATTGAATTGAATATGAAAAATTGATTTGGACTTGAATGTGTATGTGTCCATTTGAATATGAGTCCGGACGGACCAGAGATTGCCGATCAAGCAAAAATGGAGTGCTTACAAATGTAAGGTTGGTTATTTATTTATTTTTATATAATTCCCCCCTCTCTCTTCTTCCTTCAAACCTACTTGGGTTTTCTTCTATTTTAATCCCCATCTTCTACCTCTTCTTTTTGCATGCTTGAAACAAGGGACTCCCCGGTTTAGACCTAGGAAGAATTGTTGAAGGTCACAGTGCTGGGGGCTTTCTTCAGATTCAACCTTTGATGGGGTGAGTTCGGCCTTCTTGATTATGTGGTGAAGCCTAACCTTGTATGTTCACGACCCTATTGTATTGTGTATATCATATTCATACATTCATTCAAACTTGCTGTCAAAATTGTTTTCAAACTTTCATCAAAACGTGCATTCAGAATCTCCTTTTTCAAACTTATTTTCAAAATCACACTCCTAGGATGATTCTAGCTATTCTATGGTTATGGTTATTTTAGAAAAGTTTTACATTCAAAGTGACCATCAAGGTCCAAATGTTTTGGTGTAAACCCTAAATTATTTTTCATCAAAACCATAATGTTAAGATGATTTTAGTCATTCCATAATTAAGGTTGTTTTAGGAAAGTGTCATATTTAACGTGATTATTATGGTCCATATTTCAAATTCATGTTGTTTTCAAAATCACAACCCTAGAATGGTTCTAATCTTTTCATGGTTAGAATCGTTTTAGGAAAGTGGGATATTCAAAAGACTTGTGAAAATCCATATTCAAACCTCTTTCCAAATTGTTTTGCAAATCTACTTCTTGAAACCTCTTTTCAAAAATCTATTTTTTAAAAACTCTTTTCAAAGATCAACTTCCAAAAACTCTTTGTCATGAAGTCCAAGTCAAGCTCTAGAATCTATGGTTAGGAAATCCTAGTTCCCTTTCTTAAAATCATGACTTCCTATTTTGCCTCAAATCATAGGTTTCCAAAACTATTTTTCACATCAAATCTTAAATTTCCAAAACCCCTTTTTTCTACCAAATCATAGATTTTCAAATCCAAGATTTTTTAACTTCAAGCTTTCTAATTTCTTATCAAATCAAATCCTCCAATTTTGAAAACAAGATCAAATCATCTATTTTTTGAAATAAAATCTAATATTCAAACTTTAGGAAATGGGAATCAAATCTTTCTTAATTTTAATCGTTTCTAATTCCAATCTTTCATAATTTCAAACCTTTCCAAATCTCAACTTTCTAAATTTCAAATTGTCAAATTTTTCCTAAGTCTAATCTTTCCTAATTCCAAACTTTCTTAATTTCAAACTTTCAAACCTTGTCCTAATTTCAAACTTTCAAATCTTTTGTCCGAATTTCAAATATTTCTAAGTTCAAATCTTTCTAAATTCAAAACTTTTCAAATTCTAACCTTTCCAAGGTCAACTATTTCCTAATTTGAAAACTTTCCTAATTTGGGATCCCAAAATGAAACTTTCTTAATTTGACACTCTCCTAAAATGGAACTTCCCTATTTTTAAACTTTCCTAATTCTAAGATTTCTAAAATCCAATCTTTCCTAAACCCTAACTTTCTAAATTCTTTCAAATCAAATAATCAATTCAAATCTTTACAAGTCTTTTCTAAATCAATTGTTTCTAAATCAAATAAAATCTTTTCCTAATCTTTCTTAAATCCAACTTTCCTAATCTGAAACCTTCCTAATTCGAATCTTTCCTTCATTAATTCAACTTTTCAAGATTAAATCAAATCTCTCTAATTCAATTACATGCTTTAACCCTAGGTTACCTAAGTCCTAGGATACCTAAACCTTAGTTCAACCCTAACTCTGAAGTTGGGAAGCTTAAACTCTTTTCAAAGACTTTTATAAAAACTCTTTTCTAAATCAAGATGGTTTTCAAATTTCAATCTAAGTCAATATGTTTTCAAAGCTCAACTTAATCTTCCCACATCAAGTCCAAGTTCTCCTTCAAAGTTCAATCTTTTCAAATCAAAATCAATTTCAAAATTTTCAAGTTCAATTTTAAATCCGAGTTCGATTTCAAATCAAAGTTTAATTTCAAATCTTCCAATCAAAACTCAAATCAAACTTTTCAAATACCTCAAAGTGTCTTTTCAAATCAAACAAGGCCTCAAAGTATCTTTTCAAATTAAACAAGAGCCCAAAGTGTCCATTTTCAACCGGACCCCGAGTCCGAACTGCAATTGACTTGATTCTCAACAAAGGGATATGTAGACAACCCTCGTAGGTGCGGATACAACCTTTTTCAAATTTCCAATTCCACCATTTATTTCAAATTTCAAATTTCTATAATCTTTTTCAAACTTAAAATCCCATTTTCAAATCTATTTTCAAAATCAAATCTTTTTCTTGTACTTGCATGCCATGCATCATATCAAATTTCTTTCTAAAATTTTTTTCAAAGTGGATATAGTTATACATTGGACAATCGAAGATTCTAAATAAATAAACCTAGGGTAAATAGACATGTAGGTACTGGAAGGGCGGGATAGGATGATGATCTTAAGATATCTTCCCTATACATAACCAACCTTTGAATCTAGAATCATTGTTTTCAAAGACCAAACACGGAGTTATTTTTCAAAAATGGCTTAAATCTTTTCAAAGGTTGCTGTAAGCACCCCATTTTTGCCAACTCGGTAATCTCCAACCCGACTAGGCTCACTTTCACACATTACAAGCATATTCAAACTCTAACCCGACTTCTAAACTTCAATTTAGCCCACTTGTTACTTTTCGGGCCCGTAGAGCCCACTTAAAGCTAAATGATCATTTTGCCTCTAAGCATCCAAAAGCCCTGGGAACCACACCGACTCTGGGTATCAAACGGTAACCTCCCGAGAATACTTCTTATAATATTTCCGACCTTCCATTATCTTTCCAGATCATTCTGAGTCAATTTCGACAAGCTCGATACAAAATGACCGTTTTGCCCTTAGTGGGCCGGTCACCTTTTCTAACCACACCGGCTTTGGGTATCAAACCGGCAACCTCCTGGAACATTCTAGCTAATGTTTCTAAGCCCCAAGCCTGAAGCCTTATTCTAGGACATTACAAGTCCATCCCGGCAGCTTTCTAACTCAATTGACGTTTTGCCCCTAATGGCCCGGTTAACCCTTCCAACATATCCTAACATCATTCTTCAAGTCTACTACTTCTGAGACACTATTCTAAGGGTTCCTGTCCCTTTTCGGCCCTCCGAGCCATTCCCGGCCCTTTAAACCATTCCCAAACATTCCGGAGTCACTCCTAGTGAAGTCAGGCTAAAAATTCCAGGGTAGTTACCAAAACAGGCGCCCAAATCTTTTGTCTTGCGTGCCAAGGGTCAAAGATACGTTTCTTGCCGCCTTAAAAGGTTTCCAAAGTGGCTAGTGCCACTCCTAGTGGAGCCAGTGTATATTTTGGCTTGGCGCCATTAGGAGTGGCGCTAGTGTATTTTTTAGCCTGGCGCCACTACAGTAGGCACCAGGTCGGTTTAAGATACCTATAAATATAAACCCTTCCCTCTACGTAAAAGGGTCTGCAAACACAATCTAAAAACTCTGTTGTTCAATATACAAAGCTCGAAGCCACTCCAAACCTTAGGTCTCTTTAGGTTCTCCAAACCCTAGCCCCCATACACTAAACCCTAGCTCATATACACTCTTATATACTCATATATGAATCTCCAAAGACTCCATTGAAGACTTGAAGTGCTGCAACTTCAAAACTCCCGAGGATTAAAGCAAGCTCTCGAAGACTGCAGCAAAACAAAGCAAATAAAAGCAAGCAAAAAAAAGAAGACACAAGGTAGGTTTTCTATTTACGTTTACGCAATTCCCCCCTCTCTCTTCTCTCTCCTAACCCACTTGGATTTTCTTCTATTTTAATCCCCCGTCTTCTTTCCTCCCTTTCGTGCATGCTTAAAATAAGGGACTCCCCGGTTCATGTGTAGGATTAGGCTATTGAAAGTCACCGTGTCGGAGGCTTTCTCTTAGTCTAACCGGAGACCACGTGGATTCGGCCCCCTTAATTATATGGTGAAACCTTTAACCTTGTATGTTCATAACCCCAACTTGTATTGTACATATCATGATCATGCATCTCTCCAAAAACTTGTTTTCAAACTTGCATTGAAAATCGTTTTCAAAACTTGCATTAAATCTTTTTTTTCCAAAACTTGTTTTCAAAATCACAATCCTAAGGTGATTCTAGCCTTTACATGACTAGGGTTGATTTAGGAAAGTGTTACATTTAAGTGGCCTTCATGGTCCATATTTTCAAATCCTTGTTGTTTTTAAAATCACACTCATAGAGTGGTTCTAATCTTTTTATGGTTAGAATCGTTTTAGGAAAGTGAAATATTTTTAGAGGCTTGCAAAAGTTCATATTCAAATCCCTTTCCAAATTGCTTTTCAAACTTACTTTCCGAAATCTGTTTTTTAAATCCTCTCAAAAATCTCTTTTCAAACTTGCTTTCCTAAAAACTCTTTTCTAATTCCTTCCCACAAGCTCCCTTGAAAAATTCACTTTCTAAAAACTCTCTTCAAGTTTACTTTCCAAAAATCTCTTTCCTAAAAACTCTTTCTAAAAATTCCTTGCCAAAAACTATCTTCAAAGGTTTTACTTTCTAAAAAAACACTCTTCAAATTGCCTTCCAAAAAAAAAATCTCTTTTTTCAAAGAGATTTCCTTTCTAAATCTCTTTTTCTTGGAGTCCAAGTCAAATCCTAGAGCCATGGTTAGGAAACCCTAATTTTCTCTCCTAAAACATGATTTCCAATCTTGCCTCAAAACATAGATTTCCAAAACCTCTATTTTCTACATCAAATCTTAGATTTCCAAAATCACTTTTTCTATACAAAACTATGGCTTTCCAAACCTAGGTTTTCCAAAATTCCTTCTTTCTAATTTGATATCAAATCAAATCTTTCATTTTTGAAAACTAAATCAAATCCTCCGTTTTTAGAAACAAAATCAAATCACCTCCTTTTTGGGAAATAAAATCAAATCTTCAACTTTAAGAAACAGGAATTAAATCATTCTTTATTCAAACCTTTTCTAATTTCGACTTTCTAAATCTCAACTTTTTCAAATATTTCTAAGTTCAAACATTTCCAAATTCCAATGTTTCTATATTTCGAAACTCTCCAATTCCAAATCTTTCCAAAATGCTAAGACTTTCTAATCTTTCTTAATTCAAATTCTTTAAATTCCAAATCTTTCCAAAATCTAAATCTTTCTAAATTCTAAACCTTTCTTAATCCAACCTTCCTGATTCAAATATTTCCAAAATTGACTTTTTCTTAAAAGTAAACCTTCCTAATTTGAAAATTTTTCAAATTTCAAATCTTTCCAAATTCAAAACCTTTTTAAAATGAAATTTTCTTAAAACCAAAACTTTTCTAATTTGGCACTTTCCTAAGTTGAGACTTTCTTAATTCGAAACTTTCCTAAAATGAAACTTTCCTATAACGGAAATTTCCTATTTTGAAACTTTCCTAATTTAAAGATTTCCTAAATCCAATCTTTCCTAAACTCCAATTTTCCAAATTTTCTAAATCAAACATTGAAGTCAAATATTTTCCAACCGTACCAAGTCAAGTATTTCTAAATCAAATCCAATCACGTCCAATCTTTTCAAATCCTATTTTTCATGAATCCTAAGTTTTCTAAAATCAAATTTTAATTTCAAATCTTCTATTCCAAGTTCGAATCAAATCTCTTTTTCAAATCAAACTCTTTTCAAATCAAATTTTCTATCGGACTCTTGTTCGAACTACGACTAACTTGATTATCAAAAAAGGGATACGTAGGCAACCCTTATGGGTGCAGTCACAACCTTTTTCAAGCTTCTATTTTCACAACCTTTTTCAAGCTTCTATTTTCATTACGTTTTTCAAGTTTTCAATTCCATTACTTTTTTTAAATCTCTAATTCCAAATTTCTAAAAATCTTCTTTCTTTCAAAATCAAATCTATCTTTTCAAATCCATTTCAAAATCAAATCAAGCTTTTTTTCAAATCTATTTTCAAAGTCAAAATTTTCTTTTCAAATCTGTCTTCAAAATCAAAGTTTTATTCTCTCACTTGCATATCATGCATCATGTTAAAGATCTTAAAATTCTTTTCTAAAGTGGATAGTTATTGGACATTTATTAATCAAAGACTCTAATGAGTGAACCTAGGGTGAATAGATATGTAGGTATTGCAAGGGCGGGGTAAGGTGATGGCTTAGTGCATTTTCCCTACACGTAACCAGCCTCCGAACTTAGATCACTATTTTTGAAAGACCAAAATGGAGTTATTTTCAAAAATAACTTAAATATTTTCAAGTGTTGCGAAACAACCTATTTTCTTAAAAACCCTCTCTTGAGGAAGTATTTTCAAAAAACCTTTTTCAAAAACCTTAAGTGTAATCTTCGGATTGTGCTTAGTTTTAGTTGACCTAACTCACTTTATTCAAGTTAGGTGACAACTCCAAACTTCTTCTAAAAACCCTTAATCCAAATCAATTTTCAATTCAAACCTAGTCGCACTCGTAGTTCTAGGAGGATGAGTTCTAATGAGAAAGCACTGTGTTTTTCTCATTTATCTTTTTCGGGTGTGAAAAATCGAGGCACGACAGTTGCCAAACAACCTGTTTTCTTAAAAACCTTTTCTTAAGGAAGTTTTTCAAAACCTTTTCAAAAACCCTAAGTTTAATATTCGAATTGCACTTAGTTTTAGGTGACCTAACACACCTTAATCAAGTTAGGTGGCGACTCCAAAACCTTTTTCAAAAGCCCTTATTCAAATCAATTTTTAATTCAAACCTAATCGCACTCATCCTTATAGGAGGATGAGTTCTAACGAGAGAATACCGTGTTTTTCTCGCTTGTGTGTGTTTTCTCAAGTGCGAAAAATCGAGGTGTCACAGTCTTGAAAGGCAATATAAAGCATATAAATCAAATACAAATGTAATGAAGCCATTGAAATTATAAGAATCAAGAAATCTCCTCGAGTAAATGTAATCTCTCTTCAAAGAAGCGTATAGCTATAAATCTCACAAGGTAAAGATCTCCACTCAAGTAAGGCTACAAATGTACAAACTAATACAATGAAGCTACATCCATGGATTTTTCTCAATGAGTGTAATCCCCTTACTAATATGTACTAAAGATAACATGCTACAAAATATCAAAATCAACAAGTGAAATGCTCATCATACTAGGAATATAAACCATACAACACTCTAACAATTCAAAAATCAAATATTAAATCTCATGAATATGCTATGGTCCCTATTTAAAGCATCAACACATCCATCATAGATTAAAAAGAGATGGCATGTAAAGTATGAAAAGATGTGCTAAAGATAACAAAGTAAAATGTCAAAACCACATGATATTTCAACCTCTACAAAGATCTCAAGTGGTTAATGCATAGCCATACAATCTTGCACCTAATAGTCATTAACATACCCCAAAGAGATTGAAATATAACAAGTGATATATATACAATAAAGATAAAAAAAAAAAAAATGACATCCACTATGAACAATAGAGTGTTAGATAAATGCAATGGAGTGACATACTCATACAAATGACATCTAGACTCTACCTCTAACTAGAGGAAGTCATCATCAAAGGTTCAAAAGCAAAAAAAAAAATTCTTCAATAACAAAAAAAAAAAAAAAAAAATTTAAGGTGTATCACAAGGAAAATAAAATAAAAAATAGAGGTTAAGCCTCAATCATTACTCTTCCCCCCCCCCCCCCCCCCCCCCCCCAACCCCCAAACTAGAATGATGCATTGTCCTCAATACATCAAGACAAAGCACGAAATGAAATAAAAGGGTGAAAGAAGAGGAACTAGGGTGCCTAATTACACCCCCTAACTAGAATGAAAATCTAACTAACAAAACAAAATAAAAGCAAAAATAAAAACTATCTAAACTACTACTCCTACACAAAATTGGAGAGATGATTACCCAATACCCTTAAGTGGAAATTTGCTATCATCCTTTAGGTCCACTCTTGAAACTTGTGAAGAGTTCAAACAAACATAATAATAGATAATTTCAATATCTTTGTTGAACTCAAGGATATAGGAATGAAGCACACAAGGGTAGAAAAGGTCATAGAGGTAAAGAGAGTAAAATGATCTTGCACAAAGGTACCAAGTAGCTTATGTCATGAACCGCTTTAGTGGTTCCTATTTGTTTATCAAAGTAAAAAATATTCAAATCCACTATCATGTTTCCAAAAGAAAATTCCATCACACCATTGCTATAATTAATCAAATCTTTGGAGGAAGCTAAGAATGGGTGGCCCAATTCAATATGGATTTGAGTATATGCATTTAAAGGAGGAAGTGTATCTACAACAAATATGTCACTATTTTTAAAGTTCTCTATATTCTCTCCTTCCCCTTTCTCACTCTCTTCTTGCTTGTAGTCCTCAATCGTGGGCTCTTCTCCTTCGAGTTTTGCATCCCTAATTTCATCTTCACTAATTTTCTCACTTATCGTATGAGCTTCTTCCTTAGACTCAAACTCTTGGAAAAATTTGGTTTGATCAATAACACCATCATTCCTAAGATGAGTGATGGAATGGAGTTGCTCTTGGTTGGGGCTAGAATTAGGATGGGTTTCACTAAAGCTCTCTTGGTTGGTGGTTATCTCTTGGATATTCAATGCTTCCAATAATAAGGTCATTTGACCTTTTAAATTGGCTAACATGCCTGTTGTCCATTCTAGAGATGCTAGTTGGGGATCCTCCCCAAGAGACTCATTGGGTGGAGATGGATATATAACATGCTTATGCTCATAGTAAGAATTGATTTGTGTTGATTCATGATAATGGTCAAAGGGCTCTTAGCAGTGATAAAGTGGTTGTAATGCTTGATGAGGGTCAAAGGGCTCTTGGTAGGATTGAGGGGAGGTTAGATAATGATGTGAAAAGGTTCCCTCATATCCTATAGCAAGATTAAATTGGTTACACCACCCCAGATTAGGAGTTGGTATAAAAGGCATTAGTGCGAATACAATCTCTAAAAGACTAACAAGATGGTTCTCAAGCTCTAATCTCATTGGCTCGAATGTAGTCTCTAAGAGACCGACAAGGAGGTGCTTCCACGCCATCACAACCATGAACGTTCTCATTAAGACTATTCTTAACCCATTGAGAAGAGTATTCCATTGTGTTTATGTTAATATGTTGAGATGATGATAAGTGTGAAAATGAGCTACCAAGCATAGAAGAATGGCTATTAGGGTGTCGCGCCCCGATTTTTCACACCCGAAAAAGACAAGTGAGAAAAACACAGTGCTCTCTCATTAGAACTCATCCTCCTAAAAGTACGAGTACAACTAAGTTTGAATTAAAAATTGACTTTGATTAAGGGCTTTTGAAAAAAGTTAGAGTCGCCACCTAACTTAATTAAGTTGAGTTAGGTCACCTAAAAACTAAGCACAATCCGAATATTACATTGAGGATTTTTTTGAAAAAGGTTTTTGAAAATACTTCCTTAAGAGATGGTTTTTTTAGAAAAGAGGTTGTTTGGCAACTTTTGAAAATATTTAAGCCCTTTAAGAAAACTAACTCCATTTTGGTCTTTCGAAAATAGTGATCCTAACTCCAGAGGTTGGTTACGTGTAAGGAAGATGCACTAAGCCATCACCCTACCCCGCCCTTGTGGTACCTACTTGTCTATTCACCCTACGTTCACTTATGAGAGTCTTTGATTAACAATTGTCCAAAACTATCCACTTTAGAAAGGAATTTTGAGAAAAGAAGTTTGACGTGATACATGACATGCAAGTGAGAGAATAAAACTTGATTTTGAAAATAGATTTAAAAGAACTTGATTTGATTTTGGAAATAGATTTGAAAAGAAGACTTGATTTGATTTGAAATAGATTTGATTTTGAAAGAAAAGTTTTAGAAATTGGAAATAGAGATTTGAAAATAGATTTTTGGAATTGGAAGTTTGAAATAGATCATGGAATTGGGAACTTAAGAAAAGTTATGGAATTGGAGATTTGAAAAAGGTTATGACTGCACCCATGAGGGTTGCCTACATATCCCTTTTTAGAAATCAGGTCAGTCGTAGTTCGGACAAGAGTCCGATAGAAAATAGAAGGCTTGATTTGAAAAAGAGTTTGAGTCAGAATTTGCATTGGAAGATTAGGAAATTGAACTTTGATTTGAAATTGGCTTGAAAAATTTGAAAAGATTGGTTTTGGAAAGCTTGGTTTTAGGAAACCTAGACTTAGGAAAGATGGGACTTAGGAAAGACTTGAGGTTTAAGAAAGATTTGACTTGACTTGGAAAGGATTTAGAAAAGATTTGACTCCAATGTTGGACTTAGAAAATTAGGAAAGTTGGAATTTAAGAAAAATTAGATTTAGGAAATCTTCAAATTAGGAAAGTTTCGTTTTTGGAATTGTTTTCAAATTGAAAAGGTTTTGAATTTAGAAAGTTTTAACTTAAGAAAGAGTTGATCTTTGGAAAAATTTAAATTAGGAAAAGTTTGATTTAAGAAATACTTGGGACTTAGAAAGCTTAGGGTTTTGGAAAGATTTGAAATTTAGAAAGGTTTGAATTTTGGAAAGATTCAAAATTTGAGTTTTGGAAATACTTGAAATTAGGAAAGGTTTGAATTTAAGAAAAATTTAAAATTTGAAAAATTGAAATTTGGAAAATTGAAATTTGGAAAGGTATCGGATTAGGAAATGTTGGGATTAGGAAAGATTTGAATTTAGAAAAGATTTGAATTCCTATTTCCTAAAACAAAATATTGGATTTTGTTTCTAAAAGGAAATGATTTGATTTTGTTTCCAAAAACGGAGGATTTGATCTAGTTTCCTAAGTGGGTGATTGGATTTGGCATGAAATTGGAAGGTGAAGTTTTAGAAATTCTAGATTTGGAAGTCTATGATTTGATGTAGAAAATAGGTTTTGGAACTTGATGTTTTGATGTAAAAAAGGAGGTTTTGGTAACCTAGGCTTTAAGGCAAGATTGAAAATTATGTTTTAGGAAAGAAAATTAGGGTTTCCTAATCATTGACTCTAGGGCTTGACTTGGGCTCCAAGATAAAGAGTTTTCGAAAAGTAAAACTTTTTGGAAAGGAAGATTTTTGGAAGGAGATCCTAGCAACAAGTTTTTAGAAAGTAAACTTGAGAAAAGTTTTAGAAAGGAGATTTTGGAAAGCAAAACTTTGAGAGAGTTTTTGGAAAGAGAGGTTTTGAGAAGAGAGCTTTTTAGGAAAGGGATTTTTGAAGAGAGTTTTTGGAAAAGAGACTTAAGGAGTGTTTTTAAAAAGTGAATTTTGAAGAAAGCTTTTTGGAAATGATTTTAAAAAGAGGTTTTAGAAAATAGATTTTTGAAGGGAGTTTTTAGAAAGCAACTTTGAAAAAGAGATTGGAGAGAGTTTTTAGAAAGTATATTGGGAAAGTGATTTTGGATAGGATTTAACTATGGACTTTTACAAGCATCTAAAAATATCTCACTTCCTAAAACGATTCTAACCATAAGAAGATTAGAACCATTCTAGAATTGTGGTTTTAAAAACAACAAGGATTGAAAATATGGACCATAAAAGTCATTTTAAATGTAATACTTTCCTAAAGCAATCCTAACCATGGAAAGGTTAGAATCACCTTAGGATTGTGATTTTGAAAATAAGTTTTGAAGAAGAAAATTCAATGCAAGTTTTGAAAAGATTTTTGATGCAAGTTTTGAAAACAAGTTTGAAAACAAATTTTTGGAGGAATGCATGATCATGATATGCACAACGCAAGTTCGGGTCATGAACATACAAGGTTAAAGGCTTCACCACATAACCAAGGGGGCCGAACGCATGTGGTCTCTGGTTACACTAAGAGAAAGCCCCCGACATAGTGACCTTTAATAGCCTAATCCTACACATGAACCGGGGAGTCCCTTGTTTCAAGCATGCAAGAAAGGGGGGAAAAGAAGATGAGGGATTAAAATAGAAGAAAACCCAAGTGGATTAGCAGAAAGAAGAGAGAAGGGTGAATTGCGTAAACATAAATAGGAAGCCTACCTTGTATCTTCTTTTATTTGCTTTGTTATGCTTGCTTGCTTTACTTCGGTCCTTGTTTTTTTTTGCGTCGGTCTTCGAGGGCTTGCTTTGATCTTCGGGAGCTTCAGAGTTACAACACTTCAAGTCTTTAATGGAGGCTTTGGAGGCTAGTATATGAGTGTATAGCTATGTATGTAAGTGTATGTGAGGCTAAGGTTTGGTGTATAAAGGCTAGGGTTTGGAAAATCTAAAGGAAACTAGGGTTTAGAGAGGCTTCGAGCTTTGTACATTGAAGAGGAGGCTTTTTAGACTAAGTTTGCGGATCCTTTTCACGCTGGAAGAGACTCTATATTTATAGACAGAGAAGTGCACTGGCACCTGCTGCAATGGCGCTAAGCCAAAAATTACATTCCATTTTTTGGCTTGGTGCCAGCCATTTAGGAAATTTGTAAGGTCGGCAAGCAACGTATCTTCAGAAGATTTGGGCGCTTGTACAAGTGACCACCATGTAATTTTCAACCTGACTTCACTATGAGTGACTCTAGAAGGTCCAAGAATGATTTAAAGAGCCGGGAATGGCTCGGAGGGCCAGAAAGGGACAAGAACCCTTAGAATAGTGTCCCGGGGGTAGTAGACTTGAAAATTGATGACAGGATGTGTTGTAAAGGTTGACCGGGCCATTAGGGAGAAAATGGTCAATTAGACCAGAAAACTACCGAGATGGACTTGAAATGTCCCAGAAGAAGACTAGAGACTTGAAAACATCACTTAGAATGTCCTAGGAGATTACCGGTTTGATACCTAGAGCCGGTGTGGTTAGAAAAGGTGACCGGCTCATTAGGGGCAAAACGGTCATTTTGTGTTAGGTTTGCCAGAACTGACTCAGAATGATCTATAAATGTATCGAAAGGTTAGGGATGCTTTTGATAGCATCCCCAGGAGGTTACCAATTTGATACCCAAAGCCGGTGTGGTTCCTAAGACGCTCAGATGCCTAGGGGCAAAACAGTCATTTTGACCGAAGGGTCTCAGAATTGGCCCGAAACAGACTGGAAGGAAACTAATCATGTCGGATCATCTTTGGGACGATTTTGGAAGGGTGGACTTACCGTTTTGAGGACTTAGGTACTTTCTCAAGAAACATGTCGAAAAATGGCCTTAAGGGCAATTTAGTCATTTTTCATCGGAGTGGGCTAGCAGATATGGTGTTAACCTGCGTTTTAAGTGTTTCTGCCACTCTAACGGAAGTTCTGTGACATAAGGGTTTGTTGGTAATTCCCTATATCGACCTATTTACGAGTGTTTCTGCCACTCTGACGGTTGTGATGTTTATGAGTATTTTTGCTACTCTGATAGTTCGTGATCATTCCAAAGACTGCTCGACCTCGAGAAGCTGCTAGGTGGACTTATCACTTAAAGAATCAACTTTCTCGAAAGGTATTCCGGATAATAGACATTTCTTCATTAGCGGGCTAGTAGGCGCCAAAGATGGACCGTTTTACCATCTCGGGGACTTAGGGTCTCATCCCGGTCGACAAGTTTGAAGGGACTTACCGTTCTGAAGATTTTTCTCAAAAAAACGTGCCAGATTGGATGATCTTACCACCTTAAGGAATCAACTTTCTCAAGGTGCCGGACAGGATAGACTTACCATCTTGAGGAATTAACTTTTTCGAAAGGCGTGTCAAATTTAATTGGACTTGAAATTAGATTTGAGATTAAAATGGGGACTTACCAGCTTCGAAAAGACATGCCCATTGGAATTGGACCGAACAATGCCCCCAAGGGCTTTTTGGTCATTTTGCATTTAATTGAGCCTGGCGGGCCCGCGAAGCAATGGATTAACTAATTTAGGTTTAGAAAACTAATTTAAAATGGAATATGTCCGTATTGACTTGAACTCAAGTCTGGATGGACTGGAGACTGCCGAGCGGGCAAAAATGGGGTGCTTACATAGGGTTCACTATTAAGTGCCTACCAATTGAGTCACAAATATAAAAATGTTAGGCAATGCACAAACAAATTGGCAATCCACGCCTCAACAAGTCAATTCACAATTCTCAACCACCAATTTTCTTCCAAACCCTCCAATCTCCACATAAAGATTTCCACGAATTCAAACAACTTCAAACCAATCAAAACCTCCAATCTCCTTAAGCAATAGCAATACCAACAATAAGCATAAAGCACACAAGCCTAGTCACCAATTACTATCCACCGATTGAGTTCTCAATGAAATACATGAAAATTTGACACTAAACAAGCAAAAAAATTCTAAAATAAAGGAGAAAATAAAAAATCAATATCTGTCATGCTATCCCACAAAAAGGTGGAACGAAGTTACCCATGGCCTTAATCGAAGATTACTCGACCGTGGTGGATTAATGGAGATCCAATCCACCATTTGCTCTTCAAGCCAAAGTCCTTTAGTGCTTGCCTTCGTACCTTTGGTCCCCGGGAAAGGCGCCAAAACTTGAATCGTTTCCAAAGATGTTTGGAAATTGAGCCCCCAAAAAAGAATAGGTGTCGTGATTGAAGTATAAAATCCGGTAAGTACCGGAGTCGATTTCCTCAAAGACCAAGCAAATATAGGCTACCAATGTCGCGCCCAGATTTTTCGCGCTCGAGGAATACTCACCCAAGCGGGAAAAATGTTGTACTCTCTCGTTAGAACTCACCCTCTTAGAAGAATGAGTGCGACTAGGTTTTAATTGAAAAACTGTTTGAATAAAGGGCTTTCGAAAAAGATTTGGAGTCGCCACCTAACTTAATTAAGGTGAGTTAGGTCACCTAAAAACTAAGAGTAATCCGAAGACTACACTTAGGGTTTTAGAAAACGATTTGAAAATATCTCCTCAAGAGAGGGCTTTTAAGAACAATGGTTGTTTGACAACCTTTAGAAAATATTTAGCCCTTTTTTTGAAAAATAACTCCTTTTGGTCTTTCGAAAACAGTGACCTAGGTTCGGAGGTTGGTTACGTGTAGGGAAGACGCACTAAGCTATCACCCTACCCCGCCCTTTCGGTACCTACATGTCAATCTACCCTAGATTCACCTATGAGAGTCTTTAATTAACTATAGTTCAACCCCATTCACTTTGAAAAACAATGTTTGAAAACTAATTTAGCATGATGCATGATATGCAAGCAATAGAAAAGAATTGAAAAATAGATTTAAAAAGAGATTGCTTTGATTTGAAAATAGACTTGAAAAGATGGAATTGAAATTGAAAAGTTTGAAAATTGAGAGTAGAAATTTGAAAATAGAAATTTGAAATTGGAATTTAAATTTGAAAAGATTTTGAAAACCGCACCCATGAGGGTGGAATTGAAAGTTTGAAAAACATTGTGACCGCACCCATGAAGGTTGCCTACGTATCCCTTTGGGGGAATCGAGTCAGTCATAGTTCGGACCGGAGTCCGATTGAAAAGAGAAGAGTTGATTGGAAGAGAGAGATTGAATTGGAATTTGGATTTGATTTGAACTTAGAAGAAAGGATTGAAAATTGAAATTGAGAAGAAGATTGGACTTTGATTTGAAAAGAGTGATTTTTGGAAAGATTTTATTTTAGAAAGATGGAGGTTTAGGAAACCTAGACTTAGGAAAGGCTTGACTCAACTTGGAAGGTTTAGGAGATTAGGAAAGGAAATGTTCGAATTAGGAAATGTTCGATTTAGGAAAGTTTTAGAATTAGGAAAGTTTCATTTTTGGAAAGTTTCGAAATTAGGAAAGTTTTGAATTAAGAAAGTTTTGAAAATTAGAAAGTTTCAACTTAGGGAAGTTTCGAAAATTGGAAAGTTTTGAATTTAGAAATGTTTTGAAAAAGGGAAGTTTTGAATTTGGAAAGTTTTGAAAACAAGGAAGTTTTGAGAATAAGAAAGTTTCATTTTAAGAAAGGTTTGAAAAAGGAAAGTTTTCAGTTTAGGAAATGTTTGAATTAAGAAAGTTTTGAATTTAGAAAAGCCCTAGATTTGGAAAGGTGTTGAAGTTTTGGAAAGTTTAGAATTTAGAAAGTTTGAAAGTTTAGAAAGATTTATCTTAAGAAAGTTTCAAATTTAGGAAGCTTAGAATTTTAGAAAGATTTGAAATTTAGAAAGTTTAGGATTTAGAAAGTTTTAGAGTTTTAGAAAATCTTGAAATTAGGAAAAGCTTGAGTTTAGGAAATGTTTGAAAACTTAGATTTGAAAAAGATTTTGGAAAAGGGTAGAATTAGGAAAGGGTTGAACTAAGAAAGATTTGAAAGTTGAGTTTTAAAATTTAGGAAAGATTTATATGTTCAAGTTTTGGAAACTTAAGATTTAGGAAAGTGAAAGTTTAGGAAGGATTCGAATTTAGAAAAGATTTGGATTTGGAAGGGTTTGGATTTAGTTTCTAAAAGAGAAAGGTTGGATTTTGTTTCTAAAAACGGAGGATGGGATCTAGTTTCCTAAACGGGGAGATTTGATTCGGTTTCCTAAAGGGAAGGTAGGACTTGGCTAGGATTTGGAAAGGAAAATTCTAGAAACCCCTAGATTTAGAAAATTGTTGTTTTGACGTAGAAAAGAAGTTTTGGAAACATGTATAGTTTTGATATAGAAAATAAAAGATTTTGGAAACCTAGGTTTGGGGCAAAGTTTGAAAATCATGTTTTTGGAAAGAAAACTAGGGTTCCCTAATTGTGGGTTCTAGGGTTTGGTTTGGGCTCTAAGGAAAGAGTTTTTTTTTGGAAAACGCGTTTTTGGAAACGAAGGTTTTCTAGAAGGGAATCCTAGGGAGGAGTTTTTTGGAAAGCATGTTTTTGGAAACGTAGAGTTTAGAAAGAAAATCCTATAAGGGAATTTCTAGAAGGAAGATTCCGGGAGGAGAGTTTTTAGAAAGATTTTTAGGGAGTGTTTTTAGAAAGTGAATTTTGAGGAAAGAAAGTTTTGGAAAGGAGTTGAAAAAGAGAGTTTTGAAAAAGAGATTTTGAAAGGGAGTTTTTGAAATCAATTTTGAAGAGGGGAGTTTTAGGAAAGGATATTGAAAAAGAGATTTTTGAAGAAAGAGTTTTTAGAAGGTGTAAAAACATCTCACTTTCCTAAAACAATTCTAACCATAAGAAGGCTAGAACCACTTTAAGAAAGTGGTTTTGAAAACAAGGTTTGAAAATATAGACCAAAAGGCCACTTTTAATATAACACTTTCCTAAAGCAACTCTAGCCATGGAAAGGCTAGAATCACCCTAGGATTGTGATTTTGAAAACATGTTTTTGAGAAAGAGCTTTTGATGCAATTTTGAAAACAAGTTCGAAAACGATTTTTGAAAACACCTTTTTGAAAACGAATTTTGGAAGATGCAAGACTATGATATGCACAATGCAATTTGGGGTCGTGAACATACAAGGTTAAGCCTTCACCACATAATCAAGGGGGCCGGACCCACGTGGTCTTTGGTTAGACTAGAAGAAAGCCCCCGACACGGTGACTCTCCCATAGTCCAATCCTACACATGAACCGAGAATCCCCTTGTTTCAAGCATGCAAAGAAGGGGGGGGGGGGAAAGAGACGGGGGATTAAAATAGAGAAAACCTAAGTGGGTTGGAGAGAGAAGAGAGAGGGGGAAAGTGCAGAAAATTAAATAGGGAGCCTACCTTGTTTCTTGTTTATTTTGCGCGCCGTGCAGCCTTCGGTCTTCGGTCTTGATCTTCACCCTCAGTCTTCAAGGATTGTCTTCAAGCTTTGAATGGCTGCTCTTCAAGTCTTGAGAGAGTGGTTGAAGGCTAGTATATAAGCGTATAGGGGTGTGTATGAGTGTATAGGAGGCTAGGGTTTGTGTATAGTGGCTAGGGTTTGGAAAACCTAGGGAGGCTAGGGTTTTTGGAGGTGCTCGAGCTCTGTGTATCGAATTGTGTGATTTTTAGGTTAAGTTTGCAGACCCTTTTCACGCTGATCGAGGCTTTGTATTTATAGAAGTTGGACAAGCCTGGCACCTGTTGTAGTGGCGCTAGGGTAAAATTTATACTGGCGCCACTAGGAGTGGCGCTAGGCCATTTTTTGGCTTGGCGCCACTGCTAGTGGCGCCAGCCATTTAGGAAACAATTAAGGTCGGCAAGCAACGTATCTTTGACTAGATTTGGGCGCCTGTACTAGTGACTACCATGTAAACTTTAGCCTGGCTTCACTAGGAGTGACTCCGGAAAGTCCGGGAATGATTTGAAGGAGCCGGGAGTGGCCCGGAAGGCCGGAAAGGAGCAGAAACACTTAAAATAGTGTCCTGGAGGTATTTGACTTGAAAAGTGAGGATTGGATGTGTCAGAAAGGTTGACCGAGCCTTTAGGGGCAAAACGGTCAATCGGACCGAAAAACTGCCGGGACAGACTCAAACTGTCCCAGAAGAAGACTTGGGATCTGGAAATATTATTTAGAATGTTCCCAGAGGTTTCCGGTTTGATTCCCAGGTCCGGCGTGGTCGGAAATGGAAACCGGCCCACCAGGGGCAAAACGGTCATTTTGCACCGGGTTTGCCGGAACTGACTCGGAATGGTCCGAAAAGGTAAAGGAAGGTCGAGAACACTATAAAAAGTATTCTCGGGACATTACCGGTTTGATACCCAGAGCCGGTGTGGTTGAAGAAGGAGACCGGCCCTCCAGGGGCAAAACGGTCATTTTGCACCGGGTTGGCCGGAACTGACTCAGAATGGTCTGGAAAGGTAAAGGAAGGTCGAGAACACTATAAAAAGTATTCTCGGGACATTACTGGTTTGATACCCAGAGCCGGTGTGGTCGAAGAAGGAAACCGGCCCTCTAGGGGCAAAACGGTCATTTTGTACCGGGTTGGCCGGAACTGACTCGGAATGGTCCGGAAAGGTAAAGGAAGGTTGAGAACACTATAAAAAGTATTCTCGGGGCATTCGGATGCTTAGGGGCAAAATGGTCATCTTGACCGAAAAGTCTCGGAAAAGGTCCTAAGGGTAGTCCGGTCAATTTTCACTAAAGTGAGCTAACAGACACGGGTGTTGACCTAGGTTTGGAGTGTTTCCGCCACTCTAACGGTGTGAGTATTTCTGCTACTCGGACGGGGTTGATGATTTGTGAGTATTTCCGCTACTCGGACGGGGTTGATGATTTGTGAGTATTTCCGCTACTCTAATGGGTCTGTGAGTATTTCCGCTACTCTAACGGTTCTGTGAGTATTTCCGCTACTCTAACAGGTTTGTGAGTATTTCCGCTACTCGGACGGCTCTGTGAGTATTTCCGCTACTCTAACGGTTGAGTATTTCCGCTACTCGGACGGCTCTGTGAGTATTTCCGCTACTCTAACGGTTGTGTGAGTAGTTTTGCTACTCGGACCGTCTCGAGGAATAAACTGTCTCGAGAGAGGGATTGGAATTGGAATACGAATGGACAATGCCCCTAAGGGCACTTTGGTCACTTTGCCTCTATTTGGGCCTGACAGGCCCGCGAAGCGATGGAAAGACAGAATCTGGACCTAGAGAATTGGTTTCGATTGGAATATGCCCAAAATGACTTGAAAACAAGTCTGGACGGAGTGTAGACTGCCGAGTGGTCAAAAATGGGGTGCTTACAACCAACATATAGAGAACACTAAACTAACTTGAATTGTACAACAATTAAGTAAATTGAAGCTAAGTAAAAAAGAAGACCAAAAACCTTTGTTGTTTGCGATATTGAGTTAGCCAAACTAATGCAAAGTAATCAACAACTAATGGGAGCAATTAAAGCTAGATTTAAATCCAATTAAAGAGGCTTGGATAATC